>OY979695.1:25707776-26907776 GCA_963855945.1 Thereva nobilitata
TTCATTTTATTCTTAGGCAATTGTTAAAACAATATGCAATTTTTTTTTGTTTTATAATTTTAATAAGAAATTAAATAACAAAAAGAAACCTAATACTAGATCTTTTACTAATAATAAGTATACGATCTGAACAATTATAAAAAAATAGTTTACTAAACGGTAACAGCCTAAATAAATAAATATTGCGTTTATATAGTAAAATATGTATGTCTTTTTTTTTAATTTTAATTAAAATTAAAATTAAGTAGCATCGCTTTTTATTATAGTTGAGTAGTTATAACTGATTTACGAATAATTGTTGGCTCTTTACCTTTTGGAGCTGCAACTATTTCTGATGAAACAAGCCATGGTGATACCAATTCAGTTGGTGTATTAATATGATTAATTGAATTCTGTAATAAAAACATTATGTATTATTATTATTATTAATTTTAAGTTAGCTTTTAATAAAAAGATAGAAATGAAGAAATTCCTGTTAATATATCCGGAAAGTCATTGCTTGATGACAGGTGGCAGTAAACATGTTGTGTCCTTCCTAACATTTATTTACGAAGGTGATAATAACAGAATCTACACTTACGGCCGACATAGTAGCTGTTTCTTTATTTGACGCTGCCCTTACTCCTTGTAATTAAGTTTACCATTTCTCAATCAATGGTTAGTCTTAATTATAGAACTTGCAAGGATATAAAACGCTGGAGTATAAATTTCTCAAGGAGTTTAACGTCAATAAATTCACTTAACCTGACAATATACCTCCGGGTTTATCCAGAGAAAAATCTCCCCTGAGGCCTTCAAGTACACCCTACAGAATACCTCAACCAAAATCTACATTGCTTTTATAAATGTGATATTAATTTCGTTCTTCTTAACTTCTGGTCCTTGGTAACGTACAGCAAGAAGAATTTTACTGCATACACTACCTCTTCCTTTGTCTGCATGGGGGAGGTGAAAAGACAACAAATCTGATAAGATAGCATCTCTGTTCGCCTCGAATTCTTCTCTTTCCGACATTGATCTGTCACCCCTGCTCCCAAGTGTTTTACAATTCTACAGGACTCGCGAGGTGTGTAGGTGCCTCAAAGCGATTTATGTCAACAAATCCACTGGACCCGACAAGATACCCCCTATAGTCCTAAAGAAATCCGCCTTATTTAGCTAAAGCTCTGCGCAAAATCTTTTCCATATCATACGTGTCCGAAGTTTAAACACACTCTTGGAATCTCTCACATGTTCACCCCATACCGAAAAAGGTAACTCCAACAAGCCCTCCAACTACCAGCCCAATAACTATCACTTTTATTCTCTCCAAAATCATGGGGAACATAACCAACAAAAAGTTTATTGGGTCAAACAAATCCTGAATGACAATCAAAACAGTTTTAAATAAAAACAGTCCATCGGCGACCTTTTACTGTGGCTAACAGACCATCTCAGCCAAATTATGCATATATTTGGCGGGTCTAGTTTGGTCGGTCTAGATATCTCAAAGGCTTTTGATAGAGTATGGCACTGTTAACTAAACTCCAAGCTATTGGTATTGACCCAACTCTAAGGAGCTGGATCAAGAGTTTAAGGAAAGACCTGCGATGGAATGACCACATATTTCAAATCTCCAAACAAGCATCCCACTGCTTCGGATATTTTAAGAGGCACAGGTTCCTCCTCCAGCCATCATTCCGTGCTGTAATATACAAATCCTACATTCGGCTTATTTGTGATGAGGCTTTGAAAAACACCTTGGCGTCTAAACGATAAACTGTGTGAACTGTGAGTTTTGAACTATTTTCACTCAGTCCTCAGACCTGCGCTTCTGGGCCCTCTTTTGCTCCGATAAACAGGGCATGTCAGACAGTTTATCGTTCAGTTCTCTCAGTTCCGTACATTTTTGCCATTTTTAAAAAGTGTACTCAAATCAACAAAACTGACGAGACTGAGCAAAAAACCCTTTCGTTCAGCATGTTGTACAGTTTTTTACACAGTTCAACTGCGCAGTTAATACTGAGTGTGTGGGCCGCTTAAAACTTTTCGGTGACGAAACCATTTGCTTCATCATGGACCCTCGAAGCCACCGTAGGAATGTTACAACCCTGACAAAACTTTATGGGACCTATCATAGCTATTGTTCCAACGAAATAAACGCTCTCCTGCCTACGCGGCATTTTCATACCCGGAACTTAAGATTACCAGGGCCTTAAGCTCCCCTTGTCAGGCACGATACAAACAATGAATTCGTTCATAAATAGAATAACTCGCCTGTGGAACAATCTTGTGCAGTATTTCCCAACACCTACACAAGAGTTCAAACGCAGAGTTCACTCCAAACTAATTATATGCACCATACTAAGCTTATGACGTGACTGGTAGTACAAAGGGTGATTTCTGAAAGATAGAAAGTTCCCTTTCGTCATTTCTGCCTACGTTCATGGCTAAATGCTATCGCTCGTGCTTTCCTCTTTCCTCGAAAGCTACCTCCTTCCAGGCTCTTCTACTTTACAGCTATAGCTCAATCAGCAGCGACTTAGAGCTCATGCCGAATTTAACGTTTACAAAACCATATTAACTCTATGGAACTACCATTACGTCTGTTCCGCCAATTGACGCTATTCGCAATTCCAAGTTAACACCAATCTTAATCATTACTTAAATATGACAGCGGAACAGCGGAAAATATATCACCGAATCTAATCGAAAATAAAACAGTAACAATGCGCTTTTCTATGTATTAGCTTGCAATATTCGTTTTTACCGAACGGGAAACACTAACATCCTTTCTTTCTTTTCCTTCTTACTGGTGTACTGTTTGTTCTTTTACCAGCAAATTAATGTATAATTTGCAAAATTTTAAAAAAACAAGGTGCAAATAAAAATTAGGGAGATTTTATGAAAATCGCACAAATTAAAACATACTAAATATGTACAAAACTATATATACAAAAATTTGCATTAATATCGTGAAAACAAATTACAAATAAAAACTTGATTAAAAATTTGCAAAACTTATATAAAAACAATTAAAATAAAAGAAAAAATAATATACTAAATAAATCTAAAGTGCTAACTTACCTTTTCCTTTTTCTCTACTACCGGTGTTGGTTCAGTTACAGTGGTTATTGTAGTTGTATTCGTTGTTGAAGGTTTTTGTTCAGATATATTAAGTGTTAACTTATCTCCGCCCTTTATACAAAACACAAAATAACAAAAATAATAAAAAATAAAAAAAAACAACAAATCACAAACAACCGAGTAAATAAAAAAAACAGATGATCATGTGCTAGCATAAATTAATTGGACATACTACAAAATGAATTAAATTAATAAATGACTACGACAATACTTACAACAGATATGTATGTTGCATTTAATGAATCTGGCCCATCAGTGCTGTTTGTTGTTACAGCAGCAGGTACAAACATTTGATTTGTGAGTTTGGCATTTGTTGCACCCAATTCCTCTTCAACGCGCGCTTTAAAGATTAATGCGAAATGATTATTGAAAATGAATATTAATAAATGAAATGGTTTAATTTACCTTTGAGTATGTTACATTTGATTTGGCCAGGAGGAAGAGAGGTACCCCCAATGTTTGCCAATTTTATTTGATTGTTTGGCTTCTCAGAAGTAGTTGATAGTCTTTTAAGAGTTTCAGTATTATTTTCTAAGTCAGACGTTTTGTTGATTGTTACTCTATTTTAGCCATTTTACAAGCAGATAATAATTAGCATTTATTATAATTAATGTTCATTATTTATGTGAAATGTATTTTAGATAACTACCTGATACTGTTAGCGTCATTAAGAGCCTCGCGAGCTAGGATAGATGGGGATGGATCTTTAACAATGGATCTAAGCAATGAATCTAATTGATTATCTTTATCCGATAAGCCACTTTTTATGCTGTAAACATTAAAATAAAAGCAATACTAAATCAAATATACAAGGTATTAAGATATAATTGTTTAATCTGTTCATACTGATTAGCAAGCGTTAGCGACAAATTTCTTTTCTTAATTTGTTTAAAATATCTTATTTGAAGAAGACGTGAAAATCTTGATTTCAATTGTATGAATCAATACTTTTTTGTTCTTATATACTGTTAAATAAATTTTGATAGGCATTTCATGATTAATCAAAGAAAAGAAAAGGGGTTTGAAATGATTTTGCAATAAAATCTGTTTACAGTAAATATGAATTTAAACATTTTTTTCTGTAAAATTTTCTCGTAAATTAGAAAAAAATTAGGTATTGTTATCAATAAATGAGAAATTTTTACTTCTAAAGAACATTATAAATTAATACCGCTTGCAATTCATAATTAAATAATACTCTAAATCAACTATATTATTGCGACATTAAACAAAACAATTTGAAAAAGCATGTTAACAATACTCTGCGTTTACATAACAATTACCTGAATGCAGAACTTATAGAAGCTTTGCCAAATGATCCATGATGAGATTGAGTTTTCACAAATGGATTATCGTCAATAATTTTAACTGAACTAAATGAAGGTTCGGGGTCCAATCTAATAGGAAAAAATCAATGCAATTACTTTTACGAGAAAAAAAGCGAAAATCGAACTTACTTCACAGTTAAACCACCTTTTCCAAAGGAACCGATTTTGCTATAACCACTGTCCTCGTTCGAAGAAGTTGATTTCGTTGAAACACGACCTAAAGAAGCTGTAGGAGCCATACCATTTAATATAGGTATATTTGTTTCTAGATCAGACGAAACTGTAATATTGTTATGAATGACTGTTTGAACTGAAGGTGATGGTGTTATCGAAGCTGCTGATGTTTCATCCGCAATGGAAGAATCAATATTCGCTGGTACTGCTTCTGCCTTAGCAGGAGCTTGATGTTGATTCACATGCTTTTGACGTTCCCGTAATAGATGTGATTGTCTACTTGCAAAACGTTGAGATGGTCGTCGTTCAAATTGGACAGTTCGACGTGCACGACTTTGTTGTGTAGTTTGGAACTCAGTTCGACCAGAATACCGAAATCGTGATCCCATTCGGAAAAAATTTTGACGTGCAGATGGACCCTTTACCGGTGCGCGTAGCCTAAAAAATGTATGATGCTCTACCGCACATTTCCATAAATGTTTACATGCTTTCTCATTGTATAAGCGGAAGACAAATGTATGCTCTTGTTCTCGTCCATCGTCATCGTCTTCAATTACAACTAAAGTTAATTTCTTTTTCTTGAAATCTAGCTTGCTTATTTTAGGCCAAAAGAATAATCCAATTTTTTGTATTCCTTCAAAAACTAAAATGCCGGTGGGTGTTAATCCCAAATGATATTCACAGCCATCCTTTCCCTTAAAGTAATAATTAAAATGTAATCTTCATCGTGCAATAATTGTTTACTAACTTACAAGGACAGTATGCATATCTACTCCATACATATCTAGCCATTTAGCTTTATTTAAGTAATTAGTTTCAGCTTGTGCTGGGCTCAGACCCCGACAGTTTTTATACTCTTCGAGGATAGCAATTTCCATTTCTTCCGTTTGATTCGGAACGAAACGAAATTCAGACACTGTAGCTGCACTATGCATTTGCTCATCAAAATTACCAAGTTCCGCTATTAATTAAAAAAAATATTAAGAAATACTGATAAAAAACATATTAAATTTTACATTGTAGAGCTAAAGCGCATAATTCAATTGCTTTATCATCTGGACATTCAAGTCTACCCTCTAGCAAATCTTGTTTTAATTGTAAAAAGAAAAGATATCTAGTGAGTTCTTCTCTTAAAGTATTAGGTTCTGAAGAATAGAACTTTACTTTAAGCCTAAATGTATACGGAGGTCCAACTAAAAATTGTTTATTAATGTTATTTGTTTGAAAAATTATTAATATTAAAATTCACTTTTCACTTGTTTCTTTACGGCTTTTGTAGGATCTAACCAGTGTTTCACGTGGTTAGCGTCTGTAAATTGTAATCCAAAATAATCCTTTTCTGTTAAATCCAGTGCGTAAAATACTTGCTCATAAAGGTAACTGCCCATCGCCTTTTTCTACAAAACAAATGATCAAACAATTTGTTGTTGTTAATTCTGTTATTTTGGTATTGTTTTTTTTAATTTTTCTATTATATCATATTCAAAAATAATATATTTAATATAAATTAACCAATTCAATCAATCTGCCTTTAGACGTATATTTTAAAATGTGAATTGCAGGCCTCAAGCCGGAAGATAACACAAGCCAACGAAAAAGAGTTTTCTGAAAACTTTTTTAACGAATGCAGCTCAATCTTATGTATTTTTGGGTGCTGAAATCGTATCTGGCATCAGTTTTTTGGCATCACCCACAGTTCTTTTAAAATATGACCTTGATTATATTTAAAATGGGCAAATGGGCTCTATTCACCATCTTTAGGGAAGGCTTTTACGAATTGTTTCATTAAACTTAGTTTAATGTGAAGAGGAGGCAGAAGAACCTTTTTTGGATTTACTACTAGTTTTATGCAAAATGTTCTTCTCTCCAGGTGTTAAGATTTTCCTTGCAGGCCAATGTTTTGTGGACCAGTGTTGATCCCTTGCTCTGCTGTCTGTATAAGGAACTGTGGGAACTTAGTAAGCCCCTTTTGTTGTCCAAGGAGCATGCAAATTACAAATAAAAATCCATATATCATCCAATGGTGAGCAGGACAGTTGAATTTCTCATATTTCATATATTCAATAAATGTGAAAAAATGGTGGGTGATACGACTTTTTTACTATTGTTTTCGGACTCAGCACACCAAAAAACATAAGAATCAGGCAAAACCATTAAAAAAGTTTTTTCATCGTTGGCCTGTGTAATTTAAACATAGCTGCGATTACTAAACAGCTTCTATAATCAGAATGAAAAAGGAAATAAATTCTTTAGTAGATGCGTGAATCTTAGAATAGCAAAAAATTGATTTTTTAACATTTTGCTTCGCTCTTAATTCTTTCCACTTAATTCTTTCCACTGCTATAAAGCAATGGTAAACAAAAACAAAAATAAGAAAACTCGAATTTTATTCGCTGTAGCATTTTTTCTATTTTTTCATATCTGCTGTCGATATAATCGTACATAATTAAAATACATTTTTGTCTTTATTTCCAAAAAAAATGAAAAATCTCGACATAAATTATCTTCTACATTACTAGAACAACAATACGATACATATTTTCTTCTAGCTATTAACTGTTACCTCATTATTCGTAATTTCCTTTGTTTTACAGTTTCTGCTAATTATAAACTCATGGAGTTTTGTAACATTAACTGTAATTAACACTATCCAGATTTCCGCCTTGTAATACTTTCTGTAAAATAAAGCTTTCAGAGCTTTGATATTGAAACAGAAGGTCAAGAAAGCATCAACCGCAAATAAAATCACGACAAGTGCCGACATTTAGATTCAAATGCTTCAATTATTACATTTTCTGCTTCTTGTTACTGAGTCTTAACAAAATGGCAAAGATCAACAAAGAGATCTTACGGTAAGACATTTTGTCTTGCACATTTTGTGATACCTTTCACTTAGATATCGATTGTGGTAAAAGGTGAGGCATTCTTTTTTATCTTTGTTCGGGTAAATAATATTGAATAGAATGGAATGAATTAATTGATATTAGTACTGACTCTGGCACTTGAATGTATTATTACCATTTTATCAAGTAAAGACAGTTGATTTTTTAACTGAATACTCAAAAATTATTTCATAAGAACTCTTTATAAATAATTATGTAAGATAAATATAACGAAAAATCCTTTCAAAAACTGACGAGTTTATGCACTATTGAAGCCTAATCTAGATAAGAACGATGGTTTTCATCATTACCTTACCTTAAACACGTAACCTCGTGCAGTGCGCTTAGACTAAGGGAATTCGGGCCTTCGGTAAAGTCGCAGCAACCATAGACTGCCTTCCCCTCGACTGACCTTCAGGAATGACTTCTCCGTCGAAATACCCTCAGAGGGCATCCTAAAGGCCTGCTGGACAATGAACTTCGAGCCTACACAACGATGTACAATTAGAATATTTTTATAGATAGCCAAGCCTCTATAAAAGCTTTGGATTCAGTAACAATGTGGTCCAAAGTAGAGCTGAGGTAGATAACATCAGTAGAAGGCCCAACGGGACTCTCGTCTGGCTTGGAAAAAAGAAAGCTGACTACCTAGCCAAGCAGGGAGTGTCTCCGGGGATCAGAGACCGAGATTGTTGATAGCCCAATAGGCGAGATCAAAAAGTAAATTTTCGACTACCACCTGCTGCTAGCTAACCAAAGGTGGAGCGCACTGTAGACCTGCTCTATCTCTAGGACGACTTGGCCCACTTACAACAAAGAAAGAACAATGGGCCTCTTAAACAGACCCAGACGAGATATTGTCAGAATTACGGCAAGCATCACGGGGCATTGGCCCAAAGGAGACTGGACCAAACAACCAGGTGGCATCAAATCGAGCGCTAATTGGGCCTCTGGTCGCAATGCCACCTGCACCTTCTGAGCATTCCTAAGATATACATATAGTGACGGTAGATACTAAAAAAATTAAAAATCTTAGCTAAAAAGTAAAAAATATATTTTTTAATAATACTTCATTTTTGATGTGGAAATTGTGTGGTGATTCCACAATTAATGTTGTTCTGTTTATGAACAAATACGTTAAGTATAGAATGCAATAAAAAGAGGCTTTAGGCGACGAAGATAAGAATCGGACTAGTCGAACGTTACCGAAATAATATTGCCTTAAAGGTAGGGAGCATCGATTTTACTACGGCAGTATTAGCGATAAAGTTTTGCCCAAGCTACTACTTTTCTAGGGCCGTTCAAAACGACTATGAAGGAGCAAATAATGCAATTCCCCAATGAGTATGATATAATGATTTGCCCATTATCCACCCCTATGAGGGTATTTTGTGGGACTTTAACAAACCAGTTGTAATGGATATCGGGCCGCGAAGAATGAGCTCTCCATCTTTTGGATCTATGAGCTAATATACCGTCAGCTTAAAACACCATTTGGAATATGGGATTAGTTTTATATTTTTTTTTATGTGAAAGAGTTTAAGCTTAGGTGTCACCCTTTATACTACCAGTCCGTCATGTCGTTCACGTCATGGTACAATGTCTAGTTGTAAGTTTGCTCGAGGATAGAAAAAGGATATGATAGGTTAAGGGTTGTCTGGAGGTTGCACGAGGCTCACTGGCTTGAGTTTGAACTCTTGGATGTTGTATGTGTTCATTTTTTTAAGTAGCCGGTTGAGCCACAACCGTTGGGGTTAACGGGAGACAGCCTCGTCGGAGTGTTATGCCTCCTGAAACAATTGAATCCCGCTAATCATCCAACAAGGGCTGTGACGCAGGCAGTTCCCGACTACTAGGTAAACAATGAGATGTACCGTCCGCTAGGTGAAGACCCGACTTAAGCGGAACTTTGGTGCCCTAATATTAGCCGGTTAAGCGATTAAGCAACTCCGGCAAATTCATAGCAACTCCGGCAGATTTCAATGCAATAATGTTTCTGCAATTAAAATTATGGACTTAAATGTCCTGAGACTCTTCTCTGATCATTGTCTTATTATTTTCTTAACAAATTTGGACTGATCAAGGAAATATGCTGGCGCTTTTATCTAAAAGGTCTTGAAGCCTTAGAGCACTAACTGTGAAGGTTGCTGGAGGATCTTTGCCTAGGCCACCTCTTTCTAACGTCAAAATGGGTATGGATGTTCGAATATGACCTGGGAAAAAATAGGCGGGGTCACGCAACAAACCTTACAAGTCAATGTTAGCGGGACTCCTCCAATTTAGGATTTGTTTTGATTATTGTTTTAAGGGGGAGGCATTACTTCTCGAAAATCCATTGAAACGGGAGAGGTTGTGCGTATTTTCATAGAGAGGAGACAATTATTGTTCATTTTTGAAGTGGTTGAATCAGATACGATTCTTATGGCATGTATCTTTCTGTAAATAATATTTATATTATATCAAGATTTGCCCTTCGTAATCGTGCATTATAGTACTCAATGTTTCTTTTTTCATAGATGCAAAATGTTTTAATCAGATTCTTAATGAAATTTTAAAAACACTCTTTTTTTATTTAGAAAAATCTTGTCTTAAAACATAATTTATTTGACTTTGAAACGACAAAAATAGGGAGAATGCCAAGCCATTTTATGTAGGTATGTCCTGAAATAGCATTAGTTGATAATGGTCAATCCCTACTCCCTACAATGGATAATGATTAACCTATGTACGAAATAATTTAAAAGGAAAATTCCATCATAATGAGTCATTTCAAATCATTATCAATTTTACTACGAAATACCTTCGCTGACAGGTGCATTAAATTTTATTTTTATGATAACTTCATTTCTAAAAAAATATTAAGTACACGGTGTATACTGTACATCTTCCTATACTTTTCTATCCCTGAAAATGTTCGTGTTTAAATGTTGGACGCTCCTATTATAAGAATAGCGCCATGACAAAAAAAATAGTAAATCTGTTTTCAAGCCGGCAAAATTACATTTGCGGTCGAAAACTCTATAATAATTATTTTAATGATCACCACTGATTATAATCTTATAAAAAAAATGTTTTAACAACAATCATATATAAAACACAAGTTGGTAAAACCCATCTTGCTTAAATTTATGTCAAATTTGACAATTTTCGCTGACCTAAAAACTTTTACCAAAAGAATTGTTTTTTTTTTTGTATGAATCCTAAAGTAAATTAAGAAACTATGAAAACAATTTTAATCAAATAAATATTAGTATTTTTAAAGTAGGAAAATTAAATACCGATAGTTCAATTGACAGGTCAGAATTATCCAGTAAAATAACACGGCAATCGATTTTATTTTTGTTTTGTGTTATCCTTTGTGATTTTATTTGACTACTTCCATCTGCGGAAGCATTACGCACTTTCCGTCGACTTAAAAATCGCAGCATTTTGCTATATTTAATAAATAAACTGAAATTCGGTCACCAATGGACTAAAAAGCACTGCACGTCGGAATTCGATACGATAAAGCACAAGTTATAGAGGAAAAAACACTCCCGAGGCACTTGTTACACTTTTGGAAAACACAGATTTCTTAATATTTAATCAAATATTCTAATTAATTTTTAATTGAATATATATAAAAGAACACAAATTCAGTAAAACTTAAAACTCAAAAAAAGGTTTTAATCAGCGCAACTTAAGATAATTTACAGAGTTTTACACATAGAACTATAAACTAAACACGGAATGGCTGCAAGAAGCCAGATTGAGCGTACCTGACGTACCACAATTCCTGATGTGGTTGCGTTCACTGGGCTAGTAGTGGTCAGGCAGTGCAGGCCAAAATATGTAGAAGTAATAAGAGGGGCGTTTTAAAAGCGGGGCGTTTACAGTTCCAGGCTAAAACCTATGCCGCCGGATATTGACTTAGCACGCCACCATTCACTCAAGAGGCTACCTCTGACAGTTCGGCAATTTGTGTCCCACTTGCACACTAATTGCTGTCCTTTTAAACAAACTACATTTGAAGTGGTCGCTGACTTACAGGGTTTTTACACAACACAGCCGTTCCGTGTTAGTTTATATTCTATGGCTAGCTGTGAAGGGTTTCGACATTGCCAGGTGAAAGCCCAAAATTACATATTGTTTTAATTTTTTATCTTATTTTTAATACAAACTAAGAATTAATAATTCATGTACTTTATTATTAGATAAACACAAGATAATATTACCTCAATAAGAAAGTAAGAGTTAAGAATTCAGGTGTTTTATTTTTTTTTGTATATTTTCTAGTATAAACAATAGTTAATAAAACTTCAATGCTTTCTTAGAGCCGGTTTAGACGGTGCGGTCCAGCGCATGTGCCTCACGAACTTTATGGATAAAGGGAGAAGTGTGATGTAATTCAGGTACTTTATTATTAGTTAAACAAAAGATTTAGATTCTGAGTTTACCCACACAACTAAAAACGGCACATTGGCAAAGGTGCAAAAAGTCAGCTTGGACGTCAGAAGGCTTTATATTTAATAAATACTTTTAAAGGCAAATCTATAATAAAATTAATTAATAGAAAAAGATGGAGGCAGACGGAAGGCAGAAATGGAAACGCATCGAGTTGAAGTGTCATTTTAACTCAACCACAACTCAACTCGGCTCCCATGGAAACTCGGCAAATGTTATGAATCCATAAGATACTTTTAGGCGCGTTTCATTTTCATTGGAGTACGTACTCCGGAGAAGTTCAGCGCACATTCAGCTGTGGCAGCATCTACTCCGATGTGCGCCCAACTACGCTGGCGTACGTACTCCAATGAAAATGAAACGCGCCTTTTGATAGCACAAGGGAACTACCACCTATAGTGTTCACTATCCCTACCTTTATAGAATTGCCAGGGGTTTTTGAACAACCTGAAAGGGCTAATGCAATAGTTTCGGTTTGTATCGAGGGTATTGTGTTCGTGAGGAACATTCCGGGAGTGAAGCGTCATAACAGGCTCAATGTTTCGATTCAAAACTTTATCCAAGATACTCATTTAAAATGGTGCCCAAACCTTTATAACCAAATTCACATTTCACGTGGGTGGCTTATTATTACAATAATCTATATGTAATTGGAAATAACCCAATGTATATTAAGAGAGCACCCTGGGCAGATATAGAATCTTTGCGGCCCCTGTGCTTAAAGTCGTATTTTCTGTCATGTGAAGTGAAGCCCATCAAGACTTTTATGGGATTCACTTCACATGACAGAAAATACGACTTTCAACAGGGCCTCATTCTCTATTACAATATGGTCATTAATTTTACTTGAAAATGTATCAATATTTTTTTTTTTTTTTTTATGTGGAAGACTAGAGCTCAGGGAAAGCCCTTTGTACTGTCGACAATCTATTTTCTTCGTATAGAGTGCAATGTCGAACAGCAAGCTCTAGTCGATAGATAGTGAAGGGGAAGAGAGAAGTAGGAAGGAACTGCCACAACCACTTAACCCCAACCATTTCTATCGCGACTCTGGCATCGGGGCAATGAGAAACAACTCGCTGGAGTGTTATGCCTCCTGAAACAAGTTGGTCAAATTTTTACTTGAAACCTGTTTTAGGGCCCCAGAATCCTACATTTTTTCCTCTTCTACTTGTCTATTTCCCCTGAAATCTGGGTGTGCATGCTATGATCCAGCGTAAAAACTAAGATAATAGTTAAATAAAATTTAAAGACTATAATGAAATATAGCAATTTTTATTGAAATTAACTATTATAGGCTTCCGCGCTTTAGTCGGACTTCATTAACAATTTAAAATAAATTTTGAAGTTTAAAATATAACTTGGTCTTTAAAAAGTAAAATTAAAACTGCACACAAATATATCTCGATAAATCCTCTATATTTTGTCTAATATACTTTCGAGATCTAAATAAAAGTGTTATTACATAAAATAAAACATTATAGGATGTGAATAATTGTCATTAATGTGGTGACATTATTGAAATAGAAATAATACTTATAATATAACTTAAACCTAGGATAAAATAGTGTTATTCTTATTAAAACACTGCAAATGATAATATATCTCAAAATATAAAGATTATATAAATAAAAAAGATTCCATATTACTTCAGGTTTGTTCATCAGTTATTTCCAAAAATTGAGTGCAAACATCCCGGCTGCATTCCCCTTTATTATTAAAAATGAATTTATAATAATGACCATCTGCGCATATCACTAAAATATCAAAATAGTTTAAGCAAAATTTAAAAACAAAATCAAATCTAATAATTACCAATAACAGAATTCGAATCCGTTCCAAAAGCACAAATGCAAGGCGGTCCTTGCGGAATCGAAAACTTACAAAAACTCCACTGACTCGAAAAATATTTTGGTATAATTGGAAGCGAGGATTCTTTTGGCTTAGGATCTTCCAAATTAAAAACATGTATAGTACCGTGATCGGAGGATACTACTAATAAAGTCGACTGATGGTTGAAATTTATGCAATAAATGGTAGCCTAAAAATAATGTGATATACATGTATAATAAATATAATTATTTTAAAATATACCTGATTACTTCCCCTTCTTAACTCTGCAACTTTTTTACCGCTATCTGTATCAAACACTCGTATTAAGGTACCCTTCTCGCTAGCAGTAGCCAAGCGAGTACCTTGTAAATTAAGGGCAATGCAACTTATTGTTGCCTCATGAGCAATTATTTCTAGGGGAGCTCTTTCGGTATTAGCCAAATCTACAATCTATAAAAGAATTATAATTCATATAAAACCTTTAGCATGATTAAAAATATTTACTTGAACATGTCCAGTTCTACGTCCAGGAAAGGCAAGAAACGATTTATTACTGTGAGGACACAAAACACACAAACCATGCGGATTTGAGCTTGTCTCAAAAACATGCAGTTGCTGTGGCTGTTGAGTAAATGTGTAGACTTTAATTACTCCTTCAAGAACAACAACAATACGATCTCGACGAAGTCGGACAGCTTTAACAGGTTGGCTAAAATTAAGTGATATTGCTGGAGCTTTCTTCAAATCATCCCAAACAATAACTTGATTTGGTGGATAAAGTGGCCGTATCCCACCACCAACCAATGCTAAATAATTACATCGAAAGAGCATTTCAACATGTCCGAGGCCCCCTTCAGAAAAGTACTGACGCTCCTTTTCTTTAAGGGGATCACAATTATATACACGAAATCCTGTATCTGTTGCACATGCAAAACATCCTAGTATTGGAAATTATGATGTATTTTTATTATTAATTTAGTCGCAAAATACTTAACAATGTAAATTAAATAATTTCTTACCTTGATCTTGATTGAAGCCAGCATAAAGGAGACCATTCCCATAGGGATTAGCTTCGGCTATATTCATTTTAAATTTGAGACCACGTTAATCTGATGCAGTACAACAGTTAGGCCATAACACGATTAGCACAGAGAGCTTATTTTCGGCAAAAATGTTGTTTATTGCTGCACTTAAATGATAATAAAAATCACATCAAGTGGCCTTTAACCTACGAAACGTCAAACAAAACAGAAAATTTAGCAAAGCATAAAACCATTTGCATTTTGAAATGCAATCTGCTTGAAGTTGGTGAAAATTGAAATGAAAATATTCTCAAATTAAATTCTGAACACGAACCAATTATTACAACGGCTGCTTTTCATTTAAATTTAAACACAGCAAGAATGTTAAAAAATTAATTTTAAATTTTTTTCAAAAGTTACAATAATTAAACATAATTTCAGCGAAATAATTTACTTTATATTTTTTTGAAGTATTTATTGCCGTGTTTTTTTTAATCTGTTCTGTCCTGTAACATTAAAAAAGACGGCAATATATGTCTAGACATAAATGGCTAAACATTTCGGCAAAACATATGTCTTGCCAATAAAAATGTTGACATAAGGGGTCTCCACAGGACATTTTGTAGACTGTTTCAAAATGAGCTCATTTTAAAATTAAAATCTATTATATTTTACTACTGCTGATTACTGTCAAACTTTTAAATACAGCGAGAATATTTGTTTAAAAATTAATTTTAAAATTTGTTCCTTCTGATCCTTGGTCTATATAGCCGTGAGGCTCAGATCATTATAAGGGACCCTCTGGGTACGCTAGCCTTGTGCGAGTTAAAGTTAAAAATATAAAAAAAATATTTTCCTTTTTTCAAAAGTTGGAAAAATTAAACATAATTTCAGCGAAATAATTTACTTTATATTTTTTTGAAATATTTGTTTCAAAATTAGCTCATTTTAAAATTAAAATCTATTACATTTTTCTACTGCTGATTACTGTCAAACAAGTTTCTTTACCAAACACCGCAAAGCTGACGTGTTGGTGTTCTTGTAGTCTACGTAGATTAATTTTTGTTAAAACCAATTCAAAGAATATTAATTAAAATGCTGAATATTCAAACCCATATGGTACAAAAGTGTAGTTAATATAATTAATACAAAATATATTCAGTCTTCTTTTTAGGATTTTGATGGCCAATACAAGGCAGAGAGGCTCTCGAGGTTTATCATCACACTCTTCGGGATTGTGGGCTTAGTTTGGGGAGCAATTATTCAACAATTTTCGCAAACAGTATATATCCTCGGGGCTGGGTTCTTGTTAGCAGCCCTTGTAAGTTACAATTTCTTATTTAAAATTAGTTCTAAATTAATTCATAAATTACAGCTTACAGTTCCCCCATGGCCCATTTACAGGCGTAAATCTTTAAATTGGCAAAAACCTCGCGACACCACCAACACCGAAGACAAGAAGAAAAAGAAATAAACATTCCTGCAAAACATATTTAAACCCATTGGGATTGTTGAAAAAAAAAACTAAATAAATTTAATTCTTAAGGTTTATATTGGTCTTTTGTAAGATTTTAATTCATTGTGATCGTAGTAAAAGTGTATTAAGTTATACATGTGAGAAAAGAAGAAAAGTAGATTGTCATATTGCCCATTGTAGGGAAGAAAATTTGGATTCGTTTGTATGCCGTTTGATGTTTCTACAATGTTGTCTACAAAAGCTTTGCAGATGTTTAAGTTATCTAAACCACGATAATTACTGTCCAATCCCCAGGCGTTGATATGAACTTCTAGCAGAAATTGATGTATTGCTTCGATTGTCGCTAAATACCACCGTGGACTACCTTTTTGATGCCTCCAAAATTGAGATATTCTATTTTGTAAAACTATCGATTTCATTGATGAAATTCTTTCATCTTTATATATGCCTCTGCTTTGATTCCAAGTGCTGTCAATAAATACTGCTCTACGAATGGGGAGATTATCCCCAGTATATACTTTCTTGTAAATTTCTTGTTGTTCTATATTAGGCTCAATTATAGTTTCTTGTACTCGAACTCTCAACAGTGTCCCCATGTTATGGCCTTTCGGTAATCCAAAATTATCTTCAATGATCATTTGAATATTTTCATTAAAAAGTTGATTAACTGTTACACTCTTAGAGCCTGGGAAAATTAAAACTACACCTTCTTCCTTTGAATAATCTGGGATATTAGGATATGTGAAAATTTGTACATCATCTGGCGCTAAAATTGGTGCATGAGCAGCTGAACTTTTTCCATCTATTTCGCTCTTGTGCTTTATTATATCAATTTTAACAGGAAATTTTACTTTCGGTAATTTGTCATATAAATTAGCAATTGGTAAATAGCATGTATAACAAAAAAACTTTCTCGACTTTCCACACTTGATGCAAGGACTTCTTCCTTTCATGCCGTTAAGAAATGAATTATCATCGATTTTCATATGTAAAAAGGGGTATATTCTTGAATCGGCAGATGTTGAATCTGTCATATTCATATTAATTGTTATTTAGAGCTGTTTTAATTATAAAATTTCAATTCACTTTAATAAATGTAATTAAAAATTCCCGGCTTTTATCTAGGCTGTTGAGGTGTGGTAAAATAATACTAGCTTTAAAATTAGAATTGTCAAGCAATCAGCTGATTCTTGAACTGCAATATCCACATGTAGAGAGGAAGTGGATTTGCAGAGCTTTTAATTTGTAACGAACTTCCATCGATTGTCGTTTGTTCTCGTGCTAAATGGACCTTATAGAAAAAGCGAAGATATTTTTATAGTTTCATAACTTACAATATAGTTATAATTAAAAATATTTGTTTAGTCCGCAGTACTGAGAAAATTAATAATTTAAAATCACCAAGTTGATGAAAGTAAAGGCAAATAAATATCACAAGATTTCATTAGAAGGGCTTAGTATTTAAAAAGGACCTCATTATTTTAGAGCCTTTTTGAAAAATCTTTAATATACATCTAATTAAGGTAAATAACCTGTTTTTATTCACTTATAAAAAGCACAAGCACAATTTGCAGATAAACAAAAGTTACAATCTTCTTTCAACGTCTTCACATGCAAAATTTATCTCAAGGTAAGTGGCCACAACGAAAATAAACAAAGCAATTTCCTAATATACAAATCAACCAAATCTAATACGATAACAATAATATACAAGACGACCAAAATAGTTTTGAATCACTGAAAGTTTTAATTATTTTCGAATATTATCGAGCAATAGTGTTCATACAAAGATACTAGAAACAAAACAGATTAATGGAAGGGAATAAATTATCAAAACCAATAGCTGATAAAAACTATAGTGAACGACAAAAATATGCCAGGCAATGGCCTAGATAATATACATTGAAGCAGAAAGGAAAGTCTTAAGAAAAATTTGATTTGAATGAGAATTATCAAGATCGATACTTACTTCTTCGAGGTAGCGCCTTTGCAGGCACTGCGACCTATTTGGTGTTACGAGATGGGCACACGTCATTAAAAACCTTCGAGGTTATGGCTTTTCATATTACCTAAAATTGGTTAAGGTTAATATCCCAAATCTCTCTGGAAGCAGCGAAGTCGCGAAGGAGGTGACTCAATCTCCTCCACGTTGTAGCCTCACAATCAAACAGTAAATGCTCCGCTGTTTCGGTAGCTGCTCAGCAGAACAGACAGCTGCAATCAACTACCAGCCCTGTTCTGTAAAAATAATAATTAGGCGAGCAATGAGAACGGGTTTTCCGGCTTTAACTTTGTCGCCTTGCGTTTCAACTCATAGATGTTAATTTTTTTAGGCAGCCGGCTGAGCCACAACAGTCGGGGTAAGCAGGAGACGGCCTCGTCGGAGTGGTACGCGCCCTGAAACAAGAGAGTCCTGCTCATAGAAATATAAACTAAACACGGAATGGCTGTAAGCCAGATTAAGCGTACCACAATTCCTGATGTGTTTGAGTTCACTCGGTAGTAGTGGTCAGGCAGTGCAGGCCAAAATATGCAGAAATAATACTCAAGAAGCTACCCTTGACAGTTCAGCAATTTGTGTCCCACTTGTGCACACGATTGCTGTCTCTTTAAACAAGCTACCTTTAATGTGGTCGCTCACGTACAGGGTTTTTACACTACACAGCCGTTCCATGTTAGTTTATATTTCTATGGTCCTGCTAACCTGCCGACAATGGCTGTAACGCATGCAGTACCATACTACCAGGTGAAAAAGAGGTGCATCGCCGGCTTTGTGAAGACCCGACCTAAGCGGACCTTTGGTACCCTATTATTAACCGGTTAAGCCGAATCCAGCTTGAAACCAGTGGGGTAGTGGGGCCAAGGCCAATGGATATTTTGCACCTTGGGCCATATCGGTCCAACCCTACCCCCATTATCAATTTTGGAACCGTCCATATACAAAAAAGGCCCTATTTTCCTTAAAAAGGGCGTGGCGTGCAACCAATGGACGCCATTGATAAACGTCACAAATCGTTTATCGAAGTCCAGACTGGCAAGAATGTCATCGGACAATGCGAGCATCGACTTTTGGGTTTAATTCCTTGAGATAGGTGTATAGGTGATCCACAAGGAGAACAGCCCCTTTAAACGCAGCGACCCCGCCAGAGCCTCCTTCTTCACTACTAGGTGCGCCGGAGGGAGGTTCAGCAGGGCCTCCATACCCGCAGTCGGACAGGTACTTTTAGCTCCCGTGGTACCGAGACAGGCCAGCCTTTGAACCTTGGCCAGCTAATCGCGGTAAACTTTTGTTTGTTCTTCACCCACCATGTGATAGATACATCTGCATAGGCCTATGTTTTGAAGCCACGGTTATTCAGGTCGACAAGAAGTTCATCGATTACGATTGACCATAAGAAAGGCGATAAGATTCCCCTTGAAGACAGGTTTTGCAGCCATTATTGTAACCGCTTCGCCATTTATCTCAGCAGTTATCAATCTACTTCTGAGAAACGACGTGATCCATCTAGCAGTGGGAGTTCAGTGCCCTTTTGCGATAAAGCTTCATTAATCGCGTCGAAGGTAACGGTAAACGCATCCTAAATATGTGCGAAAGCGCAGAGAGAGATTTCCTTGGCCTGGATGGACCTCTAGATACCTATCACAACACAAGCATGTGTATGGCAAATTCTTTAGATCTGCCGCGAGCCGGGAGGCAAATTGCCAGCACTGAAGCGTGTTCGCTGTAAGACCATCCCAAATATGCTTGTCTAAAACCTGTGGTGCTAAGGCAGAACCCGATATGTCAAAAAAAAATTTCGTTTATATTGCCAACAGTCGAAAGTTTATGAATGAAAATGTTCCCCAAAGCCAAAATTGTAGACTGTTTCTATAAAATAATTTAGATCAAAACTAAAGAGTCCATATGCTTACAATACTGCGATGACACATTCCATTATTACTTGACCCAATATCCACAATTACCTATGTTGACATATCGGGTTCTGCCTTAGCACCACAGAAACCTTCTCTATCTCCATCTTGTATAATGTCCCAGCTTTGGGAATAAAGACTACCCTAGCCTCTATCTATACACCTCGCGATTTGGGCCTGCGCAAAGCCCCGGAATAGTGGCAGAAGGATTGGTAGGATCTCTTCCAAGTGCCCCCGAGCCGGGAAGGTTTGGAATTTCGATTAAGGGACCAGTGCAAGGCGCTAATACCGGAGACAAGATACGGAAATAAAATGGAGTCTACGTCATTCTGACGTCATAATCTCGATTAAGGGTGCTAGTCTGTCGAGGGTATAACAGAGATTGGTGATGTAGATTAACCTCGAACTAAGCTTTTTAGCGACATAATATTGACGAAAAAGCGAACATACGAAGAGTGAGATGGTTATGACATCTTCAAAGGATGGAGGAACACAGAATGGCAAAGAAGGTATGTAAAGCAGGAAAGGTGAAAGCCTAATGGGAAAAGAATGAATAAAGTTTTCCAGGTAGATGTAGGAGAGAACGATTTTAGGAAGCAAGGAAATGATCCAAAACGGATCTAGGATCGTAGAACCATTCATATATTATAGGATTTAATATAATTTTTTGGCATTTATTATATAATGAAATTTTTCTTTGAATATGACGTCAGAGTGGCTTTATAGGCAGACTTTTGCCTCTGTGGCATATTTTAAAATTTACGGATTATTACAAGTTCGATACCCTGATGAATGTAGTCGCTGTCGAATTTAGTTAATGATTAATACAAATTTTGATGTTTTTTATAATATGGAAATATTTGTTTTTTGGAGTATCGTTATTAGCTGCAGTAATTGTGATTATGAAATTTATATTTTATGCCCATTAGTACTATGGTAATAACTTGAAGTCCGTGTGATTCGACTGATTCAAATAGAATAAACTAATAGAATGTAATAATGGTTTTTATCTGATAAATACTACATAATCTATTTTTTTTGCTTGATATCAATTAAAATTCTTAACTTTTAAGTAAGTTTCTCATTGCGTCATTTTACGAAAATACAGCACAAAGCTCAATTTATAAATAATTGTATCGTGTCTGGCTACCTTTAAAAAAGATTAAATTGACAGCAGATACATACACTTAGCATCTCTACTATGCCAAAAGACGGATTGCTATTTGCAATTAAGTGACGCACTTGTATGGAAATTTATTCTAAGTTATCGATTATCTATAATGAAATTTTGGCAACCTAATTCAATTCTAAATGTTGTATTTCTCATTTTAATAAAAATCTATCTAAAAGATCCTTCTATGTTTGAAATTTGTTGGAAACAATAAGCCAACAGCTTAGAATAATGCCAAATTTAGATAATCACAAATGGTCTGCGTTAAAGATTTGGAACGCAGCTATATAACGATTAGCACTATATAAAACGATTATTAATTCAGAAGCCTTAGTTAACAAAAAGATTGCTTTTAATAGTTGTGAAAATTAGTTAATCAAGATATTACAAAAAATATAATCATTTCGAGCAAATAACTGCAACATAATCTTCTTAAAGTTTCACTAGTACTCTGATGTCGACGACATTACTATCTAGTAACTGATAGGCCAAAGCTGTAGTATATTAAGATTTTATCTAGGGTATACCCACGGTATACAGATTCTGTATTCCCTGGGGTATAACGATATTATTCGTACAACCCTCCCTTAATTAATTAAAACGGAAAAAAGCTTTCCACCAAAATATTTTTGAAACCGTTGGGGAGGCTAAAAAATGTTGCTTAAAAGCTTTTGATCATTTGTTTAGTTCCGCGCTGTCTGCTAGCCGTTAAGCCGCTAGTACAAAGGAATACAAAGAAGCAACATACCACATAATTAAAATTTCCAATGTGGTCGCCAACGACGGGTCTTGTATTCTTTTTATAGTTCAAAACTTAAATGCTTGAAATTCGCGATCGAAAGGGCTGCATGTAATTATTTTAGTGATTTGGGGATACTCTCAGCTAACTTTATTTATCACCAGTGATTATTGTGCAAAGTTCATTCAGAAATTATTCAAGAATCAGTGAAAACATATAAATGTTAATCGAATTTATTAATTACAAGTGCAAATTTTGTTTTATAATAAAAGGGAACGTTTCACTGCACCTGTGACGTACGTTGTGAGTTTTGAGTTATTTTTGGAACTTGCCGAGTATGCTAGTGATCTTGCAAAAACAAAGGAAACAAAATTTTTGGCATTTTTACATCCAATTGTAATGTTCTTCTCGATCGAAGAATTTGTTTGAATCATTTAAGACAAGAAAAACATTTTTTATTAGATCACATTAAGAAAGTTAATGGATAGTTTTTGTAGAACAGCCACTTTTCAAAGAAAAACAAATCACTTAAATGAGTTTAAATACTATGCTACCGTAGGTGCAAATAAACTTAACGTTAGAATGCTGCCTATTAAAAATGAAACTTATTCCTACTAAAAGAGGAAGATTTATATTTAAATTCTAGATCATGTTGAGGGTGATAATTTGAAAAAAGTTCAGTTTCGTTAAGATGTTATTATTACGAATTAGAGAAGAATCTACTTTTAACAACAAAAAAATTGCTTGTAGAGAAATTCCATATGGTTTATGTATATTTTGTTGTGGCTGTCTTTACGACGGCATCGTTCTTTTTCTCGCAATTCACACCAATTTATTTAATTGCCAAAGATTTCTTTTTTTTACTCAAATAAATCTTATTATATTGTTCTTTAAAATACAATGATCTCGTCGGTAGCAGATTTTAGATGAATTTGGTGATGAGTTGCCTTGCAATGTAATATTCTTAGACTATAGAAAACAAATTTTATTTAAATTTATATGTATTTAAGGCAGAGCCATTAACTTTACATTTTTTTTCAAAATAGAACTTTGTACTCTTCCCGGAAATATTTATCGGTAATACTTTACAATATGAAAGAGTACACTAATTTTGTAATTTATCTACAGATTATCTATTTTATTATTAATCATTTTTGAAACATCATTTATACAAATCAAAATCATTGCCAAATATATGTTATATTTATATATATATAGATTAATATCTATTAGAAGTTTAGATGTATCCGACAATTTCGCTAATATACAATTTCGCACTAACATGAAGCTATTTTATTATAGAAACAAATTTAATTAGCACAGTCAATAATTACAACGCACAGCGCCTGCGTCCAAGATTGTTGTGTGCTGTTCAGAGTAAATGTGTTTACGCGCGTAATTTTCAGGTGAATTTAATTCCGACAAATTGAATGTTTTTTTTTATGAAATTAGGTGCTACCCCCTTTACAAGGAATGCTGATATGTTCAATTTTCTTTTACAATATGTAAATTTTAGAAAATGTTATTTATAGGTGGATCCATATGTGTATGTATATTACAGAATCAATTAACCATTTTGATATGGTTGTATACCTTCCTTCAATTTGGTCGTTTAAAGGTTCGCCCTGGGTTAATTTGGGATTCAAAAATCGCTTTATTTAATCAATATCTAACTTAGTGCGGCTATTTTGTTCAGGGTGGAGAGACTAAATGTGACTAAAGCATTTGACGTGGTTCATACTAAAAAAAATCATATCTTGGAGCAGATAGAGTACATTACGTTGAATATAATTTTTTTTGGATATTCTTAAAAGTTTCTTACTTTCATGATAATTATGTCATCGAACAGACATGTATGCATTATTAAGCCCCACAGATCACATTCCATAAACATTCGGAGCATTACTGACGCGTTGCATAAGGCGAATGGCACTACTTTGAATCGTTACAGCTCACTTCTGGCCCCTTTACTGAAAGTCGAGTGGTGTGGGCTGAAGAAAGTGACGTTTCAGTCGAATTACGACTTTCAGCATAAGGTCCTAAACTCAACTTAGCCAGGCCCCTGTGCTGAATTTTTTAATTCGACTGAAACGTCCCTCTCTTCAACTCAAACGACTTGTCACGCCACACGACTCGACTTTCAGTACAGGGATCTCTGCAATGCATAATGTTGTGTTCTAACAGCCTTGATAATGGACTTCATTTTGCCTACTTCTACTTCTCCTCGGTTGAGGGAAGAAAATATTAGGCCACATGATACTAGTTATTTTATTGCTCTTCAGGTGACAATTTCCTCGGCTAGATCTATGTTTATAATTACGTTTCTTTTCTTAAAATCTACTCTGTGATAAAACATACGTTGAGTAACTTCACAGACTTTTTTCTCCTTATGTTCCAAATATAGACTTCAAGAACATGACGTCTTTTCTGGTTCCGTGACATAAATATAATAGTCTTCAGCGTCACAAATGCCTCAGAATTTGGAGAAAATATGGTATCCTTACTGACGATTATTTGAAGGCCTGTTCATCCAAATTCCTTTATCTCATTACACCATTTACAAAATGCAGCAATATCTTGTGGATCTTCATGAAGGTTAAACCGAGTCACCGATATTATTACTATGTACTACAAAGTTATATGCGAATAAAGAGTTTTGAGCATGCAGGAATTATGTATAAGCTGTAGAACGCTTGTTGAAATATCTTTTTTTCATTTTATTCATTTATTTCTTTATGGTGAAGAATTTTCCAATAGTTAATTTTTAATCACATAATCGTGATAATGTATGTTTAGATAAAATAGGCAATAGGGATTTGAAAAAAAGTATAAAATAAATAATTTGATATATCTTGGCTTTGCCACATACATACATCTAATGTTTTCCGCCTTTCTTTGTAAAACTGCAGCAAATCATTAAATAAAAATTGAAAAATTTCAAAATAAAACAAATACTTATAGCTATACTAAAAGTATGTGGTTTAGTAAAGTACTAAAAATGTATATAATGAGGAGAAAAAAACTGCTTCCAAAATTCAAATTTTTTAACGTTTAATAATTCGAAATTGCATAAATACTGGCTCATGTTGTTTTTACAAGATTGCCTGAATTTAAATCATTTCATGTACAAAATTAAAAATTTTAAAAATTTTAGTCTACGTTTGGAAATAATCTTGTTAATAAACTAAATATTACACATAAATGGATAATTGGAATGTTCTGTCTGTGCAATCCGCATCATCTGCAATTGGCCGTGATGGTCTTAGTTCCAGCTTCCGTAGAAAAAATCTGGTAAGAAAATATTTTTAACAAGTTTTAAATAATTTTAAAAGTTGTACTAAAATACCTAATATTATAACAGAATTGTGAATTATTTAACCGTATCATTTGCGATAATTTATCTCTTTTTTCATCATCATTTCGCATCCAATAGATCATTTTCAATTGTCCACAGCGGAAATTCGTACCTACAGTTTCCCCAGTTTTCTTGAGTTGTCTATTTAGTATTCTACTCTGTCTATTAAGCTCTCAATCTTGAATTTTCTTCAAGAAAATACTGTGATCTACTCAATCAAATCTAAAAATAATCCTACTTTTTCTATAGGTGTGGGTTATTTTGGAATTTTCTCTCACAAAGTTTTTAGATTTTCACTCTTCCTTTTCAGTTTTTGTCCGGATTTTAAACGCGATTGTCGGAAATTGCATTTATTTAAGAAAATTATATTCATTAAAATATTATTTTAAGGCGCCTTAACGTTATAAAGTTGTTTTTTGTGGAAAAATAAATATTTTATAAAGTAAATTTATAAAATAATTTCGTAATAATGGATATATCCACGGATATTTGGGGGCAGCTAGCAGTCGAAGCATCCCAAGTCTATCTCTCTGACGGAACAAAACGCAGCCCATTTGCAGATACGGTAAAAAATATAAATTTTCCTCTTTAGCTAGTGGGAGTAAACTAAGTTCTCTTAATCTAAGTTTATAAAAATAAGTATAGAATGAGATATTACAGAATTTGAAAAAAATGCCTTTTCAACAACCTGTTGTTAACGACAGGTACGTGTTTTACATGTTAGAATATTTATAAAATGTCTGAAATAATATCTCTTTTCCGCTTATATAGTATATTACAAATATAATTTATTTGTGATAGGATGAGTAAAAAAAACAATTAAAAAATAAAGCCTATTATAAAAATGTGGCTCTTTTTTCGTAAATGCACCATTAATTTTTGAGCTTCTCTCTGTCGTATTATTTTCAAAATGTGTTTATTCATCTTTAGACTATTTGGCATTATTTATTTTAATTAATCAATTATACAGAAATTCAGCTAACATTTCTACGAGCTGACAAGTTTTATTCAATTTATACAGGGTGTTTTGCACTAAGTGGCTAATCCGTTAGGGGGTGATTCCTGGATGTTTTTGGAGAACAAAATTGTTCTAGAGAATGGGGCTATCGGCTATCAGTAAATTAAAAAATTGTCCAAACGTCTTTCCTTAAACACCCTGTTTTTCAGTGGGTAGCAAGCGCGGATCCACCGTTGTGGGCACGATGGGCATGCCCACAACCCTAATAGACTTGTGACGTCACACTTTCACAGTCTATTGAGATTAATAGGCTGATGATATAATATTCTATGCCTTAATAAAATAAAAAAAAATATGAGTGTGCTTAAGACCACACTTTAGAAGTAAAACTTTTTTACCCAACAAATGCCGCAATTATTAAAATATTAACCAGCTAACAATATGCAATTGATATGGTGCAGGTCTGTCGGATATTTAGTAGGCTTTCAGAAAAGTAAGGCCAACGACAGATGCATAAAGTATAGTGACGGACGAGCCTACCGAGGGACTTCATACAAGTACAATTTCAAAATATCAATATTTACATTAAAACCTAAAAAGCAAAGCAAAAGTTTTATGATAACTGGAATATTTTCGATTGAAACTGGTCTAAAAATCGCGTAAAAACTACATTAAGTGAGGTTCCATATGTCGTGGTACTTTTGTCAATATTGGGCCTGTTTAGACGCTTCACTCCCAAGAACTTTGGGGATGAAAGGAGAAATGGGGTGGTACCTCTCAGCATCCCCACTTTCCGCTCCATCCACAAAGTTCGGACCTGGTATCTAATGCAAAAATAATAATGAAGCCGCCACTCAAAATCTTGGGGATTTCGTTGAAGTTTTGACCTAGTAAAATTGAACCTCAGTAGTGGAGATTTTCATATATGAATTACATTATTTTGCGTAAAGTTTTATGCGGCGATACATAAATAACTACCATAAAATTCACCTCTCCTTTTTCTGCCATAGATCTGCCTACACACATTTCATGGTGATTTATTGTGACTAAGCGTTAGCGTTTTTGTTTATCTGTATGAGATGTTAAAACAGTAGCTTAGTCCTCCTCATATTCTTCGTTTTTCATAAAAGTATAATACATTAATTTTTTTTCAACTTCGTCATCTAAATCTTGTACGCTCGCAAACCCCTAACCTATCTTTAAAATCAAGCTAACTTTAACGACATGACGGACTAGTAGTACAAAGGGTGATTCCTAAGCTTGATTTTACCACATAAAAAAAATGCGAATGCCACACGGGTATACACGCTCCCGCTACAGGCATGGCATGCACGCTCCCGCTACATACATAAACCAAACGCGGGTGTTGTTTTACCAAGGAGTCCACAACGACGTACAATGCCGCTTGACCTATGCAATCGAACGAGAACCAGTCTACTGAGTATGCTATTGGTACCCTTTATGGTCGCGAAGATAATTACCCGTTTTCTTCGTCCTATACAATTTTTTAAAGCTCCAATTTTAAAAGGAGCAAAAAGAAACACAACAAAAAATTTCAACTCTGATCTAGGGGTAGTTTTACTCCCTTAAGGGTTTTTTCTGTTCTTACAAATACTGGCAACCCTCCCGGTCAGCGTAGCTACCGCAGAGAGATCGTTTTCTACTCTTCGCCGAGTAAAATGTTGGTTGCTTGCCTCAATGGCACAGGAAAGATTATCCGGGGTATCTCTGCTAAATATACACAAAGATGTGAACGTCGATATCGATGAAATTATCAACGTCTCCGCGAAAAAGAAACGTAAGCTTGAATTTGTAATTTAAGTAAGCACCTTATTTAATATAACATGTATACTAGCGGTTAATTTAATTTGATATCCTTTGAAGTTGTAAAAATTTCATCAAAATCGGTTCAGTAGTTTAGAGTCTAAATATGACATTGTGATGTGCAAACAAACGCACATTTACAAACTAACATTTGGAACTATACACTGTACAAAAGCTTGATCAGGACGTCATATATTTTGTAAACATCTCCTTTGTAGGAATGCACTATATCGATCATGAGCGAGTTCATACTTTGACTCGCACTTGGCCGATTTTCGGGTAGCTGTGACCACAACCATTTTTGAGGGCTGGATCCGCCCCTGGTGGGTAGTTCCGGTAGCCCCATTCTCTAGAACAATTTTTTTCTCCAAATACATCCAGGAATCAATCACCCCCTAAAGGATTAGCCACTTAGTGCAAAACACTCTGTATAAAAGTGAAACTTACTTTATTCATGGGAAGAAGGAAGTACTTATTATATTTATCAATATTCATTTGGTTTTCAACATACTTTGTTTAAGTATATAAAACACAGGATCAAGAGTCAATCGTCATCATCATTTGCTGCACTACAGCCTACTATTAGACTTGGCTTCTTCCAACATTTCTCTCCAATGTCGTTCGGCTCCTGGCTAATACCTTTCAAGTACGTACGCCTAACTTAACTAAGTCCTACTCAACGGAGTCTATGTATCGCTTCCTTGGTCGACCGAAATTTCTCTTTCCATCAGGGATTCGATTTATCGCTATGTTAGCAGGATCACTGTCGCCGAATGTGTGCCACCCATCTTAATCTACTTAATTTTATACTTTTGACAACTTTATACTTTTATAAAGTTGATATAATTCATGATTATATCTCCGTATTGACCATTGTCACAGACACCGCCAAATATTGTACGTAGTATTTTCCTTTCAAAACCGCCTGAGTTTCGTCAGCTACATGCATCTAATCGGAACACCAGAACGGTCTTGATTAGCACGGTATAAAGTTTACACTTCGTTCCTCTAGGGAAGATTAGTGCTGTAAGATGTTGTCGAAGGCCAAATAACTTCACTTAGAAACGTTTATTCTCCTTCTGATCTCCGTTGTTTCACCACTGTCAGCTTGTATTACTGTTCCAAGATAAGTAAATTCTTTAACGGTCTATGTCATATGTATCTATGTTTTGTCTTGGGGTTGTGTATCTTTTTGAATGGCAAACATCCTTAGTTTTTGCTTCACTGATGAGTAGTCCCATTCTTATTGCAGCTGTTTCCAATTTCATGAAGGCTTCTTTCACACTTGCAAAAGACCTATCTATTAAGGCGACGCCATCAGCGTAGGTGACTGTCTGTGCCGACTTGTTAAAGATGAATCCCGTCGTTTCTACCCCAGCGTCTCTTACCACCTTCTCCCACACTATGTTAAATAGGAGGCATGATACCTCACTTTCATTAACAGTACCAATATCACTATCGTTTAACGGAAGTGCGTTTTCATTGGGCTGGTTCACATCATTTTCGTTGCCTCTATTAAGTAGCTCATTAAAATGCTCCCCTCAATTTTATAAGACTTCTTCTTTTTGGCTTAGGATATTACCGTTTTTGACCTTGCACGTGGATACTCTGGGGTTAAACTCTTTATGTTGCTAAGAGTCAATATATAGTTTCAATTGTTAGGGCAGATCGTTTATATGTCCGATTCAAATTCGACTTCAAAATTTCATTTAGGACTGTTCTTTCCTGAAGTTCTGTTAAACATATGCTTACACCGATTTTTCTTACGATTTCTTTTAGAAGTAGCAAATATCACCTTCAGATACTTAATTTTTCAAAGTTAAATAATTATCAAAATAAATATAATAATTTCTAACTGTAATTATCAAAATTAATAAATAATAATTATTTTCAGACAATCGAAAAACTTCCAGACAAAGTACTCTTAAACATTTTTTCATACTTGTCCCATCTAGAGATATGTCGCATGGCCAGAGTATGCCGTCGATGGCGTCAAGTAGCTTACGATACTCGCTTATGGAAAAATGTATCTCTCCGTCCAGAAGTTTCAGGATTACATGTTGGATCACTTGAATCCCTATTAGCTCTTATTTCGGTTCGTTTTGGGCCATCACTTCGTTACATTGAGCTACCAATTGAACTTATCACTCATACTGTCCTACATGAATTGTCTGGTAAATGCCCTAATTTAACGCATATGCTTTTGGACTTCTCTACAGGTAAAAGAACAAAATTATGGAAAATATAAATCTAATCATAATCAATATTTTCAGCTATGCAACTGCACGATTTCAGTGAAATGCAAGCTTTCCCAACAAAGCTGAGATACATGTGTATTTGCCTCTCAGAAGTCATCTTCATGGAAGGTTTTATGAGAAAAATTTATAATTTTATAAATGGTTTAGAGGTGGATTATTTAAAAAATGATTGAAATATGCCTAAATTCAATTAATATTTAAGGTTCTCCACTTAATTGGCACTTACGAGAAGTGTGAGGAAGAAGAGGAAGAAATTTATGAAGTTATCAATGTACATAAATTAAAGTCAGCAACACCAAATTTAAGAGTTATCAACTTATACGGCATCAACTTTATAGATGATTCACATATAGATGCTTTCAGTTCCAATTGCATTCAGGTAATTATAAATACTATCTATAAAATCATTTTTTTAAATCTAAAATGCAGTTAGAATGCTTGGCTGTAAATTTCTGCAACAAAGTAACTGGCTCAACACTTAAGACCTTAATTCAACGTTCAAAACGATTGACTTGCTTATTAATGAATGGTACTAGCTTAAAATCAGAATATGTTATGCAAGCTGAATGGGATAAATGTGCGCTACAGGAACTTGACATAACAGCAACTGATTTATCTTCGGAATGCTTGATCGATCTATTATCACGAATCCCTGCATTAAAATTCCTAAGTGCAGGACAAATTAATGGATTTAATGATTCTGTTCTAAAGGCTTGGATGGATTCAGGAATGCCAAGGCATAATATAAAATACAATATGCAACATATAAGCAATATTCATTTAAATATTTATAGGAATCTTATTTCAATGGATCTTGATTCTTCCGATAACATATCTGATGAAGCTTTACAAAAATTCTTAAGTCGCTATGGTGGACAATTACATGCTTGTGTTCTATCAGGAATGCCGCATATCACTGATCAACTTTGGATGGCTGTTTTGCCGATATTAGCAAATGCGAGGTATTTACTAAATTAATATTCATATCTTTTAATCATACACTCAAAAATTCTGCAATAAGAATCTTGGTTATGGGAACTTCTGAGAAATTGGGTGTCAATATTCATGTTGATCAGTTAATGGATGCCATAGCTTCCAACTGTCTTCAGCTAGAAAGATTAGAATTGCGGTAAGCCACTGTCATTATCTAAATACAAGAAATTTATTTCTAATAATAAATCTTTTAAGATGGGATCCTGATAATTTGAGATTCTCTGATAAAAGTCAAAAGGCTATTGATTTACTTCGTGTTAAATGTCTTAAATTAAAATGCATGGTGTTAAGGTAATTGTTTATTAAAATATTCGGTAGCATAGGAAATAATTTAATTTCTGTTTTTAGCGATGGTCGATATTATGAAACTGTTAAGGCTAATTTTGAACGTGCCGATCGTACCACTGTGGTTAGAACAACAACTTGTTGCCGTGTTTCTGCTTATCATTTATTAAGGAATTATAATGATTTGATTTTTAATTAATTTACTACCTGTAAATATGTATACAGATTTATATTGATTATGTTATTGTTTGTAAAATGCAGATTTGTTGAGCATTTCATTGTAAAAAAAATGTGTTTCTATTTTTAAATAGAGTTAAAATCAAACGAAATTGAAAAAAATAAATTAATCTTTTACTAATAGTATTAATTGTAGAAAAAGTACCAATAATTATATTTAATTCTCTTAAGATAGTTACCATTATTAATATTCATAATTTTATTATCATTTATATAGCATGCATTTGTTTAACATTATGTTATTTTTCCTATTTCATCATCAGGGAAAGTCATGCTTTATCATCTAACAGACCAAAAAGATTCTAATCAGCTGTCTTATATTATGGTGTTTGGAATTTTTAAGGAAAATATCGATATGACTAACAGTAGTAGATGAGAAACTCCAGCATATTCAGGATACTCAATTTTCACCATGGTAGCTTAAATCCAATGTCAGTTGATCTGGAAGGTCTGGACCGAGTACACTTCAGAACTCGCAAAGAATATAAAATCATGCAAAAGCTCGACGTCAATAAATCCGAAATAACCGTTTAGCCCTATAAAAATAGGTCAAACTTTTTGCCCTATCATATTTATCAGAATCTTACCACCTCAGAGTCATCTGACTTTTTATCATCCCCTTCATACTTATCTTCCATTTCTCCATTTCATTTCTTTACCTTCTCTCTTCTGTGATCGCTTTAAACCGTCGTAGTTTTGGACTGGACCCGGATAGTTGCCGTTGGCAGTCCTTTCAATCTTTTCTCTACTGTCTTTCCAACTAGAGCTCATTTTTCAACATTGCGTTTGAATCATAGAACCGTCCACAGTACAAAGGAAAGCCCTTCCGAGGTCTAGTATTCTAATTATAAAAAAACAAGCAATCGTCTAGTATGTCTTATTGAAAAGCACAAACAAAGCATGCAGCATTTCAACGAATCCTAGACAGATTGCCCCAGATCTTTCAACATAGCAGCAGATTTTGATATATATACAATAGTATGATATCTGGCTCCGTCGTTCAAACTTCTAAAGAACTGTTAACATTAGTTCCCAATAACTGAATTTATGGTTTCCTTTCCGACTGTTCTTCAATACTAAAGCGTCGAGTATCTATGAGCCGGTTTAGACGGTGCGCTCCAGCGCATGTGCCTCACGAACTTTGTGGATAAAGGGAGAAGTGAGGTGGTACCTCTCTTCATTCCCACTCCTCCCTTCATCAGCAAACGTTCGCGAGGCACATGCGCTAAAGCGCACCGTCTAAAACAGCTCTATCTGGGTCTACCACTCGTCGTTTTTCCAATAACTATAAATGTCCTCCTCTCAGTCGCCTAAATATTTGGTGAAGCTTTGCGTTTATGCTACGTTTTCTATAATGCAAGCCAAGCGCATGCCAGATCTTATTTTTATAGTCGTCAACTTATATCAAACCAATCAACGGGAACGCAGATCCTGATTGTGACGTCAAGAATTTTACAGAATACTATGGTTCCAAAATTTATGCATTGCCTTCTTCTTAGATTCTTGTAGGACTTCGGTATCGTCGTCGTCTCTAAGTCTTGCTAGTTCGGTGCAGTTAGTTATACGAAGTTTTCGTATATCTTCAAGCACGCCAACCATCCTCCTATTTCTTTGTCGCCCTGAAATTCTTTTTCTTGATGGTTTACCATTGAAAATCCGGCTAGCATTCCTTCTTCCGAAGCTCGTACAACGTATCTGCTCAATTTTAATGTGGGCAACTATATTTATTTCGTCAAGCTCTTCGTTTGTTCTAACGCACCAAATATTCATCTTAAGTTTTTCCTTTCGAAGATTTTGAGCTGACATTCTCGCTTTGCATTGTTTTGAGATTTCGTGGTTCTTTAGAATCGGGGCTAGTGCCCCGGGCTCCAAGTCAGGGGGGGGGCGGAAAATATATTGGAAGCCAAAAAGTTAAAACCATTATACGTATTCCTGCGTTATAAACGTCAAGTAGCCTAAAGGTCAAACGCCAATGTACGCTTTGCTTTAATTGGTATTCTTGTGGGCGAGTGACGCGACTACGAGGGAAGGTAGAATGAAACTTTCAATCTCTACACACGTATCGAGGAAAATGCCACTTCACACGATACCTTGCGAAATGTAGAATATGACGTTTGTCGATCTAGTCGCCAGGAGTATCTTAGATTGACACTGAGAATATCAATTTAAGGTCGAAATGACATTTGTCACATCACTCGACAACGAGAATAAGGCTGTTTTGTCTTGACATATCAAATAAAGCAATGCTTTGTTATGAGGCAAAACCAAATGCCATAGCTGCTAAGGCACAGCTTTTACATATAAAATCTCGGTGATTTTTGAAAAGTCCGAACAATTTTGCCACCTTTTTGTATTATTTGACCGAGTTCAATATTTGTTAATTTATATAAACCATCACTATAATTTTACTGAAAATCCATCCAAGTTATGAACTCATTCTCTTTCTCTTCAGTATCAACTTCGCCATCTTCACTGTGGTTTACAGCAGAACTGTAGAGTTTAAATCAGGCAAACGCGCAACGGTATCTTCCTTCCTGAAATTGGTTCTTAGAAACTCAGGAAGGCATGCACATTTCCTCGATTCGAAATTATGTATTCGGCAGATTCATTCCCAGGGCAGTGAATTGGTTGACAAGTGAAGTAAAGAAAAAGAGACATTCCCGGGTATTCCCGGGAAATGTGGCGGGATCAGTTTTTACCCCGGGATCCCGTTTAAGAAGCCCTAGTTCCAACATTTATTGTCGAATGATGAGATTGTATTCCAAAAATATGTACCTTCTTTTTTTTTGTAAACAAAACGTGTAACCATGACGAAAACTCAAACAATAAAAAGGAAAAAAATATGTATAACTGTTACAGCCCACTTCACAATATCTCGCAGCGAAAAATATCTCGTTGCGAGAAAGAATGGTCAAATCCATCTTTTTCTCGCAACAAGAAAGAATGAAGGTGCAAGATTTTCGATTCTTCTCGCAGCGAGAATTGTCCTAGGAAGAAGGGACTTAAGATTTCTGTGAGTATACCATCTGGATCTGGAGCCTTATGATTTTTAAGTTTTTTGGATTTTGCATCTTCTTTTATTGTAGGCTCTGGCGCCTTTTTTTGGGTCATCTGTACTTCGGTGTTCTATTTCTCCCTGAATTAAGATAATATTGGGAATCTTCAAAAACTCATCAGTCTCGCATCACTGCAGAATTCAGCAATTGGAAGTCTGTAGCTGAATTCTGCAGTGATGCCGGAGTGATGAGTTTTTGAAGTTACCCATTCTCTTTGAAGAAGCTTCTAATCTAAAGTATTTCTCTCATATCTCAAGTATGCCATCGTTACTACTAACTATAGTACCACCCTCTCTTCTTACCATGGAGCTGGTGGGTTTATATCTTTTCTTTATCGTGTTTATTTCTTTGTAGAAACCGCCTCCTCTCCTAGCATCTTTATTGCTATAGCTTTGTTTAATTGCACTTATTCTATTTCTGAAGTAGTCTCGTGTTTTTATTCTTAATAATTTGTTCGAGTCCCTTCGATCTGCTAGGTATTTTCCTGATTTCCTATCGTCCTTCTTGTTAACTACACCAGTCTTATCTAATTTCAATACATTGATCACCAAACGAGTGCCTCCTTCTTGCGGTGTTTTATGTACCTAAAACATTGTTTCTGTAATTATGGATGCTTTCAAAAATTCAAATAAATAACACTAGTTGGTTGCTATAAAATTTTAAAGTCGCGCTTAAGAGGCGAAACATTTTCTTTAATTACTCTTAAATATATCCCATCGATGCCAGCCTTCCAATCTATCAAGTTACTTAAAAATTGTGACTTCTTTACTTTGAAAGGCTCACATATAAAAATGTAATGGCAAATATAAAAATGAATGAAGTGCAAAATTCTAGTTGAACAAAACTTCTAAATTACATATTAATAAATGATACATGATTAAATAAAGAAAATCTGTCTTTTATTTAAATAATTTACTCTTTACGATTTTATCAGACTTCATAATAAATTTGTGTTTATGCACATCACCTTAAGTTTTTTGTTTTTTTTTTATCTCTGCTAAAATCAAGTCACAGGGCAAAAATATATTTCAACAATATTCATTTATAAAATAAGAGGAAACCACGTAAACTAGCATAAAGACATTGCCGACATTAAATTTTTTTTTCATGTAAATATACAAGGTTGGCCTCTCCATCATTTTGAATCTTATATAAAAAGGAATTTCGCTAAATTTTAATTTACTGAAAAAATTATCATTCGTTAAACATGTCATTTTCGAGAACAACATTTTCTGGTCTAAGTACATAGCTTGTGGATCCTATACGAAAATCATGATTTGATGTAGAAGCGGAAGAAGGTATTTCCGATGATAAAGGTGGGTTATTATTATCCTGAAATATAAAAAAAAGATTAATTCTGGATTTTACAAAACTTAGTTCAATATTACAGCGACTGGCTGCCGTGAATCTGTGTTGGGTGGTGATTCTTGTGTTGCTGCTGGCGAATCTTTATCAGGCTTATTATTATCTTGGTACATCATTATTTCATGACAGAGAGGGCAACGATCTTGAACATACAACCACTTTCTCAAACAAACACCATGGAAGAAATGTTTGCATCGTGTAATTTTAGCAGAAGCCATTTCCTGAATAACATTACAAATAAATTATTTCGAAATTATTATATATTATTCAATTCATTTACCTGATAACAAATAGCACACACATCATCAAATGATCTAAGTTGAGCCGGTGTAGCTTCTGGCAGCGATGAGATCTTATGTACAGCTGTTCTTCTCTTCATGAATACCGTCCATCCAGCTCGAGCCTCACACCATATATTGAAATAGGCATGAATGCACATCATAAGGGCCCTGATCGCTCCGCCTGCGGCATTTCGGGCTAACAAGTTATATGATACGAACCAGTGTCAACCAATAAAAAACATGCACACGGTTAAGAAGCGGGGGGAAAAGAAAATTATAGGAATTCTCAATGAAGGATACAAAAAAGTGATTAATTGAAAATATTGAATGAAATTTACGATAAAATAAAAAAGAATGTGAAACTAATGTGCGAAAAGAATTTTAGATAGCGGGTGTCTTAAATATATATAGATGCTTATTTTATGTATCTTAAATTTTATATACAATACAGAAAATGCACGAATTAAAAGAGGTATAAAAAATAACTTACTCGACTCGAAGGTTAAAATCCAAGCACCGTTAAAGAACAAGAAAATCCCAAAACAAAATTCTACAGAATTGCCAAATGCTCGAATGTAGTAAACGTAGTCATCCAATTTTTCCCAAAATGTTTGTCTTCTAGCATCCAAAAGGAATAGTGTATATGTAGCTAAGCTTACTAAAACCTATAAAAAAGATGATCATGTTATGATTTTTTTTTCAATATTTCAATTTCTTACCTTGACTACAACTTCAACAGAGAAGGCAGTTACGGCTAATAACCATGTTGATGGCGTGTGTCTAGACCAAAGGACGGTCAATAGAATAATTGGCGCCAGAAGTAAGAACGCGCAAACAATTAAAGCACGAGCATGCCGTTTTTTTGACGGATTTCTAGCAGCACTGAGCGACATCAATATTGGTGATACAATGTTATGTATAAAATGCAGCAATGCCGTAACCAGAAGGCACAAGTTTCTGCATAAGCGAACAAATCGCTTCTCAGGTGATAATGATGTCAATCCTGTTTGCAGAGCTAATATATAAAATAATAGGGCGGAAACTGTTCCTATTGATTTATCTTCATCATAATCTTCCGATAGTAAGAAAAATTGAAACATTTTCCCAATGTAGTGACATATTATTGAAATGGTGCTCGTCATTCCCAGCACTGCTGTTAATGTCTCACATCCGCTCACTAATAAATTCTGTACAGTTGTTAAAAATCCTAATGGTGCTTCACTAGCTGCTATCATTGTTATTAACTGTTCACATAGCCTAAAATATTTTATTATTATATAAAAAATAAATATGAAAATTATATTTGTAAAAAATTTACCTAATAGACCAAAATGCTCGCAACACACAGGGAACATTAAGTCGTTGCCATTCATTTTCGACTAAGGCTGAAAGTCCAAAATCGGTTGCGAAACATTTTGCATATTGATATCCATTATAAACTGTTTTTGCAATATCAAATGCGCTGCTCCATAGTGAAATCTTAGTAAGAATAAGCGGTAGAACAGCAGCAAATGCCGGTGTATGCTTTAGCACAGGATTTGGCAAGGGTAACATTGCTAGCAGCAAAGGCATGAGAAAACAGAAAGGCAAAATTTTTTGAATGATGGTATTCCTAAAAAATATAAAACAATTTAAATATTTTAATTACATATATAAATCAATTAATTACCTTGGTCCCAGATGTATATATGCGAATAACATTCCCATAAACCATTGTGCAACCAAATGTGGCAAAATTGAAATGGCTACACCTCCAGGATCTAACAATCCTGAAATGTTGAGGGATAAAATATCTTCCAGCAAACACGGACCATCTTCTATCAATGCTAATGCTGAAACATTACTCCAATATGATAAGAATATCAAGCCCACTGATATTATGAACATGTAAACTATAACTAAATGTCTTGTCCATAGCAAAAATATGCAGGAGGCAGCAAGACAACCTGAAAAAAACATTCAAAAACTATTAGTTAAGATTTCTTTTAGTTTTTAGCCAATTTGAAGTATTTGCAAAATATCGGCTATGCTTAATCATATGAAGTGGCTTATCTTAAAATAAGTACTTCTAAATAGGATAAATAACGAAGCCTCAATTTCAACATTTGATGTTATTTCTGAACAGATCTCCAACCCGGAGTGTGGAAGATTTCAATGTTCACTGTGTAAATTGGCTGAGTTATGGCAAGGATGTCTCGAGCTCCTTGTGGACTTCAATCAATAATCTATAACAAATCGTGGATCATACCAAGAGAGTGCTTGATGTTGCAGGGCAAGGAGCACACCTCTTTGACCTATTTCTTACTTCTTATCCAACGCGATCCTTAAGTCGGATGCCTAGTCAGTGCTAACTTGCCATACATAGAAGTAGGATTTTTTTTATTGTGTGACCCCTCAGATGTTCAATAATAGTGATTAGGTCTTGGCCCACTAGTGTGAAATAGCTCTTGGCCCGTTTAGAAAAATCTCTATTATTGAACTTCCCATTATTTCTCTCACCAAATGAAACCAGCTAAAATAACTTTCTGGCATCACGGGAAGGCCACTTGGCTGAACCTTACTCATTTTTTTCCAATCCGATGACTGGGACTTGTGCTTTTGAGATAAAAACGTCAACACAGGCAGGAATGCATTTGTGCATTCCCCATTCTACCAAATCTGTGAAGCCGGGGCCATACACATGGCTTAAGGGTACCCCCCCCTTTCTCGGTTTGCAATTTCTGCGATATTCAATTGGCTGGCAAATAAGCAAAAATCAATTTCTGAGGTTTTCATATTGTTACATATGTAATTCGAAACTTAAAATACAAGAAGTAATTTTGATAACAATTTTTCATGAACATTTAAGCAACATTTTTTTTATAAATAAAAAGTCCTCTTTTTTGTTGGCGGGCGCGATTGCAAATCACTGGATTGTCTGAAATCAAAAATTTAAACGGAATTAGATAAAATACATAATTATCTAGTAAATGAACTATTCTTTATCATTTCTGGCAAAAATTAACAAAATGGTGGACCTTTGAATGTATTTTTCGAAAATTCAACGTTTTTTCATTGAAAATCTAGCTGAAAATTTTAGAAAATCTTGATGAAAATTTTAGAAAATCTTGATGAATCTTCTTCATAGTAGTTCAATTTCTAGATATTGATGTGAAGAACAACATATTAAAATTTCAGACCGATCGGTTGAATAGTTTTTAAGTTACAAGGTCCGCCAATCGTAAAAACACTGTTTCGAGAAAAACGCGTTTAAAGTTTATTGAAGCAATATTTCGTGTATAAAATCAACTGTCCAACTGTACTGTCCAACGGCTGTAAAACCAAAAGTATTTCCAATTTTGACTTGAAATTTTCAGGGAACATTTCTAAAGATATAATGATTCGAATAAGACAATAAAAAAAAATCGATTTTTCGAAACCGAGAAAGGGGGGGGTACCCTTAATCGGGGTGCATAAACGCAATAAAAGCTAAAAAAGCTGCCTTCAGAGCAAATAAGAGCTCCGCGAGTGAATAATTCCGTCGAGAGCAAAAACTTCTGGCTTTTCAAAAGTTCCATTAAAATGTTTACTACATTCACAACCCCTTCCTTTAATAACAAGGGGAGGGGGTATTAACAGACCGCAAATTCAAGGCCTACTTAATAGCGCCTCTTTTCGCCTCAAATTCTTCTTTGCCCGATACTCCTATGCAACCGCCGTCCCCGAGAAAACCACATACTCAATAGATAGGGTCGTCTTCAGGCCTCGCGAAGTGTATAGTTGCTTCAAGCAGCTCGATTCCAACAAATCCACTGGACCCGACAATCGTCTTAAGTAAACGCACCTCACCTTTGGGTAAACCTCTGCGTAAACTTCTTGCACTATCATACTTAGTTTATATATACTGGAGTTTATCCCGACTCTTGGAAACTTGTTCAGCCCATTACGTAAAAGATGACTGCAACAACTCCTCTAACTAGCGTTCAATAGCAATCAATTATGTTCTTCTATTTTCTCCAAAACCATGGAGAGCATAATCAACAAACATCGAGTCTAACCAAAGGACAAACAGTACGGCTATAGACCAAAAAGATCCACTGGGGACTTTTTGGTGTGTCTAAAAGAAAATCTCAGCCAAAGCTTTCATCGATTCGGTGAGTCAGATCTGGCTGCTCTCGATATTTCGAAGGCTTTCGATCGAGTAAAACACTCAGCTCTCTTAGCTCAACTCCAAGTAATGGAGTTGACTCAGTTCTGCAGAACTGGATTGAGAGTTTCCTATCCGGCCGTTCAATCAAGGTAATACCGAGGGTCTGGAGTCAATTCTGCCTCTTGCTTCATTTACTCTTACGCCTTTGATAATGCAAGACAAGGACGTGCCAGATCCTGTATTGGTCATCGCCGACATCTACCCGATCCACACAACAGGGACATTGAACTCATTCTTGTTTGGGACCGCACGAATAGTGTGGAATGTGATGCTTCCACGGTACTGTATGAAATAGTGTCTTATTTCCAATAAAATCTGCACATGTACCCATCTGGTGTCAATGGACGGTGTAAAACTAATGGCTGACCCATCCCTTAACATCAGAGGCTTGAAATTAATCAAGGATTTGCGATAGAATGACCACGTATTCTAAGTTGCCAAACAAGCATCCTAAAGCGTGGGATTTGTTAAAAGATGGAAATTGCTCTTTCTCTTGCTCTTTCTATCGGACTCCCAAGTAGTATAAGGGGTGACACCTAAGCTTAAACTCTTTCACATAAAAAAATCCTACATTCGACCTCTTCTTGAATACAACTCATTTACTTGCGGTGGGGCTTCCAAAAGTGCTTTAGCGTGGCTAGATAAAGTACAAAAAAGGGGCCTCTAACTAATCGATGATGACACCATTTGCTCCACTACCTTCTCTTTGATTCACCGTAGGAATGTAGCAGCCCTGACAAAATTTTATCGCTATTCTCATAGCAACTGGTCTATCGAAGCAAACGCTCTCCTGCTACCACGGTAATTTTATAGACGCAACAGCAGATTAGTCCGCTCGGCTCATTCCCTCCATCTGCAGGCCCCCTTTTTGCGCACTCTAAAAACTAGGAATTCGTTTCTAAACAAAACAACTCAACTGTGGAATAATCTTTCGTAGTAAGTATTTCCGAACTCCTACAACACCCAAGAGTGTAAATGGAGGGTTCATAGCCACCTCCTTCAAAACCATCCCGGCCCCTCATAACCGCAAACCTATTCTATACCCCGTACTAAGCTTACTATACTAGACATTGCACCATGACATGACCAAAGTAATTACGAACTGGTAGTACAAAGGGTGAACATCAAAAAATATGTTTCAAAGCAAAATTTTAATATTTACTTCGACATATAATTCCTAAGTTAAATGGTATGATTTTTTAAGTGAGTCAAATCATTGATGTTTGTATTTTAAATAACTTAGATCGTTCATTTGCTTATATTGTTAATCGTTTCTGAACTTAAGCAGCAGCTAACTAAAAGAAATGCTTTTCTCAATCCAACATTTTCTTTCAAAATTTGTTTAAGTCAATATTTTTGAAAAACCTGAAATATTGAAGACCATATTGATATTCTAATAATTGTTAATTCAATAAAATTTATATCTTTCATTACTTCAACTTTAAAGGGATAGTAACTCTCGCCCATACAAGAATTGTTATAAAACCAGATTCTACAGTTCTTACACAAATGCGATAATCAGGTCACATCGTATAATTATTAGGGAACACATAAATGTATATATTTACTTAGTGTATCACTGAAACATTTTTATTTATGTATTTAAAAATAAATAATGTGTATATTATATTTTTTGTTTTCGTAAACCGTTTCAAACCGGACTTCTGACTTGGGAAACTATTGATATTATTCTGCAGTACAACGTTGAAGGAACAAAAGTAGACATCAAATTTAGTGTTAAATAAAGACGATCGATGCCAAGCAGTGATTAACTATAAAAAGTTTAACATTAACTATTTCTGTGAAATTCGCACAACAATAAACGTAATCTAAATTAAATGTTAAGTACGATAATTAAAAACTTAAAATAAATAAACATTTTTAGTTAATAATGCAGCGTCGTCGGTGGACAATGATTGAAACAGAAGTCCTATTGAACAGTTACTTGGCTCGAGTTGGTGAAATACAGCCACGGAAAAAATAGCGGTATTTGAAAATATCGCATTAGACTTAACGGAATCAAATATTTTAGTAAGTGTTAAATTTTTTATTTTATAACAATATGGTTCATTATATGTATATCAAGAGGCAACCAGTCACGCCGGAGGAAGCTCAAAATAAAATAAAATCTTTAATTCGATCCTACAAAGGATTAGCAGGCATCGCTACATTACCATATAAGCCAGGACATCGGATCTGTGATCTTATTAGGAAATTAATAGAATCCTCAACGATTCGTGCAAGAACTCAAGCCAGTTTACGGAAATTGAATCAAAATAATGATCATTTAGCGCCATTATTCTCGGTAAAAGAATTGATAGGGGAGGGTCCAGAATTATTAACATATGAAAATAGCCAAGAACAATATAAGGAGCCAAAAAAAGAAACAATCTTGGCAGATCCACCAGAGCAAAAGTTGGGACAAACGTTTGATGATAATAAACAAATAAGCAAAGAAATTAAAAGAGAGAAAAATATAAAAATAAATAAAATTAGTGAAAAGAAGATGTTGATTGAATATAAGGAAAATCGAAAAGATAAAAGACTGAAGATGAGATTAGATTTTTTGAGGTATAGGGGAGAATATAAACGGAAATTTTATGACGACAAGCGAAGATTTTATAGTGAATCAATTGATATTTTAAGAGAAATCAAAGACATTGTTCAGATTGCTTCAGTAAAGGATGGTAAAATTATACCATAACATTACAATCTTTTCTTCTGACAAATTTACCTGATAAATTAACTAGTTTTATTTTTGGTAAGTCCTAAAAATGTACATAAATTTTAAAATTGTTAAACTAGAAATGTATAGAAACTAGCTTAATTTAGAATTGATTTTTTGTGTAATTTTAAATTACGAAAAATAATTTTTTTTTGCTATTAATTGCATTAATTTATACTGAAAGATACTTCTCGTTTTGTGATCCCTTAGATTTGAGAATTAAAATTGGTATATGGTATAATAGCCAAAGCCAGAAGCGGTTCAAGAGCGTGCCAAAAAAATAAAGGAAATATTGACCACGCAAAAATCTAGGTGTTTTATTTTTTGAAAGAACTCCGTGCCTGTAGTGTTCGAAAAAAGGGAGACGTGGGGTGTGAATGATAATGTTGTTGCGGATACTTAATTGCAGTGTAGGTAATGGAGCATTTTTCCGTTGATACATGCGGTGATAAAGTTTTGACGAGGCTTTCAAATTCACACAGAAACACAGACGGTCGATGGTGGAAGAAATGGCGTCATAGCCGATTAGTTTGCGGGATTGTTTTTTTGCACTTGATCTAATCACGAAAGGACAGATTTCGAAATCATGCCCCAAATAAACGAGTTATATTCGAGGAGAGGCTGAATGTAGGATTTGTATGTAACAGCCAGAAGCACTGGTTGAAGGAGGAATTTGTATGTCCTATCCTAAGAAATTGCACGATTGGGATGCTTGTTGGAATATGTGTCCGTTCTGTACGACACACTAAAAGGTCGCTATAACCTGAACAAGTGCAAGTTATTAAAATTTTGGATTAATTTCGGGAAATATAATAAGGCAGGTTTTCGTCGAGGTTTAGCCAAAGGGGTGGCGAATTTCTTCACTGTTGAAGTGTATATTGTCGTCAGGCTTAGTGGATTTGGATGTACAGCTCTTTGAGGGATTTAGATATCGATACCCTCATTCTAATACCGCGTACGAGAGAAACTCAAAATTTTCAGGAGAAGCAGAAAACTGCTTCTTATGTCTTCTGAAGTACTTACCGTTACTATATTTTATAGTAGGACCATAAAATTTTGTTTTGTTGTGACTTTCTCTTTGATGGTTTTGCAACTGCTGTGTAGAGAATTGCAAGACACATAATAATCATTCAAAATCAAAATTTTCCTAAAAATGCTCATACGTGGTATTAGAATGAGGGTATCGATATGCATATTATTCGCGAGTCCTGAAAGACATCCTGCCCATTGAGTGTGTGAAAGACTTCACGACAGTAAGCGGTTTTAACAAGGTCGGGTTAAAGGGGAATTCGAGGCGAACAGAGGTGATAATAAACTGGCTGCACAGCTTTTTGTTATATATTCTAACCTCCCCCTTCTAAATAATTTAATTTTGATTCAGGCTGTGTCAGACGTTCAAAAAAAGCAAGCAAGTCAGCTTAAACGCTATAAATACAATTTATTTTTACTAGGTGACCTATCCAACTACATCTTAAGTAAATCAATAAAATGAAAAATCAAATGAAAGCTTTTTTTTATAACCAACATATCTAGACTATGCTGATGGTATTCCCCTTCAAAAAAGCAAAAATATACCTCAAAGTATAATCCCGTAACTAAACGTTTAAACATCTCCCGAAACTAAACTTTTACCAGTGCAGTCAGCAGAAGAACAATAGTTTTTATTTTCTATTCCATTCGAAAATATTGCAAAAAAGGGAATCCTAGTTATCTGCTTAGTTACACATCTGTTTTTCCTCCAGGGGCATTCACCTACCTGGGTTAGAAGAATGATCCTTGATAAATCGCGAACGCATCTTTTCTACCTTGTCATCTACGGTGCACATGCCAGGATATTAGTTTTCAATGATAAGGTAGGGAAGGTCATTATCTTCGGAGGTACGCACTTCCAAGAACTCTGGGATTTCCCTCCGGTTTATGACTCCTAGAAGGCCTTCGGCTAATCCCCTGCTGCCTGGACCTTGAGTCCATTTTTAAGGCAGTTTGCAGTTTAGACTATAAACTTTACGATAGATTTGTAACAAAGGTATACAATTCTGGATTTAAAAAAATCATAGCCAAATGCAAAATTCAAAAATAAAAATTTATTTAAATAAAGGAGTAGTCGACAGTAAAAATTTAAAGTCCCTGATTTTTTGATAAAGTAACTAATTTTAAGTACTGAAATTTAATTTTAATAATTTAGATGATAAATGAAAATAAATGTTTGTTTAGAAAATAAATTATGCATATATTATAATTTTCAATGCATCCTTGACATCTGTAGTCTTTGTATAATACAATATCTGTTTTATACAAATTCCACATCTCATTAAATCACCCACTTCAAAGAGAACATAATTCTAACACAGTTAGAAACAGACAAGCGAAGTACAGATGATCCCGAACACGATATATAAATGAAGTTGCAAATGCCATAGCGAAACTCAAAAACATAAGGCTCCAGGCGCAGATGGTATACCCACAAAATTGTTAAAAAATTGTGTGTGGAGAAGCTGTACCATGCTTTTTACATAGTCTCAGTTGCAAACTGTGGAGAAGCAGAAAGATGCCGGAAGAATGGATTCTAGGCACAATTGTCCCAGTCCACAAAAATGGTGAGAATTGATGAAATGCAAAATCTGCAGATCAATCAGGTTGTTGAACAAAGGTTGCAAAGTCCTTTCACATATTTTGTTAAGTAGACTGTACACTGTAACCATATATGAAGGACAAAGTAGGAGATTCCCGAGAAAGATTTAGAAAGAATAGATGGAAACCAGACCAGATTTTCAAAATGAGACAATCTAAGTACAAACAACTTCAATGTAAGAGAAAATAACAAGGAAACAATGTACATAACTGTATCAAAAAGAGAACGATTAGTACTAGTCATAGAATAGAAATTGTAGATTACTTTATATATTTAAGGACAATGTTTGCGGTAGAAATTAAGATAAAGGACAGCATTCATATACGCATCGTAGCCCCAATTAAAACCTATTTCGCACTAGTCTCGATTCTAATGAACCAAGAAATCTCAGGGCAATGCAAAGTGAAAATGCATAAAAATTAATATTCTTTCTATGCTAAGGGTCTGAGGCTTGGACATTGACCAAACAAACAGAACAGAACATCTTTGAAAGGAAAATCTTAAGAATATTTAGTCCTGTAAGGGTTGACCAAAACGAACGGCGCATTAGAACAAACGAAGAGCTTGAATAAATGTATTACGAAAAAAACATAGTTATACCCATAATATTAAGCAGACTACGATGGCTCGAAAGAAAGAATGGCAGCCAGATCATCAGGCAAAAGAAGCGTAGGACGATCAAGAAATAGATGGATGGATGACGTGCCAGAAGAAAACTTCGTATAACAAACTGGAGAGAACTAGCAAGACGTTACCGCGGCTAAGGAATTGTTGGGCGCATTAGAAAGCATGTCAGGTCACTTGTTGCCTTGATTACCGGACACTGTGCCCTGAATTACCACTTATGGAGGATAGAAAGAACGGAGGACCCCACCTGCAGGCTTTGAAGAAGATGAGTCTACCCTTCATGCTCTCTGTGATAATGGTCTCCTTGTTTTACGAGACCCTGCAAGAAAAGACAGATGTAAACGACAAGTTACTAGGCAGACTGCTGAACCTGTTCAAGCGGTCTGGCCTACATATATGAGATATTGGAACTTTTTCTGGTTGTCACTTATGATGACAAATGGCGAAGTGAGACAAAAATGCTATTACGGTTCTCTAAAAAAGTAACATTTCAGTGAGATAAGGGGAATTGCAGTTGCCACTGATATCGAGAAACGGCGAATTCAGTGACAATAATTGTTCTCACTTGATGTTTTTAAGTGAGATTTTTCTCATTTGATATTTAAAGGTAATTTCTCACTATGGTGAAGTGGCAGCCAGAATAAGGGCCATAGTGGTGTAGTACAATAGGCTGCGGTATTTTGATCCCAATACCTCACCAACAGAGGAAGAATAAGACAACTTTGTTACCTTTTCCATTTACTAAAATTAATATAAACCGGCTAGGTATAGAAATTATAAATCTTTTTTATATAATTTATAACAATATTGTGAAAGAAAAATACATTGAACTTGAAACAACTTCAAAACTAGTATTTCAAGTAATTTTAGAAGTGTTTAGTATTAGTATTTTAATTATTTTGATAGCGTTAACTTATTCTTTAACATAATTCACCTTTGCACTCGGTATTTGCGCTTAATTTACATAATTTTCTTAAATCACGTGTAAACTACTGCGAATCATTCATAAATTATTGAAAATAACTGTAATTTGAAGAAGCAAAGATTAAATAAAAATAAGCTAAAAGAAAAAAGAAGATTTGCATTTTGACAATGTTTTGCAGAATTTTCTAGGTCAGTCTCAAGAAATACGAGACGAAACATTTCTTTCCTTGGATGTTATACACGCTGGCAGCATTAAGGTCAGATGTGTGAGAACCAAACAAGAGCCTTCATAATTTTTTGTTACCGAATTATGATAGCCCTTGGCAATTTAGGTAGTAAAAAAGTTTGTATTTATAACAAAATATGTTTAGAAAGCACATTGCTCCGCTTTGTGCGCCCTTCAAGCTTCGGGTGACTCGCAAATGGAAGCCAGGGGCCGAAATTGCATTGTCATATCACAAATTTATTAATCAAATTAAAGAACACTATCAGTTCGCGTCATAATCTTATCAAAACACAATGCCACAGAGGTAGAGCATACAAAGAGACTCTTGACTCTTATGCATCATACAAATATATTCCAGACTATACATCAGCAGAATTTGTTTACAGTTCCAGCAATGGGGCTAGACGAAATACAGAAATTATAGTGGGGAGAATGTGAAAATTGTTGGAGCAACCTTGAAATAAAAATTACCTTCAATGAAAACAGTAGAAATTGGCAGTTTTTTAACATCTAAGTACTATTTATAGCGTGAACAAAAAACCGAGGTAAGCTTAAATTTGGAGAATGACGACTAGACCGCGTCACGGACACCTGTTCAATTTTTTTTTGCAGTGGTCAACCTCTCCACAACAAGTTTCAAAATCCCCAAGAAAAATAATAGACATGCAAATTGAGGTTATGTTTTGATTGAATTTTAATTTCTATCGCATTTAAGTAAATCGTCACAACCTCCAAACGCATGCAATTGTAACAAATGTAAACATAAAACAACTAAATTACTTACCAAACAAACAAGCAACAAATTTGGCTGTTGTTAATGAAAGAAAATGGTAGAATTCTGGATCATAAGGAATAACAAGCTTCTCTGATCCCCCAGCAGCATTCACTTCTGTTTCCGTCATGTTATCCTGATTTATCCATTCTCCAGATACTAAATCTAGGACTTTCTTTTGGCCAACTGAAAAGCCCATACTTATTTTGAGAATTTCATCGATCACTAGGAGGGGCGGAACCCTCATAATCACATCCACTAAACCAAGCACTTTTGTACGAACGGACATTTTTCCAGTTCTAAAATCACTAAAATAATGTAAAATTTTGTTAAAATATTTTTTTAATGCATTTAATGACAACTTGGAATTTTTTCAATGCCCGTTCAGAGATATCCCGACCGTCTTAACTCGTTCGTGTAGAGGAAATTTTAAAAGCCAAAATTTTGTTTAGAATGTGTGCGTGTGTCATATGTGGAATTCGCTTTGAAGTGTTTATTTTGAAGTCGAATAAAATTGTGTGAGAAAAAAAGAGATGCAATATAAATTAAATTCCATTCGTTCCTCGCATTTTTAATTAGTTTTATTTATTTTGCCAATAATTTGATGAAATTTATTAAAACAAATTTGATATTTTATTTATATTTCGTTTGTAATAACAAGCCCGATTTCCGAAAAATAAATATGAATAATTTTTGCGATGCTTTTCTGTTTTATGATTTTGTTATTCACTATCGTGCAGTAGATGGCGGAAAGGAAGGTAAATTTATAAATTACATGACATCAAAGTATGCAAAGATTTTGTTTCAGAGATTCCTGTATGTACAGTAAACTTTTTTTTAAATAATTATTTACTTTAATTTCTACACAGTAACGGGTTTCTTAAATTGCCGCTCTTTAATTATTATACCTGTTAATATCGAATATAAAAGGTGAATATTATCGAATATATTTCAGTATTTCCGATCCCTTTATGTTTATAGTAAAAACAAATTACTTTTTGAGTGGTGTAGTGTTTTCGATTAATCTAACAGATTTAGCAAGGTAACAATCTATAATATTTCTGAATGTTACAACTTTATTTAGGGCCCTATTGTTAATTTAGTATGGAGTTGGGGTAAAATTGCAAACCATTTAAAAAAGCGTAGCATTAAAACGGCGGCAGGGAATTTTATAATTGCCAGAAATATTGTCTGTGCAAATCTACTGATCCGCCATCTACTGAGCGAAAAAATTACTCGTGGAGACCCCGGTTAATATGTACTTAAAAAATTACTTCGGGCTATTGCCTTTTAGCACTTTTTGGCTTTTAGCCCGGTATGCTAGGCTCAAGAAATTTCTTTGTCTATCTTAAACCTATGTAAAAAAATGGTCAAGAAATCGCTCAGAAATATTTTCTGTCTATTTCTGTTGCTCTAGCAAATCACACCAGAAATATCGAGTTTTTTAATGACAAGCAGATGTCGCTTTTGATAAAATTTTAGTTTTTCTCCAGAAATAAGTGGCGATACATTTATTTCTTGAAGGAATTTTAACGGTTCATGAGTACATGTCATGTCAGGTGGTTTTTGAAATTAAAAATAACTTTCCGCAATGGTAAAAATAACATAAAATTGGTTTTTATTCATATTTTTTAAATTCTTAAATTAAAAAATTAAAACAATTTTATTAATTCTAAACAATCATAAAACAATTTATGTAATGTTTGCAATGAAAAAAAGTAACTGTCAAAATTTCTGAACTGTTGTCATTTTTTCTTAGGGAAATAAATGCAAAAGTTTTCTTGAGCAAATTTATTGAACCTAGCATACCGGGCTTTTGGTGTGAATAAAAGGTAGCGGTGCTAAAAATGACAGTTGTTCTAAGGCATAAACACTTGGGCTGTGCTGTGATGCTGTTAGACTCCAGACAGTTTTTATAAATGATAAAAATAGTAGCGAAATTGGAAGATCAATTTTGGTTAGTGCAATTTGATTGTGACATAAACGAGGCCAATATTGCTAATACTTCAAAAATATATAAAAAAACATTTTTTCTTAAATTTAATAAAAATATTAACGCCATCTATAAGACAGTGGTGGGAAACCAAAGTTAGTAAATTATTTGACAACTAGTCATGGGCCATTTTTAGCCCGGTATGCAAAGCTCAAGAAATTTGCTCAAGAAAACTTCTGCATTTATTTCCCTAAGAAAAAATGACAGCAGTTCAGAAATGTGACAGTTACTTATCTTCCTTGCAGACATTAAATAAATTGTTTTATGATAGCTTAGAATTATTGAAATTATTTTAATTAGTAAAGAATTAAAAAAGAATTTAAAAAATCTGAATAAAAAACAACAATATGTAAATTTTTCCATTGCTGACAGTTAATTTCAATTTCAAAAACCACCTGAGACGTCAAGACCTCATGAACCGTTAAAATTTCTTAAGGAAATAAATGAATCGACACTTATTTCTGGAGGAAAAACTAAAATTTTATCAAAAGCGACATCTGCATGTCACTAAAAAACACGATATTTCTGGGGTGGATTTCTTGACTCTAGCATACCGGTTGCAGAAATCGCTCCAGAAAATATTTCTGAACCATTTCTTGACCATTTTTTTTACATAGGTTTAAGATAGGCAAAGAAATTTCTTGAGCCTTGCATACCGGGCTTTTGAAATATAATTCAAGTTAAAATAAAATGTGAAAAATGAATGCAACGAATTCTGTTGTTGAATTTTAATTATTGCTTCTCTAAATACGAACTTCTCAGGAGAATCGTAGCATTGGTAAAAATGTGTAAAGATTCAGAAAATATTTCACTAGTAAGTTAAACGTAAAAATACAAATAAATTATTTTCAACGGAACTAAATTAATGATTTTAACGTGCAGTGAGTGTAAGAAAACGAAAAAAGAGAACAATAAAATACACAGGAGCACTTGTGGTAAGTAATTCAAATAAAAAATGTAAAAGTCTTTTGGTTTTATTTTTAAGATATTTAAATGCATGTACTTATATCTAATTTTTTTAAACAGGTTATTTGTTATATTTTTATTAAATAAAATAAATTGGATTTCTTATATAAATCGTTCTCCTTCCATCGACTTTATTTGCCTTCTGTCTTAACTGAGTAGTACAACTAGCAAAAAAACCAAACCCCACCCCAATTGTGTCACATGCTCTATTTCTTATCTTTTTAAATGACCTACTCCCAATTTCCTTCCAAACCACTTCACAGCTTCCCTGATGACTCCACTATGCGTTACTCATATGGCTTCGATAATGCAATATAAGCACGTGCCAGATCCTGCCTTGAAGATCGCGGACTGCTCGCTCAATCCACAAAGATATTGAATTCATTCTCGATTGGGGAAGAGCTTATATTTTTATGTCAGGCTATAGAGTTGGTGGAAGCATTTAAGAACAAAAAATACTTGTTCGGACGTCAATATAACCAAATAATTTTAAGTATGTATTAATTATATAGAATTTTAAGCGTCATCCTAAGGCTGTTGAGGCTGCACGGAGTGACATAAAATAAAGGTTGTAGAGCAAAATCATCGTGCTTGATCCACATATTTTGAAGATCAATGGGCTATTTCCCAGCACATCAATTTCGACCTCACGATTGGCACGATTGCAGGAGGCTAAGCCGTTTAGCTAATCTTCAGAAATAGTTGATCTGAGATACGTTTTAAGACGACGTAATGTAGAGAAGGAGCGTTCATTTGCAGCTCTAGCCATGTCGCGGAGAATTTGATGTATACATTTATGTACATACATTCGGAAATGCATCTACATTGCAAATGCCGAGTGCTTGAAGCGAATTTTTTACGTCCTTTTCGGCAATGCGACGTCGCCAAAATTGAACTTCATTGATGCAGAATTCAGAATCGTCATGCAAAATTGAAGAGTATGGTGCAAATTTGATTTTGACGTTGATTCGAATGCAGAATGAGATTGAACTCGCAGTGACATCATTGGGAATATCATCAACTTTACTTGACGGTGGACGTACAGCGCATTAAGCATTCAAGCTCCCATTGAATTTGAACCAAATAAAAACACATACATGTAACATCAGCGAAAACTGCGGTATTGCCACGTGGAAAGTTATAATTTGGGACGAGACTGCACCATGGCCCATAAAAAATCGCTCGAAGTGCATGACAGGACTTTGCGAGATTTCCGAGGAAAAAACCAACCGATGGGAGGCGTTCTGATACTACATGCAGGGGATTTTCGCTAAACTTTTCCTGTTATACCTCGATCAACGCCTGCGGATGAGCTTAAAGCATGCTTGAAAGCATCATATCTATGGAACAGTGTTGAAAAAATCAAATCGATATCAGAAGAAAAGAGATTTCGTTTCCGCAAAACTTTTGTCAAATGCAGCCCAATATTCAAACCTGGTGGATAAGGTGTTCCCGAATTTAACAACGAACTACAAAAATCCAGATTGGCTGTGCGAACGTGCAATATTAGCGCCAAAAAATTACGATGTCAACAAACTTAATGAACAAATTTAAATGAAACTGCTGGGAAAACCTGTCAAATACAAATCGTTTCACACAGTAATGGACGAAGAACAAGCAGTCAAATATCCAATTGAACTTCTTAATTCTTCAGAGCCACCAGGCATGTCACGACACATACTTATTGACATTGAAAGTTGGATCACCTGTAATGCTCCCTACTTGACCCACCTAGGCCAAAGAATTACCTAATATTTTCGAAATTTCATTGACATTTTGGTGGTCAAAGTCATAGTTTATTAACCTTGACTTCATAATGTGGTTTGGATAACTACACTCGGGCTGTTTTCGGTATTTTGACCTTTAGGTATTTTGTCTTTTCGGTCAAATGTCATTTTGGTATTTCGTCTTTTCGGTCAAATGTCTTTTTGGTATTGTGTCTTTTCGGTATTATGACTTTCGGTATTTTGGCTTTCGGTATTTTGTCTTTCGGTATTGTGTCTCAACCCCGTTTTCGAGGGACGATTCCGAAGACTGTTGGCTAGCTTGCATGTCGTATTCGTACACCTAAGTATATGTCGTCGCGAGTGAAGATGTGTTTCATGAAAGTGCTATTCGTAGAAGCTCCAGAAATCATATCCCCACTGACCTGATTTCGATGCTCTTTTTGGAAAAAATTCAGCTCTTTCGGAACTGTTGTTCGGCGACCGGTTTCATGCCTAACATACCAATCGCCATATGAAACGAATCGAGCGAACTCTCTAAGGCTCGTACGATGATCTTCGTTTATAGGCGTTGACGATCAACTAGAACGAAGCAAATCAACTACAATTACTCTTTAATGCTGAATACCATTCACAAGCTTATGTTTTGACAAAGCCGTGTTTTTCATCACGCTCAAATACCATGTTGAGCAATACGTCGTAAATTATAAATTCCGGCTACTATTTACACAGGGTATATATTTGCAGAAACGACAACTGAATTTTGTAATCATATCATCAATATATGGGTTATAATCTTATTTTTACTGTTACTACACTGTAACTAAATATATTAAATATATCATGCATGACAAGAGCGGGACATCTACAGAACAAAATCTTCTTCTTAAATGGTGCTACAGTCCTTGTAGGTCTCGGGCCTCTTGAAGTCTCATCTTCTAGTCGTCTTTACGTCTTACTAGTTCTATCCAGTTTGTTATACGAAGTTTCTAGTATATCTTCTAGTATCTAATTTTAATTTTTTCCCGTTGATGAGGACCAATGCATTGCGAAGAGCCTGGTTCCGTAAAAATTACCAAAAAGAAAAAGTACATAGGTGTTGATTTTTTTAACAAAATATTGGATTAGCGCTATATGCTTAACACTTCATACCCTCATTTATTTGTGAAGGTTGTCTTCATTCGTTGTTGGAGCCCTTCAATAAAAGAATCAAGGCTTCCCAGTAGGACTTGTAAGCTTACAGAAGTACTGAAATAAGCCCTTACTAGTAAGGGGTAGGCCTTACCATTCCCCTTACAGAAGTACTTATGTTTACACACGATGTCAGAGGTAAGACCTTACTTTTTACTTTCCTTAGGGTAGTTACATAAGTACTTACCTTTGAGTACGTACAGAACTGCTCATCGATGAGCCCTTATATAACGCATTACAAGAGAAGGCAGATGGTAAGCGGTAATCCAGAATTAGACCCAACGAAGTTAGAAATTTACCCGATGACTCATTTGTTTTCGTATTTTTGTAATGGTATTTGAGTCATCGGGCAAATTTCTAACTTCTTTGGGTCTAATTCTGGATTACCGCTTACCATCTGCCTTCTCTTGTAATGCGTTATATAAGGGCTCTTCTAACACCTAAGAAAATATGAGTACCCCTTACCAGATGAGTGCTCCATCGGTAAGTGCTACCTAGTTAAACAATGAGCAGCTTTGCGACACAACAAAAACATTTTATCCTTCGTAAAATGATTATGACTATTATACATAAGTATATTTCTACTTACGTATTGTAATTTCTGTTCAACAATACCGTTCACCTTTTCAGTTCAGTACTACACCACGATTATTACTAATTGTCAATATTAAACCTACTCACCGCCGAGCTACCATCGAAAATTGTAATCTGGATAAAATATAAAAGACTTCAAAATAAAACGGAATCCATTAAATCATAATTCATAAAGATAAAATTAATATTACATTAACCTCCGCTCAAAAAACCCTCAGAGGTGACATCTAATTGACACCTATAAAGCGCCGTCTTAATCGTATGCAATTTCTATCGCCATCAAAGTAGTTTCTCCGGTATTAATTTTCCTCGCTACAAGCTCTATAGCCGCCAATAGATGTGAATCAAAGTGACTTCCATTAACCACAAAATTTATTGCTACAACAACTCCATATGTTGATGCATTCATGAGTGCATACTTGAGAATCCATTAAGATCAAAAAGAAAGTCCATAAATCGAGGATGGGTTGTCGTCCGGGTGTCAGAGACATCCGAAAAGTCGGATACATCCCGGACTATTAGATCGGAGAGATTCGTAGAGTCACCAAGTTCCACCCAGCTGTTAAATAGTGCATCGCGGAATATTAATTGCTCCACTTTGGCTCCGTGATATCTTGAGGATGCACCAGAGACCACGAGAGCTCGAGGTACTAATGAATCTCTTCTTCAGCTTTATAAATAAACTCAATTCCGCCGGAGCCAAAGGCAAGGTTGCTCAAGGCGCTACTGTGTGGACCTACGTAAACGATGGGATAGCATCACTTTGGAAGAAGTTGAAAAAGGATGAGCGGCATCTATTAAGTATTTTCAGTCATTAATTTCGCGATGTTGGCTCTTAAGAAACGTTTAGTTAATTGTCCTGCAGCACTGCCGAATCCATTTGTCAGGGATGGTATACGGTTATACCCAATGTAAGGGGTTATCATATTTTTTGTTTTTAAGGCTGCTAAATATTTTTAATCATTGTTTGATTTAATAATGTTTTTAGGAGCTCTATATTTCTAGCTTAACCTAACTTAAATAAAGTAAACCAGGGTAAAGTCTGCGCCATAAGTGAATTTTCCCTAAACAGATTTCGTAAATTGTAATCAAATCTCCATTAATTGCCTTCAGTACAAATCGATCTCGATCAATCACCAAGAAAAACACTTGATCCAATTATAAAAACTTCCATTGCTGGGACTCAGTTTGGTTGCAGCGCGTTCTCTTGAATTTCCTTATTCCAATGATCTCAATGTGAATTAGTCGAGATCGAAATGAGCATCTGAAAGCCTCCGCGGGGCCCCAAAGAGGTAAATATGTCAAATTCCTTCCTGTGATACGGGAATAGGGATCAGGTATGATCTAGCAATCAATGACGGACGTGCTTGACTGGTCTAGATGCATATATTCAAATTGAGTGACATCTGTCAGCATGCGTCCGGAGAACGACTGAGACCAGCTAAACATTACGTCAGACAACATATCAGCTTCCAACTTGAGCTGACATACACTCATGAGAGGGATGAATAAAAACTAGAAGAGCCGATCTTGATGCAAGCCAACCGCCCAGGACTGTAGCTGGGAGTCCGGGTTAGGTTCATAACTTGTTGTTCTGGTAGGTGCCAGGCTGCTAGCCATACCTAAGAGTCGATAGCTGTCAACATGCTTCAATAAGACAACAACTCCTTTGAGGGGTAATCCAAAAAGGTGATGCTAATTTCTATTCTAATTAGCTAAATGTCAGCAATTTAGTTTTTTTTTGCAGATCTTAGTTTCATACGGCTTGACGGGCAACACCAGTTGCAGTGAGCTCTGATATGGACTTTCCAGTAATTAACATTCCGCGGTGACAGTATCTACTGGACAAGTGTCATTAAGGAGTGTGGCGCAATTCCATTCTCGCAAGAGATGTCACTTTTGATATTAATTCTGTCGCATTCGAAAAAAGGCCTTTCTTAGAAAAGAAAACAGCAACAAATAGATACTGTTATATACATAGTAAAGCTAAACAGTTGATATCGCCGCAATATTATCGCGTTCCCCAGAGTGTAATTGCATAAGTAAAATGCCATTGCAAAAAACTTGTTGATTGAATTTACTAGAATACCAGAATTTAAGGATGCGAAGTTTAGGTTTAAAAAACTGTAAAAAATAAGATAAGCCATAAAAAAGTCGGCGAACGATGCATATCAGTGGATTTCCAGCAGAAGTAGGAATTTTTTTCAAATTTGTCGGAGCTGTAATTAGTTTTAATTTTTCTTTAAATGAAACCATTATAAAACCTGACAAGATATTATTATTTAAAATAACAGTATACAAATTAAATGAGTAGGCAATATAAATTTAGAGCATAAGGATAATGTTGGTCAACTCTCTGGAGACTCGGGGGGTCAGAACTGAAAACTTTACATTTAACACAGTCTTATAAAAATAGTTAATTCAAAATGGTTGCTTTCATTGTAATTCTAATAAAAATCAATGTTTGAGGGAGCGAAATTAATTTAGGGGTGATCCTATTCAAATTGAGACAATATACAATTTTCATTGGATCAGGTGACGACTAAAATGGTTGATTAAAAGGCTTACTCGAAGGAATTAGAGAAGTAAAAAAAAAACAAATCTAATAATACACTCTTGTGAACATATGAAACATGTCGAACGCAACTGATACCATTGCACGCTAGATATTACAGAGTTAATCGAGGATCGGGTCAACACTTTCGAAAATGCTATCCGGACGGCGTATAAGGTATCTTGCTCGGTAAGGCGAAGCAAAAAACCTTCCCCCGCGGTTGAAGGAAGATCTCTCCGAACTCAGGAGATTAACAAAGGAGATTTTCAATAGTTGCTACCAACAAGGCCTATAAGGGCTGCCTAAATCTGTAAAGAAAGCCATTTCCTCAGCTAAGAGAGATATCCACCGGGGGGGGGGGGGTATTCCCAATCTATCGAGAGCTTAGGAGACTCTGCCAGACTATGTAGGGTTCTCTCCAAAGAACACTCCAGTTATTCCTTTATAAAATACGGGACTGGAGCTTTAACAGAATAGCAGGCGGAGTCCATAGAGCTACTAATGAATTTTTTTCGAATGCAAGGATGGAAAGTAAGTCGAAGCCTCAGGAGGCCCTCCTGGGAAGAGATTTGCGCTATTATTACAAAGGAGAGGTAACCTGGGCGATTAATAGCTCGTTTCCCTTTAAAAATCGACCGGCATACTACCAGTCATACTGTAGAAACTACCTACAGTCATACTGTAGAAACTACCTGGGGTAGTACTAGTGGTGGTCATTTTGCAAGTGGTCCCTGTTGCTCAGTTACGTCCCCGTGAATCAGAGACGGGCGAGTGTCGTCTTCTTACCAAAGACAAGAATAATTACCGAAGGACTTTAGGCCGATTAGCATAAGTCCCTTTGTGTTCAAGACACTGCCCCTAGCTCAACATGCTTATCTCAGTGGTAGATCCATTGAGACAGCTCTGCACGAGGTGGGGGAACTATCGAAAGGTCTCTACATAACAAACCTTATCCCCTGGCAGCCTTTTTAGACACACAAGACGTCTTTAACAATATACGTACGAGATGGTCTTAGAGCTCTAAACGCAGAAGAAAGTTTTAGTGCACGGCCACAACGCAGCCATCGCACCTAGCACATTGCACCTAGCAAGAACAAAATTTGACCATCGCACACTAAACCTATATGGTGTTATGTGCAGTGCTAGGTGCGATGGCTGCGCTTGAGAATAATCCAAGCGGATTTGGAAACCAAGATGGTAATCAAATACGCCAATAGAGGTACACCACACGTAACAGGTATCTCTCTCTGAGGCCGCTTGTTAACGGCAACGGGCAACAGTTCGTTTTTTATAACGGACCGTTGTCCGTCGCGCCGTGTTCTTTGGATAAGTATGAATGTTTGTTCACGCACCGGATATCCAACGAACGATATGAAACACATATTGAGTTCCCATGACAATGCAATCTGACGATTTTGTAAAAAAATCAAGATGGCGGTTCCAAGATGGCGGACGAATTTTGCAATTGTGTTCCGATTCCATTGAAAATCGGTATCGGGGGGTTTTAGGGTCACAAATGACGATTCTGTGGTCAGAATTTGAAAATTCAAAAAGGCGGCGCCAATATGACGGATGAATTTTGCAAATGTGTTCTGAATCCATTGAACATCGGCATCGGGGGTTTTTAGGGCCTCAAATCTAGGGTCAAAATTCGACAAATTCAAAATGGCGGTAAGATTTTGGTAATTACTATTCGATTTCACTGAAAATCGCTATTTGGGGGTGTTTAAGGTCGGAAATAATGAATATGTTGTCAAAATTAGAAAATTAAAAATGGCGCTGGCAATATGGTATGCAATCACTTCACCAGAATTTTGTAAAAAGTAAAATCCAAAAATGATTGAATTAAGACTAAAAAGAATACAATAAAAATAGGTAAAAAAAACTCTTAAGTTAAATGGTTTTATTTTCAATCATAAGCTGTATCAAAAACTAATTAGAACACAAACATGGACCTTCTTGAGATTCTGACGTCTGGTAAGAAATCGTGCAATAGTAGCATCAGTGCTGTCTTCTCATGTCGTATGCCAAGGGGCACATTGTGCCGCTGCGTCAGCGGATTAAGTAATAATCTGGGACTTTTAGCAGACTAAAAAAAAAGAAATCTTAATGTGTGTGGCTAAGCAAACTTATCAGCTAAGACGTCGCTTATTAAATAAGTCTCCACAATAGAATCACTGATCCATCTATGGTGTGTAGGGAATGTAGAAGCCCTAAGGAAACTATAATAGCCACTGTTAAATTTAGTAACACTGGACTGGTGTGGCCGGTTTACCTCTTTCGCAAGTGATTTATTTTTTTAGTGTTTATTATAACATTCAAGAATTCGAGCATAAAAACATCGTTTATTCAACACATTATGGGATCCTTTTAATTTATTCTATCCTTTACCTAGCATTCGACTTAATCACTACAAGACATTGCGTAATATCATGACTAATGACGTATCAGGAAAGGGTGTCCTTGAGCTTAAATTTCCACAGATTGGTTGATAATAGAAATTAGAATAAATCAGTTTGACCAAGCAGTTGTACCTTGGATGGACGATTGGAGTCAAGTTTTACAAATATTAATTATGACAGCCGTTAGCCCCTTGTAGCCGTTTGTAGTACTCACTCAATCTCTTCAAAAATTGCTCGTTCGTATCATCACATATGACAGTATTTCAGATAATTAAATTTTTATCCATAAAATCATATGGTATGATTCATGACAATTATTATAAGTGGAGCCTAATATCATTCAAATGACCTGCTAACGTTTCTGCATCCTTTAGCTATTTCTTAACTGATAAAAAATTCAGTTACAAATTGTGTAACTGAATTGTACAATATTCACCACAAATTGTCACATTTGAATTGTCGATTCATTTGGCAGAATTTGTTAATCATATTTTACTATTGGTATTTTCGAAAGATCTACTATTTTCATAATATGTTTCGATGATATCTATGTGTTGTTCTATCGTATATTGTCCCATATGGTTCAATTTTCCTAATCTTGTGTCAAAAAATAAAGAAAACCTCAGAATTGTCACATATGAGTTCTTAAGTGCTGCCATCTAGGCGTTGGTATTGATACATCTTTTAGTTGTCAATATAAACTAATATTTCTTATGTAGGTACTTTCCAATTTTTTGTAGGGATCTTTTGTACATTCGATGGAGAACTTATAACTAATTGAATACTTCAATTTATCTCTTAAATTAATTAATGGATTCTGGCTCAGATCTTCTTCTTAGTACATACAAGCAATAATATCTCATTTGGATTATTAAGAAAACACAGCAGAACTTATAATATTTTGAGAGCTGCGCCAATGCAACAACGAAATTTTCAAAGCTTCCATACCAAAACACCGTCATTTTTTTTGCTGATTCAGTTTTAAAATTTCGACAGATTAAATATGGTTGAACAAGATTTTGAATGTAGAAGTTCCATTGCAAGTTACAGAAATTAATCGAATTTATCAAGCTTTTAAAAAACAATAAAATAGATGTTATTCTATTCATAATAAAACATTTATCTGAAAGGATAGGATGTGGAATGTGGATCCTAGAAAATTACTTAATTGATTGACGAAATTTCTTTTCAGTCGGATTATGCAAATAAAATAAATTCAACTCTATATGCATCTTATTTATTTAATAATATCTGCGATAGTGTAACTAGATATTAAACAGATCCACATTTTTTCACAACATTAACAATATTATCTTGTATTTATCTTATTCCTTTGCATTGATTTCTCCTCTACCTTTAAACTAAACTGTCACAATCATGACCATTCAGCTCGGAAAATGGGAACGTGTGTATCTAATGGGCACCTATATATACCCGTCGAAGAATTAATTCCAATAAAACCGTCTACAGTGTGTCATTCAGTAGATCCCAAGGGACCGATATAATATGTGTAGGGCATGCAGTCACCGTCTAGTGGGACCTTTTCAAGTAAGCAATTTACTTGGAATCTGGTTAATACAAGGCACCCGTCTCCATTTACAAATAGCGAAATGACTAATTAATGGCGCGCAGAACACATATCAAGATGATCGCAGCCATAGGAGTTGAGTAACTGGTTCTTAGCACAACATAATGCCATTTTCATCTTTAACTGGTGACTATATAAAGTAAACTGTGGTAATAGGCATCAACACTGATCGCTCCTTTAATGAACACATCTATCTGAGGTCTAGATCGTCGAAGGTGCTTTAACTGCTGCTTTTGCTTGCTGATGTGAGGATCGCGACTGCGTGAGGAGACTATTTAGCCTCTAGTCTAGTCTAGTCTAGTCAATATACTTATAGTAGCTTCTAGTGGTTATACTGTTTACCACTGGTTGGTGTGTGTTTTATTTCTTACGCTTGATTTGTTCCAATAAAATGATGGCCGTATGGAGTTAATTGGCCTTCTGTAGCCCATCAATAAAATCAATAGAGTTGGAGATTGAATCAATACCATGGCATAAAACGTAAAAGTGGGAAATGTTGCAAGATGAGGATAATGGCATATAAAATGGAAAAATATGCCACACTATTTTAATATGGAAAGAAAATGAATTTTTCAAATGCAGTTGCTTTTATTATTTTCGTTATAAAAATTAATGTTAATCTTTTAATTTTTAATTAAAGAAAAATCAGGTTCCACCGAGATTTGAACTCGGATCGCTGGATTCAAAGTCCAGAGTGCTAACCATTACACCATGGAACCGCTTTAAATGATCTACAAAATCTTGCGAATTAATTTTTCATCTCGGTTTTCTAATCAAATTCAAAATAGCCGTTCTGTAAAAATAGATTGGAAGATTCTTTGTAGCATGCACGTTTAAAATTATCACCTCATTACAATGTATTAAGATGGCGCGCATCTCATTATCTCAGTTCTGTTTTTTATGTATATCCGAATTCTGAACCCGTTTGCATTTATGTGATACTGAGAACGATGATTTTTAAATTAGATCAGTTTTTATAATGAGATAGTAAAATTAAAATATATATCCACAGGTGTTTTTTTTTGTGTGTTACTGGCTGAGTAGAAGTATTATCGCCTTTAGTTTAATTTGGGTCTTAAAGATAAATATTATCGGGTTTGGGGAGAAATTTATAATTAAATTTATTACGTTCATTTTGTTTGTTTTAATTTTTATCATTTGTTAATTATTATGTGCTAACTTTGTTATGTAATCTGGAGATGTGATAATGCAATGAATATAGAAAATCTAAAATATGCTTAAGCGATGATTCTTGTGGAATTTTAATATGGCAACTAGGGAATCCAATCCCGCATCAAAATCTCAATCCCGCAAGCCCGCGGGATCGAGGTCATCAATCCCGCGGATCCGCGGGATTTGCGGGACTGCAAAAAAAATCATGGATTTTGTTCTAAGTAGTTATGTTCATGAATTTATGAAGTATTATATGAAATAAGAGTGTGTTGTATGTCAAACAAACTATACTTTAGTCAGTCAAACAAAATATTCAGGACAATTCTGAACTATGCTGGAATTGATTCCGCTGGAATTTTCTTACATAGTAGCATAAATTACTTTTCGTTATAGGGGCCGTATTTGGAAAAAAAACCACTTATATTTAATTAAAATAGAAACTTTTTGTATGCCTAAATTGGGCATTTTATACCCCGGCTTCACCGGCCTCAGTTTAATCAAGTTCACTTCAATCCGCAAAAGTGGCTTCACCGGCTGAAGTCGAGTTCAGTTGCCTGAAATTGTTGTTGCTTTTTCGCCATCAGTCAGAAATGAAAAAGCTCCCTGGAATGGCATTCCACTATTCCAGTTGATTACTCTCTTTTGAGCGAGCTTTTACTTTCAAGCTTGATTTCAGGTTCTGTTGGGCGAAATCAGACTTTATTTTTCCTGACTTCGGAATGTGAAAATGTATGGGAAATCAGGTAAAAATTGAAGCTCAGCAGACTAATTTGCTCGAACTTGCGCAGTTCGGCCGGTGAAGCCGGGGTATTATGCCCGTATTCACCGGCCTGGATATATCCACGCATATAAATATCGTGGATATTTCGTATTCACCGACCGCGATTTTCAGGGCTTGGATAAAGTTAATACCAGTTCGACCTCGTAATAAGTTTATCCGCCGATTTCTAACCTCTGAAGTTTCGAAATTTCGAAATTGAACAAAGTTGTGAGTGAAAATTAAAAAAAATGAAATAAAGTATCAAGCCGTTTTCTTTGAAAGTGGTGTAAGTCCATTTTTGACAAAAAGTTAGTTAATGATAACATTCAATGCTATCTGCTATGAACTTTTTATCTATAAACAGTTCCCAAAAAAATCCTTCAAAATTTTCATCATTTTGTCAATATAAATTTAGCTAGTTAATGAAATTACAAATATAATTACTTTGATAGTGGTGTAAGTCCACTTTCCGCAAAGACATAAATTTTTGGGCATTCTTAACTTTCAAAATATGCCGATTTTGGAACTATCGAGACGTCCATAGGACAAAAGTTACTGTTTATTCCTACAGATTATTATACCATCACACAACAATGCCGAAAACGTAGAAAGTTTATTTTACATGAAATGAAACGATATGATTTTGTTTCCACGAAACTACTAGTTTAGTAGTTAGTTCTAAAAAGACGGAAAAAGTAGTTATGGCGAAGCGGCAACTTGACTGAAGATATGTTGGATAAGGTTTTTAAAAAACAAACCATATACAATGCTGTATAAAACTTCATTTGATGAAAATGGGGAGTTTAAAACATTAGATTTATCCCGCACACTTGGAAGGCCACGAAAATTTGAAAATATAATACTACCACCTTTATATCCATCCATCGCATCCCAAAAATTCAACGATTTAATGGATCTATTACCTTATATTCCTCCAATATATCTTGGTTACTTTCTCATAATGAAAAAATGGAAAATGGAACATATTAATATAAAATTGTAATCAATATAATATAAATGGCATTACCTGAAGAAATATATGGAATAAAACCTTTTTACTTTGTTTTTTTTAACATATTTAATAAAAATTTCATAAGAAAAATTGCTTTGATTCAATTGAAATCCCATATTTAATATTTCATCAATGAATGATTTTCATATTTTGTTTACTTTGAAAGTGGTGTAAGTCCATTTGAGATCATCAAAAGTATAAATTTCTTTTAATTAATACTTTAAAAGCGATCACATTATAAAATTAAATCTTTTTAATATTTAAAAAACGTAAAATGAGCGTATTAACATATACCAATATTTTTCAATCCTTTCAAATGCAAACCCTTAAATATCTCCATATCATATAAAGTGGACTTACACCACTTTCAAAGAAAACGGCTCAAGCACTGAATCAATATGAATGAATTTGTAATTCTGTAAAAATTTTAAATTGGTATATTTGCTTTCCGTGAATAGCAAAAAATATCCGTAGAATTGTACGGGATAAGAAATAACCGAGAATATATCCAGGTCGATGAATTCGGGCCTTAATAAACGCCAAAAAACTTGATCCACACGTATAGACACGATAAGGTTGTCGATATCGTGTTGCCAAATGCCAATTTTTATTTATCGACAGAAATCGATATCGACTCGAAAAACCAAATACGGCCCCAACAGAGTTTATGCTACCGATGTAAGAAAATTCCAGCCTAATCAATTCCAGCGTAGGTCAGAATTGCCCTGAATACTTTGTATGACTGATTCAGTAGTTTGTTTGACAAACAATACAATTAGCCGCAAAGGTAATCCCCGTACGCTCAATTCACGTGGAGAATCCCCTGTCGTAGTCGTAGTGACATTGATCACGTTCATATACACGTACAGCACATAAATTGTTAATACTTTGCAATATTGTTAGTATTTCTCTTAGTCCCCGTTCTTTTAACAAGTCATTCTACTGCTCAAATCCCGCAGATCCCGCGGATCCCGCATGTCTAGTCCCGCATTTCTGATCCCGCAAAAATGGTGCGGGATCCCGCATTTGCGGGATCCCGCGTTCGCGGGATTGGATTCCCTAATGGCAACCTAACGAAAGAGTTACTTTTTTATTTTGTTTTTTTATAATGAACGAGTTTTTAGCAATTGTCAATAATTTAGAGTATACACTATAGTGTTTAATATTTTTATATAACTAACAGTAGAGGATGCACTAAGTATTTGCTTTTAAGGAAACAGATAGTGGTACACATAGCCGAAAGCCTCGGATATATCGTACTGCAGCTGCTGAGAAAGACAGCATGCACACAATTTCCTAACATCAATTCGGCATTGTCTTAAGGAACAAATAATTAATCCGTTTCTGGGACATATTTCTTTGCATAGTTTTATTTACTCTAGTATTAACTCTCCTAATTTTTTTAATAGAGCTCAGAGTTTAAGAATTTTTGTTTGATCGATATACCACGATCTGGAAAACCAGTCCTTACAAAAATTTGGTTTCTTGAAAAATTTCAGGAATAGACAATAAAAAGCAATCTGCTTTCATTATATTATTGGTTTTGAAAAAATTTCGAAATCGATGGCACCTAAACATGGTTTTTGAAAGGTGGTATTATCGGAATGCTGGATGATGTGCCTTTTTAAGTTATTCTTCCTTATTAAATCAATAGAATCTGGTAAGCAAGTGGTTATATACCAATTAGAATTAATCATTATTCGATCCTCTTAAGTTATGACCCCCCATCTTTGCTGAACAAACAGAAAATCGTTTGTACGGCAATACTGTAGCCGAGATTGACCATGGCTTATGGATAGCATGGGTGTTTCTTTGGACCAATTGACCTGTACCTATTCTTAGCCTTATGTAAGATTATGAAGCAGCTCGAGGACTTTGAAGGGACTGATAATCAATACCAGTGGCGGATCTATAAATTCATTTTGGGGAGCGCCATCCTCATCCAATGGCGAATTTTAAAATTGTAGGGTGGTTTAGCAAATCGTTCAACAATTTTATCAATATTCACATTAATGTCCAATATTAGACTTGTAAGTCTGTCCTTCACCCATACAGGTCCTTAACCAAATTTTAATCCGACGCAGGGTTGAAAGGACCGCTCAGCTGGCGCAACACTTGACGGAAATGTAAGCAATATCTGAATCATTTGCTTAAAAGAGGGAACTTATGCTTGTTGCAATAACTGAAGCTCTCAATAGCCGTTTCAGGTAACTATGTTGTTCCTTCGCTCGCCTCGGCTCCACTTCATACTGTTTTTTCATTTTAAAGGTATTCAGTTCCATTTCCATCTGGCACTTCAAGGAAATCCTTATATTGGATTGCCAATGACAATGCTTTGTTGACATCTTCGCTGCTATCAGTTATATATTTTTTGGACAGGTTCTACACGTTCAATTTTCTGTTCAAGATTGCGATGTTCAACACTTCCTTCTATTTCCCTCGTAGAGTCATTTTCTTGAACATAAAATGGAAAGCAAGAAAAATTTGAACAGAAATTTCTATTCAACTTTTGATCTTGCCTTCAACTTTTTTATGAGTGTGGGTAGGAGTATAGGTATAAACGCATAGCTGTGACAGCCAAACAATATCTTCTTCTTCACATCAATCACATTTGATATAAATTTGGCATTAGTGTAGACACAACTTCGCTTGAACTTTAGTGTCTACACCAGCTGTTCAATTCAAGACCAAATTTCTAGTTAAAAAAAAGGTATTGAACATCGCAAACTTGAACAGAAAATTGAACGTGTAGAACCGGTCTTGGAATGAATATGATCAGATCAAAAGAATTTAATGTTCTTTAGGTAAGCGTTCTTTCAAATCTGCAATAATCTGCTAAGACCGGGATAAAAATTTACCTCAAGTAATACTCTTCGACGTTATCTCCGGGTGGATTAGATCGATGTTCTTGTCGAGCTTTTGACGAATCGCGTGTAATGGTGATTTGAATACCTCCTTCTTCTGCAGTCATTATCGTCCCCACGAAAAGATTTTCGAAGCCATTCAGATTCCTGTTCTCGATGTGATTGTAGAATAGCCAGCACTTCACTTCTTCATTCGCACAAGCCAAGGCTAACTATACCAGACTGCAGAAGAGTACATACTAAGTTGTTGGGTAATTTCCAGAACATCGCAAAGAACAATTCGTCGTCGTCAAACCAATATTTGCTATGTGCAAAAAGTATAACTTTGAGATGTTGAAAAAAAACGTTCTCCTGTAACATCCTGCAACATCTTCTGCACATGACATTTTTTTTACCGACTACAGTTTACCGTATAATGCTTAAAGTCATATAGAAGTGTTTTTATACGAAAATTTGCTTAGAAACTAATCATAATGGTCAAAAGGTCGAAATCACCAAAAAGTCCACTTAGCATATATTGGTTTGACAACGACGAATTGGTGATAGAGTCTGGACCAAATCAGTTGAGGTTTTCTTCGCGCATGTGGGGAAATGAAAATTACACACAAATAAACATTGGGCATCAAATTTCCTCTTCAAAATCTGTGAAGCCATAGAAAATCATGACACAAAAATGGTCAAGAATCTTTCATAATGAACAAAACATCAACTGGAGTGAAAAAGGTTACCCCCTTTCACCGTTACTCTTCATTACTGTACTTGACGAAACAATGAAGAAAGCCAGCAGAGAAGCAAGAGGAATCTAATGGGGAATGGTACAACGGCTAGAAGATCTCGAAAACCTAGATGATATCGCACTTCTAGCTCATTCAAGAGAAGGCATGTGAAGGAAAATAGACAGGCATAGACATAGGGTCCTTCGAGTACTTGGGCAATTCGAGAAGTTGTGAATTTTTTTTCTAGGTCCTTTGTTTATGCTTTCTTTACAAACAGGTTGTATTTCGTGATGAGAATCGGAATCGGAGCACAATTGACAAAAATTGTCCGCCATATTGGTGCAGTCTTTTTGTATTTATAAGTTTTGATCACAAATTCGTTATTTGCGACCTTAAAAGCTCCTAGATCCCCACTTTAATTGGAATCAGTACACAATTAGCAAATTCGCCATTTTGAATTTCGTAAATAGGGCTTCGAGGTGCTTCCTGGGAGACCCCTACGGACCTTCAAGCAAAATTTCGGCAACAACCGGTGCGCTCGCTATACTATCCCACAAATACATACATAACATACAGAAACGTTCTTTTATTAATATAGATTGAAAATGCCTATTTAAATGAAATTGTATGTTTTTAATAACTGAACTGAATTCCAAACTAATATTGTTAAGACAAGTTGAAGCGTCGAGCTATTCCATATACGCATTCAAACATATTTTACAAGGTTTATTTATGCTCAAAACTATCGCGTGAAAACTAAAATACTCTTGTTGAAAGACATGCTGAATATATTGAGAATTAGACACTATTAATCATTCTTAATCTTTAAATAAAATATTAAGTACTTAAGAGTTTCTCTATTCCATTGTAATATTCTTAAGTGGCAAACTATTCAACTTCGAAGAATTATATTATTTAAAAAAATCCTAAAAGTCATCATCCAGGTGTAAACGAAATCTCCAATTCATTCAAAATTCCATTTGCAATTTTAATGAGTAAATATGAAGTTCCCTGCCACTTCATTATTCTTTTCAAGAACTTCATTGATTATTTCCGTGACAAAAATTTCTAGATTTAGCAAATTATAAACGAAAGAATTCATTCAAGAAAAAGGGTTTCATTCACCTTCAAGTATGGACGTCATTCATAATTTTCCTCGGTTTCATGTAAAAGAACAGCGGGATTTTGAAGGTTAACAATAAAAATAATTCCTAAACACCTCTAAGGAATTGAATATGATCTCAGCGATATCATAACAATAATACTACGTTTCTACGCTTAAGAGATTCGTTGAAGGCATAAAAACATACCGTTGATGACTTTATCTTCTTGAATTCTTAAAGGATCCGTAACACCGCACAAAAGATTTTCACGCTTAGCCTGATTTTAGGCAGCCCTAAAAGTCGAAGAAAGGATCACAAAAGATTGCAGTCAGTTATGTTCTCATTAATCATATACAATATCGAAGGATCCTGGCTGAGACCACAGTGTATTTTGCAGGATAAAGTCCCAACGAGAGAAATCTAAAGAATTTCTCGTCGTTGTATGTGATTTAGTGGCGAAATGTCAATCGCTTTGAGAATTTCTTTAGCGGCAAGATCACCTCATCGATATATTAGATTTCTACCTGTATCAAAAGATTATATATGAGTAGTCCGATGTGTAATCTGGTCACTGCTGCTTCTGCTTTATATATCACATAAATAATGTCATCCTAGTGTTCGGTAATTGTTAGTGAGGTCTTTTGTCTACTGAAGTGGCAGTTCAGAAATTTACGCTCTCGGACACGGTATTTACCAACATCTTTATTGCTTGTTCTGCGGGGCAGTAATGTCCGTTCTCGGGGTCATCGTTTTTGGCTATAAATTAGAAACTCTCAATGATAATCCCACGATTATAGCCAATTGTGGGGTCTTAAAACTCCAATTTCTGTTCTAAAAGATTTTCCTGATTTATATTGACAAGCAAAGCAGAGGGGCACAAAACTTGTTTCCTTTCACTTTTGATACCATTTGAAATAGTTGATTTTAATTGGTTTTCTTTGAAAAGATATTTTTATGGACCCTGGCTTAATTGTCAACGGGAGTATCGCTTTTTTTTGGGGGGGTATTGAGAAGTAATAATTCAGTAGAAAACGCTTTGAATTTTTGTTGGTTTTATTCGGGCGTATTTCAGGATTAACTTCCTGTAAATCAAATAAATAAAAATAAAAATGATTTTTTTTAATGTCATAAATCTTATGAAAAAATTCTTGTAGGAGATCGAGTTTTTGTTTAGTTTACAAAATTTTGAGTATAAAGTGTCTTTGTGTTAAAAAACGAAATTTGGGGAAACACTTGTATCGGGATTTCTGCGTTATTGTTAAAGGATTATAATATAATTAACAAGTTCTTCTCTGCAGGCATCAATTCGAATATCGAAATTTTCAATGTCGTTTCGACAGGTTGCTTGATTTTTGTTTGTATACAAGCAGAAAATTCCTTCCATGTTTCCAGTTATGCTATTGCTATTGAAGGCTACTTCTTTGCTTATCTCAGCATTCAGCTCTCTTAATGGTGGATCCACACTACACGGACTTTAGCTCATACGCGCTTGTGCCTTTTTTTCCTTATAGAGTTTTGAATGGCAAAGGCAGTACGGCCAAACAGCGCGGACAAAAGGCCGTGCTTAAAAAGGTACATTGTACTTCCACACAATACGGGATTTTTAAATGAAAATTGATTTTTTCTCAATGTAGATTAATCAATATTCAGTAAATAATTATTTTCTTTCAGATTAGTTCTTATTTTAGGATCCAAAACTAACGATTCAGAAAATTAAAAGACCTTTCCGCCTAAAGCGCGTGGGATCTAATTCCGCGTAGTGAGGACGGGTTTTAATATGATTTTAGCGTGGTACTTTGGCAGTATATCCTATTTCATGGGCCTAGCTTTTTGTGAAGCTAACTACTGGGACCTGAGAGGCTGAGTTAAGGCAGAATATAGATATATTGTAACGGATGATTTTTTAAGCGTTTGGTTTTTAATTTTCAAAGAAACACAAAAATGGAAAAAGGTATAAAATTTTTATTGGAGATTAAAAATCAATACTTGCCATTTACTTTTTAAAGATTATTTCATGTAAATGTTGGCCACGACTACGTTTCAGGTGGTTCATACGAGAATTCCAATTTTGAGTGACTTTTTCGAGCATAGCACTGGTATCTCACCGATAACACTTGTGATGTTGTCTTGTAGTGCTTGAATCAATATTGATTTATCGGCATAAGCAATAGATTTGACGTACCCTCACAAAAAGTAGTCCAATGGTGTCAAATCGCACGATCTAGGCGGCCAATGCACTCGTATAAAACGAGACATGAATTGCTTGACGAATGGACACATAATAACGTGAAATTGGTGCGAAATTTGGTCACTATGGCTTGAATAGATCAGTAGGGCAATTATAACGACCATAAAATGGTCGCAGTGCTCGAAACACATTTTTCACATTTTCATAATAAAATTCAATAATTTGTAAGCGTTGTTCGGCTGTATAGTCCGGGAAAATTAGCAAAAAAAACGCACGAAAGGAAACAAAATTCCAAAATGGCTGAAAATTGGACCACATCTTCCTTGGGACTTTTTAAGAAAACAATTTCGGAATCACAAAAAAACAACATGGCCGCCGGAGATATCACTTTTTGGCAAAAAAATCACTCGAAAACTGGTTTTTTCGAAATTTTTTTTTATCAGTCAATCCAAACATTATTGCCTACAAAATACCTCTCTTGAATTTTTTTCGAAAACGTTGACCTTTCCGAATTATTCAAAGTATTTTTTGGCCGAAATGTGATTTTTGGAAATTTTGACCTTGAATAACTTCGAAAGGGTTAGGTTTTCGCAAAAATGACAAAAGGCCTTCTTGTAGGCAATAGCGTTTCGTATTGACTGATCAAAAAAAATTTCGAAAAAACCAGTTTTTGAGTGATTTTTTTGCCAAAAAGTGATATCTCCGGCGGCCATGTTTTTTTGTGATTCCGAAATTATTTTCTTAAAAAGTCCCAAGGAAGCTGTGGTCCAATTTTCAGCCATTTTGGAATTTTGTCTCCTTAAAATGCTAATTTCCCCGGACTAGTAATACCCTTGATACACGGGCTTCGTCGGATGCTCATTCTTCCAGTTTCATTGGCCTTGAATGAACATTCGAATTCGAGGTGATACACGGCACTTCATTTATTAAAAACTGTCAATATACTTACAAAATGGATTCAAAAGGGTTTTTGATGAATATTATTTTATTTAAATGAAATTCTAAAAAATTTAAGCGATTGGCATACATAAAATAATCCGATTCTTTTTATAATTTTTTTACAGTTTTTTTGACGGTTCGATTATTTTTAAATTTTATGAGAATAATGGAAATTTATTGAGAGTAATGGAAATTTCATGGAAAGTTGATGGAAATTTCCCCTCTTTCAGTTTCATTTCTCATAAATGAAGCAGTTTTCACTTCATTTTTTCGAATTATGAATGAAGCTATGAACGAACATTCAAGCTTAATTTTAGGTGATACACGGGCCGCGAATGAACATTTTTAAAAGATTGATCATCCGATGAAGCCCGTGTATCAAGGGTATAAGTCTTTCCGTGATGAAATGGCAATGCAAACTGAACAACTTTGACTTTGACACATGCCACGCATGAGCTGTCAAAAACAGAGCGTTGAAAACCAAACCGCAAAAAATCACCCTTTAGAAGCTTTCAATGACTAAAATGGAACTTACTCTTTCATTTATTGGATTTCAGCCCATTATTATTATTCTTAGCTTGGCTCCAGCAATGTAGCCACAGGAGAAGACATCATATTTACAATTGCCCGTGTAATGCAAATTATACGATATCCTATTTCTGATGCCGCTTCCTTTGGATCTTATTTTCTATAGGGAATTCAGGCCATACTTATGTTACTACTCCTTGCTTTGCACGGATCCGATCCTTCACTACTTTTATCAAATCAGCTTTCAAAAAATTTAAGGTCAAGTAATGAACACGAAGGGAGCTGGGAAGATTCATTTCCGTTCTATATGCGAGGGTGCACTCCACTCTCCTGTTAGTTCTGTTAGTTAGTTAGTTCTCCTAGTTTTTTTTAATAACACATTGTTTTATACTTTAATAATAAATTCTCTTTAACTAAATTCATACTGTACAATTACCAATTTTATTTAAAGTTGTGACAAAAAGGCTGCAAATTTAGATTTTGGCGGGAGATCTACTTTTTAATACAAGGCACGAAATACCAAAGAGAGTTAAAACAGCTTTTCGGAGACCGTGTGTTCTCTTGGTGGTGTGACAATATCCTTTCTGGCCTGCTTAATATCCTATTTATATTGATATGCTTATAATGGGTCACAATGAGTAAAATGGGTCACAAACAAGTTTTTTGGGATCACCAGAAAATCTCCTTTTGAAGAAACATTTCGCAATACAAGGGCAACACGACCTCCTACTTTCCACGATCTGAAATCAAGTTGCTTTCATTGTCAATTATTTATTTCCAACCTTTTTCAGAAATCAATACATACCAGCATTATGCACATGTGATACAAAAACTTCGCGACACTTAAGCCATATAAGGAGATGCAATTAATTATTTTTAACCGTTCCATCATGTCTTCCTCGAGACTCCGTCGGGCTGCAATAGCCAAGCTTCGTACTACTTTTCGACTGGATACCGGAATGGTGGCAAAAACTAACCTTAAAAATTTTAATTCAATCGCATAATCTTTGGCTTCTTTTCTGCAGAAGCAATCGCCCGAATGGCTGCCATCAGTCGTGACATTTAACCAGAATTTGAGCACATCCTGCGACTAATTTGGGATTCTGGTCAAACAAGGCAGCAGGAATCCTGTTTTCGGGGACAGCACACCTCGCTGGAAGCTATTCGCCGTTTCTGTCGTAACTCCTTGATGGCCTGCAATAAGAACATTTATCGAGGATCAAGTCCATTCTTCAGTTGCTTTATTTAGTGGCAGGCGATTGTTTTTTCTGGCGGGACTTATGTTTGCTTTTTCCCTAATTTGTCATTTGTTTAATTGGGCAACGGTTTCGTCCGTCAAATATGGCTGCCATCCGTCCAGTTCCCTTTGCAACAGTGAAAACTGGACACGCAACATTCAAGGCCCCATTTTAGTAGGCGAACTGAGTTTCTCGTGTGTTATATGACGACAATTCCAGTTCCACTTTAGTCCTAATTTCCTCGGGACCAGGCCACTTCCTTCAAGGGCTAAAAAAACCCTTCGGTGGGGATATTAAGTAAAAATAAAGCGCGGAATTTTAACAAGCTGCGGTTTTTGTGTTTGGAATCTGGAAATTTTCTACCATGCAATTTTGCTGCTTTTTTTCGGCTAAAGACTGGACTTTTAAATTATTGCCAGTCATCGCGAGAGTTGAATGAGAAATCTCGGATTTCAAGATTTAATTGATTTTTTAATTGCTACGCGTTGAGGTATTTCAGGTATTAAACAACTGCTTATTAAATGTCTGTAGAATATTGATGAGGGGAAAACTGTAAAATTTCCTTACAAAAAATGGATAAATAGATGCGATTATTTTGTATCCGGTTTTGAGATTTAATAAAGTATGCATTAACTACCATAAAATGCAATTATTTGTATCCATGAAAATGTTTATGCTAATGTTTGCGTAATTTTATTTTAGGTGCTCTTTGGATAAGTGTACTACTTTTTTCAAATATTTTGCTTTAAATGATATGTGGAAAATAATTTTGAACAGTGCCCAGAAGATAACACCGATTATACTGCCGACAATGATGGCATTTGGCTCTTTATGTTGCGTTTGACAACAGGTTTAAATTAACAAGAGTGTTAATAGACAAAATAGAAAACGAACGACTCAACTTCTGATGAGTATCAACCTCATGCTCGGTAAGACTTGCACAAGCTATTTTTCGTTAGAGTAAAATTATGGTGCTAGACCAGACCTTTGGGACTAGGCAAATGTTATTTTTCAATATGCTCAATTAGGTACCCTTTACCACATTTTTTTCATCATTTTCGTTTGGTTATTGGAATTAACTAACGAGTGGCTTTAATAAAAATCACTATCCTTTTTTAACCACTAAAACGATCGATCAAAAATATTTTCACGTTGTACTATGGTCCAAATTTTACTCAATACTGGTAGGGTCAATTTCTAGAAGAGAAAGCGATTCAGGCGATTCTGTTGGTGGCCGTGAGGTGTCATTTGGCATACTCAATACACCGGTTCTGGTTCGATTGCGGAGGTCAAGCAGCATTGGACGTGATTTGTACTCAGGTGGGGGTCCCCATCCAGTTATTACTCACATCCACACCGAAGATTGTTTAGCTTCCTTTTTACACTCGGGATGGGCAAGGCGTTAGATGCCCCTGTGGGCCCTTGGGGCAATCCGCATGGGACCCACATGAGGCAGTAGGGCTAGCCTCATAGGGACCCCATCTGTACCCCTTAAAAATGTTAGTTGGGATATTCATAACGTGTTAAAACCAATCGACCAGGCTGTTGAAATGCGCGGAGGATGGGTAGGAGAACTATTTTCAGCGAATCAATTGCTAAATTCAGAAAAAGCCTTAACAACGTAAGACCCAACTGAGATAGGGAGATTGTGTGGAAGAGCATATGAAAGCGATGGGCACTAGTATCTGGAAACAGTAAATATTCCATGGAAGGAAATTATGAAGAAAAGTCTCTAGTGAAACTCAAATCAACCAAAGGCGAAAGATGATGATCGATCTACACTTGAAGTACACTATTTCAATATGACTAAATGCATTCACCCAACTAAAATCATTTTGTCCACGCTGTGCTTTTGAAACAAGGATGCATTTAAAGCTAAAAAAACTGAAATCAGGATAGTTGAAGAATGTTTTGATAACCAATTACATATTATAATCCTAAATTGTGACTAACAAATAATTCTACTTTGTACATGAAAATATTTTGTTTCGACGAACTCCAACAAATTTAAATATCACGTACGTAAACACTTTGACAGCAACTGTTTGATATTAGATAAAAACTGCGACAAATTAAATTTACAAAACTGTATTCAAAATGAGGCAATTAAAATTACTAGACAGTAAATAAACGATTTACATTCAAAAATTTAACCACTGCAAAGGTCTCTAGAATTAATTCAGTGAATAATAATCATTACTGCACGACACTACATTACGCCACACATCGGGCTCGAATTAATTCCTAAGGTCGATAAACCTTGAAGGATATAAAATGATATTCGCTACTACTATTCACACCAAAAGTCAATGACCCAAAATTGAAAACAAATATGTGCGACTTTTCGCCAAATTAATGCAGCTGGATTTAAAAATTTGCGATTTTAAAAAATTTGCGGTAAACTCTGTTTCCAATGTTCAAATTCATTCGTAATTGAAATTGCGGCGTCGCGTCTATGGTAAAATTAACAACACTGAGTAATTTCATTTATTGCAGTGACGAATCGCACCGGCAACAAACTGGTCGGGTGCAAGTCACACAGCCACAACATTTTAACTGAGGTGGACGACGACAACATGAAACGGATGCAGTGACGGCGAGTGCATTTCGCATTTTAAAAGGTGCAGCCCCTGAATTACAAACTTTTACACTTAATTGATGGCAAATGAAGAGGTTATCGATGGCCAATCAAACCTGGAATTTTACTTGAACTTCGCTGGAAATTGTTGCATTTTTTATTTGATTTTAATTTTTAAATTAAGGTGACGACTCGGTAATTATTATGCAAACACCGATTGTGCAGGGTTATATAGGAGAATTCATGCATTTTTTTAAAGGAAAAACACGTGCATTGTAAATGCAGGAAGGGTTTTAAAACTGTTAAGGCATATTCAAATGATTACATTATAGGATAATTTAGATGGGAACGGTATTTATAATCTAGCTTTGTTGTGTACTGAAATATGTAGGTTTAAAGGCCGAAAGATTCGAGACACCAACAAGAACCTTTTAACACCAATAAATAGGAAATGTGAAGAAGATGACGCATTCTGTAAATAGAACCCAAACGGTGTGTTTACTACACTTTATATATATATACGTATATAGCATCAAACATGCTAGAAGCGTACCGAACTGCTTTAGGGTGGCCAGATGGGGACCCCATTTACTCCACCACAGACACTTTGATGCGCCGTGGGTTCATCGCCACCTCCTTCAACATCCTCCCGATCCCTCATAATCACAAACCTAGTCTATAACCCATACTAAGCTTTATACTAGACATTGCACCGTAATATGACCAGCGACATGACGGAATGGTAGTAGAGGGTAATTTGTGAGCTTAGAGCTGCCACCTAAAAATCCACTTTACAGCTTGTCTGATACCGGTACTCTCCATTAGTCCATTACTCTTACAACTTGGACAAACATATGCGAACACTTTGTCTTTTAGATCGTGAGCTTGTGTCCCACTCAAGTCCCCGCACTTATTTTTAGTTAGGGCCATGAATAACTTTGACTGATGGCCCCTTTTACTTTTCAATAGACTCATTATTAAGCCACCATAGGAATGTAGCAGCCTTGACCAAGTTTTACCGCTACTACATAGTCCACCGAAAATAACCACTCGGCTCATTCACATGCTCTGCAGTCATCTTTTCGCGTACCTTACGGTCTAGAAGTTCGTTTATAAATATAACACCTACACTGTGGAGTAATCCTCCGCAGTCAAGTCAAATTTCTTCTACTTCTTATTTTCCGATGTCTCTACAACCCAATTTGAGCCTTACCCTTGGACTCTCTGCTCAGCAGCTTGCTTTTTGTAGTCCTGTCTACACTGCAAATCTCAGATTTTTGAAGTGTGTTATTTTAACACACTTTAAATGTTTATTGTGACGTCACTCATTTGATTTACATTGTAGCCAGTTTTTACACGCTTTAAAATGTGTAAAAAGTGACTACAATGTTAATCAAATGGATGACGTCACAATAACACGCTTTAAGCGTATTAAAATAACACACTTCCAAACGCTGAGATTTGCAGGGCAGAATAGAATGGCAACGGTCAGCAGCACCTTCCTCCTTTATCGTAGAATTCACAAAATTGCCTAAGCAACAAACCCTCAGCTATCAAAGGGTCATCCAACGCCCACATGTTTTTTTTAATAAAACACAAACTGTTTGCGATTCTTTTATTGAAAGTTTACAATTAAACGTCGAAATTTTCAATTAGTTTTCATTTTGCTGGGGTAATTTCACGAATTGCAGCTTTAATGTTGTTCTTTAGATCATTAATTGTTTGTGGCTTGTTTGCATATATAATGAACTTTTCAAAAAAACCGCAAAAAGATCTAATCCTTGGATTTGAAATCGATTTGATTGAGATTGATTTGGCTGATTATTATTTACATCGAAAAAATCACGAGTTTTGCGATGAGCACTTTCCATAGAACGTCCATTTTCATAATAAGTTTGAATAATGTAAACGCGTTGTTGCAATGCATGCCATGGTAGAAATTGTAATACATTCTACTAAAACAAGATGGCTTATGTCATTTGGAAAGACGTCTCGTGTAGACATTATATAGTGCTGACATCTAGGCGTCACATTAGGATAATCTTTTATAACTTATATGCTAGGCCTGAGGACGATTTTTTGAGTGAAACACTAGCGGTAGGCGCCTTTGTACTTTCGATAGTTCTATCATTGAGTGCAATGACAGACAAGAAGCTCTAGCTGAAAAAATAGTAGAGAAAAGAATGAAATAACTGACAACGTCAAAACACGATTTAATTGCATCGAATGCCATTCAATACTACCACCTATACTACGCTTTGTCTTCGGTGATCGAACAGATGGTTTCCTCGCTTATTATTCTTAGCCATTAATCAATAATAAGATCATTCCATTGACTAAGCACATCATCTTAATGTAATTTTTTTTTGAAATACGAAAACAATTGTATGTATAATAAAATTTTCAAAAAGTCCGTTGAAAAATTAGTCCGTCTTGCATTGTCTTTTTTTAACTTACACGGCAACAGAAGCCCATCGAACCATCTTATTTAATATGAAAAACGCTTCCCTATGGTCTACCATTTAGTCTTGTCTGTTAATTTTAATCACTTCGCAAATTATGATACGCAATTATGAGTATATTAAACGATATCTGTCATAATTGATGATTTATTAAAAAGGTTTACGGGAGCTTCTCTATCCCACATTCTATAAACAGGTATTCCTGGATATCTTTTTCTTAATTGAACACGATATAAAATGACAGTTATTAATGTGGAAAATTGTATCGTAATTATGTGAGAAAAAAATTGATACTATAATATATGTAGATGAAAATTTGTTAATGATTTTGTTTTTTTTTATTTCAAAAAGTCTGAGTCATTTTTAATAATTTTTTAAATGAATCGAAAAGAGATCTGAATTTTTGATCACTTGACCTAAGAATATTTAAAATACACGCAATAATCGGGGATCGGGTTTGAGCCTATTGACAACTGTTATCGGTGCAAGATTTCATTATTGGCGAAAACATTTTCGAGCAATAAATTTTGTTAAGTTTTTTAGATAATTACCTTTCATGTATGCACTTATAAGTAGGTTGAGCCTATTTCTGTCACAGGAAGATGCCCGAAAAACAAATAGCCGATGTGGCTATCAGTCGTAGGTGGAAAACGATTGCCCAAAGTGGCCGAAAATAGGGTAGGCGCCACAGTTGAAAAGTGTAACCACCAATAGCAACTATCTCCGAACTGTCGCGTATATCAGACACGTTCAACAGGGCGCTATAAATCGAAGACGGGTTAATGTTGATCTTTTGCCAGGCAGTACGAAACGAGTGAAATGTAGCAAAAAATTCCCCAGCAAAATCTCAATAAGTAACACATTTTTAATGAGACTCATGTTAAAGAGACGTGGAGTGCAATAAAGTGCGTTATAATAGCTGCAGCTGAAAATGGCATAACGATCCCTTAAAAACAACGTGAACTCGACATGCATCTTAAGGGTTCAGCAAATAGAATCCGAAAGAAATACAGAGTAATGTTCCGCCTTCACGCCGATTCAAAACCAAAGGCAAAAGAAGTTCGCTCCTGTAAAAATCATGACAATACCTTGAGGATCATCATGGAGCGTAGGCAGGGCCGTAGCCAGCGATAGAGCCCGTACGGCCCGGGCCCTCCCCGAAATTCTGGAAACAATATTGTAAATTTTGAATTTTTAGAATTTTGAATGTCAGACTTAAGATAATTTTGAATTTCCAATTGAAAATTCGCAGAATTTTCCAAATTCCTAAATTTGCATTTTCGTAATTTTCCCGTTTCCCTAATCGTTAAAATATCCAATATGCCCACAACTTCAAATTCAAAATTTTCAAATTCGGAATTCCCGATACTTTTCACATTTTAATCGCGAAACCCGCTATCCCCAACCCAATGAAACGCGTAGAAAACCAACAAAGTATTGTCGTTTTTTTTCAAAAAATCCAGAGCGAATGAATTGAAAGGTGAGTACTCGGCATTTCGACTTTACTGACAGTCGGGCGTGAGTGGACGTAGGAGAGGAGAGGTGATATGCTCGGTTGTTGACGGGGTGGTTTTTTGGGGTAGCCGTTGGGTGGACTATAAGAATAAATTGTTTTACATTCAGAAATCTGTTATATCCCTCTAGCCCCTTGGGGTGGTTTTTGGGGGAAGAGGGAAATTTGGGTCACCTCAAAAACACCGGTCTGTTTACTTACAGCAGTTCAGAATAAGTTCATCGTCAGTATCTTGGTTTGTGACAGACTTTTCAGTTTCACGATTCGTTTGTGAGTTCGACTGCAAGAAAAATCATGTGATTTGGCATCAGCAGTAAAGCATGTTTACGAAATTGTGGATACGCTTCAAGAAGAACGTAAAAATGCATTCGGCGAAATTTTTAGAGCAGCTGAAAAACTCGCGAAAGAGGCGCTTCGATATGGAACTCAAAGTTCCGAGACTCACGTTGAAGCAAACAGCTCGTTTTAATTGTGAAACAGATTCTGTTGAAGCGTGCTTTCGTTCTGCTATTTTATTCCTCGGCTCGATACACTGATTCAGAATTTGTCAGACAAATTTCTTAATGATATCGTTTCAAGCTTACAGATACTTCTCCCTGGATTTGCCCCAACCTGAAAAAGTAGATTACTTGCTCCATACTTCAATGATCGAGTATCAGAATCCGCTGTAAGAGCTGAATATAAATTGTGGTATGAAAAATTATAAGCACTCGAGAAAGATACCGAGGTTTTGGAAGTTTTAGATTTTTGTGACCCGAGCAGATTACCAACAATCAAATATCTTTTAACAGTTTTGACGACTCTTCCGGTCACAACGGCTACGGCAGGTCATTTTCGACACTGAAGAATCAAAACTTACATACAAAACTCAACGGGGAACTCAGTGCACTCGCCCTACTGTCAGTCCATGGGGACTTAGGTGTTGATCCGAATGAGGTTCTCGAGATTATGGCAGCAAAGAAATCTCGAAAATTGAAATTTTGAATTTTTTAGTTTGATCCACGGCGTTTGATTGACAGTAAGCAAGCTGTTTTTTACTTTTATTAATTCTACTTCAATTATAATTATCCATGTAACAACCCCCCCTCCCCGGAACCAAGATTTCTAACTACGTCCAGGCCCCCCCACCGGCCAAAGTTCTGGCTACGACTCTGAGCGTAGGGGTTGATTTTTCCATTTACCTTACCTTCGTGGATTATGGCAAGCACTAGGCCAACGCGGCCTACTAGACAGATCTGTCATAAAAACAAGATTCAATTACATCGGAAGTTATAGTTCCTGAATAATTAAAGCGAGAGGAGCATTTCTACCGTTCTGAATTTTAGATTAATGAAGATGAAGAGAGAAGTTAAAAATTAAATGGTTGTCTAGCTATAATTTTACGTCAGTACCTTTGTATGGTTACGAATCGTGTAAGGCCAGCCAATTTATCACAAAGCGCATTCGAGTTTGTATCAACACATGCCTAGATTAAGTTCTTAAAAATAGAAAAAGACAAACAAGGTAGAATTAGACAGCTGCACAAAATATAAACAAGTAAGTTTTAAAGATTTCTGGAATTATGTTATTACTCTCAGAGATCGGTTAATCTTTGTTTGGCACCGTTTGTTCCAACAGTCCGTTATGACGTACTCGTCATGACGTACTCGTCATTGTGCAATGTCTAATAGTAACTTTGGTTCGAGGAAAGAAATGGAGGTCAAGATAGATTAATAATAGCCTGAAGGGTGCAAAGGAGGAGGAGATGGATCTTGTGTTTGAACTCCTGGATGATGTCGGGTTTCACACCAAAGAGAAGGAATTTGCATGAAGCCCACTGTAACAAAAATTAAAACAAACAATTTTTGTAACCGGGCTTCGATATCGCAAAGTCAATATCTTTAATGACAGACAGCTGAACCAGAAACGCAACCGTCGAGGTTATCGCGAGACAGCTTCGTCGGAGTGTTATGCCTCCCGAAACAAGTGAATTGCGCCAACCAACCGACAAAGGCTGTGACCCCAGCAGTATCAAACTACCAGATGAAGAAAAAGAATTACCGGCCACTAGGTGAAGACCTGATATAAGCGGAACTTTGGTTTCCTATTATTAATCGATTAAGTCGGCGATATGCCTTATAGAGTAGCCACTCGAAGGCTAATTTATGGACTAACACTACAAGGAACAAAATGCCTGATTAGTAAATTTTATTTTATTATAAACAAATTCCCAATTATTCTAGAATGTTTAAGCGAATTAAGTATCTTTGTAAATACAAACTAGCTACTAGCAGTATATGTCTCTATATCGCCACATTTCTGTACTGCATCGATTCCCACATCAGAAACATTAAGCTCGATCAGATCTGTTGTATCAGTAACACAAATCACGATCGTTCCACAAATAGCGGCTGGAGATGCAATTACTCATAAATAATTAATCGAGTAGACATTAATCACATAACAAAATTGATTTATTATCATTACAAGCTCGACAGCTTTCTCTCCCTGGAAAATTTTTTAATTAACCGTAAATCTCAGGTTTTTCTTGTCATGTACACTTATAGGTGGACATGGGATTGAGCGATTTCAGGAATTGTTGATACGAAATGACACGGACAACAAACCAATTTCCCCCGCATTAAAAATTCAATTCTCTGTACATATCACAGGGTGCTCCACTTTCACATACCTATGCAACTATACATATATACATCACCAAAAAAGGACTGGAGGGGAGCTCTGAATCACTGCTCTCCCACTAACTAAACGCCATTTAATCAGAAATTAATTGCCCCATCTATTGACGTAAATGAGAAATTAATTCAATTTAGTGACACGATTTCGGTTGCGTGGTTCGGATCTGGGACCGCGTTTTTCGCCGTCGTCGTCGGATCTCCGGATGGGGACTTGTGGGGGCCTCTGAGGAGCTGTGAACAACTTGCAACAACAAGTCGCGTTTCTTAATTGGAGCAAAATGGCAACAGCCAAGGAGCCTGGTGCCTAAACAGAAAAAGGTCAGAGCGACATCCAGCGACGGCCGCCAGAGTTAAAGAGTTAATTTATTGCACATTTAGTCAACGTATGTAAAGCGAGCCTCGCGTACCTGTAATTAACTTCTGTCGTTGAATTAATTGCCGTGCGAGGCGGGAGTAAATTTTCACGAATATTTTGTGGGTGTGCATAAATTAACATTTGCATGCCCACCACCATTTTTTTCAGGTATTTCGGCGTGAAATGAGAAAGAGAAAGAGATGAATTTCTAGGTATGTGTTGTTAGTCATCAGGAAGGTTTTAATTGATTTTTATACAGGAGTGTTGAAGGTAAAATAAACTGGTCGCGATTGACATAGTTTTCACAAAAAAAATGTGCTATATTTTAGTAGAGTTTTTTTTGAATAAAATATTTTAATAAAAGGTGCGTTTTATTTTCATTAGAGTACGTACGCCGGGGTAGTTGGGCGCATATCGGCGTAGATGCAGCTACACCCGTCGATACTGTGGTGTAGCAACATCTACGACGATGTGCGCCCAACTACGTCGGCGTACGTACTCCAATGAAAATGAAACGCACCTAATGAATAAATAGACATTTCTAAATATCTGCAATTTAACCAAATCCTAGATGACAAACAGTTCTGACCAAAAAGTGCACCGAGAACCCCGACGCAATATACACGCAACACCAGATTGACCCACTCGGCTCATTCCCTCTGCATACAGCTTCCTTTTCTGTCATTCTACTACGGAACTACTAGGAATTCGTTCAAAAGTAGAGCAACCAGACTGAGGAACAACCTTACAAAGTCTATATTTCCGGACTCGTAGATACAATATCCAAGAGTTCATTGCCACCTCTTTCAACACCCTCCTGACCTCTCATAACCCCAAACCTAATCTACCTTTCGAACTAAGCATACTATTACAAAGGTACAAAGGGTGATTTTTGAGGTTAGAACTGCCACTTATTGTCAATTTTTGATTTTTAGGAATGTGGGCCTTCCCAATTAAAGAACCTTTAATGCAAAGACGTAGCCCGAACGGCCAAATATCCATTTTGAGAACTACGGCAATGGCGGCATAAAAGGGATCCAATGTGTCAAATATGCTATAAGCTTAGGCCAAACCGCGTTCAAATTTAACTTGACATTTCATTTGTTGCGTTAGCCGTATTCCATTGCTGACCCCTGTCAAGTACATACATCATTACTATATTCGCAGTGTTTGTTTATTCAACCAATGTACCTACTCCTTTTTAAAAGTTGTCGTCCTGCGTAGTATGCTCAGTTTTGCCATTAATTTTTTTACATACTGAATTTAGTGCATTAAATATGGAATGTTTAGTAAGTAAATCTGACAAAGATACGTGCAATTAAACTTAATTTGAATAACTACAAAACTCGCAAATCACTTCGAACGGTGTTACCTATTTCGATCTATAAGGAAATATTTAAAAATTTCAAACCATCTTCGACCGAGAATAGGGGTGATTAAGGCTTCTCAACAGGGGCCACTAAAATTCCGGCAAATTGCATTTCAAGAACTTGGAACTATGGGTACGATGGCGTTAACTGTCAATGTGGAAGGAGCTTTAATGGTTTTAATTGCACGCAAGAACATGCTGACTGTCTATATGGAGAGTGCTTCCGCTGGTGCTAAGCTGTTGAAATCTAAAGAAGGACACATGCAACAGACGTAATTTGTCAAATTAAACAGTTCATCCAGTAAATCATCTTTACAATCACAAACTTTTCTTTAACCATTCTTCACATCTATCCATTGAGGCATTGGGCATGCCTGGAGGAAATGGCGTGACTTTGCTATATTTTCCACTTTACTGCAGTCACAGAATGCAGCCATTGCATGTGCCGGTGTATGGACCTGTCCCACTATAAATGGCTATGAAATTCTTGACAAAAGAAAAACGAGACGGTAGAGTTTTGAAAATTCAGCATATTGCGAACTTAATACGTTTCATTCTCGTCAAGGCTGGCGTTCAATAAATTGGGATTTCACCAACCAATTTTTTTTACGATTCAGTGGATTTAAGTGGACAATATTCTATAGTAACTGGATTTAAGTTGCAAAAACAAAATAAATAAACGCAGTGTCCTATTGCGATTTTGAAGACACGAGAAGTTGATGCATATTAAGAACTATGAATTTTAGAGAAGTCATCAACATTATTCCTCAAGCGTTAGCCTTGTGCCGGTAAGCTGATTGTGTACAGAATCAGGGGCGTAGCTACTGGGAGGGCGTAGGGGGGCGAGACGGCAATTTCGATCATAGTCGGCAAATTCTAGGTCTTCTGAATATATTTCGAAAATCCGAAGCTAAACTTCATACTATATTGCATAAAGATAAAAATAAATAAAGATATTAAATAAGTAATATGACTAATGTTGAAGAATTAAATGCGATAATAAAAATTGATTCTGAACTGCAGTGTGCAAGCCCAACAGTTGAAGTTTCTTCCACGCCTACTACTCCTACGACTGCTGAAGAGGTTTAATTTAGATATGTTGATGTTGAAGCTCAAGGGACAGAAAAAAACAACGTAGCCTCCACTTCAAACAAAATGTCTGAAGATCTAGATGATCGATCCTGCATTGAATATGATCACGACTTCGGCGAAGGCATTCATATTAGTGTATTGAAATATGCTGGACAGTTGAATCATTTAGTCGATTGTTTAAAAATTGACCCACTCTGAAGAATTAAGTGTTCTCCCGTTCCTTATAGATACCTATAGTTGCCGAGGCAAAAGAAAATTGTACGTTAGTTGGGATTCCATCGTTGAACATGACCGAGGAAAAAGGTCTAAAATACAGTCGGACAACCAGAGACATTATTTGATCAGTTTAGGTCCCCATCAGCCTACCCGATAAACGGTTCTATCCCGCAGGATAGGCAGCGACGTTTCAACAGTAGGTACTTGGTACAAAGAGTATCCGTTTTTGGAATATAGCACAGAACACTCAACGCTGCATTTTGTTTTGTTTGTTGCCTGTTTCATGAAGGTCCTGGGAGAGAAAAAACACAAAATGCTTGGGTTGAGAGCGGTGTAAACAAATGGCACAAAATAAAGAGCGTAGGAAAAGAAAAGGACGGAAAACTAGAGCAACATTTCTCTTCCAACTCCCACCGAATTGCGCTATCAGATTATTGTCAGTTCATGACAAGAGCAAGCGCAAACAAATTATTCTGGAAGAGCAAGATCGTGCATTCAACACTAAAGTTGTAACAATCTTGATGGACATTCCGCGAACGCTGGGTAGACAAGGTCTGGCATTCAGGGGAAGTGACAAAGACGACAATGGAAACTTTCTGCAAATTGTGAATTTAATTGCCAGAGATAACTCAGTACTGAGGAAATGGCTTGAGGACACACGTTTCAGGCCATACCACACAAGTTACCTTTCTGCTTCATCCCAAAACGAAAGGATTGAAGTTCTTGGGACAGCAGTGCGCAAAAAGATAGTCAGTGATATTCAGGAAGCACAATTTTATGGAATTACGGCAGATATGACACCGGATGCTTCGCACCAGGATCGATTAGCTGTTGGGTTGAGATATGTCGACAAAAGTTTGGAAGTTGTAGAAGCAGTCGATAAAACCGGTGTCGGCCCGGCACGTCTAAAAAAGCGGCGGGTTAAAATACATATTGTGCAATGAATGAACAAAGATGTACGTAAAGTAATTCAACAAAAAATAAACATATTTTTCATTAATATCAAAATACTTTACTTTAGTGGAATTTTTTTATCGGTTAATAATGTTGAATTTGATATAGAACATAGATACATATATGAGAGACAGAAACGTACTATTAAAGATATAAATTTTTTTTAGTCGGCAAAATCGTCATATACGCCCCCCCAATGAATTTTGCTTAAATACGCCCCTGTACAGAATGAGCGCGAAGTTTGTAGTGATACAGACGCTCGAACGATGATTGGAAGTTGAAGATCAATTTTAGCAAATATGAATCCATCCTTTTCCGTACTAATCTAAGCCAATACCAATAGTTAGTAGAAATGTAGGTGCTGCTCTTGCCAAGGCAAACACGGCGTTTCACATGGCAAAAAGGCTTATTTTATAGCACACACTTAAGGCCATGAATCAAGGTGAACTGCTATCAAGCCTCTATTAGGCCAATTTTGACTTATGGTTGTCCGGTATGTTGTCCCCTTCTTACATGAAAAAAGTTTTGGGTTTTTGAAAGACAATGGTTAAGGGCGTGCTTAAGCCGATCTGGCTTCACAAAGTTTCACGCCAACAATGTTTTCTACGATAACGCCTTTGTTAATAGGATCGGCAACTATATAATAAAATTGGTTCGAGGCTATGTTGCTAAAGCGTTGGAGATCGAAAATCTTCTTATTCGGGGAGTATCCTAGGGTAGGGCCGAACAAATGTAGAACATTTCAAACTTTTCAGGTTTCAAGTACTTTAATTTCTCGTTTATCATCTACATCATCAGGAGCTCTACAGCCTATACAGCCTATTGTTGGCCTTGCCTTCCTCTAGCGTTCGCCTCCATGATTGTCGATCTCCCTGGTCCATCTTTTCCAGTTCTTATTCCTAACTGTCTTAAGTTTTCCTCGACTTCGTCTATATACTTTTACTAGGGCGACCTGTTCTCTGTTTTCCTGACGGTACTATCGCCAGCACTATCATTGCCGCGTACTGTTCCGCACCTCGTTCGACATGACCACTCCGTTGTAGTTTGTTTATTATTTTAATCACTTTGACAATGTTTGGAATTTTACTACTTTCATACAAATCTGAGTTGTAACTTTTCTTCCCAATGCCATCCACCTGTATTCCTTTGTAAATCAAACGAAGGATTTTCCTTTCAAATCCAATGCTTCGTCTGCGTTCTTCAATGTCCACACTTCCGAACCATATAGTCAGACTGGCCTTATTAGTGTTGTGTAAAGTTTCAATTTTGCTTTCCAATACTGCTTTTATGAAGTGAAACCGGAACGAGAGGATTTTGAAGTGAAAGTTCCCTTCTCCACTTCCGGGGATTCGAGCAGGTACGAGTGAATTCAGAATTGGCCACAAAAACAAGGATAGTTGTTTGAAACGGGAGTTGCCTTCTCACTCATTTACAGCTGTTACTTTAATGTGCAAGTTTTGTATCACTAATTTCATAATTGATTGAATGCAATTATTATGAACAATTTAGTTTCCACTTTATTTCGTTTAACATTTGGGATTTTAACAACTTAAGCTGATGAATTTCAAGAAGATCACCGCCAAAAAGCAATTTTCCACACTGCTTCAACAAAGTAGCTGACAGCCATGATAGCAAATAAGTGATACCATATAAATAAATTCTACCAAACCAGCAGGAAAATATTTATAATTTATTTAAATTTATTCATAGATGGCACAGGCATCGGTAAGGTAAAAATGAGGAGTCGGTTATTTAAAAAACTAAAATTGTGTATTAAAGATTATTATTTCGTTAATATTATATTGTACGCAAAGTTTCACTTCTGTCTTGTATTCTTTAATACACAATTATATTTTGTTTTGTGTTCTCTTCTCAGCTCGTCTCTTTTCTCTATACTCCTCGTCACAATTTCTTGTTCTGCGTCTTTTTAGCATGACTTATGCTCGGTTTTTCTCTATTTTCGCCTAGGCGCATTCAAACCACTCTACTCTTCGTCCTGGTCGCACGAAACCTAGAACATCTTGTCGTGTTCCTTTTATAGTTCAAGTGTTTGTGTGTGTTTTGACCAATTTCATTTATTTTTACGTTCGGTAGATTGTCATATTCAGTCCTAGTTTGCTCTTGCTTCAATCCTGCCACGTTATATTTCCTGTCTCTGCTTCCCCTTCTTGTTTTTATTGTAGATATCTTGGCTTTAAGTTTCGTTCCTATTAAGAAGTTGTCAGCGTCCATATTTGCGCCGCGGTATGATCTAACATCCCGCACATTGGATTGGTGACGTGCGTCTATTATGACATGATAATTTGTGTTGTTGGCGACTTTGTTTGTTTTTTTAATATCCTTATGCTGGAATTTGGCGAAGTGCTGAAAGTCGAGTCGTCACGACACGACAAGTCGTTTGAGTTGAAGAAAGTGACGTTTCAGTCGAACCACGACTTTCAGTACAAGGGCTTAAACTCAACTTAGCATTTCCACTCTAGGCCCCTGTGCTGAAAGTCGTAATTCGACTGAAAGGTCATTTTCTTCAACTCAAACGACTTGTCGCGAAACACGACTCGACTTTCAGCACAGGGATCTAAACTTCCCGATTGTAGGCTGAAACGCTCTTTCCGTCCTGCTTTTGTATTGGCATCTCCAATGACTATCTTTATGTCATGACGAGGGTAGTTTCTGTACACTCGCTTTAAAGAGTCATAAAACATCTACTTCTCTTCTGCCGGCCTCACTTCTGTTGGACCGTGTCCATTTATAACTGAAGAATTGAAGAATTTGCCCCTTAGACGTATCTTGCACATTCTTTCAACTATGGCTTCGAACCCTATGATAAGGTGCTTTATTCCCTTCCGTACAATGAATGCTGTAAAAGTCTTTTTTTAAATATTCCCTGTCCAGTCCATCTCCTCTTCTGAATGGCTGCTATGTCCGCTCTGTATTTCATCAATTCGTCCAATAGAATCATTAGGCTACCGGGTGGTATAGTGTTTTTACATTCCATGAAAATAAGTTCAAATTGTTGATCTTTGTTCGTTGCCTTTCTGGTTTATACTTTTTATTAAGTTTTTTATTAACTTGCAATGTTTGTTAGTTTGTTTAGATCAAATCTTGTAACTGAATTTTGACCCACTTTCATATTACAGATGAACCTAAAAATTTGCCTTTATGTATAGTTCGCGTGACAATGCAATCTGACCATTTTGTAAGAAAATCAAGATGGCGATTTTTAAGATTTTAATGTTTGTAGTTTATTTAGATCAAATCTTGCCACAAAACCCACTTTCATATAACCGACGAACTTCAAATTTTGCGCACATGCGTAGTAAGCGTGACAATAGGTTTGTTCCCGTACTTTCTGCATTCTGTAACTTACTGCAAGTTGCTTATTGAGAGGTGGGGATGAAGTAATTCGAAGCAACTGACAGATTCTGAATTTTCTGCAGATAAGAGGACCATTTTGTAAAAAAATCAAGAAAGCGGCTCCAAAATGGCGGCCGATTTTTGAAATTGTGTTCCCTGACCACCCCACATTTGTATCAAATGAATGGGTATGACAGGCAGAATACAATTAGCTGTGTGGCGTCATTCCAAATTCAAAATGGCGGCCAACACAAAATGGCGGAAGACATATAATATACTAAAAAGTAGAAAATATAACCGATCAACTTAAAACTTTGTACACATTCTTAGTTCGTGTGATAATGCAATCTAACTATTTTGTAAAAAAACTAAGATGGCGGCAGATTTTTGCAATTGTGTTCCATCGACCCCGCCACATGGGTATCAAATGAAAGATATGACAGGTAGAATACAGTAAGCTGTGTGACTTCATTTCAAATCTAATATGGGCCGTCACCACAAAATGGCGGCAGACATGAAATAGAATAAAAAGTAGAAAATAAAAATAAATAGTTTAAAAAATTAAAAAATAAGCTGTTATTTTAAAGTGAACCATAAATTAAAAAACAATTTTGAATGTAAAGTTTTTATTGCTGCAGCCACTTACTTAAATGTAAAAAAGAGTGGGGCGCTAACGAAAAGTTCCAGTATTAATAAAATAAGAATAGGTAAAGAGCGCCCCACGCTTTTTTACAAGGCAGCAATAAAAACTTTACATTCAAAATTGTTTTTTAATTTATGGTTCATTTTAAAATAAAAGCTTATTTTTTAGTTTTTTTAAACTAAATATTATTTGTATTATCTAAATAAAAAATAAAGAAATGGAAATTTAAGGTTATTTAAAGAAAATGGGAATTTGTAAATTTTTGGAATCTGATTCCTTGGTATTTATTGCCAACCGCAAAATGTCCTTTTCAGTTCCTGCATATAAGTAGCCAATTAGAGTTATAAGTGAAAGTCGAGAGGTGAAAACTATTTTCTATTTTGAATTAAAGTAAAAGTATTTTCTTGAAAATGATCTCTCCATATAAGTGTTATTCACAAATCACTTAGCTCAAATCGCTTTAGCACTAAAACTCCGCTTTCTTCCAAATAATTTAAACAAAATCCGACTACAAGGTGCAAAATGCCTGAATAAAATTTCCATTCATCAACAGTAAATGCAATCAATTCAAATTTTATCTTTCGAAACGAACACATGTCTTTAGAGAATTGTTTTGCAATTTTCTGCACCATAGATAAAAGATCTCGAGAGTCCAAACATGTCGAAGCTGTTGATTTGCAGAAAATCATATCAATTTTAGAAATCGCTTCGGAATCGATTACCGATATAAAAGGAGTAACCAATAATGCGAAACAACAGCGAGGTGGCACCTCTTCAATTGATTTCTGCTTGTAAGCCATTTCTGCCTTTCTAGGAGCCACAGATTGGTATATACCTTTTATAATGGCCTGATCGGGTACTAAAGGGGATTTCTTAGACGAAAATGGGAAATATGAACACCACAAAGTGGCACTTATCGTTCAAAATCTTTCGGCCGAGTCGGTTGCTAGCATGCCGGTGTGCTGGTCTGAATGCAATTTCTCTCTAACAGGTAGCTAGGCTGGCTAAAAGGGTTACCACAAGGCGATTGTAGTCGACGGTGGGCTTTAAAAGCTTATCAGAGGCTTAATCTGCGGAATGACTTCTTCCAATTTATGTGACATATTGATGTTGAGTTGATGGACGTGCGGAGCCAAGCTCGTTAGCGGGGATTATGTAGTTTTAATGAGTTGCTACCATCCTCAAGACTGCTTACATATTCTTGCTGGTGCTTCTCCTTAGGGACCGTGTGCCCATCATTCCAGATATAAGAGATTAACGCTACGTTTATTGGACATCAGTTTTGAAGCCACCTTATGACAAAATACCTTCAAGTAATTGCCGACGAGTTTTGCTGCATCTTCAACTTCGTTCCAGTTTCATTAAATCAGAACCGAAGTGAAATTTGCATTTTCTTGTGCTTAACAATTTTTTTCCCCAATATAATTCAGTTTTATCGGGTAATTAATTTCCGTAAATAAACAACAACAATTCAACATCAAGTCTCATTGCACAAATGAAAAAGTTTTCATCTCTATACTATGCTCAGGAGGCGCTTTCCCGGAAGAAGCTCAGCCTTCGATTCCTCATGCAGCATTGCATCTCCACCTTGGTTGCATTTCTGCAGTGGATGCAATGTTGCCGGCTAGTCGAGCTCAGAATACATTATTGAGTATTGAGCATCGTGTGCATTGGGCCTGACTTGAACTAACGAGACCCAATTATAAATACTTGGCACGTCCGTGGAATCCAATCGATAAATAATAAGGACTAATCTGGGTCTTGGTAGGTACCTGGGAGAAGAGAGACGTCTCAGTCTTTAAGTGCCGAGCAATAGCTTAGACAGTGACTGTTGGACACGGATTACATAAACTTTTGATCGAATAAGTTATCTTCTAATTAGAAATTTATTAATGATCGAGTGGCTTTAATTAATGGGTTTGTCTCGTCTTGCTTTTCCATCACGGTTGCATTGGATGCGCGGCGGTTGTGATTTTTGCTATATATTGGCAGGAAATTGGTTCCCAGCTTTTTTGTCGGCTTCGTTTTTCTTTTAATTGTGGAAAAATATTGTCTATGGAGTCTCTGGCATGATGTATGTGAGGTGAACATGTATGGACTCAAGTAGGTTTTGCGGCTGTACTTCTGTTTTTAGTTATGCTTTCAACTAGCATGCACATTTTTGATTGGTTTGAAATATGTTTTATTGCGCTTAATTGGTGAAATTTTTTGTGAAAGTGAGATCTTAAAATTTTAATGTGTTTTATATATTTCGTTGAGTAAATTATTGCTTTATGAACGCAACTTTCATAATTCGAAAGGGTTTACTTTCAAAAATATCTCTTGCTCAAAAACCATTATTTGATTTAGTTCGCAAATTAGAATGTGGAGCATTTGTTTCTTGCTTTATTAGTGTGTAGAATGTAGACAACGATTACAATGTAGCAGTCAGTCATTGCAATATTTTGCCACTTTTGTGATAATGACTGCTTCACTAAAATTAACAAAAAAACTGTTTTTGTCAATTTTCCTCTCCTTTTGTTTTGGATCGCCTTTCTGAATTGTTGCAACACCCCACAAAAGCGTGCACCTGTGATGGTGGTCCCACGGGGCAGGTAATTGATCAACAACACCCCTTTGGAGTCCCAAAAAAACGTTTGCCATTTTCCCGCGGATTCCACAACGGAAGGAGCGACTGGAGTCTCTATAGTGGCTGAAGCCTGACTGCCGCATCGATCGACGCACGCGCATAGAGATTTTACAGTGCTGCCACTACGCGAATTACCTCAGACTCCCAGACTTTATTTCATTTGCAAGATTTGAACTAAATAAACATACATACACACTTGTAAATACAAATGGCAACTGAATAAAAGGCTTCTAAAATTACATCAACTTCTTAGACTGAGAGCCTCATTCAGCTTTGCCGCCCCGGGCCTCTGATGGGTTTAGTCCGCCCCTGCTCTCAACCTATCTTATTCTTTTATACCCATCAAACTAAGCTTACTTCTAGATATTGTACCATGGGAAGTACCACATGAAGGACTGATATTTCAAATAATGAGCCAAATCGTAATGTGATGAAGTTGCCATATTTCAAATCGCTAAAGAATTGGACTGAATGCGAGTTGTCCAAATATGTTAACTTTACCTTCAACTAGGGATGGGCGATATTAGAAAAACATCGATATTGACATCGGTAAGTAAACATCGATGTCCGATAAACATCAATAAAAAACATCGATGTTTGAAAATATCAAAGTTTTGGTGCTAAAATCAAACATTTTTAAAATTCTCTATGTAGTGGACCCAGTTTCAACTCGACCCCCGTTTATGACTGGGTTGAACCTGGGTTGGACCTAGTCATAAACGGGGTAAGTATGAATAAAAAAAACGTATTTAACCATAGACTACATTTTAAAAGTCGTTTGGAAATTTTACTTTAAAGAAGGCTTGCATAAGCTCAATTTAATTTTTACAACAAACAAATGTGGAAACATCGATTTTCGATGTTCTTGTTCCCATCATCGATGGATCGATGTTTTAGAGGACTTAATATCGATGTAAAATATCGATGTTTTCACGCTCAACATCGATGTTTCGATAACATCGATGAATATTGACCATCCCTACGTTCAACCAACGGTCCATCCGATAATTTACAAATGTTGCATTTGGCTGGTTGTCGTCGTTGGCCCGTTGCTTCGAAACCACCTTAAGTTGGTTGGACTATATATGCAAAACGCGTCCTAGTGCGATTCACTTAAAGGATCTTTAAATTCTCACACCTTGGAATTTCATAGCTGGCACGGTAATGATTCCTATTCGGAAGTCCAAATTTTACAAAGGTATCAAACTATTAGCGTGATGGCAATATATCAAGGTGCAAAACCGCGCCATTAAACGCTTTGGTAATAGCATATTTTGCCCCTCTAGACTCTTAAAGCCATCGTAGGAATGCAGCAGCCCTCTCTATACTTTATCGTTATTACCAAATGTCTTATGTTTTCCTAAAATTAAGAACCTGTTTCAATTTTTTGACTTTTTCTATAGTTGGCAAATAAAAAGGCAAAAAATTGAAAATTGAAATTTTTTCTTTCAAAGTCCTAAAATGGGCATTTGAAATAAAGTAACGAAGTCTTGCGTATGCTCGCAAGAAAGTACATAAAAAAATCTACAATTTAAAAAAAATTTATTCTACGATGATTTGGCATAAAATGACTACAATTTTAATGTTTTTCGAAAAATGCCAATTCTTGCCGTAAAAATCAAAATTTTATTTTGGAATTTAAACCACGTATTTATAGCATCAAAATTACACATTATCTCCTCATGAAAATCCGACTAATTTCCCTCTACTATACGTCAAAGTATAAAGGCTAAATTTTTTTCTGTGTATTGTCACTACTGTAGGTAACAATGCCCGGGGTTACAAACCTTGACTAGTGGAGCTTTAGGCCGGTATCACGTGTTAAAGCTGCGCAAAAACTGAGATCATTTACGTTAAAGTATAAAATCTGAAATTTATATATAGTGTTTAAACAACTATTTTATGACATTATTTAAAAAGCCATAGACCAATCCGAAGGGTCACTACTCAAGTCAAGGTTTGTAACTCCCGAGCGTTTTTACCTACAGTAGTGACAAAACGGAAATTTTTTAGCCTTTATACTTTGACGTAGGTCTGGGAGGCGCTGGCTCTCCGTCTATAAGACTTTTACCCTATCTACAGTACACTGTAAAAAACAGCAAACAGCTACATATATGCACAAATTCTTCAAATGACGATGTCAGGCTATTAGAGAGGGAATGCAACATTTTTATTCACGCTCGCACACAACTAGCGGGCGGAAGATTTTATGATTTTATATGGAGTTAAACTTGATGTATTGATGCGATTGATTCGATTTATGAAAAAAAGAGCGGATCCAATTTTCCTTCCTTTTCTGTTCTGCATACTTTATCGAAGAGAGAGAATCTGGCTTTGTCTCGCCGAGTTCACGATGTATGCGTTGAGTTGTGCTCAGCAGTGATGTTCGTATAAGTATGCACACAACTAACGGGGGGAAAATTTTGTATGAAGATGAAAGACTTGTTATTTCTAGACTTTGGTCAGACCTTTGACTTTGCTCAGGGCCTGGGCAGTTCTTGTAACAGCCAAGAAATTTTTGATAATTTTTGATGCTTAGGGCCGATGCACAATTAAAGCTTCAAGCTTCAAAAATTAGGATAAAAGGGTTTGTACAATGATTCACATTCGCAACTTCAAGCTGCAGTACTCTAATAAAGCAAAACTCAGATGAAGCTTGTAGTTTGAAGCTTGACGCTTGCAGCTTGAAGCTTTCATTGCGAATCGGTCCTTGCATGGTGAACAAAATGCTATTTTTATGTATAGGGAGAGGGCATACACAAAAGTTTTGGAAATTTACAAAACTATGAAGTGAAAGCTCCAATACTGATTGTATTTTTACATCCCACAAATAATGTATATTTACTACACAGTTGGTAAAAATACGTAAAGCAGAATTGGAATATTCCTTGTAATATATATTGCAAATTTACAAAACTGCTTGTGAATAAAACTTCCAGTACTTTTTTTTTGTAAAATTACCACAGAAATTTTTTACAGTGTATATTCCAATGTTTAATGATATTTAAAATGTTTGGTTTGTCCTGAAGAGTTATGTGAAAAGATAGCTCACAAGAAAATTGTAAATTATTATTAATAACAAAACTTGAGTAAATGAAGAGGGTGTCTGGAGAAGAAGATCCAACAACGAGTTGTACCAAATATATACAAAGAACCTGACATAACCAAAAGCATCAAGATATCACGCCTACCCTACCCTACCCGCCTACGACATAGAAATGGACTTCGCACAATTGGGATTATCAACTGGAAGAGAGAGACCCATGCCCGAGAACGTTGGGAGAAAATTCTTGAGGAGGCCAAGGCTCACAGAGGGCTGTAGCGCCAATGATGAAAACTTCAAGTGTAATTCAAAATTATATACCATGCCTTAATTATTTTAGAAAACATCCTACACTAACTAGAATGGGCCAACAGCAGCAGAGGGCCAGCCCCATGCATCACCAGCTTCAAAAGGCGCCATGACGGCCACTCCGACATTATGGATCGCATCCCCCCAACAGACAACATGTACCACTCCTGCACGAACCAGGGACCGCACCAGCTACATCAGACGCATCAGCTGGAAGGCTGTAATACATATGGGGACCGCGTTATGCTATGACTCAAACGGTAGGCTATGATAAGTAGGATGTCGCATTAGGTTGGGAATATTTCCTTGCCTACTTAAAGTTGGCTGGAGAATATTTTTAGCCTATATAAGGCGAATAAACAAAAAAGAATTTTAGTTGTAGATATACAGGTATTAACACTCGTATGTTAAATTGTAAAAGTGCTTCAAAATTTATTTTAATATTTCATTGGCCAAATCGGCTACTACAGCCTTAAATTATTAACTTCCCAGTTTATAGGGAAATTGTTGTAATGGGTCCGAAAATCGAAATCGTAATTTCGTATTTTCATTTTTCAAGGTCCCAATAACATTTTAAGCATAAATTTGAGAAGAAGCATGGGTGTGTGTGGTGTACGTTTGTGGTCATTTTTTCCTGCACGATATTGCGGGAACCAAAAAAGATATCGACTCTTCGTTGAGATGTCGTTCGAAGCAAATTAACGGAAATATGATTTGAAAACATTTTCATAAAATTCGGTCGAGCCGTTTTTTTGTTAAAACGACTTATGTGATTTTTGTACCTGCACGATATCGTGTGCACCAAATAAGATACCGACTTCGTTGAGGTGCCTATCTACGCGTATTAACGAATATGTATATAATCTGAAAAGGTTTTTATAAATTTCGATCGAGCCGTTTTTTTGTTTAAACGGCGTACGTGAATTTTGTACTTACATGATATCGCGCGAACCAACAATGATAACGACTTCGTTAAGGTGCCGATCGGAACGTATTACCGAAGTTATAAGCTGAAAAGATTTTCATAAAATTCGGTTGAGCAGTTTTTTTGTTTAAACGACTTACGTGATAGTTGTACCTGTACGATATTGCGGACACCAAAAATGATATCGTCTTCTCTGCGGTGCCGATCGAAGCGTATTAACGAAAACATGCTCTGAAAAAAATTTCATAACATTTGGTCGACCCCTTTATTCAGCATTCATCATACTGGGAAGTTGATCGTATGCACCGAAAGGGTCAATCCCACAACCCAACTAGTTTGCTTTTGTGCATGATATTATTACTAATCATAAATTTAAAATTCTAAAAAAATCTATATAAACATTTCCCTAAATGTTGCCAGCTTTAATAAGATTTACTAAAAATTGATTTAATTTAGATTTAATAAAATTGGCTAAAAAAAGTTCTTTAATAGTTGATCCTTTAATATTTCTTATTTCAACAAAAAAAAAGTTACATATTTTTTTTAAGGATATCCTTCAAGTAAAGAAGCAATCTTTACTCCATTCTAAAAATATCCACATTCCCACGTTCACTCCGCAATGAATGTCATAATGACTAAGTGACTTCTTTAGCCGAACACAAGTAGTCAAGTACTTAATCACTTAACACATGTCTCAGCGTCAAAAAGTGACTCCAAAACAAGAAATCATGGCTTGGCGGCACTTCCTTTTAGAACGCCGAAATACTCCTTCAAGGGGTAAATATATATGTCAAAGTAGTTTTTTTTGGCTAATTTAAATTTTGGAAGGAATTGAAGAGCATTTTACTTTTCTTTCTGCGGATAAAACACGCACTTAGTCCTTAAGGTTACCTTTAATCCTTGCTTATCGTCTCTCTGTCCTTTTTATCCGCATTTATTGCTGAATGTAGAAACCTGAATGGCGGCTTCTAATTGCTTGCATAAAATCCCATGAATTTTTTATTATGTAGTTTTTCCATTTTCCCTTTTCACCTCAAAATGTGGTACGAACTGCCACTGCCAAACTATTCATTGAGATGCCAAGCCATCAGACTTGAAGAGAACTAACTGAAGCCAGACTTCAGTTCTCCTACCCCCTCTCAACAGCAAGTCCTTTAATGTTGAATAAAAAGACACGCAGCCATTAGCCAATCGTTTCTAGCCGCTGAGTTGGACGTAATCGATTTCTTTCAACAAATCTTGTCTTTGGCCTCCAATGATTTGTGCATCTCGTTTATTTATTGGCCCTTTGCATTTAAATGGTTCGATTCACCACTGGTGTTGTGTCTTCATCCGTAGAACGACGTCCAAGGAATTTTTATAGCCATTCAGGTTGGAAACAGTTCCAACAATTGCCAATTAAAATTTTTCCAAGACGAAAGGGTTTTTGTGTTCGACTAATTAATTGCCCGGGATGAAGTTGTTGGCCATTATTATCGTAATTGCTGATGTTTGAGGTATGGAATATAAAAATAATGTGAACATGTTTTAGAAAAAAACTTGATATTATTAATTATTGTATAGTTGTGGATTGTGATTATTGTCAAAACAAAACGTTAATGGTAAGAAAAGGGAAAGTTTAAATATTACGTCGTTTGAATCTTATTAGACGCAGTATGACCATTTTATAATTTAGTCTACAAGTTTACTACAGTATTAAAATCGACCTTCAAAAAATATGCAACTAAAAAATGGATTAGGCATTGTTTGAAAGAAATTCTTGTTTTCAAAATTGGAAAATTTGCCAAAAACCTCGATCGATTCAAAAAATTGAGAAAGTAGGATCGAAAATTGTAAAAGCAGTTCTGTTTTAGTACACCTTTTCAAATACAGCCAAGTTTTGTTTTAAATTTTCGTGAAAATAAAAAAGTTTGGCTTCTATCTTGGCTTGCTTCGAACCTTAAATCGATTGAAAATATTTGGTTTGTACTAATACAATTGGTATGCAATTAGGTACCAAAGAATTAGGGGGCGTCCATAAATTACGTGAGGTGATTTTGGCGAATTTTCGACCCCCCTCCCCCCTTGGTGAGATTTCGTGAGATTTGGCTTGACCCCCTCCCCCCCCCTCAATCTCACGTGAGATTTTTAAAATTTTAAAAAATTTGTAGGATTTACTCTATTATGCGTGTTTTTAGTGTAAATACCTTAATCTGTGCTTGATTGCATTTAGAAATCATAATTTGTGTTGAAGAACAGTACCACAAAATCATAACAGCACCAACTCGGCATGCACCCAATATAAAATACAATACCTGTGGATTACCATTTAGCAGGTGATTCTGCCTATCCTTTGGAAACCAACCTCATGATGCCCTACAGGGATAATGATTTCTTAAAAAGAGAACAGAAAAATTTCGATTCTGGTTTGAGCTCAACTCGTGTATTTGTAGAGCAAGCATATGGAATATAAAAAAATTTAGAATTTTACAATATATTGACATACGAAGGTTGACTTTGGCATCCACTGATTCGTTTTTAGAGAGTAACGACTTGACTGTTTGAATAGTAATGGTAGAGCCATTTATGACTCTGGAGATATACAAACTTCGGAGCATTCTTCTATAGATGTCATCTTTGGGTAAAAAACCTGTGACTGAATGACCCAGGGGCTTATCCTGGAATGCGATTCGAAAGTAATGAAATTCGGAAATAAAAAAATGGTATCCTACACCAATGCGAATTCGAATTAAATTTGTCCGCCTGTTATCGGATTTCAGTCCGCGAGTAAAGCCATTGCCGCATGCGCTGTATTTATTTGTTTGTTTTAAAATATTCTAAAAACTCTTTAAATATTCTTGAAACAATTTATTGTTCGCATCAAAATGTCAAATTAAGTTAATAAATGAAGTTGGTTGGCTGAAAATAATTTCTTTTCGAAGATTTATCAGGCATCGCTACTAGCTTCCGTTTGCTTCCTACTTTCGTATCGCCTTAGAAAAGCGGAGTCTGAAGTCACAGCCAGCTTCTCAAATTGACGTTTGAGCCGCCTGTACATCAGGATATAGATTCAAGAAGTCCGGATCTGTTAGACTTCCATTCTTCACAACTCTCGATAATGATAACAAAAGGTTTTCAAAATCTATCTTGGCCTCTAGTAGGTATGTCAGAGCAGATGGTCGTCGATTCAAAATTCGAGTCCTGTAAGATGCTTAGATAACTAATTATGTCGCCTGGTGCAAAGGTCTGCTTTTGAAGTGGCAATGCACCGCAGATAGCATGTGTTCTGACTGATGTGAAAAGAGCCGATTCTTAATATAAGCTCTATGATTGCAGTAGGATTGGGTATTGAGATTGAGATTCTTAGGAGTGCATTAGGTTCCAGGTTTTTCAATTGGGCTTCTAGGCCTTTTTGTTTTGTTTAAGCTTAGACCGCCACACTAGTTCATCGTAGGGTCGCAATCTGTCCAAAAATGGTGGTATAAGTCAATGAATACATTACTTTCGCAGTTTTTCCCAGACCATTGTATAAAAAGATAATAATTTTTCATCACGTCTTCATTCCCAGATATTTAAATTATTTTCTTTACTTTTTTTTGGATGTTCCAGTTGGATGGTATTTGAAACAGTGAACAAATACAGTGTAAACGGCAGTGCAAAATTTTTATACCCAATTGCTATTGAGTCGAAATATAGTAATAGTATCACGTATACTTTTTATGTAATGTATTCATTACTCCTTCTCTATTTGCAATATGTTTTGATAATACCTTTCACCATGTTCATCTGATACTGCACCAAGATTTTCGTGAATGAAATCTAAGTGCGGGTCCAAAAAGACGATTTTAAAGATTTTCTCATTTACAGATATTGTACTTAAAATTGAAAAAAACAAAAAGATATTAAGAAATATTGCAAAAAAATTACAGAAAAATCGAAAAATACCCATTGGTTGGTGGGCTTCTCGGAGTAGAAAATCGGTAGACTTTATAACCCCTTATTAAAAAGCATGAAAAGAAGCGCTCTGCCAATTTTCAGCCTGTACCTAATTATTTCCGCTATATCGCTTTTTTCGGCTTAATTTACCTGTACTATTAATTTAACCCAGTTTTTTTCGCGATTTTACACTGTTTCTTGCGGAAAAAAATTACGTGAGATTTGCGGAGACCCTCCCCCTCCCCCACGTGAGATTTGGTGAGATTCGGCTCGACCCCCTCCCCCCCCTAAACACCTCACGTAATTTATGGACGCCCCCTTACGAGTATCAAAGCGGTGCTACAGAATAAAGAGAAGACGAAGCAATTTGTTACCGTCTATTATATTCTAAAATGTTTTTCTCACACAAATGGATTTTTTATTGGACGTCTTAATTATTTTTAATCCAAAAGTTCAAAAACAATTTTTTCGACTTATTTCTATATGTAGGCATTATGTATTTCACGTTATTAGCAATTTATCAATATATAAGATGCATCATGAAAATTCTGACAAAATGGACAAAATGTTTAGACTTTTGTCAATGAAAAGTAAAATATTACAAAATTTTTTTTAGACCTATCCCTGTTGGCGAATGCTGCTTCAATAACGATTCCTAATGACGTCTCATTAGGATTCCGGGACTTGTTGTTGATCTTTTCAACAATGATCCATAAGAATCAAATCTGGGCTGGTAGGACGTTAGGATTTCTTCAACCTAAATATAGCTGTCGGCTTCGGTAGCCTAGGGGTTAAAGCGCCCGACATTCTTCTTTACCCGAAACCGATACGCTACCCCGTCTTCGAGCACAACGCCCTTTCAATGGACAGGGTATTCTTCAAAACTCGCGAGGTGTACAGGTGCCTCAAGGAGCTCGATCCCAACAAATCCACTGGACCCGATAATATACCCCCTATCGTCCTAAAAAAGCACCTCACCTTTGACTAAACCTCTGCGCAAACAGCTCCAATTAAGAATGAATTCGATGCCCTTATTGATAGAGTTAAGCCGAAAATACACTTTTGTGTTGTGGTGTGTCGTGGCGCTCGGTGCCCAATCAGAAGTGCCAAATCGGGACGCGCCACACCACACCATAATAATGTAATCAGCCCCATATAAAATATATGAATTAGATCCACGACACACCACAACACAAAAGTGTGTTTTCGGCTTTAGACATGAATTTTGATTTTGAAGACAAGTTCATGTTTCTCGCCAACAACGGCCAGTGGCGCGAAAGATTCTTGTAGAAATGACTTTCTGGATATTTTCAATTACATTAGGTTTACAGCTGAGTGATTATTATTTGACTAACAAATGCCTCCAGAAAGAAAAGTTTTAAATTCCGCGAATATATCGTCGATCCAAATGCAAACTATCGAAAATGAAATAGTGATTTGGGCGAATACCGAATACCAAATATTCAGCCACGCTCTCGGCCGAAGCGCCGAATATTCGGCGGCCGAATGTTCGGCAAGAAATGAGGGGTACATTTCGAGCATAGACAAATTATTACATAGATGGGAAAAGTAGCAACTAGTTCCACTTGATTTTGCGAACTACCGCCTAATATCGCCTGATCTTACCACTACAATCTTATTTCCTGTGTTAAAACAATTGCGCGCAATTTCGCCGGCGATTTCAAGCCACTCGATTTTGCCCAAGTTTCCTGGGATTAGGTCAGAAAGAGCAAGACAAAAAATTCTTCTAGAAGCTCTGAAAATAAGTTGTGATGAATCTAGTAGTAGCGATGATCATTCTTCTCCACTTTATAAGAAAAGAAGCACCAATGAAAATGATAAGACCATTGAAATACATGACAGTTTCTGAAACTGCTTTGAGGAAGTCGCTACAGATAATATGCGAAGTAATAATGAGGAGAAGAGAGCTATTGCAAATGAGATGGATTTTTATTTAAAAGCAATTCGCCTAGATCGGACGGCAGGCCCTTACAAGTGGTGAGCAGAAACGCAAAGCAATAATCCAAGTCTCTAAAAAGATTAGAGATTTATCTATCGTCTCCTGGCAGTAGTGTGTATAGTTAGAGGCTATTTTCTGAAGCAGGTATTTTTTGCGAGGAGACGCGCAATGGTTTGCTATTAACAAATGCTGAAAAACTTCTTTTTATTATACCACTGATAAATTGTATGTATTAAAGTTTTGTAATTTATGATTAAAATACATATAATGTTGATAGTCCAGTCCCCAACCGTAAAAATGGGGTATTACCTCTACTTTTTTTCGGCGGCCACCGATTTTGATGAAATTTTGGATTTAGGATCTACTTACCGCCCTTTTCAAAGTCTACCCTTTTTGAGACACACAAATTTAGTTATATTAGTTCAGAAAATATTTTAGTAAATTTTTTAGTGTGTGTGTGTGTATGTGTGCGTGTGCGTGGATGTATATATACTGGCGGTGTACCGACCTCCCAACACTCAATTCACCTATGCTCTGAAAAAGATTGCAAATCGCCAATTTTTTCATTTTATTTCATTGCGCATCTTTTTAGCAGCTGCGTACAAAAGTATTGCGCAATACCTTCCAGCTTCTAGAATATCTTCTTTTTTTGAGGTACTGTTGTAAAATGTATATTAAACCTGTATACCAAATGTAGCATATATGTATACCAGAAATACCGTAATGTGCTCACAAGAGCTCCGAAAATCTTTTGCTCCGAAAATTAAAAAAAGTCGTTCGGTTTTTTTACTGTAGCGAGGTGAATTTTCAAGCTACAGTGTCCTTTCAAAAACCATTTTGTAGGTAATTTCACTGGCAATAAACCTGTGTTAATTGTATTATATTAAAACCCTTAATTTTCAAAACGTGAAGGGTCAAAGGGCTAAGCAAAGGTGGTACTTGCACTATAAAGCAAACTTCAATCCGCTATATCTCTGTCAGTTTTTAAGCTACAGCAATACATAAACAACCAAAATTTTTGTTGAAGAAAAATCTAAATTTAGTTACTCAACAGTTTTTTACGTATCTTCAATAGTTTTTGAGTTTTTTTGAAATAAACGCAGAAATCTGTAAAATTCGTAAAATCCCCTTTTCATTTTGATCGTACCCATTTCGAAAAATACACCCTGAAAATCGCTCAAACTATATAGATCCGATAGATATCTCTAAAATAAAGTGAATCCTACGTGGAATATGATAAATTTGAATTTGGGTGGAAGTGGTATTAGTTTTATTGATCATTTTTTTAAAAAAAAATTGAACGGTACACCTTCTCTTTGTCATAACTCATTCATTTTACATGCAAATGACTTTTATCAGTGTTCATTTTAAAGGTCTTTTCAAGCACTTTAAAAAATGCTATATAAGTTATCCTCGAAAAACGCATGGATTTTCCGTTAACGTTTTGAGTATTTGGTTTGAAATAGGTCCCCTTCGATCAATCATTACTCGCTTTGTTTTATATCTAGAGCATTCATTCAAAACCCGTTTTCTTCATTTTTTATAAGCTTTATTTTTAGACCTAACAAAAATTTTGATAAAACGCTTATTTTTGGACTTATTGACCAAAAACGGTTCTAAAACGTGGGGTTTTTTAATGAAAATTGCAACTTTTCAAACGCTTATAACCAAATAAATATCAATTTTACATAAAAAGTTTGTACTACATTTTTTGCATAAAATTAGCCTCTCTATCGATTAACGGGGTTATTTTGACCGAAAATATTTCCACCCCCGAGTTGGGGTGTGAGCCACCACCCAAAGAAAAAGCGCACATTGGCATTTTGTAGACTTTGATTTTTGAGTCATTCCCTATCTACTGTTAAAATTTCAAGTAAATCGGTCGCCGCCGAAAAAAAGTAGAGGTGATATCGGTTGGGGACTGGACTATGAGTGATGTCTGTTTTTTTATGATTTGGTGTTCGGCCGAATAATGTGGACTATTCAAATATTAAAAAAAGTGGCCGAATGCCGAATAGCAACCAAATATTCGTGGCATCTTTAATTTGCACTCTAGACGCATTTGTGGTGGCAAAATATCGAAGCCGTTTCAAAGTGCGGTTGCAATGTATCAAAAATTAACTTCTTCAAAATACGTAAAATTCAATGTATCAAATTGATTTTTGCCATTCCTGAAAACCAGGGATTTTCTCATTCGATAGTTTGCATTTGGATCGACGACGACCTTATTCATGAAATCCAGCAGTACCTACAGCTGCTTTCGCAATTCTGGGACCTATTGCATGGTCATGCTTTATCTAAAATCAAACAGTTTTTCAGGAAGAACTTGGGTCTTCAAATGTAAGTAAAATCCGACCCATTTCAAGAATTGAATCACACCACAAACGATCCAATTTTCATTCTTGCTTGAAACACTTTAGTTTTAGCGTAAAGCTACTCTCTAAAAATGAACCAGTGAAAATTTTACTGGTTCATTCAGTAAACAATAATTTCACTGGAAAACCAGTGCATTCGCGTCTGTTTACTGATTGAACCAGTGAAAAGTTCTCTCTTAAAATGAATTAGTAAAAATTTCACTGATTCAACCAGTGAATTATAATTTTACTGTTTCAACCAGTGAAAAAATATATGACTCATATTCTAGGCACTTATCTTCATGTACTATGATTGCATGCATACTTGAAGTCGGCTTCAAGTAGACTTGAAAGTCATGTAACCTCGACTTTAAGTCTACTTCACTCAAGTCGGTCCAAAAAATTTGTGGGATCGACTTGAACTAAAGCCATGTAACCCCTGCTTCAGCGCTTGAGTTTTGAAATTAGTTCTCCGTTGATTGTGCAATTCACTTCCTGTGCAATTCACTTAATAAATTTATTTTATTTATATAAGCTCACATAAAATTGTTTCTTACATCACGTATTTCGCGGCAAATTTATGCGAAGTGTCAAATATATTTCAAGCCAGGTTGAAGTCAAGCTCTCAAGTAGGTAAGCTCCAATGATGCCAGATGAAAATTTAGTTTATCCGTAAGTACGATTTTTGGTAGAGGGGAAAAATCCGTATAAATCCGTATCGCCCATATATACCGCCATCTATATTCAAGTTGGCAGAGTAGGTGGGAAATCCGGTATATTTATGTAATATTATAATAGGACTCTATGATGCTCTAATATTATTTATTTAAAAAAAGTTTAATCTATATATATAAAATTGGATGTATGTGTGTATGTATGTATGTTCCCTAATAACTCCTAAATCATTCAACCGATCGCCACAAAAATCACTCCTAGGGGGCGCTGCCTAAGAGAGCTTTGTTAAAAATTCGATAAAAAGCATAATAATATACGTTCTACGATGGTGAAAATGTATACATAGATGTTTCTGGGTACGAGAAAGCGATTGGTGATGTCCATTTCTTTCGCAAAGATGGCGGTTCCAATATGGCGGCCAAATTTTGCAATTGTGTTCCCCGACCCCCGGCATGGGTATCAAATGAAAGGGTATGACAAATAGAATATTATTAGCTGTGTGGCGTCATTCCAAATTCAAAATGGCCGCTTACACAAAATGGCGGATTACCTTTTTCTATGCAAGCCATCCGCTATGGGTATCAAATGAAAAGGTATGACAAGTAGAATACTATTAGCTGTGCGGCGTCATTCCAAATGCAAAATGGCGGCCAACACAAAATTACAGTTTACATTTTTCTTTACAACGCCCGGGGCCCGCCCTCGGTATGGGTATCAAATGAAAGTGTATGACGAGTATAGTACAGTAAGCTGCGTGAGGTCATTTTAAATCTAATATGGCGGTCACCACAAAATGACAGAAGACATATAATAGTCTAAAATGTAGAAAATAAAATATAGTTTAAAAAAACTAAAATATACACTTTTAAATTAAAATGAACTAAAAAATCGAGCGAAGTTCTGCACAGGGCGTCTACTCCCCGACATAGCAAAATCAAATCTGATCGATAAATGCCAAGTCAGGGCATGGTTTTTATTGGCTCGATCAAAATATCAGATCCCTAATAGTTTCACATTTTGTTATTTGGAATCAAAAATACCAAAAAATTGCCTTTTTCAAACTCTCCTACTGTATATTAAAATTCATATCACCTGATTACTACTATTGGCTTATGGGTGCAGCATAGGCGCACCGGGTCCAGCTTTGCACATATTTTTGTTCATCAAATTAATCATTGAATCACATTTAATCGAAGTTACGGATTGGTTTCGAACCAAACTCTTCGTATGCATACTACCTGATATGGTATCTGTGCTCAGTCTGTTTCTGATTTTAGTCTTATTAAGATTGACTTGGCTGAAAATTCTTTCGACATTTGCAGATGTTTGTGGGACTGGGATTACATCAATTTTATCGATGATTTGTAGCAACAACGAAAATTCCGAAGCGCCATCCGCATTTTTTGTTCCTCGAACTTTATTCCAAAATTTTATCTTGTCATCTTCGAAGTTGTTTTTGAACATCCTCTTTAACGATATGAATTCCTTTTGAGCTTCTTCGACGTCGAATCCGAGGAAATCGGCAACAACTCCAATGTTACGAGTATTTCGGAAAAGGCATCATCAAACGCATCTGAAATTGGGTAAATTCAAAAACTCATCACTGCCGCATTACTGCAGAATTCAGCTACATACTTTCAATTGAAGCCTGTAGCTGAATTCTGCAGTGATGCGGCAGTGATGAGTTTTTGAATTTACCCATTGTTTCAGTAATGCAGGTTGCGTGCGCAATTGACTTATTCAGCAACACACTTCCATTGCTGAATAAGTCAATTGCGCACGCAACCTGCATTACTGAAAGTGCCCAATACTATTACTTCAAAAATTCAGCCTACTGCCGCAGTCGGAGCAATCAAATGCAAACGAATTCTAATGCTTGCTCTGTTTGCTTACAAATTTGAACTTCTGCTGCTGCAGTTGTTTGAATTTTTGAAAGCGCCATTTTTCAGCCAACGTATTGAAAATCCGTAAATTCCGTAGAAATTTCGAAAAAATCCGTAAAAAATCCACATTTCTATGAAATCCGTAAAAAACCGTGAAAATATGAAAAAAATAAATTTTTCCATATAAATACGGAGAAATCCGTAGATCTGGCAGCACTGGTAAGCTCTCGCCGCGGATTAAACTGTCAGTTCAAGCTCAAGTCAAGTCCTCAGTCCGACATGTAACCTTAGTAATAGTTGTAAAGGGTTCCATTAAGCTTACTCAATAAACCGACTCACGTTTGATCACGGAGGGCAAGAAGCATTTTAGTGCTTTGATGGGGGGCCGCTTGGGAAAACGACACTCGCGCTAGGAAAAAAGCTTTTTTCTTTTTTTGGAACCAGTGAAATTTCACTGTTTCCTATTGGTTGACTAAGCAGTGAATTTTTACTGGAAACCAGTGAATAGTTTCTGGTTCGTTTTTAGAGTGTAGGGGTTTCCTTAAGTATATGAATTTCCTTAGTCAATATTATTTTGATTAATGGCGAGACAGACAATAAATGTGTGTTTAGCTATTATCAATCCCCTTTAAGATACTTCATCTATACAAGATTCACTTCAAAATTCAGATTCAGCTAATATTTGAGCTGGAGTATTGATTGGTAGCATTTTGTCCCAAAAGTTTTTTTCATACAGACGACGTGATATGTATACTGTACACTACAACTACTCAAGAGCTTACTATTCATCTAAAGGTAAATTTACGGTCATACAATACTAAGACGAGCTTCCAATTGAGAAAAGTTAAAGCATTACAAGCTCAACAAATCAAATTATAGGCAAGGAAAGGAGGACTGTTTTCGCCAAGATCAGCCCCAGTTTACGTCTTCAATATGGATGGAGGATTTTACATACCATTTCACTTGGTTCTTATAAATAGATGCTCTATTTAGCAGAGAGGTATTTTGTAAAAAGTTTAACCTAAATTGATGCGTTTATTACTTACGTAATAAAATTATATCACTCACCGCCAATCTCAACAAACAGTAAATCCTTATCGTTCCATAATAAAACACTCGCGTTTTACATAAAATATCGAAGCATACAAAACAGAAGCCAATTAAAAAAGCACCAGCAAATGTATACACCTGAAAGAGTAAAGGATAAACAAAAGCGATAAAAAATAAATAAAGTAAACGGCAGCCATTTATCCTTACTTCTCCCATATATTCGGCCAATTACAATATGTTCATCGATGGCATTAAATTGGCCCCAAATCCGTTGTTCGTGTCACCGATTAATTCCTTATCTCCTTCGTCACTTTTGTCCATAGTAGACTCTTTCGGTGTATATATACGACGGGTATAGCCATCTTCGGGCATCGGTCCATGGAGCGCATGGCTTGCGGTTTCGTTGCGTCCCTGCTGATGAAAGTCTCCTTCGGAGGATCCATTAAGAACGTGTCGAAGTTCTCAAGCCCATCGGACCAGCAAATGATACAGTCGAGATTAAGTTCTTATTCTTCCAATGCCCTCAAGGCACCCGGATACCCTCCGCCTTTATTTTATTCCAATTGGGGCCCCGTCCACTATTCTGTTGGGCTTATCTGGACCCCGAGGATACGGACAAAACGGAATGAGATTCCACTTAACAGCTACCGGCTACTGGTTATGTTTATTGCATCTTCGGCATGTTGTTGCGGATTCCTCACCTTGGATGTCTTACGGTTATCGGAATCTGTTCAGTTCCTAACAAGATTCGGTCTTCTTCGAATAATTTTAAATTTGAATTTTTGGTAGCACCACTCCGAACTCATTTTTCGTTCAATTTAATTTGGATCTGATAACATTCATTTTGGGAACAACTTGCGTTCGTACTTCATCAGTTGCGCGGCTATCAGGGATTCAATTTATTTATTTCAGCTCTTCTTTTTGCGCTGATGAATTGCTGGTGTCCAGTTTTAGTGATTTTTATCCAATGTAGAACAATAGTTGAAAATTTGCAACTACTCATCTAAAAGTTGTTCAGTCCTTAATGCTTAGAATTGAAATAAATTGGATCGAAATAAATCGAATTCAGAATACAACTACTCAGTGACTTGTTTAAGGACCCCCGATTTAAAAAAAGGATCAGAACCTGAATGGAAGGAAACAAGAAAAACGCAAAGAAAAATAAGGTAGAAAAAAAGGGCGACGTTCTAAGGTACCGAAAAGGTCTGTTGTTTCTGGAAGGTGAGGCCGCGTTGGTAAAATATATTTGAGTTTAACGCAGCTAATTGGAACAATAAATTGTCCGAGCGAATGAATCTCCATAATGACATATCGATTGTCATCTCTGCCTCCAGTCACGGACGAATTTAGGAGTTGAACCCTTTTCACTGGAATTCCCTTGTACTTTATCAATTTAATTGGTAATTGGAATTTTGAAAATTTGATTCCGTTGTGAGGTTTTTCATGGAGCCACTTAATTAACGATTTTATGTTTTGCTGATACATATTGAGGTACAATATTTCTGGGTATTAGATTATATTAAATAAAATGGTAATGTGTGTTATATATTGTATGTGGGTTGGTCTTTTGTGGGGCATTTTGATGACAGAACAATTCTTTGAATTGGTTAGTTTTGAAATGTGGCATTTCCGTACCAACCAATGGGAGAATATATCGGAAATAATTGGCCCAAAGTTCGTTTGTTTCTAGTATTATTTTTAACATATTTATAATTCCCAATCTTAGCTTCAAATAGCTTCGGTGATTGGCAAATTTAAATTCGTATGTTATATAAATTTTTATAGCTGTAGAATTTAAATAAGGATAACGTTTTAGTTTACCACAGGTCTTTGCGCTACTTGATTGGGGTAGAAGTATATTCCTGATCACAGCAGCCTAAAGATAAGCATCAAATAAAATGACAAGAGTCGCCGGTTCGAATTCCATTTCTACCTTTTGGAAATAACCACATAAGGGAAAGAAATAAGAGATGACATTTTTTGTGCCAGTTCCGTTTATTTATCTTACAGATTTTCTTAATTCTTTCCTTATGGTTTGAAATAGATGATGATAAAATCTCACAATAGACTTAGCGGCGAGGATTTTCCAAGTGAAGGTGAGGCAAATGACGAAGATCCTTCACTATGAGTTGTATCTTTTACCAAATCAGATGTCGCATTTACTCAGTGAAGTGCCAAAAACGTGTGCTCTCACTTTCAAATTCTCCTATGGCTAAAAGAAAATGTAAAACCTTACGCCATTGACAAAATTTATTCGAGTTAACATACCTGATTCCAACACATAATCTGCGCTCCTTAAGGGGGGAAGCCACAAGAGGCCTCGAAAAATGAGTGATTTTCGATGATTTTTTAAAGAAAAATAATAAGTAGTATAGAAAATCTAATTAATAGGCTTTATTGTGTACATATCGTCGGTCCAATGGTAAACTAACCTATCTGACATTTTGGAATTTTTGACTTAACTAGAGAAATTTTTATTTTATTTTGATTTATATTGTGATTATTTAAAGTGTGATCCAAAAGACCATAGTCGAAGACTAATACAACTGATTTATTTGAATATTTACGGAAAAAAGCCTGATTTTCAGTCATTAATTATATTTTGTTTTGCGTCTCCCAAAATTAAGGAATTTTCAGATAGACTAGTTTACTATTGTACCAACGATATTTGAGTACAAAAAAATTTTTTTCTTTTTCAATTTTTTCAAAATGTTGGCCGTAATGACTGGATATATGACGCTCTATTTTTTGAGAGACAAATTTGCCCGCAGTAGAAGTCGTCATCAGTTGGCCGTAGAGCGAAAAGAAAAAAAATCATTAATTATCATGTCTTGGCTACTGAAGTTACACATCGATATTAGAAAATATTGATTTTTGAAAAAATGTAACGCTATTTAAAAAAAAACGCGTAGAGACGAGTAGAGAAGTACATACACCCTCTAGAGCTCTACACATACGCTCTACACCCACTCTACGCGAAAGTTTACTCAAAAACTCGATAGTGTATACGAAATTTTTTGTGTTTGGTAGAGCTCTACATCTGCTCTACGCTCTATCAAGCATGTTTGATAGACGTTTTCTCTCTACAGTATTCATTCTCACTTGCGTTTCGACTGTTCTTCGAATTGTTGACCATCGGCGTGTTAAATAACAAATAAAACCGAAAAAGGTACATCAGTGAATGATAACTGTCACATACAAAGTAAATAAAGTGCATCCAATTCTAAATTCATTAAATTCCACTCAAAAATATTTACGTACCAGTAGCAAGAAATCGCAAAGTGACTGCCAATCTTTCTCCGGCTGGAATCGATTATCGCAAGTGCGTGTCTTTCTTTTCAACTATCGGTGCAACCATTTTGCAGGCCTCCTCAAAATTCGAATACGACATACGCAGAAAATTTTGGTCTTCTTCCGTGAGCTCATTCAATAATTCTCGATACATTCCAGCGTTTTGTTTTCTTTTCTCAATCCAATCTCGCTCCCAACATTTCCTTCTTTTTCTCTTTTTCGAGCAAAAATAAAACGACAGCAGGTTGTTTTTGACGAGAACTAATTTTACTATTTTCTTTTATTTCTATTAATTTCCTTTAATCTTTTTACACAATAAGCCTGAACCCAATATGACGTGCCGTACCGTAACCGTACGTACCCTAACGAACGAACATATGCAAGTTCATTAATTCAATTTAGGTCAGTGCCTTATGAACACTCATGTTCGTACGTTAGGGTACGTACGTACTGTTACGGTACGGCACTTCATATTTGGTTCAGGCTATATAGTCCAGGCGCTGTAGCCAAAATTTTACTAAGACCTGACACTAAATCCAATAGAAATGATTTTTGGCACACGGGCAGTTTTTGAAGAGTACTTTAAGAAAAAAAATTGTTCTGCACGCGAACACCTAGGGAAACTTCGGAAAACTCCCCGGAAAACTCGGAAAATTGATATTCCATCAATAACTTGGAAGGGGTTGAAAATTTCGATATAATGTATAGAACAAACTTTTAGAGCCTGAAAATCTTCACAAAAAAGGTCTCTACATGTTTTTTCGAAAATTGCTTCCTATGAGAGATATGAGCTATAATTAATATATTCAGATTTCCGCGCGAATAATTCGGGATATCATAAGATTAACCCCGACGCTCGACTAAAATCGCTGTAACTCCCTTGTTTTTGGTCGAAAATACATAAAATAAACGGTATATTTAAAAAAAATTCTTCAACAATTGTAGAACAATATAGCTGGCGGGTGTCGGAATAAGTGGTTTCTATTTGATATTCAAAGATGAAGTAATGATCTTTGATAAATAAACAATGTAACTTTACTAATTTTTTACCATTCCTATCGAATTGGCTTGACAAGCTGAGTTCGGTCAAAGATTCAGTAGGTCAAATTTGAACAAATCAGATATAACATTCATTCCCAATTTACCTTGGGCCTAATTGAATCAAGTTTTTCTATACCTGTTGTTTTTTAGTTCGCTCATTTTTCATGACTGATGTCTTTACAAGCAATGTAAAAAAATCAAAGTGGAGATTTCTGAAAAAGCCCACTTGCCATTCTATTGCCAAGACAATGTCCTTTTAGAATGTGTATCTAAGAACTCCTGATAACAAAGTTTTCATTCATCATTTTCTACATTTCCCGGAAATTTCCAAAAACGCATGAAAATTCTTCTGATAAGTCTCCCGAGTTTATCTTATCGACTAGAGCTTTATAAATGTGACATTTTTTTTTTGGAAATCTCAGGCCAATTTATTTTGAAATTCCAAGAGGCAATTTCCCACTTCGGGGACCGAGTCAGCAGAAATGTTCTCATAGTTTCTTTTGGGGTGGACTATATGAAAAATTTTGCCTGACTGGAGGAAATTCAGCATTATTACGAGTTACAGAAATTTTAGTCGAGCGTCGGGGTAAATCTTATGATATCCCGAATAAATCGCGGGGAAATCTGAAAATATCAATTATAGCTCATATCTCTCATAGGGAGCAATTTTCGAAAAAACATGTAGAGATTTTTTTTGTGAAGATTTTCACGCTCTACAAGTTTGTTCTATACATTATATCGAAATTTTCCACCTCTTCCAAGTTATTGATGGAATATCAATTTTCCGAGTTTTCCCGGGAAATTTCCGAAGTTTCCCTAGGTGTTCGCGTGCAAAACAATTTTTTTTCTTAAAGTACTCTTCAAAAACTGCCCGTGTGCCAAAAATCATTTCTATTGGATTTAGTGTCAGGTTGAACCCCCTGGTTCCTGGACTAATATGTGTACGCACGCACCTCTGAATAACTGAGAAATGAAATGACATGCAAAAGTTGATGGCCGCAATTGCGCCCTCTACAGTAGAGAAAAACGCATCTGCAGTGTACACAGTCTGTAGAGCGCAAGGTAGAGCTCTACTCAAAATTTCTCTAGAAAAGCTCTACGGTGGAGTGGTAGAGACGCGCTGCAGTGTACACACTACAGGTAGAGCTCTACACTCTACACTCTACCAAAACAAACTCTATAGTGGACACTTGGCTTAAAGCCGGCTCTACACAATGCTATGAACACCCTCCAAAGTTGGGCGCTTGATGGTAGGACGCATCGTGAGGCAGATGCTCGAACTACGAGTGTCCAATGTCAAGCGTCCAACCTGCGTGCAACGTTCGCATTTGGACACGTTCGGGTTGATGTGAGTATTGACTCAATCGTTGGAAACCAACATTCGAATGAAACGTTCACCGCGTCGTGTAGAGCCGGCTTTATATTAAATATAGTCATATGATAAGATAATACTCCTATCCTATTTCTGAGTTTAAAGAAGAATGTTTCAATGAGAATTTAAAACGCATACCATTCAAAAATAAGGGTCACTCTCTGATCTGTTTTTAGTATTTTGAAACATTAAAAACAGTAAAAACAGGTCAGTGAGTTTTAGTTATTTTTAAATGGCAAATAGCAAAAAGAACCAACCCAGCTGGAGTATTGGAGTGCTCCAAGAAATTTTTAGGTAACTTTTGGGGATCCTTAAAACGTTTAGAAAAAAGGCCTTGACGATCTACTTTTTGAGTTACAGTGAAATTTGTGGGGAAAAATATTTTTTTAAAAATAAACCCCCCTATTTCTGTCGTACACTATTGTTTTTATTAATGAAATAAGTCACATTCCTTACGATTACAAAGATTCCCTATTTGTGGTAATCGACCGTTGTTTCATTACCTTTTTATTCTAAATCACTAAACTACATTTTTTCCCCAAAACCAAAATTCAAAACGTCCTATCTTGAAAACGGGGAGAGATAGCCCCCCCCTTTTTGTGTTTTTTGTCGATCATTTTTTGTCTACTATGGCTGGATTTACACGACAGGACACCGAACAGACAAAACTTAGCTGTCATCGTTAATTCTCTTTTGAAGTCCGATGGAAAGTCGCATGAACGTTTTCACGAACGAACGAACAAACCAACAAACTAGATAGGTTTTTTGTTGTTGCTTTTTGAAATTCTCTTTTGCATTCTTGTCCTAGAAACAGCAACAACGCAGGAACAGTCAAAATGTGCGTTAAAAAGTCCGCTGAGAGGGTTCATTAAAATTGTGTGCCTTCCCCATCGTCCTCTCTCACTCTCTTCCAAACCCAGTTCCTTCGTTCGATGGGTCTGTTCGGTGTCCGATCATGTGAAAGGGCACTTTACTTTATTAGTACGCATACGTGATTAGCGTGTTTGTTTGTCCTTTTTCGACTATAATTTTTTAACCCTTACTGTGCCATCTCAGCACCCCCTAATTTTCTCTTCTTCTTCTACTGCCCCCATGAAAGTCTCAAACGCCCACGCTTGATAACCTATGGTTTAGGCAACTATGAGAAGTAAACAAACCAATATTACCAACAGTGGCGTGGAGAGTGGCTGGCTTCTTCTTCTTTCCTTCCTTGAGAGGGCGCCTTTGCAACCTTTATTGTGCCAACCCTGTCATTAAAAACTTTCGAGGTTAAGGTTTTTGAAATAGCCTAAAATTGATTTAGGATAAACATCTCAGCCGCGATGGAGGAGACTCAATCTCTTCCTCACTGTAACCTCACAATCCCACAGCAAGTGCTCCGATGCTTTGGTGTCCCCCGAAACCCAGAACCGACAGCTACAATCAACTACCAACCCTTTTCTGCTTACAAATGGCAATCTCTGTAGATCTGTCTTATCGGTAGACAAATGGCTAGTAGTGTAGTGGGTTCGCTGTAATACCTATCCTAATATGCATTAATCTAAAACATTCTCCATCGTTTTCAGGAAAAAGGAGAATTGCGGTAGAATAATTTCAACTCTAATCCTGATTTTCACAATATTAAATCGATTTTTTGCTTCACCTCCTGTAAATTCTTAACCTTTCCCATTAACACATAATATTACCGTGAAAACCAGCCACAATAGGGACCACACTGAAAATAAAATAACAAACTACATTAACATAACATGGTAGTTACTAACAATGGCAAACAATGTTCGACCGATGAGAACTTAATATCTCAAATTAATCACGGTCAGCTAAGGCACGAAACCACCACGAATATTTCAAGGAATTTAATTTTTATTATATGACGGCAAGTGTGAGCGACATCGGTGCAACTACACAGTTTTTAAAATTACCGTGATGAAAACAAACTGAAACTTGTAGACATGGGTTTTGGTTTAAATGGCTTGGAACAAACCCTTTGCACGTTTCACTGATAGTTAACCAATTTTATTTAAAAAAAATAAAACAGTGGTTTTTAATATTACATGCTTTTGATATTTTTACTTTACGCTAATTATTGCAGTTGTTTTCTTTTATAATTGGAATTAAGCAAGGTCAGGGGTGGAAGCACGTAAGTTGTTTCAATCGACCTCTTCATACAAAAATTCTGAATTTTTGTATGGAGAGGTCGATTGAAACAACTTACGTGCTACCACCCCTGATTTGTTTCTAGTTTGCTATTTTCAGATTCATGTTTCAACCGAATTGCAACAGTAATTATTTCTTGGTTTAGTACATGAGAGAGGTGAATGCAAGTTTAGAACAACAACACCTGAAAAGAGGTTAATCAATTCCTCCTTCTGTATTGCTTAAACAGAACCAAACAATTTAATTTCTAGCCGCTCAATCTTCAATCATGCATTGGTTATCATATTTTACTGTAACTTGACATCTTCTTAATTGGCGCTATTGTCCTCGTAGGACTTTACTGAGGTTATTTATGTACATACCTACATTCTGAAAAGCAACGGCCCTAGTGTGGATCTTGCCCAACACTACGAAACTACGTTGGCAAACGAACCGAAATTGAATTTTGTAGCCGTACTTTTTGATATCGATTATGTAAGTAATCGCGAATTTAGAAGCCAGCTATAACTTAGTTTCTAGAACAGAAGCTTATACCTAGCACTGTAAAATGTCTTACTGATGTCAAGAAGCACCACTGCAAATCTGTGCTTTTAAAAGTGTTTATTTCAAAACCCTTAAAGTGTTTTATTATGACGTCACCCATTTGATTAACATTGTAGACACTTTTCAAACACTTAAAAGTGTTTAAAAAATGGCTACAACGTTAATCAAATGGGTGACGTCAAAATAAAAAGTTTTATACCTCGGCTTCACCGGCCGAACTGCGCAAGTTCGAGCAAATTAGTCTACTGAGCTTCAATTTTTGCCTGATTTCCCATATATTTTCACATTTTGAAGTCAGGAAAAATAAAGTCTGATTTCGCCCAACAGAACATGAAATAAAGCTTGAAAGTAAAAGCTCGCTCAAAAGAGAGTAATCAACTGGAATAGTGGAATGCCATTCCAGGGAGCTTTTGCATTTCTGACTTCTGGCGAAAAAGCAACAACAATTTCAAGCACTGAAATCGACTTTAGCCGGTGAAGCCACTTATGCGGATTGAATTGAACTTGATTAAACTGAGGCCGATGAAGCCGGGGTATTAAGCGTTTTGAAATAAAACACTTTCAAAAGCTGAGATTTGCAGTGACAGGAAAGGCAATTTCATAAGACATCTGCAAGTCGGTGGTCACATTCAGCAGTGCACTTTTTTTTTATGTGGCAGTCCGTTATGTCGTTTGTCACTTCATGGTGCAATGTCTAGCAGCAAACTTAGTACGGGGGAATAGGTTAAGGGTTATGAGGGTTCGGGGATGTTGAAGAAGGTGGCGTTGGACCTTGTAGGAGCTCGGTAATACCGACTGCGAAAGATTATTCCACAGTCGGGTTGTGCTGTTTAGTAACGAATTGCTATCTTGTTGAGTGCGCTAAAAGACGGGTCCTTGGTCCTTTCCGATGTCCAATAAACTTCCATTTTAATGGACGGTCCATTTTAATGGACTGTTTGGATGGACATAACGGGTGACTCATCTCTTAACATCCTAGACGTAACTCTAACACGATTTGCTAATCCAAACAAACATCCCAATATCTGGAATTACTTAAGAGTTACAAGTTCGTTGTTAAGTTTGCAGTCCAGGCTATAAACTAGTCCTGCAAGCCACCCCGCCTAGAATACAGCTCTTTTAACTGGGCCGGCGCCTAGAAAGCACTTTAGCGTGCCCTGACAAGGTGTAAAGGCACGCCATCAAACAAATCGGTGATATTACTTTTTGCCTCTTCATAGGCTCATTGAGATATTGCCATAGCTACTGCTTCACAAGGCTAACCTAACTCCGTTCACATATCCTTTTTTGCGCATAATACAGTTTGCTTATAACTCGATTGTGGAATAATCTTACGCAGTCAATATTTCCGAACTCGTACAAAATTCATGAGTTCAAACATAAATTTCATCATCATATGCTTTCGTACCCCAGACTTCCTTTTCCTTTTCTCTTCTATTCTTCAAACTAAGCTTTCTACAAAACATTACGCGATGAACTGAAAGGCATGACAGACTGGTAGTACAAAGGGTGAATCCTAAACTTAGTTTTTGCATATTAGAAAAATTAGACTGAATTTTATGGTGCGATATTACAATTAAATGATTTATATTATCACATTTGTCAAGAACCCTCCCAGCGGGAAAAAATGGGAGCTAATTTTGAGCCCTGCCAAATATGCTCTCGACGGAGCATTACTGGAGTTTTCAGAAATTTTGTAGAACGAAGAAAATGGGCGATTATCTTGTTTACTATAAAGGGTGAAATTAGCATACTCAATAGACCGGTTCTCGTTCGATACGGAGGACAAGCAGCATTGGACTTGGCTAGTATACTTAGTTGGGGGACCGCTTTGGTAAAACCACACTCGCGGTTGGAAAGGAAGAAGCAATTGCAAAAAATGAACAAAAATAAAAGCTTTTTGGCACCGGAGCTTATTCACATATCCACAGGCCTCCATGAATAGCTCTACTGTAGATATTTAAAAAAGCTCTATCATGCTCCTGTTTGTCTCCAACCAAATCGTTGCAGGAGTGCTCCTATGGGAGCTCAAAAGGAGTGCTAGCCTAGGCGGACATCTAATGTTATAAAATATATGAAGAGGGAGCGGAAAGGGAGCACTCCATGCCTCCAAGGGAGTGCTCTTTCATTGTCTTTCGAGCACTCAATTTACCGCTGTAAATAGCGATAAATATTGTTTTATGCTTTTTGAAGGATTTGGATTTGTGGAGGTACTAACAAAGCAGGCTGTCGAAATAATAATATTAAAAACGTCAATAAAAATATCAGTTCAATTTTGTTTCTCATAGAGATTAGAATTGTTGTTACATAATTAATATAAAAATAAATATAATTGCTTACGGAAAACACAGTTTTTATGGACCATACGAAGTATCCATAATTGGTGACCCCGATACAAAAATAATAAACTTTAATTAACATTATACAGTAAGCCACGTTGTCCAAAGGAAAGAAAAAAATAAAAATAAAGAATAAAAATGCAAAACGTGGAACCAAATGATGAAAGAGCCGACCCGGTGCAATCCATAACACGAGTTTCGGTTAAAATACCCCCTTTTTGGCATGAAAAGCCAGAAATCTGGTTTGCGCAAATAGAGGCGCAGTTCGCAAATTCTGGAGTCACTACCGACGTAACAAAATTTAACACCGTCGTGAGTGCCATCGAAACGAAAGTTCTTGCACGAATCTCAGACGCTGTCTTATCGCCACCGGCAGATAATAAATATATGAACTTAAAAGAAGCAATAATTCAAGCATTTAGCGAAAGCGAACACAAAAAAATAAAAAAACTCCTCTCGGAAGTGGACTTAGGAGACAAGAAACCATCTCATCTTCTTAAGGAATTACAGGACCTCGGTGGTGCTCAACTTAGTGAAGATTTTCTTAAATCTTTGTGGATGCAAAGATTACCCACACAAGTCCAAGCTATATTACAAGCTTCTAAAGAAGGACTAAAGGGCCTCGCTGCGCTTGCAGATAAAATCCAGGAAGTTGGCGAATTTCAAAATGTAGCCCCTATCAGTGTTCAGCGCAACAGTAATGTCATATATCCATCTACATCCACGCAAAATCATCCATTAACGATGGAGGAGCAAATTGCTCAAATTAACCAACAACTGCGGACTCTCATGAGTCGAGGTAGGCAGCATGCAAATGTCACTAGAAACAGGAGAGAGTATACCCCAGTTAGACAAACCATTTGCTACTATCACCGAAGATTCCGACACAAAGCAAAAGTGTGTAAACCTCCTTGCTCCTTTGAAAGCAAGGTGCCTAAAATTTCAAATATCACGGGTGTTGTTGGCAAAACTAAAATAATCAGCAGAATTTTTGTAAGTGAGCCTTCAATGGGGCGAAAGTTTTTAATAGATACCGGGGCCGACGTATCCGTCTTGCCGCCAACTCAACAAGAGCGTATTAGTAGTAAACTACCTAAAAACAGTAAAAATCTATACGCTGCAAATGGAAGTGCAATAAAAAATTATGGTGAAAAAAGACTGATCCTGACGCTAGGTCTGCGGAGAAAATTTCCTTGGACCTTCATCATTGCGGATGTGAATACTCCAATCCTAGGAGCAGATTTTTTAAAATTTTACGGCCTTCTAGTAGACGTTAAGAGTAGCAAATTAATAGATTCGACTACTCAGAATGAGTCATCCGGCAGCATAGCTGTCAATACAGGTACCATTAGTATCATGACTTATAATATTAACGATCCACTTTCAGAATTGCTAGCTCAATATAAGGATTTACATCACCTAAATTTATTAAAGTCAACCCAGTCTGCTGTCACACACCATATAACAACCAAAGGTCCTCCAGTATTTTGCAGGCCTCGCAGACTTACACCAGAAAAATTAAAGGCTGCAAAAGCAGAAATCGATTACCTCAGCCAGGTAGGCATTTGCCAGCGCTCCAAAGGCGAATGGGCAAGCCCCCTTCACATGGTGAAAAAGGCCGACAACTCATGGAGATTATGCGGTGATTATCGCGCACTGAATGCCGTAACTGTGCCAGATCGGTACCCAATTCCTTTTCTGCAAGATTTCACGCACTTATTGCATGGAAAGCACATATTCTCCAAGATAGATTTACAAAAGGCATTTCATCAAATTCCGATTGAGCCTGCAGATGTTGCTAAAACGGCTATAACCACGCCATTTGGGCTATTTGAGTACCGATTTATGACATTTGGGCTTCGGAATGCGGCACAGTCTTTCCAAAGACACATGGATAGTATATTGCATGATCTGGATTTTGTATTTGCGTATATCGATGATATATGCGTTGCATCTGCAACTATGGAAGAACATAAGGTCCATCTACAAATAGTTTTTGACCGACTAAGAAAGAACGGCCTTGCTATTAATCCTGACAAATGCCAATTTGGAAAAGAACGTATTAAGTTTCTAGGACACAACTTGTCAGGAGAAGGTATTAAACCTTTGGAAGAGAAAGTTCAAGTATTATTGGAATTCAAACTTCCCAGCGTAGCTAAAAGCCTCAAGAGATTTTTAGGGATGCTCAGTTTCTATAGGCGCTTCATCCCAAATGCCGTTCACAATCAGTCGATCCTGCAGAAATTAATTGTAGGAAACAAAAAGAATGATGGGACAATGATCCAATGGACAGCAGAAGGAATCAACGCCTTTGATCAATGCAAAAAGGACTTGGCGAACGCCACCCTCTTAGCACACCCGGCTCCGGAAGCACAGCTTTCATTAAGCGTTGATGCATCAGAGATGGCAATAGGCGCTGTTCTCAACCAGGTCGTCAAAGGTACAACACAAGCTCTGGGATTTTACTCAAAAGAATTAACCAATGCACAACGCAAGTACAGTACTTATGACCGAGAACTCTTAGCCATTTACCAAGGAGTTAAGCATTTCAAGTTCATGTTGGAAGGCAGGGAATTCCACATTAAAACAGATCACAAACCACTGGTTTACGCATTTCGACAAAAATTAGATAAAGCATCTCCAAGGCAATCGAGGTACCTGGACTATATAGGTCAGTACACGACAGATCTTCGGCACGTCTCAGGTTGCGAGAATGACACAGCTGACCTCCTATCACGCGCAAATGTGGACAGCATTTCAGAATTCACCTTTAAAGAGATGTCAGAAGCACAGCAAATCGATTCAGAAATACAAGGGCTAATTAAAAATAAAAATCATTCCTTAATTATTAAACCAGTTATCTTTCCAGAATCGCCTTATCCATTGTTTTGCGACACTTCACAACAAAAAGTTCGACCGCTGGTCCCACAAAACTTTCGCTCGCTAGTCATTAAAAAACTGCATGCCCTATCGCACCCAGGAGTTAAGGCAACCAGCAAATTAATCTCAGATCGATATGTCTGGCCCAACATGAGAGCTGATATTGCGAAATTCGTAAGAGAATGCATCCCATGCCAACGCGCTAAGGTCCATCGCCACAACAAGACACCACTAACGAAATATTCAGTTGTGGACGAAAGATTCCAACATGTGAACATAGATATTATTGGACCTCTTCCTTCGTCGCGAGATATGAAATACTGCCTAACATGCATAGATCGCTTTTCAAGGTGGCCAGAAGCTTTCCCAATCCCTGACATAACAGCTGAAACAATCGCTAGGACATTCTACTCGGAATGGATAGCTCGCTATGGAACGCCTCTTTTCGTAACAACGGACTTAAGGCCAAACCAAAATGAAAAGTAACGCAGAAGTGAAGTAGAAGTGAAGTAGGCTTACTTCCACTGAAGTAGATGTAACTTCCAGTTCACTTCCATTTTGGTCACTCTCATACATTCATATGCAATGGTACCTAACTTCACTTCACTTCACTTCCCATTTAGGTTTGGCCTTTAGGCAGACAATTTGAGTGCTCTCTTTTTGCTGAGCTTACTAAGCTCCTTGGCGTGAAACATCTGAAAACAACACCATACCACCCTCAAGCCAATGGGATAATTGAGAGGTGGCATAGGACATTGAAAACCGCCATTAAGTGTTATGCCTCAAATAATTGGGTCGATATTCTACCAGGCATATTACTCGGATTAAGATCAACTTTCAAAGAAGATATGAAAGCCGCACCAGCTGAAATGGTTTTCGGCACTACCCTAAGACTACCTGGAGAATTCTTTGCAAATTCTTACAGTAAAGGCGATGCCATAATTGTAACCGAGTTTGTAAAAATCTTAAGGCAAAACATGCAACGTATTTCGCCTGCACAAACAAATCATCACAGCAATGACAAAGTGTTCATTGAACCTAATTTGAAAACGGCCACACATGTGTTCGTGAGAAATGACGCTGTGAAACCACCTCTCCAACCACCATACAACGGTCCTTATGAGGTCGCGAATAGAAATGACAAATATTTTGAAATCCTCATCAAAGGGCGTAAGGCAAAAATATCGGTGGACCGATTAAAAGCTGCTTTCTTAGCCAAGGATAGCAATACACTCAACCTCAGCTTAAATAAACCAAACAGAACGTCACCATCACCTTCTGCAACAGTAAAGACTAGATCTGGACGAAGCGTAAGAATTCCCACCAAGTACTGCTAAGGAATTATAAAGAGGGGGAGTAATGTGGAGGTACTAACAAAGCAGGCTGTCGAAATAATAATATTAAAAACGTCAATAAAAATATCAGTTCAATTTTGTTTCTCATAGAGATTAGAATTGTTGTTACATAATTAATATAAAAATAAATATAATTGCTTACGGAAAACACAGTTTTTATGGACCATACGAAGTATCCATAGATTTTTGCTATGCGTGAGTCTAAGCTTAGGAGTTATGCTGTATTCTACCAGTTAGTCATGTTGACCTCATGGCACTGCAAATCTGAGCTTTTAAAAGTGTTCTATTTCAAAACGCTTAAAATCTTATATTATTTATTCGAGGGAATGCTATATCAGGGGCTCCTAGTATAAGGGGCACTAATCATGATTAACATTGTCGACACTTTTAAAACACTTTGTTTAAAAAATGTCTACAATGTTAATCAAATGGGTGACGTCAAAATAAAAGGTTTTAAGCGTTTTGAAATAAAACATTTTCAAAAGCTCAGATTTGCAGTGGTTGCATGGGGATATAATGATATAATAAATTAATGCAGTTTTGGAGAGAATGTTTCACCATTTTTCATAATGCATAATGCCATCGGTGAAGAACGTCTGTGATTTCTGTATCCAGTAGTTTTCATAGACTTCTTTTGAAGGCAGCTTAATTCCATTGAGGGAGTTCTGCAGAGATCGGAATAAGTGACAGTCAGAGGGGGCTATGTCTGGACTATACGGTGAATGCATCAACACTTCCCAAACCAAATTCTCCCAGTTTTTGACTGGTCGTCAAAGAAGTGTGTAATCGTGCAACAACCTTTCTTATTATACAACTCCAGCCATTTTCGTTCAATTGTCCACAGTAGAATTGTGAATCAATCGTCTGATCGACTGGAATTACTTTATAGTCCATGATTCCCTTCCAATCCCACCACATTTTAAGACGTCAATCCTGGCTTCGCAAACGCTTGTGACTATTGACCGTCCCTTGTCCACAATTTTTGACGCTTCCAGTTGACGTACTTGACCGATTTTTCATCACAGGTTCTAAGATGTTACAGAAATGGGTCGATTTCATTGCCTTTCAGCAGCGCATCGCACATGGTAATCCGATTTATATTGCATCGCCTACTTTTCCGGATTTTTTCAAGAATTTCGTCAGCTTGTTCAATGAGATCCTTCATATCAAAAGAAAGCGAATGAACCATTTCCAGATAAAGTGCATCGTACATCGCATAATTTTTTGCACAAGCCTGCGTTTTTCCCTTTGTCGTAATAATATTGCAAAATATATCGCATTCATTATATTTTTTCTTTTCCGTTTTCAAACAAATTTCCAGTTACTGCAGCCATTTACACTCAAAGTTACAATTGAACTGTCACCTTTCAAACGAGCGTTTAGTGGTGCCGTTGCGATCATTGGTTCGTGAATTATTTACTATTGACGCCATCTATCGGAGAACGATACGAACTTTTTGGACGGACCTAATATTAGTAAAGTCTTACAATGTATTTCCCGCACGCATAAAACTGTTTTTATATGGTTGAAAATTGCTACAAAATTGTGAACGGATTAGAACTTTTTATTATTCGTGGCTAACTGCAATTAACCATTTCTTTGATTTTCTACATTGATAAGCACTTTTACCTGGAACATCACCGGAGAACTTTCATATCAAATTTTGTCAAATCTTTCCACATTTTAATTTCAAAGAATTCTGATTAACAGTTTTAGTCTGGGTCTAAAGGGGCTTAAGGCAATAGTGATTCCAATTAATCGCATTTGATCTGCTGTGACACCCATTTTAAACGGCGCCTTAATCGAACTCCCATCTCTGGATATCATTCATAATCAGTCAAAACAAGAGACAACATAATTAATCACAGCCACTCGAAGGTGATATAAAAACCACTGGACTAGTTGGACACATGTCCCAAACTCCGGGACAAAGTATCCAGGGAAAGGCGACCATCGATATCTGGGGCTCATCTCGATATCCGACAAACCATAATCAATCAGTGCGTGTTAATTGATATATAGAACTAGGACCATTAATATTTCTGACGTTTGGTATTTGTTTCTACGATTAACTCGCTTCTGATCTTGCTCACTAAAAGATCGGAGGAGCGATAATTTCCTGGCAGTTTCAGTTTGTAAAAAGTCACAGTTTTTGTGGCTGCCCTTGTGCGGGAATCGGTACTTGTAAATGCGCGCTTCATAATAAGCTGAAATACTCAGATGACAGTTCAGAGAAAAATTTTGAAAAATTATTCCTAGCCTCGAAGCGCTGTCGCAAGATGGGAGATCCTCCTTCGTCTGCCTCCTGTCAACTCGGATCTGGGTTAGTTGTTATAATTTCACGTAACCTTATTGGATAATTGGGGACTGTTAAAATAAGCCCGGAAGAGCAGCCAACTTGTTTGTTACCAGATACTTCTTTGCCTGTCAATTTAATGGTCTCAGAATTGTTAAAAATGATTCGCTTTGGCCGAAGCTGAGTTTCGCTAATTAATAGTTAATCAGGGGATGACGGATTTTTTGGCATCCAGCAAATGTTTATTTTGATGGCCACTAGTCATGCGGTCTTTGCAGAGATGCTTACGTGATGAGTGTTTCTGTAATTTGTTTTTTTTCTGTTAATTTTACCTCAACTGAAACTGTCGAGTGCAATTTTTAGTGTACATTTAAATTTTATTTTATTTCGTTCAAAGATATTTACCACATTAAAAAAAAGGACTTTTCTTAGTTACGGTAGATAAATTTTCATCATATGCAAATTTTATCGTGCAAAGAACACATTGAAATTTCCTGCTTCCACACTTGGGTTAGAGTATGAGCTGTCGCGCACGCAATGCGATGTCTTAATTTAGATAAGCGAACTTAATAATAATTACAGAATTAATAGAAATGTTTTATTGAAATAAATTAGGAACGAGATAAACTCGAGCTCACTCAACATTTACACTTACTACACCCGAGAGGTACTCGGGTGGAACATAATTCCAGTAGCGAAATGCACCTACACTATATAATCGTGCAGCAGCATACCTGGCCAGCGCAGGTCTGCTATCAATTTGCACCTCGTTACTGTAACTCCTGTCGCCGAGACGATATATTGCGGTTAATTATTTGTTTTCGTGACATCTATAATTAAACATTCACACACATGCACCGAATTACCTGCGGATTTATGTGGCTAATGAGTCAATAAATGCTGGTCGCTGACACTTGGTGGTGATTTATTCCGCTACAGCATCCCAGGAATGGGTCTAATACCTGGTCTGAAATACTGGAATATGGAAAAGGCTAAGGCACACCACATCAAGTGGAAATTAAGCCCGGATTGAGCTTAATTATCAGCCGATTCTATCGATTCGTATCGATGTCCCGGTAAACATGCTTTCATATATGCTGAGGCAGTCTATCTCTTTACCCAAGTTGATTTTTGCCAAACGCCGGATTACCATATCTTATGTAATTAGTCACATCGTCGGCTTTCTAGTGGTCGGCTTAAGAACGGATCAAGGCAGGTTGTTCGATTAAAATTAATGACTTTGTCTCGAGACTTTGTGTAATTACCCAGTTTTTAAGTAATCACGACAAAATGTTGTAAAACATTGATTTATAATAAACCGCTGCAAGGTATAAAGCGGATTTGTTTGATTATTGGTTCAAGCCTGAATTTAACGAAATAATTAAAGATAAAGAAACTTGTAGATAATAAATTGGCACTTTTACTTTTATATTTTTGATGAAATAAAAAGGAGTACTGAATTCGCACAAAACAATCTGAAAAAACGGACTTTCGAATTTCGGCTGTGGTTCGTTTTAGGCGTCAATAATTATTTTAAAATTTACGTCTGTGTTAGCTGTGTGTTACACAACGCTACCAATGACAATAGTAGTAGATTGGTCGATTTCGCTAGCTCGAACTCAATGGTAGTAAGTTCAACGATGTTCCTGTAAAAAAATATTGATAAAGGTGGCTACACACGTAACTGCACTCTTGACAAGCACGCATGTTCTATCTTTTTGTGCAAGCGTGCTTGACCGTGTGTATGAGATTTTTTACACAAGCATGATGATTAAACACCAGCTTGAAGATTGGTCGAATTTTCATCTGCATGCTTGAACAAATCTCGCTTGAAAACAAAAGTTTGAGTGCGAGCGAGCGCGTCGTCACTTTCCGAACACGACATTATTTAAGGATAAACTGCGGCTATTCAAGCATGATTGCGTCTGTGTGTAAGCTACAGAGAAGTTTTGCAAGCATGCGCAAAAATATTGAACATGCGTGCTTGTAAAGCCTTAATTTTTTTTTGGCTGCCAAAGTAGGCAGTAAGTTTGGGGCTGCTTTGGCAGGTACAATAAATTGCTTTTAACTTGAAATAGGAGGCTTCGTCGGGCTAATTTGGCACCAAAAAATATGCATCTATTCTCCTCTTTCTTGAAAAATTAAATTTGTAAAAATAGGAGCATTAAAACCAAAGGCTTTATGTTGGCTGCCAATCTGACGCCTATATCCAGTTTTGTTAAGGCCGGCTCCACACGTTGGCACAAAGGTTAGCCCCAATGTTACTTGTCCAACGTATGGATGGAGAAATTTGCATTGGCGTGAGCATTGGGGATTGGCCGTCGCGTGTCCGAATCTTCGCCAACGTTCTCTGGTATCCGCGTTGGCACCAACGTGTGGAGCCGGTGTAAAGGAAACCCCCAGTTGCTCACAGCATTTAAGGTGTTGGTAACTCCTGGGCAGTAAAAATGGTAGGGTGACCTAGTTTTCTGGTACGTATGCCCTTTAGTTTGCTCTGAAGCGTCCCACGTGGAATGCGGAACTTTTGACTCGATGTAGCTTGAGGCATGCCGCCTCGAATGGCAGCCAGTGCTTTATTAAGGGTTTCATCACTAAAGTTTTTGTAGGTTCGCCCCCCAAACTTCTTTGTATAATTTTCCGGCATTTTAAATTAATTTAGATATGTAACAAAGAGAAAAACCTTAAATATTAGAAAACAAAAAGGAACTGAAGAAACAAAAAATAAAATTAAGTAATGAAGGTAGACTGCCAAAGTAGCCCCCTAGTGCTAAAGTAACCCCGTTTTACAGTATGTGTTACTAAAAAAAATTTATTTCGCACAAAATAGTTGACACAACATTTTTTTGTAGTTTGATCTACTATATATAATTTAAACTACACTACATAAGAATAGTTATCATAACAAGGAGAAGCCTAACTAAAAATAATAGTAAGTGACACTATATTTATTTAACTAAAAAATATTAGTTGTTGGAACCAAAAAAATAATAAAATATATTTGTTGTGTGGTAACCCTTAACTTATTATAAAATCACTTTTCACTGACGAAAAGTGCAGAAGCAGTTAGTACTTCCACAACAGTAGAAAAAGTCATTACAAAGTCAAGGGGTTCTAGTAGTACTGACACCACTTCGATACTGAATTATTTTATGTAGACAACTAAACGAACAAAGTTGACCATCTAGTTGCTCTTATTTGTATTTTTTAGTTAGCATAAAGAATTTTTTTTAGCAAAACTGCAACTATAAAAAATATATTTGATAGTAGAGAGAAATTGTCATATGATAGTGATGTAGTTGGGAAGTTGGATTTTTTTGTTTTTTTTCTTTACATACATATGTTAAGATAAAGCGAAAAAAAAATTGGCATTTTTCGAAAAATTTTAAAATTGCGCCATTTTATGCCAAATCATCGTACGGTAAAATATTTTTTTTAAATTGTAGGTTTTTTTATGTACTTTCTTGTGAGCATACGCAATACTTCGTTACTTTATTTAAAATGTCTATTTTAGAACTTAGAAAAAACTGAAAAATTTCAATTTTCAATTTTTTGCCTTTTGCCAACTATGAAAAAAGGCAAAAAATTGAAAAATTGATTTTTTTTATGTTTTTCAAAGTCCTAAAATGTGATCTACAGAACTGGAGAAATTAAAAAAATAGTGTAGCAATGCGCTCAAAATGCAACAAAAATGGACGTTTATGCAGTTTTCTCGTGCAGCACAGGACCGATTTTGCAGAAATTTTTTTCCGCTTTATCTTAACATATGTAAAGAAAAAAAAATAAAAAAATCCAACTTCCCAACTACATCATAACTTCGCTTTTTTTTGTTTAATTTCTCTCTACTATGATGTCATATTTCACTAAAAATTTGGTTATCACAACTAGAAATTTTTTTCAGTGTAACCTGTGAAAACTACAGAGGTATCTCACTTCTCAGCACCAGTTCGAAAAACTTCACAATTCTGGTGAAACAAAAACTATAACCTATAGCGGAAAGCCTTATATTACAGTATCATGCAAGTTTTAGGAATTAGCACAAACAGGTAAACATCGGACAAGCTGCTGATCTTAAAGCCTATTTTGGAGAAAACCAGGGAGAGAAGTTAAGATATACAGGGTGTATACCGTTGTCTAACCGAAGATTTGACAGCCGATTCAGCTTTTGTTATCGTTAAAGTTAGTTGGTGCAACTCACCTTCCAAATATACCGTATAGACCGGAACCCTTATAATTTTTGAACTTCGCTATGGCATTTGCAACTTCTTTTATTACTCTGGCTCATTGTTTATTGGGTCCTCTGTACTTCCGTTATCGGCTTGTCCGTGCGTTACGTTTTTGTTATCTTTGAAGAAGTATCTATTTCTACCACTCCTAAAATATGTCATTGATACTACCAGCTATAGTACCATTCCTGATGTAGGTGAGTTTGAACCCTTCTTTATTATATAATTTTTTCGCGTCCCTTAGGGTGTCTATTGCGTTTTTCCTCTTGTCCTTCTTCTACGCTTGGCTTGGCTTGTTTTTTATTTCAACGTTTCCATTGGCTTCTTCTGCGTTCTTTTATGTACCTAATAGATGGTTATTTGTTTCTGTATCAGTTTCCATTTAGAGATCCCTTGTGATATCTTCCAACTTTCCTGTTAATGTCCTTCTATATTCTTGCTTTGTTGTTTGTTTCTCCCTTTCTTAACTTTTCTAAATACTATTTTATCTGATTTTTGATATTCCGCCTATGTCGTGTGGTCCCTAGATTTTTCGCTCACTTTTACCCAGAAACTAAGTAGTGATTGGTGTCCACATTCGCTCCTCGATAGCTCCTTATAACCATTATACTACCTACCATGCCTAGCATATGGTAAATTTATCTCGTTATGCTGTTCACCATTTGATGATATCAATGCTCTCCTGTGTATACTTATGCCTATAGCAGGTGCTAGCTATTGTTAATTTTCTTATGATATCGAATTTAGCCATTCCGTACCCGTTTCCGTTTGATTCTTCGTGCGATGAAAACTTGCCAAAGCAAGGGTAATAATATAGGAATTCAACTTTATTTGTTGCTTTTAGTGCTTCATAAGAGCCATCTTTTTTTTAACCCTGACTATTACTCTATAAGTGCATGCACCGTGATGAACGTGACATATTATGAAATCTGGATTTAATTCTTCAGATCGAAATTCGATCACAAATCGGGATGAAGTCTAACGTTGTTTTTTTTGGAGGTTTGAGTACAGCTACGCCGAAGTTCCTTCTGGACGATTTATTGACGCTGTAGAAAATGGTAGAGTCTCTTCGTTTTATTTTTGTCATTGCTCCAGATCTATATTATGTTGTAGTATTCCATGACGCGAATTTTACATCTTTGTTCCTAAATCATTAGTCCGATGACGTGCAAGACTTGTCAATTCCATAGAATAGAAATGTTTTTCGAGTAGAGATTGTCAACCTCTTGTACAGCCCCTACCAGTAGGGCCGGTCCTCGAGTATTCATGTCCCCTCGAGGCATGGATGGTCGCTAGGTTTTCAGATTCTACTTCTGATACTTTTCCTTAAATCAGACTCCTTTTTCCGACCTTGGGACGAGCAGTATATCCTAGCAGAGAAACCGCATATATTTGTTTTAATGAAATGAAGTTAAAAAAAACTTAACCAAGGTATGACACTTTTTCATATCTACTATTGTGCTATCATTTCCTTACTCCCTTATGCTTAAAATAAAATTTAATTCCTTCCACTTGAGTCTTGTACCATTCTTCCTTTACTACATACTTGTTAATACAAAACTACATTATTTCCTATTTACGAGCATAAATACTGTTCTCCTCATCTGCCAGAACTACCTTAGACTCCTTTCAAGCCATATAACTTAAGAAAACCTCACATGACGTGGTGACCTATAAATGACCTTGAAGCTCAGTAGTGCAAGACGATAACATGGTCGAACTAGTTTGTTTTTAACTGAACACATGATTGTGTCATTCGGCACCTTCAGACTGACATATAATGTATGCGTGTATCCAAAAAAATAGCTTCAATCAGCAGGAACTCAACCCCCACAAATACGAATTCAGTTTAATAAGGTATTCCTGTTAGATTAGGTTTAAAGATGTCGTCGAAAGCTTTAACAATGGTGTTACAATCTCACAAAAGTGCACTTTCAGTAAAGTGTCTTTTAGCATTTTATAAAATTAAATAAATATAAAAAATACGCAAACTGACACAATTTCAGGATGCGACGTAAATCATTACACCGATAACTCTAACAAAATTCAGATTCCAGACAGCTCCGAGCTCGTCTTAAATCAAAACAGTTTTCTTCAATTTCTCTTTTCCCATTCGCGTGTCGTTTATCACCGTAATGAGCTGAAATTTATGAAAAAGAAGAGAAGATAAAAAAAGATTAAAAATGCCTTCAAATTAGCAATAATTTTCAAGCCGTCAGCTACTGTTTTACCTAATTAATAACAGATTAAATTATTGTAGGAAGTGGAAGAATGGAAATTTGCATAATGATTAGTGGAGATTAGCTAAGCAAGATTAATCGTGACTAGGGCGGCCTTTTACTTAATAACTGGGGATTAATATTCAGTCCATGAGCATCACTAGTCGTGGAATGCGGGTGTTCTTTGTCTCTGAGCAGATGACATTTTGTCAACGTTTAACTATGCTAGAAAAAACGTCGCTTGAGTGCCATCAGTATCAAGTCTTGCATCTAATTGAGTATATTTTTGTTATAGACTAACATCGGAAAACAATTTCTAAACATAAAACATGGCCTCACCTCATTTGTAAATGAATTTCTCGAAGGCTCTCAATTAAAATTCCAACAGACGTCGATACAAACTATCAAGAGCCAAGCTGCATGTTCAGTGAGTGCGCCTTCCGCGAGATAAGGTACGGGTGCACAGTTGCAGATATTTTACCTTTGAGCCGTTTTCGCTCTTAAATTGCGCCTAATAAACTGCTACCTGGCATTCCACGACAACAGGTGTAACAAATCCGCCGTTCGGCGACATCTTTCCGTCCATGAGCACTATTCTCCCTTCGTTTGTGCTTTTTGCTGGTTTAATTTCACACTGGATTGGAAATCGAGGGATGTGCCTGGATTGAGCCTGGGCAGTGCAAATGCAGTGCGAGATTCCGGTCCTCGTTGCCGGAGCATAGGGAGCCCCAAAGAGACTTCTTTGATTCCTTTTGCAGAATTCATTGATTTTTCTGAAATGGACCTTCCTCGCCGTGACAATGGAGCAAGTGGCCAACAACAGTATGGAGTCCATTCTGTCGTGGATTACGAGAATTGTTGGGGACAAGTCCCATGCATTTAGGAACGGGCTCCCAGCTCCCTGGGGAAACAGAGGAAAAAAGCGGAATTGCATTACAGTTAAACTCCCAATTAATCCAACTTTGATGACTGACATTGTTTGACTTTTTTTCTGATAAGACGGCCAACAATTTACCTCACTTTGGGTTTTTACTCGGGGCTAAATTGCGCGTCTCTTCAATTATTATTCCAATTATATACCTGCAACTTTTCCCTACGTCTATCATCCGCTGACGGGATTCGTTATCGACATTTTGTTGCTGTCAATGTATAAATTTATATCCACCAGGACTGGGGTTGCTTTAGAGTTACCTTGGTACCAGACGTGGGGATTGAGGTGGCAGAGCGGTATCCAGATCCTCGATGTACATAACATAAGCATTATAGAACGCCATAGGATCCATAAAAAACGTCGAGTTTCTGTCGTCATTTGATATGTACGTATCAATCAGGATTTCTCCTGGCTGGGAGCACTTGCGAATGTTGCCTGTTGTTATCTTTAGTAACATGAGCTCCAGATTGGTTTTTCCTGGTAGATTTTTTCTTTGCAATTATCAGGGATTTGCTGACAGCTAGATTTATTGTGTTTAATTTTAAACATGAGTTTTTTTTTGCATTGAAACGGAATTACGTCACAATATATATTTGTTTCGTTTGATGTAAATTTGTTTGAAACGATTAGAATGATTTTTTAAAAACTCATTCCTTCGGCGCCTGTGGCTTTAAAATTTTTCAAGACATATAGAGAAAAAGTGCGTTCAAGTTGAGCTGTAACTGAGCAACCTTACAGAAGTGAAGCCCCGATACAAAAATGTTAGTCTTGATTTTTGTAATATTCGTGGATTTCACACGAATTTCTCAAACATGCGTCACCCATTCTTGTACTGTAGGTGAAACTAAAATCTTGCCTGGTACTAGTGTTCCAGTTTTCTGCAAGGGAATTAGGTAAGACATATGGCACTCCAGAAGGTGAAGCGACATGTTTTCAATACAGAAGTGTTAATACTAGTAATGAAGCCTTTTATAATGTAAATTAGAAAATTAATGAAATAACGTCAGGGTTTCTGGCAAAGACACAAAACTGACTGATGACACCGCTGAACTTGTAAATTCAGATCTATACTCGCCGTAATGATGTTAGCAGTGTCGGGTACATTTTGATATATGGTAAATCCTCCAGCTCGAACGTTTAATGGCTTATATTAAATTATACAATTGAAATCCGGCATACTGGCTGATTCTTCATTGACATGCAAATGAGCACGAAGCCTTTGAAAATTAAAAGTAAATCTTGTCAATCCTTTTTCTTTGGTTAATAAAATCTAACACATCTCTGCTAATAGTCTGTAAGCGATTACGCGAGAGTCTGAGAAATTCACCTTGAAGACTAGTTATAAGTGTCGATGTTCATCGGCCATGATAGAAAGTTTTGCCATTGGCTTTTGCTGTAACGTATATAATTTAAAGACTAATCACCAGCGTCAAGACAACATACACCATTGACAATTGATGTTTTTTATCATATTCATAAACGATTTTAGAGCATATGCTTCCCTGATAATTATAAATCGTAGTTGCACAAGCACAAACTAAAGGTAGATACCATCGTATAACATTTATCTTTCTGTTGTTAAGTGAAATAGTTGTTGGTCTTCCAATTTGATTAGCAGCTACATGTCCAGCGTCTTTTTACTTTATTTTTCTTCAAATTGTTCACTGTTTCCAATATTAGTCAATATTAAAGAGAACTGTTGGTTTTTCTGAACTTGATCCAACTCATTAAATATGAGACCCTGCCACAAAACAGCTACTACTTGTAAATTGGAGTAGCTCAAACTGGTGGCAACTGGTATAGATCCAGGCAGAGGGGCGGAGCGCGTGGGGATGGAAGGAAAAGGGCACACGAACTTTCGCTTTGGGTGGGGAATTCCACACCCCAAATATTTCATGTCCACCTAATAACCCAGAACGTTATAGGGTCGTCTCGGTCGCTGGCGACGAAAGAACGTGGTCAAAGGGCCGCACATAAGCAAGGATTTTCATACGAAAACTAATTATATTATAGTAGAGCTCTTAAGAACTTATAACTGTATAGCCTAAGCTTTTTAAATCCCAGCCGACTAGCATTTAAAAAGGAGATTGCCTCAGGGACATTCCGAAAGAATGATTTCCCTGTAGGTTCCTCATGAGGACACGATGTAGCAAATGGGGGGCATGCGAAAAGAGGGCTTTCCCCTTAGTTTCCTCATGAACACTACACAGAATAAAAAATAAGCCTTACTGAAGTGAGGTATGCCTTATCAGTTTCTCATAAGAGCTCTTTGAGGTAAACCTCATTAAGGCGCAAAAAGATTGCGGCGGTGTCAGTGGCGGCGACGGTGACGGGAAAACATTTTAAATACACGAACCATCATATGTGCTAACACAAACGGCCGGCTTTAAAGTTATACCCTTAAGTTTTAGTTTGACACATACCAAGCTTTGTTGTTACCTTGCTTCATATTTCAGGCAATTATGTTGGCGACCATGAAGGGTGTCATTTAGCATACTCAATAGACCGGTTCTGGTTCGATTACAGAGGTCAAGCAGCATTGGACGTGATTAGTACTCAGTGGGGACCGCATTGGCAAAGCGTCACTCGCGTTTAAAAATATAAAGCTTTCGACAGCGACGCAGTTATTACTCACATATCCACGCCAGAATTCTCAAATTTTTCGTCCTCTTTTTTTCACTAGGGATCGGGTGGCAATGATTTTTCCTCAAAGAGGCCAAATAGAGCATTGCTTATAACGAGGCGTGTATGAGGCAAGGCTATAGATGCCCTGTTCTTATAAAGCAATCCACACGGGGTCCACATGAGGCAGTGGGGCTAGTCTCATAGAGGCCATATCTGCACCCCCGCCTCCCACCAAAAATTCTAGACGGCCTTAAACCCATAACCAAAGAATTCAAAACCATATAACTCAACAGACAGGGGGTATATAAATTGACCGATTAACTTTTTATATTTTAACGGTTATCTGTTCAGTTTCCCCCACCCATAATGATTATGTTCCACCGCCCTTGGATCCAGGCCCGGTCTTAGAGAAACAGGGCCCCTAGGCACTTGACATTTGGGGCCCCTCATCCGGAAGCCATTTTGGAAATTTAGCAAATAAAATGCACAAGTAAAGGTACAGAAAATATAATATAACTTTATCAGACTCTAATTATTATAAATAAAAATTAAAAATAATTTAAACTTTATAGAATCATCCGGCAAACTTTCTTCTGTGCAAAAGAACGGATGACGTCATCATAGCCTATAGACTGCATTATTTCTGACTCTATGTACATTATAGATAGGTAGTGAATTTAGCCTGTTCTCTTCTATAGTAGAGCTTTATTAATTGTTTACCCTGTTTAGCGCTGAAAATGACCGTTCTGCTGACCAGTTTGACGCTGGTGTATATAACAGCATTCGGAGCGCAATTCCTACGTTTGGATAAATGCCCAAGAAGCCTTTTTCCAATAAGTATTTGTATAAGTTCAGTGACGATAACTCTATAACCTAGTCAGACGTCAAATTAGCTCGCAGATGCAGACACTCGTTTTCCAAAGTCTCATCCAAATACCCCGGATAGAAAGCTGTAAGGTTTCTGGCTCCTTCACGGATGTCTTTAGATTCCGTATGATGTAGTTTCGTTAGAAAGTCAACCTTTTTGCTTAATTCGTCAAAAGCAGATCCGTGTCTCCGTAGTTCTGCAATCAGCCTGCCTATAATGACGTTAAAAATCGTAACTCTTAATCTGTCCCTGCCAGAAAGTTCGGTCTCATTATCCTTGACTTCGTCGGACTGGCCTTTACGCTTGCGTTTCCTCCGCATGTCGTATGCATAGCTATTTTCACCGGATTTTTCAATAGCTTTCGACTCATAATGGTCAACGGTACTACCGGATTTCCTGAAGTTTTCTAGGTATGTTACCAAGGACTGATAAAGTTCGGCGATCATACCCAGGTCGATTTTTACAGATGGCGGAGACTTGCTCACTTTGTTGAACCTTTCCAGGATGTCATTCCAGAGAAGGGAGTCTAATGAATTAAAAAGACCTGAAGCCTCAGAGCACGTAGATGGTTTTTTACTTGTGTCATTGGCAATTATCTGAAGAGCTGCCATGATCTCATCCCAGGAGCAACATAGACTTCGGCAGGCGTCAGCTCGAGCAGACCATGTTGTTTGAGAAAGACTCTTCACGACCGTTGAATTTGGCTTCAGTTTCGACAGCAAAATTTCCCATCTTTGGGTCGATACCGAAAAAAAAATGTACAATGACTGCAAAGTACCGAATAAAGCAGCTTGACAGAGCAGAGTGAGCCGAAGACCGGAGTATACACACGACATATTGCTGGCGTTGTCATAAGGCTGCCCTCGGCAATTGGCGATATCCAAGTCGTGGTTTTTCAATGTCTCTAGGACGATTTTAGCTAGGTCTTCTGCTTTATGTCCACAATTTGGAATGAATCTCAAAAATCGTTCGACAGGACATCCGTCTTCAGAGACATATCTCACTATAAAAAGAAAGCTGATCTATATGAGAGATATCAGGAGTAGAGCCAACAGAGATGGAGAAATATTTGGCATGTTTTACCTCAGTCGCGATCGTGTTTATGACCTTTTCTGTATTTTTGACGAAAGATATGATGTTGTGCCACTGCCTTTGTTACCGTGGCGTTTTATGTGTAAGGTCATAACATAGTTCCCACTGTTTTTCGATGCAAATCTCTCATGGGAATCTCTAAACGGCAATCCTCGTGCAGATAGTGACCTCACAACAGCCACAATGCGCCTCAAAACCTCATGCCAACCTCCTTATTTCTTCTTCCGTTTGAACAACAAGGCTCTTGGCAACTCTACCCCAGCATTATTACTTGCTAGCAGTTTCGCACATGCTGACCTGTGTTCGTCCGAATTCTCATGTTGTTATTCTTTGAATTGTGTTTTTCCAGTCGTTGTACCCTTCATTAGTTAGCGACCCCGATTTTTCAAATATCTTACAATGGGCACAAAACACGGCACCCTTGCTCTTCGAAAAGATGAGCCAAGGTCAAGGTTGTGTTTTACCATTGCTATGCTATTTGCGCCTGCCGTCAGACGTGGTCGGGGTAGCTGGGTGGGCCCCTAGGCGGGGGGCCTTGTAGGCCTAGGCGAAAATCCGGGGCTGAGCTCTCCAATCTAAATAACACATATAGTGTAGATTACGGTTTGGTGTTAATAGATTCGAAATAACATGCAGCAACAGTTCGTTTTGCATTCCGTTTGCCACTTTCATGAACACTTTAAAATATTTGTATTAGGCATTCTGTCAATTTTGCCTTGCGTTCTGTTGGTACAAAACGTGCCTAAAGAGGTACAACTTCAAAACTTTACCAGCAAAAAATTCCGAGACTCTTTTAGATCGCAAATTATCTTAAATATAACCATACGCGAAATCAACACATAAGATTTATAAAACGTAATTACAAAAATAAATTAAAACAATTCCGCTGAAACCACTAACAAAAACTAAAATTTTCATAATTACCAAATAACAAAATTTATAAAATCTTTCCCAAAAACCATTTGAATATATAAAATAAAAACCACTCCCAGAAATTAAAAAATCCTCCCTCAAATATATATAAAAAATTATGCAACAATGTTACGCATTTAATAATGAACCGCCATTAAAATCCTTAACGACAAAAATTCAGCATAAAATCGTTTCTCATTGATAAATTGTCTACGATTTACCAAAAAACGAAATAAAAAAACAACATGGAATCAGATATTTGCGATCAAATTAATTAGAGACAATGATCACGGGACGGGACCAGCGATTATTTTAATAATGGCAGTTTTTCGTCGTTTTATTATATTTCGACTATTTATTAAACGAAGACCTCCTTAACGAATTTTTTTTAACGATCAAAGAAAATCAAGCAGAATTCATTAAAAAATGTTGAAAGAAATCCTAAAATCTATAAAAAATTCCAAACGATCAACCCACATAGGAAATGTCCGTCTTCTTCTTCTTCGGTTTTTTTTGGGAATTTAGTGTCGAACTACCTGAAACGCCCACAATTCGAAAATTTTATGCCCGATATTAATTGACGTCGATTTTTATGATAATGAGGCGACCATTCTGTTAACTCGAAAATACTTAATTATTTAATTTAATTCTTCTTCTTCTTTTTGTTTATACATGAAAAATAAATAAATTTTGTACTAAAAATCAGTTTTGTTAATAAGACTTGAAAATATCCGCATTTTCGGAACCAAACCACCAAAAACTGCACGAGTCCCGGCCGCTCGCAATCAGAAACGATCCGAAAAAATGTTAATATCGAAATATATCGAAAAAATATCGTAACTTTTGTTTCTCGTTGGTTTATTAATCGATTATTTATGCAAAATGCAAATCGGAATTTGTTTAACAATTTATTCGTCTAATTTCGAGATAAATTCACCTTTTGTTGACTTTTGTGGCTATTTTAATTTTAGGATTCCCAATTAAGATAAAATTGGCAAATTGAAGGGAATTCAATTTTAATGTGATGTGCGTGGGCAAATAACTTCTTAATAAACTGGGGCTGGTCAAGAGGAGTTTATTTTTTATTTTTTTTTATTTAAGTTTATTTTATTTTATCTTTATATTCGAACGGACTTCGATTGGGGGAATTTTTAATTCAGTTTATTTTTTTGTGCTCTTCTGGTCAGATGACGGTTATAAAAAGTGAATTAAACCATGGGAATTTTTCGGGAATTTATTAAGTTATAGAGTTTCGTTATAAAAGACACAATTTTTATGCCTTTTTTCATTTCGTTAAGCGCTGGACAATGAAAATTTTTACAATTTTTGAATTCATATAAATAAATAATTAAAGAAAGGCTGCGGAAAGAATATTTTAATATTAAAACATGTTTATGTATTTAAATAAGATTGTTAGCGCAACAAGCTAAGGTTTATGTCGCATATATAGGTCCGAATATGGGACCAGTTTAAAAACCTTCCTAACATTAATAAAACTCAGGAGCAAATAGTTTTAAAACATACAATTTTAATCAAAAATGTCATATGTAATATCGGAAAAATAAGATACTAACGACGTTTGGGAACTAGAACAGTACCGAGAGCGAAAGCGAGGCGCGGGAGCTCCACTGAATAGTCCGTGGTATGACGCAATTCACACCAGGCTACACATACGCAAGAGCCCAGAGGGTGATCTGATCACCGATTCCAAAGGCATTTTGGAGGGGATGGGAAGAGTATATTCAGGAATTGTTAAATAATGGGCTAATTGAGGAATTGGAGGCGCCACCATAAGGTTTTTCTGTTTCATGTAGCACACCGTTGGAAAGGGAATAAACTGAGGAAGTTTTTTTTTAAAAAAAAGCTAAATTCAAAATAATCCGGGGAATTAGAATTTTAAGGAGACAAAATTCCAAAATCGCTGAAAATTGGACCACAGCTTCCTTCGGACTTTTTAAGAAAATAATTTCGGAATCACAAAAAAAAACATGGCCGCCGGAGATATCACTTTTTAACAAAAAAGTCACTCAAAAACTGGTTTTTTCGAAAAAAATTTTATTAATCAATACGAAACGTTATTGCCTACAAAAAATCCCTCTTGCCATTTTTTTGAAAATCTAACCCTTTCGAAGTTATTCAAGGTCAAAGTTTCCAAAAAACACTTTTCGGCCAAAAAATACTTTGAATAATTCGGGAAGGTCAAGGTTTTCGAAAAAATTTCAAGAGCGGTGTTTTGTAGGTAATAATGTTTCGTATTGATTGATCAAAATTTTTTTCGAAAAAACCAGTTTTTGAGTGACTTTTTTTTGCCCAAAACTGATATCTCCGGCGGCCATGTTTTTTTTGTGATTCCGAAATTGTTTTCTTAAAAGGTCCCAAGGAAGCTGCGGTCCAATTTTCTGCCATTTTGGAATTTTGTCTCCTTTCGTGCGTTTTTTTTTGCTAATTTTCCCGGGCTAAAATAGCTTTTATTTTTTTAAAATGAATTTAGAATTTGACACTTTTCAAAACATTTAAACATTTTTACGAATTGGAAATGTAATAACTCTTTTTCTTAATATCCGTTGGATCAAGTATTGATTGGGTAAGAATACATTAAAGAATGCAACAAAAGTGTTTTCGTGCTATTACAACTACAAACAAAAAAGTTATGACGATTTTAAGGGGCAATTTTGAGTAGTTTTGTAAAAAAAAGAAAAAAATCATATCTCAACTACCGTGGCCCCTAGGGCATAGCGTCTACCAGTGAAAACTAGCAAATGACCAACCAACCCACCAATAAATTTCGGTTCATCTACCAAACACCCTGTATATGTTTTAATTTTGTTTGTACCTAATACATAAAATTTATTATTACAATAAGGTAACCAATCGTCATTTGAAGTAACCAATCGTCATTTGATTATCCGATCAGTCCTGATTTTCGGCTTTGATTTGTTGGAGTCCTGACTTGATAAAGCATCATTTCCCCATAAAAGATGTTGTCGACATTTTTTCAAACTTATTCTTGCTTCCAGAGAACCGTGAATATCTGATGATAATTCTACACTGCCGCCGCTAACCTTAGAAGAAGTTAGCGAGTCATAAACCAGCCCGCGACTGCCCACACTACGCCACGCAAATCATGAATTAATAGTACAAGTATGAGGCTAGGCGAGCGCTGGTCCCAGCACAGCACAACACAGCACAGCAGAAACAAACTGTGTTTCATTATATTTAAGCTACCAACGCATATTTGTGACAGCACAGCTTAGATATAATGAAACACAGTTTTCTCTGCTGTGCTGTATTGTGCTGTGCTGGGACCAGCGTTCGCCTAGCCTGAAAGCAGGAAGCAATACCATAAGGCTAGGCGAACGCTGGTCCCAGCACAGCACAACACAGCAGAGCATAGATAATCAGCTGGGAGCCAACAGAGACATAATTTTCTGTCCACCAGCGAATATTGAACGCAGGTCACATAACGCAGTGCACAATTTTGTATAGTGGAAATTGTTACATATATCAAATTTATTTTTACCGTCTATATCCTAATTCAATTGTAATTTTACTCCATATTTTATTTTTCAAACTTTTATTTTTCAATTTTCATTATTTGTATCATATAAGATTGAAAAACGCTTTACTGCTTCTTGACTGTGTCTTACCGACAGAGGAAACTCTGTTTCAATCACAACCCACAGAGCTGAGACAGAGGCCTCTGCGACTGCTGTGCCTGTGCTGTCCCAAATATGCGATGGTAGCTTAAATATAATGAAACACAGTTTTCTCTGCTGTGCTGCGCTGTGCTAGGCTGCGCTGTGCTGGGACCAGCGTTCGCCCAGCCTAAGACAAGAAAAAAGGCATCCTCTGTCCGGAATACATAAAAAAAGTAGATATCACAGCGATTACCAATTGTTGAGTTCGCTATACGCTTACCATACACGAGAAACAGTGCCGTAACTAAAGTATGTGCCCTCGCAGATTTCTGAAAGCGCCCTGCTATTATGCACTCGTTTTGATGCTTCGTACTTCGTTTTGTTAAAAAATGTCACCCGTAAGCTTTTTAATTGAAACTGTTAAATACTTCACAGGGAAATTAGCATTTTAAGTAGTGATGAAACGATTATCACTTAGCGATTACTCTAAAGATTACGATTATCAGCCACATTAACCGACGATTACGATTACGATAATCGCAAAATTTTGTATATTTTAAATAAAACTTATCTTAAAGTTAAGGAAATGTGTATTCAAGTTGTAAAAATCAAAATGTTGCAAATTTTAGTAGATATAGGAAGCTACTTCTTCTGAAGCAATTTTACTGATTAGAGCTGAAAGAGGCTCATCAATTATCTCCTTGCAGATATCCCAGATACCTGCTTTGCTGGTGGAGGGCTGAGCAACAGAAGCTTCACTGTTCAAGTTTGCATTTTCAGTGCCAGTAATAATGCGCTCTGAGCAGAAAATGTAAAGGGCTTCCTTTGCCTTCTGCGAGGTCGAGGCCTGCCTAAAAGTACGAGTTTAAATCTCGGGTCCCGCTGTGGCGATTACGCAAGTCATGTTTTGCTCAATGTCTCCAAATATCTTTGTAACTCCTCGTATAATGCCAAAGTAACGTCTTTTACACACGCACTTGTTGCTTCTTCATTCTGACCATTTTGCAGAAGTCGAAATCTGCCATTAACCACTGGAATAACTTCTGACAATGTCGCAGTATCTTTGCTTAGTTCCTTGCTGATGCCATCAAAAACTGATAGTAATTTTGTGATTTCCTCGATTATTTTCCATTCCTGAGTACTTGTCACTTTTGTTTTCCGCGGGGGGCTCGTTAGATGTACAAGGGGCACTAAGAAGTGCATCTGAAGGTTTTTGAATCTTTATTAGTACGAAACTTCTTGGCATAGTGCGAGTTCGGAAACGTCAAAAACTGCAGCAGCTATGCGGTCATACTGCAAATCAACTTGCAGTGAATTCGGAAACTCAGTCCGAGTCGAGTAAATGCAGCGTCAAAGCATCTTCAAGTTTTATGTGACGTTTCTGGACTCGTGATTGTATACGGAAAGCAGCAGTCAATATTTTAAAAGAAATAATGGAGAGCTGTTTTCAGTCTTAATTATGCATGTACAAGTGAAATGAGTAACTCTAATAATTCTAATTTAAAAAAATCCGTTAAATCTTAAATTAAAACGAAGTTAGAAGAACATTATTATATCCCTTAAAGCAACTCCCCATAACGCGGGTTTTTCCTCTTTCGGCTATTAAACTCGACTTCGTTTTAGTCGAGTATTAATTAATAATTTTATTTCTAAATCCGACAAGTCCTTTTTTAGGTTTTTACAACAAAAAAAAATTTAAATTATAATAAAACTTCAGAATATAACAAAATAAACCTACTCTGAAAACTCCACCTGAGAATACATTTTTACAATCAGCAAAAGCAGCGCCACTTTGTGCACTGCACTATCTGCACAACTTTGCTGCAGGGCTACGTTTATACTGCGTTTCCGAACTCTCAACCTGCTGAGCTGCAAAGCTTTCTGCAACTCGTTGACGTTTCCGGACATCTGATTTGCAGTATTACCGCAGTTTGACGTTTCCGAACTCACCCATAGTTCCACATATTTGTAGTATTTTTCCCCACACAAGAGATTTTGGCATTGCAGTACTTACATTTCGATTTTTGCAGGACTTCAGACTCTTTTCAAAATACTGCCAAATATCACTCTTGCGTTTTGATGACATTAGAATTCCTAAATAAAACACCGAACAAAAACACCAAAGTTACCAATTTTCTCACAAAACAGATTTACACCGGCGGTATTCAATTTTGTTACTGCCTGTCTCCTGGGGCTTGTTCTAGAGAATAAGGCCCCTGTATTCAGTTGCCCCCTAAGCCGTCAAAGGGGAGTCCCCAAAATTTTGCGACAAATAATCGCAATGATAATCGACGATTACGATTAATCGCTAAATAATGATAATCATCGATTACGATTACTAATTTACGACCACTAATTTTAAGGAGACAAAATTCCAAAATGGCTGAAAATTGGTCCACAGCTTCCTTGGGAGTTTTTAAGAAAACAATTTCGGAATGACAAAAAAAACATGGCCGCCGGAGATATCGTGTTTTCCCGTGTTTTCCTTGTATCTCGGTTTCTATATGTCGTACAACCCCGTGCGAGGGCCCAAAATGTTTACCATGAAATTCTCTACAACTTTAGTTGTTACAAAAATGTTGACCCGATTAACCCTTTTAGGGCCGTTTTCACAATCTCCGGTTAAACGTTAACTGAATCTTTAACCGTTAGTTAAAAATACCGTTTCACAATCTCTGGTTACAGTCAATCTGTCAAATAATTTTCATTTAACTGGTAGTCAATTTAACCGAGAGAATTTTTTCTGGTTAACTAATTTAACTGAAAGTTTGACACTGGGAATGACATTTTTGCACCTTGGTTTTGTTATGGAAAACATAATTTAATTTTTAGTCATGCTCAAAAGATCAATAGAAACTATGTGCAAATTCGACGATTCAAGTGACGAAGATCAAGCATATATAAGTGTTCGAAGTGTTCTTTTAATAAAAATTGACACTTCTGACATTTGATGTACTGTAACTATCAAAAAACTAGTACATTTTAACTTTAACTTCAAGTTTGTTAATCATAGTTGGCGAAAACGAAATTTTTTTACTGGCACTTTACGGTCACAGTTAAGGTATTACGTAATGCGAATTTTGAAGATTTTTGATCCTCCATCTCCCCCATGTAAAGCGCCGTAACGTTATTCTGTACCCTCCCCCCTCCCCTCCCTAAACGTCACGTTACACCTAAGTGACCATTTTTACCTAAAAGCCACAATTATGTTGCGCAAAGTACCGGAAAGTCGCTAAAATACCTTTGATATTGTTTTATTTATTTATTTATTTATTTATTTATTTGTTTAGCCAAACAAGGCACACTTAAATTAAAAAACACAGTAGTACAACAGTCCTTATTATTATTATAAAAATAATTGATTATTAATAACTATTGACAACTACTGAAACTTACTACTATAATTGTAAAGAGGTGGGAGTTATGTTAGTAGAGATCTGAGTTTTTTCTTATAGGATGCCTTGTTGAGTGAGGGGGAGAAACAGGAGCTGTGAGTATTAAAGACCATACAACATCTGTTGACGGGCTCGTTCCTAGCGTAATCGGTGCGATGACGGTATTCCCGAAGTAATTTAGTATGACGTGTGTGTCGGACTTCATCATTGAATTTGATCTTGTCCGACAGAAACTGCACTTTAAGTTTTCCAATTAGAACGTCAAAGGCAACGCAAGATATGAGCAGTTTTCTCCTGCTAGATAACGGCATGAGATCAAGCACCTTGAGCCTGTCCAAGTAGTGCGGTAGGCTTTCGTAGTCATGCGGGTCGTGTAGATTTCTCAAGGCAAAAAGGAGAAATCTCTTCTGAACTGATTCAATCCTGCTACTGCTTACTTGGAATATAGGATCCCAGATAGGACACGCATATTCCAGGATAGGGCGGACTAGAGAACAGAAGAGTGTTTTCGTGACCCGTACATTACTGAATTCTTTGGCTCTCCTCTTGATGAAACCAAGAAGTTTGTTGGCTCTAGCAGTAATACTATCGTAGTGCAGGTTGAAATTGAGTTTTTGGTCTAGGACCACGCCTAGATCTACGATATGATCAACCTGATTCAACATCATGCCGTTGAGATAATAGTACTGCTTCTGTGGGTTTCTACTACGGGAGAAGGTAATTGCGTGACATTTGCTGGTGTTAAGTTGCAGTTTGTTCGTAGTACACCAGTCTTGTAAGGCATTGAGTTTCGTCTGCATGAAGGAAACATCAGTTTGGCCTTTAATGACACTATAGATTTTGAGGTCATCCGCGTAGAAAAGATGTGGAATATTTACTAATTTTTCTGAAAGATCGGAGATAAAAATATTAAAGAGGAGAGGACCAAGATGACTACCCTGAGGAACGCCAGAGGTTACTTCGATCTCATTAGATAGAAATCCTTGGAATCTGATAACCTGGGTTCTTTCGTTCAGATATGATTTTAACCATTCCAGGGCAGAACCTGATATTCCAAATTTTAATAATTTTGCAATTAAAATGTCGTGGTCTACTCGATCAAAGGCCTTGCTGAAATCAGTGTACACTGCATCCAATTGATGGCCGCTCTCCATACCGCATAGCAATTCGGAGATAAGGACCATAAGGTTAGAAGTTGTTGAACGCCCTTTCCGAAAACCGTGTTGTTGTTCGTTTAGATATGGGTCGATAAGAGGGGCAATCCTGTCGAAAACAAGTTTTTCAAAAAGCTTAGGAATTGAAGATAAGATGGCAATCCCCCTATAGTTGTCCACCGACTGCTTATCACCGGATTTATAGATTGGCGTTAGGTAAGATTTCTTCCATAGCATAGGGAACTTACCTAACGATAAAGATTTGTTGAAGATAACGTGAAGAGGAATTACAATATGTTTTGAGCAGCACTGCAGGAAAATAGGAGGGAGATTGTCGGGACCATTACTTTTTTTGATATCAAGATTCTTTAGACCCGACAAAATCTCGTCGACAGAGAGGGATATGCCATTTATGAGGGAGGTGTCAGTGTGCAAGTCAGTCAAATTGTCCGTTGCACTAGATATGGGGCTATAGGTTTCACCAAACCTCTCAGCGTTTGCGGCAATATTAAATAAAACAAGAGATTTCTAACTCGCCAAGTTGGGAGATTTTAATTCCCTAGTTTTTTATTTTAGTAAAAAAACAATGTTACGTAACGCGTTGTCCGGCCGCCTCCATCCCCTGCAACGCATCGTAACGTTTTACAACCTCCCCCCTCCCCCAAATTGCGTTACGTAATACTTGAACGCCCCCTAAATTAACTACAAGTTTAGAAACTGGAAGTATACTGACTGATGGTGAAAACGGCCCTTAAAGTTATTTAAGGTGAAAGTTATCAAAAATAAATTGTTGGCCAAAAATCACCCAAAAACTAGTTTTTTCGAAATTTTTTTTGATCAGTCAATACGAAACGTTATTGCCAACAAAAAAGTCCTTTGTCATTTTTACGAAAACTTAACTCTTTCGAAATTATTTAAGGTCAAAGTTTCCAAAAATCACTTTTGATGAAAAGGGCCCTAGATGAACGAACTCTGATAACATGCACCCTCTGGCCTACAAATATAAGGTAAAGGGGCTGCTAATAGTACAACTAGTAGAGGAAAATTGTCATATGATAGTGATGTAGTTAGGTAGTTGGATTTTTTTGTTTTTTTTTTCTTTACATATGTTAAGATAAAGCGAAAAAAAAATTTCTGCAAAATCGGTCCTGTGGTGCACGAGAAAATTGCATAAATGTCCATTTTTGATGCATTTTGAGTGCATTGCTACACTATTTTTTTAATTTCTCCAGTTCTGTTAGTCGTAGAACAATCAAAAAAATTGGAAAATACTCGTAAATGAATAGACTATCTGATTTGGTATAAATACATTAAGTATGAATCCTAACCCCAAAAAACCAAAATGTATGAAATTTTGTTTTATTTTACTAAAAATGCAATATATAACGGGAAAAAGGTCGGATTTTGATAAAAATTGGAGAAAAGATGTACTTTTATGCTATAAATACGTGGTTGAAATTTCAAAAAAAAATTTCGCTTTTTACGGCAAAGATTGGCAGTTTTCGAAAAAAAATTAAAATTGCCGCCATTTTATGCCAAAGCTACTTGCCAACTATGAAAAAAAAGGCAAAAAATTGAAAAATTGAAATTTTTTAGTGTTTTCAAAGGCCTAAAATGGAAATTTCTAATAAAGTAAAGAAATATTGCGTATGCTCACAAGAAAGTACATAAAAACACCTACATTTAAAAAAAATATTTTACCGTACGATAATTTGGCATAAAATGGCGGCAATTTTAATTTTTTTTCGAAAACTGCCAATCTTTGCCGTAAAAAGCGAAATTTTTTTTTTAAATTTCAACCACGTATTTATAGCATCAAAGTACATCTTTTCTCCAATTTTTATCAAAATCCGACCTTTTTCCCGTAATTTATTGCATTTTTAGTAAAATAAAACAAAATTTCATACATGTGGATTTTTTGAGGTTAGGATTCATTTTTAAAATATTTATACCGAATCAGTTCGATAGTCTATTCATTTACGAGTATTTTCCAATTTTTTGGATTGTTCTACGACCAACAGAACTGGAGTAATTAAAAAAATAGTGTAGCAATGCACTCAAAATGCATCAAAAATGGATATTTATGCAATTTTCCGTGCAGCACTGGACCGATTTTGCAGAATTTTTTTTTCGCTTTATCTTAACATATGTAAAGAAAAAAAACAAAAAAATCCAACTTCCCAACTACATCATAACTTCGTTTTTTTTTGTTTAATTTTCCTCTACTAAACAGGCCCACATTCAGCCTTTTACACGATACCTCACTGAAAATAGAGTTTGCTGTCCGATGATGCCCTCTGAGATAATAGAATGTGGATAGTGCGAAAGGAGATTGACTTTCTAAAAAGCCACTTCCAGAATGTTTTTTGCTTTTATAAAATAACAGTTTAGCTCAAATAATATGAGTGTCCCGCTTTGAATCTTCAATTGCAATTTCACAGTTTGTACAATGAAAAATTAGAATATTCCATCAATAAGTCGAAATCTACTGAAATAAGCCGAAAAAACTATGAGCACTCAACCCACCCATAGTCATATGATCTTGGTGAATTCTACCGAAATTACATAAAGGCAAAAACTTACGGAACTAGCAAAATATTATTTTCCAGAAACTTTCATTCTATTCTATTCAACGTTTACCTAAATGTTAAAAAAAAACTCTTGATTAAACTAAGATACCACAGAAACTACAACATATTTTCTATACACAATAAAATGTTATCATCGAAACATTTTCATTTAAATTTATTCAAAACCCGGCATTTGAGTAGCTAATCAATAAATCAATTTCGCATTTGATAAAGCCTCCAAGGCCTCAATCATTATAATAATTGGCAAAGAAACATTCAAACTCTCGCATTGTGAGGGAAAATCTTTCAAGAAATTACTTTGTTTGAATTCCCAATTGACGACATTGACTACTCTCGATATAGCCGTCGCCATACCATAGCCTCTCGGCCCACGGAGGCAAAGTCAAGGAACGTAAATATACGGACGTGAATATGCAGGTATAACAGGAGAGATAGGAGCCCCAGAGGCTTTAGACCAATTAGCGAGATGATAGAAAATATGTCAATTTTGCTTTATGTGCCATTGCATCCGAATGAACAGAAAATAATCAAAAGATGAAAGATATCCTCCAATAACCATAATAAGCGAATTTTATATCGGCACCAACAGTCCGCGGACACACTATTTATACTCGTGGTAGCCTAGCTAAGGTGCAGACCTAGAGAATGGTGCAAACTGGAGGCAAAAACTCTTGGCGATAGTTGATCTGATCACAGCGATACTCCTCAATGGAGGAACCTCGACTTGTACAAATCGCAATTACTGAAGGTCTGGAAGAACAATTGAATTGTTTGTTGTTACTTTTGCGCTTTGCCATGCTTCTTCCAGCTCCACAGCTAACATAGTCTCACCATGGAGGTCTCCTGGATCTCTTTGGCATTTCCACAATCCACACATGCAGACGTCACGGCATGAGATAAATACATTTCGCGGCTTAATGCCTTCGTGCATCGCAAAATATAGTAATAATAATGGCAAATAAATAAAACAATGATTTGTACTTTTGCAGCCTCCTGGCAGCCCATTACATCCATTACAGACCCATATGAGCTGCTGCTATCATCAAGTTGCCATCTTTAATTGTTAGCGCAAAGCATTTTCACAGGAGAATCAGGTAGATTCCCTTCTGCAGCACCACCGAACCCAGGAGCTGATAACCTCCCCATTTTCCAGATCTGCAAAAAGGGATCCAGGAGAGTCCAATGCGTGCTCATTTGCTTTGGGGGGCTATACTCTTGATGACTGCAGGAGAGATGCCGAGGCGATGCCATATCGAAACAATGGAACGCAATTACACATCCCCGACTTCATATAGCCAAGTCATAACTGCTATAATAATGCAACAATAAACGTGATAGGAACCTTTAGGGGATTATATCTGGGCAGGAATTTCGCTATGACGTCTACGTGGACGAAGCGGTCTTAATTGACAGCGTTGTGAAGTCAAACCAACTATTCCTGAGGTAATGAACCTGTGCCACACTGTGCTCATTAGATTCGTCTTTAATTACAGAAACTCATGGGGAATACTAGAGATGGCAGGTAGATAATTCTGATATTGATGCTGCTTGATGGATCTATGATGGGAGATGTGGCAGGGTGAGGTTTATGTGTACATCTACAATCTGCTAGTCAGGAATTTTTGACAAGGCTTATAATAATTTTCCAATTAGTTATTTGATTGAAGCTTTGACATTTTCCCAGATTTTAATCACAAGGTCCACGAATTCAATGAATTTAACATTATAACGTTTAACGTGAAATAATTATTGTTAACGTGTGAAATGTTAATGATAATGTTTAGGTTAGAATTGTTTATTGATAGTAGTGTCAGAAAATTGCTTGACTAAAAAGTGTATGCTATTTTCTTTTTCTTGTTATGCTCCTTTAATCCCTCGTGGGACATAGGGCGGAAACAGTTCTCCCAGCGGACTCTGTTTTGTGCGACTGCTCTCAACTCCGCCCAGGATCTTCCAGTTGTTCTGGCCTCTGTTAATAACATTCTCCTCCACGTTGTTTTAGGTCTTCCATCGCGATGGGTTCCTTGCGGATTCCAGTCAGGGCCTCTTTCGCTAGATTCTCATTTTCGCGTCGCAAGGTGTGGTCAATCCAATTCTATTTCCTTTGCCTGACGTCTATCCTTTCTTCGCCGGCGCGGGGCCATCGTTCTTCATTTGTAATTTTATCTTGCAAGGGGATAGGATAAGACGTAGACATCAATGAAAACGTCATAAATTGTCTGACTTTGCATGTTTCGCAACCATACAAAAAGCACTGCCTTAATGTTGGGAGTTGAACAGCCGCAATTTTGTTTTGTTTGTAGATATCCATATGCGAGAGTGCCATGGATATTTTGCTCCTTGGGCCGTATACACCCAGTCTTACCCCATTATCGGGTTTGGAATCGTCCGTATACCAAAAGACCGTGCTTCGTCTAAAGAGGAGCCTTCCGTGTTACCATTCTGAACTATTTCCGATAATATTCATAAACGGTTTGTCGAAGTCCATAGTGTTAGGAATGGTACCGCGGCCGGTAGAGCCTCCTTCTTCACTACTAGGTGCAGCGGACGAAGGTTAAGTAGGGCCTTCATAGCCGCAGGCGGACAGTTGATTTTAGCTTCCGTGATACCAAGATAAGCCAGTTTTCACCTGGGCTAGCTTAATCACATCACCTACCACCACCCACCATGCAATGGATGCATACGTGCAGGCGCGGATTTAATGGGGGTCACGGGGGTCATGACCCCACCCAAAAGCGCTCGCTGTTTAAAAAACAAAATTGATCCAACTAAAAAAACAAAAAACAAAAAATAACCAAACGAACAAAACCGACTTTTTTGCAAATTGAAGCAACGACCTTAAAAAATGACCTTCAAGGTCAACTACAGATTGATCTATACTCTTTCTATATATTTTGATTTGTAAACTCTGAAGTTATAGGTGTACTCACAAGAAAGGGCGCGTCTTCATCAAAAACACATTAGGGCACGTTTTCTGCCCTACTCCACTCAAATTAGGGACAATTAAAGAAATTTTTCCCACAGCTATGAGACCGGTGCCAAGTGAAGGATATGGGTTGTCTAAGCATGATTTTCACAACCCGCAGTTCGAAAAAAGGGTCGTTTTTGAGAAATATGTGAATTTTATAGTTTTTTCGCCTTTTCTCTATTTTTAAGAGAAACTATGCATTTTGGTCAAAATATCAAAAGAGCAAAGTTATAAGGCATAAAATTTCCTGCAAATTTTGCCTTCACTGTTTTTTCGAATTCGGCATTGTTTCGCCGGTAGAGCTCGTTTTGCGCCTTTTTTCAGACTCTGTTGATAATCAAAGCGTCCAAAGAAAGGCCGTTGAAAAACTACAACTACTACTTTGATCTCATTTAATTTTTCATACAAATGCATAATTTTGGCTCAAAATCTACAAATGGCGCAAAACGGCCTCCATCGGCGAAAATATGCGGAGTTGGGAAAAATTGTAAAAGTAAAATTTGTAGGTAATTTTATGCTCTCCAACTTTAGAATAGAATAGAATAGAGACTTCACTTGGCACCGGTCTCAGCTGTGGGAAAAATTTCCTAAATAAAAACAGGGATTTTTTCACTAATTTGAGCGGACTACGTTTGTTTTTAATCCACGAGAAAATTCTGTTAGTTTTGTTCGTTTTGGTAATTTTGTGTTTGTCCCTAAAAAAGCCTGTTTAGACGCTTCGCTCCCAGGAACGTTCCTCACGAACTTTGTGGATGAAGGAAGAGGTGGGGTGGTACCTCTCATCAACCCCACTACAGTGCCGCGGCCAGACAATGGGGGGGATTTGGGGAGAGTCCAAAAAAATTTCGCTCGCTTCCCTCGCGCGTTTCTCTTCATACAAACCCGTCCCCGCGACAGAATAATGGCCCATATGCTGATTTCTGTGGCCCTTACTCATTTGTATGGGCCATTCTCAATAAAGTAAAAATGCAAATAATGAATTCAAATGATTTTTATTCCAAAATAATTTTTCGCTCGCCTCGCTAGCGGGGCCTCAAAATCACGGGGCCCTGTGCAGGTGCACATCCTGCACATAAGCCAGCCGCGGCACTGCCCCACTACCTCCTTCATCCACAAAGTTCATGAGGAATGCTCGTGGGAGCGAACCGTCTAAAAAGGCCCTTAGGAGTAGAAATTTTTTTTCGCCACTTTTAATTCCTTGACCCCCCCCAAAACAAAATTCTAGATCCTCGCCTGCATACGTGACCATCCATGTATAGTCAAAACATTAACCTCGATTTGAGGCCCCAGGTTTTGCCTAAAAATTTACGACAAATATGGAAAGATGTAATTACCTTGTCAATTAGTCTCTCAATCAGAGATTTATAGCAAAGCTTTTGATCCAGAATTATACCTAGATATTTAGCCTCTTTTGAGAAAATAACTTTTGTACCATCTAGAGAGGAAGGTTTTAAATTTAGCTTCCTCCTATTAGTAAATGGTGCAATGAGTTTTTTGTGGGTTAATACCGAAATTCTTGCACCGGTATGAGGTCTGAGATGGTCCCATCATGACCGCCGCTGATTGTTATGACGATTTCATTTGCATAAGCCTGTGCTTTGAAGCCCCCGTAATTCAGGTCGGCAAGAAATTCGTCGATTACAATTGCCCGTAGGAGAGGTGTTAAGACGCCTCCTTGAGGGCAACCCTTAGCAGCCATTAGGGTAACCGATTCGCCATTCATCTCAGCAGTTATCAATCTGCTGCTGAGAAGGGACGTGGTCCCTATATTCCTGTTCCTATACAGTGGAGGGTTTAATGCCTTTTTACTGCGGCTTCATTGATCGCGTCAGAGGTAACTCTTTAAACCAGGGGTGGGCAAACGGCTGATGGCGATCGAACAGTTCGAGAGTCGATCGCAGACATTTTAAATAATTTACTAGCATAATTTCAAATCTTTTAAGGGGACTTTTCGTTTCAAAAAGTTCAAAAGATTCGATTTTTGTTTTTTACATAAAAGTATTCCTTAACATCACAGAAATACTGTCCTAAAACCGTTTTAAGAAATTCGTATAGAAAAAAAAGTTATACCTATGTATATTTGTACGCACGTTTTGAGCGTTTTATATGCAAAAATTATGTTACAAAAACTTAAAACGCGTTTTTCTCAAAATCACCTTTTTTGACTTGGCTCCACACTTTTCTCGAAAGCTACTCAACGGATTTCAATAATCCAAAAACCATTCGATTCGTTATAAAAAATACTAGTAACTAAAACTTTAAAAATATTATGTTACACACCCCTATTTTTTTTATACAGGGGTAGTTTGCCCTCAAAAATATGGATTTTTTATGATTTTTCAGAAAAATGTTTATAAAATGATAAAAATATTAAAAATAAAATGTTTTTTAGGTTTAGTTATTAGTACCTATTTAGTCTTATGAATAAAATCCCTTTGGAATTTTTACTCTATCTGTTACAGGAAGCCCAAAACCTGTGGAGCAGTTTAAAAAGTATCTTTTGGAAGAAACTCTCTGCACTGGTCAAGATGTACTAAAAATGCAAAAAAAATTAATTTTTATATTCTTAATATGTTTTATAAAAATGCCCAAAAGGAATCAATTCGATAAATATAATAGTCTTTTCATAAAAAAAAATTAAAAAGTGTATTTTATTTCAATTATGAAACGAACAGTCCCCTTAATTTAAAATGTGTACTAAAAATTTAGCAGACGATGAAACATGAATTTAAAATTAAACACGTACCTATTGTACAACCGACATGACTAATTCCCAAGCAGTGCTTCTACTCCCTTCTGCTCATTCTACTGTATGCGTACGCACGTTGTGTTAATACTGCGCTTGCGGTGAGATGCAACTAGCTGTGGCTACCACTGATATGTAATAATGGACTGTTCATCTGAAATACTTACATACAAATTCATGGACCCAAACCCCTTTTGTCACCGAACTCAAATTTTGTTCAATTTCGTGTTATGAGTGCATTCACTGGCAGAAATAAAATCAGATAGTGCTAAAATTGAAAAAACTAAATTTGACATTCAAAAACTGCACACTATTTCATTTTCTTAAATATTTTTCTCTTCACTTTCAATAAACTACATAATACGACAACTTTTTTATCTTTTAAATGAAAGAAGAAAGGTAAATAAAATTCTGGAATGATTTTAAGCGAAATTTAAAAAAAATCGCCACAACGGTTGCACGGTATTAAAGTTGCCATACCTGATTTCATATTTTTCCTTTGAAATAATGTCAGAATATTTACAAAAAATAGATGGGTATAGTGACTTTTTATTTCTTTCTCTTTCCCCCATAAGCCCCGGAATTTGTTGAAACAGGGGTAGAAAACCTTGAATTTTTTAACATAAACATTTGTAATTGTTAAAATAAAGCATTTTAAAAGGGAAAAATTATCGAAATTTTATTTTTTATTTCTTTTAACAAAAATTTATGCGGTTTCAATCTTCCAAACCTAACTTTAAAAAAAATTTTAGTTTTAAAAGTGTACACGTCAGTGAAAAAATGTTTGCCACCTATGGAACGAAATGGAAATTCATGAAAATCTTCTTATGAGCAGCCATGAACATGTCAGCGGTCGCTACTCAAGCTGCTGACAGAAACAGGCGCAAACGCCGTGCGGGCAATGACAGAGAGAATAGAAGTAGTGTATTCAAATGCGCACTAACGAAATGCTGATTTACGCTACGCACACACCGCGCAAGTTGCTTTACTTTCTACTTTCTGCGCGTTGCCGCCGCGTGTGTCAAGAGATGTTTGTGTTTTGAGTCGTGTTTTGGTGGTGGTGGGCATATGTTTGGAGTCGTGTGTTGGTGTTGGCTGTGATAGCAAATTTGTTGATTTTTATATTTTTTAATGAAAATCTTTATTTTTCCAAATTGGGGTAATTAAATTAGCACCTAAAAAAAAGACAAACCCTGTAGGATAGAAAAATTATATGTAAATCATTCAGGTTTTTCAATTTTTTTTCCAATCACGTCCACTTGTCACTTTGATTTCGTTGTTGTGTTCAAAGTCGGAGCGCGCCGCCGACACCGCAACATCATGTCAGTGAAAAGTCGCCACACACCGCGAAGCCAATGTCCGCACGGCGTTTGCGCCTGATTCTGTCAGTAGCTTCAGAGTGCATGCGGCTTAGGACGCGTTCCCATAAGCTGCATGCAAAAGCTTTCAATGTTCTCTGATTGCCCAGAAAAATATATTTGTCTCGTGTTTTCTCTCTTACACAGTCTTGCTACCTAACTTTATAAAACTTGTTGAATGCCACGCATCTACATCAAAAAATTAATCCAAAATATTTATCAATAGAGTAGTAGCATAAAATAGTAAATGCAATGTATTTAATATATTATTATCAATTATTTTTATTTGTTTTTAATATAACCCATTTTTGACAGTCGATCGCGCATAAATAAGAAGAATTAATATCGTTTGCCCACCCCTGGTTTAAACGCACCCTCTATATCTGCAAAAGCGCAGAGAGAGAGATTTCCCTGGCCCCAAGGGATTTTGCTTCCTTATACAATCTTCTCCCCGATTTAAGCATACAGACCATTCTAGCCTCTCTCTAGCACCTCGGAATATGGCCCAACGCAAAGCTACTCCCGAATAATGGCAGAAGGATTGGTGCGATCTCTTCCAAGCCCCTTTGAGGGAGAGCCCAGGGAAGATCTAGCCTTTTCCAGCAGCCTTCAAGGGTTTGTAGAAGCCAATGGCCCATTCAATCCTACCCACAGTGAAAATTCTGTTTGCCAGGCCTTTGTTCCTATTGTAGGACCAGTGGACAAGAACTACCTCCGATCCGGTGTTAGGTCCTAAGGCCAATGCAGGGTCAGTTACTTGAGAACCCGGGAAATGAGAGCTCATTAATAGCTCCATGGAGACCCTGGTGGAGTCTTGAGGGAGACAATGTCATTTGAGTGATCCTTAGATAAGACTTTGTCACAGAAAGCTTTCCATGACATTCTTTTTCGATCTTCTCAACTCTTTGTTGTAATTCGTAAGGGCTTTCTCTTAGAGTTCCCAGATACCTATTGGCCTATTGAATGGCTTTCTAAATTCTCTCCTCTGCAGAGATCCACCATGTAACCCTTCGATTGGTACTTCGTGGTTTTGCAGGACAGCTGGTTTTAAAGGCTGTCACGATCGTTTCTTACAGATTGGCAGAGTCGGTCGGTCTCAAATGATAGCTATCTCCTAACGTGAGGCTCTTAAGACCGTCAAAACACATCTGCCAATCTTGAAAATTCACACGACTAAGGCTAATGTCACATGAGTCTGAATTCAGACTCGGATTTTTTCAGCTCAGATTTTGGTGTCACATGAGTGTGAATATTTCATATACTGTAGCTTTCATATACTGTAGCTAGGGGGCAAAATCGAACCGTCACCTCCACGTGGTGCCCCCTGGATAACCAACTAACGACGGTAGTAGCGAGTGTGAGACGCTATATTCTCGCCTACCAGCGAAGGGCTAGCAACTCTTCCTGGCATTAACCTTTTGCTATGGAACCTACGGCAGAGCCTCGGAATGGACAGATTTCACGGAGACGACCCGGCAAACGTACAAAGGCCAACGATTTGAACTTATTTTCATGGAATGTAAGAACACTATACCAACCCGGTAAGTTAAAAATTCTCCTAGACGAATTGATGAAATACAGAGTGGACGTAGCGGCCATTCAGGAGATGAGATGGACTGGACAGGGAATATTCGAAAAAAGAACACATAACATATTTTATAGCTGCAAAGAAAGAGACCACATACTAGGTACAGCATTCATTGTTCGGAAGGAAATAAAGCACCTTGTCATAGGATTTGAACCCATAAATGAAAGAATGTGCAAGATTCGTTTAAGGGGCAAATTCTTCAATTATTCAGTTATAAATGTACACGCTCCAACAGAAGAGAGCCCGGAAGAAGAAAAGGAGATGTTCTACGACTCTTTAGAGAGAGTATACAGAAACTGTCCCCGTCATGACATAAAGATAGTCATTGGAGATGCCAATGCTAAAATAGGACGGGAAGCAGCGTTTCAGCCTACAATTGGAAAGTTTAGTTTGCACGAACACCACAATGATAATGGATTAAGACTTATAAACTTCGCCATGGCGCAAAATATGGTTATATCCAGCACCAAATTCCAGCATAAGGATATCCAAAAAGCAACCTGGAAGTCGCCAGATGGAGTAACCAACAACGCAATCGATCATGTCCTTATAGACGCGCGCCACCAGTCCAATGTGCTTGATGTGAGAGTATACCGCGGCGCAAATGTAGACTCTGACCACTTCTTAATGGGAACGAAAATTAGGGCCAGGATATCGACAATAAAAACAAGAAGAGGAAACAGAGACAGAAAATACAACGTGGCAGGATTGCAGGAAGAGCAAACTAGGGCTGATTATGAGAACCTGCTCAACGTAAGATTAAATGAAATTGGTCAAAACACACATGAAAACTTGAACGACCAATGGAATGACATAAAAAGAGCAGTGAAAGGATCAGCAGAAATTATTCTAGGTTTCGTTCAACAAGAACGAAGAGTAGAATGGTTTGACGAAGAATGTGCCCAGGTGACAATGGAGAAAAACCGAGCCTACCAAGTCATGCTAAGTAGGCACAGAACAAGAAACTCTGAAGAGGAGTATAAAGAAAAGAGGCGAGCTGAGAAGAGAATGCACAAAGCGAAAAAAAGGCAGTATTGGGAAGAACAAATGAAAAAAATAGAAGAATCAGCAGGCTTAAATGATGCAAGAAACTTCTACAAAAAGGTAAACCAACAACGGAAAGAATTTAAGCCTAGAGTGACAATGTGCAAGGATAAAAGTGGGGATATATTAAGTAATAAGGACGAAGTATTGGCGAGATGGGCAGAGCATTTCGAGGAACTACTACTAATGAACCCAGAGCAGGAGCACATTGGTACCCGAAATGTGCAGAACATGAACGCGGACGATGAGAATGACAGCACAGCAGCCCCCACCATAGAGGAAGTACGCCTGGCATTGCGAGCACTAAAAAATAATAAGGCATCAGGGTCTGACAGCATACCTGCAGAACTCATTAAGCAAGGCGGAGAGGAAACTATCCAAAAACTACATGAAGTAATAGTGGAAATCTGGAGACGGAGAGAAATGCCTGATGAGTGGAACGAGGGCATAGTGTGTCCCTTACACAAAAAAGGAGACCCTCTATCTTGCAACAACTATAGAGGAATAACGCTATTGAACACAACGTACAAAGTATTTTCACGTGTACTCTATATTAGACTACGACCATACGTGGAAAGAATATTAGGAGAGTATCAATGCGGTTTTCGTCCTGGAAGATCCACAACCGACCAGCTATTTGTACTCAGAGAAACCCTAGAAAAAGCTGTTGAATTTAACATAAACATCCACATGTTATTCATCGACTACAAATATGCTTACGATAGTGTGAACCGTAATGAGTTATTTGATGCTATGGAGCACCTCGGAATACCTAATCACCTAGTAGAACTGACGAAAATTTCGATGAAAGATGCAAGGTGTAGAGTCAGAATAGATGGTGAACTATCCCCACCCCTCAGAACAAATAGAGGATTAAGGCAAGGCGACGCACTATCCTGCTTGTTATTCAACGTGGCCCTAGAAAAAGCAGTAAGAGATGCATCGATTAACACATCAGGGTGCATCTTCGATAGGTCAGTGCAAATATTAGCCTTTGCCGACGATATAGCTATCCTCGGAAGATCATTTGAGAGCATGAAGGAGACCTTTGTAGCACTTGAGCAAGCCGCAAAAAAAATCGGGTTGGAAATAAACGAGCACAAAACAAAGTATATGTACACAAAAAACGCCAGAAGTAGCAGACAGAACATAACGATAGACACCTACAATATAGAAGCAGTAGATGAGTTTGTGTACCTCGGCACGATTATAACAAAAGGTAATGATACATCGGCCGAAATCAGAAGACGAATAGCACTGGCTAATAAATGCTACTTTGGTCTACGCAGGCACCTGACGTCTAGAAATATATCAAGGAAGACGAAACTGGCACTTTACACGACACTAGTAAGGCCTGTCCTACTATATGGTTCGGAAGTGTGGACATTGAAAAACGCAGACGAAGCATTGGTAGGAAGATTTGAAAGGAGAATTCTTCGTTCGATCTACAAAGGAATACAGGTTGATGGCATTTGGAGAAGAAGATACAACTCAGAGTTGTATGAAATCAGCAAGATTCCAAACATTGTCAAAGTGATCAAAATAAACAGACTGCGATGGATTGGTCACGTCCAACGAGGTGCGGAACGGAACCCGACAAAGATAGTGCTGGGGAAAGTACCGTCAGGAAAACGCAGACCCGGCCGGCCTAAGAAAAGATATATAGATGACGTCGAAGAAGACTTGAGGCAGTTGGGAATAAGAAACTGGAAAAGTCGAGCCAGAGATCGAGAATCATGGAGGCGAATGCTGGAGGTAGCCAAGGCCAACAATAGGCTGTGGAGCTCCTGATGATGATGAGCTAGGAGACCAGTGTTGTGCGAAATTTTGTACAAAGTATTTTTTTTATGTGGAAGTCTAAGTTCAGGTGTACCCTTTGTACTACCAGTCCGTCATATCCTTCACGTCATGGTCTGATGTCTGGAATAAGAAAGGTTAAGGGGAGTTCTGGAGGGTATATGGGGAGATAGCGATGAACCTAGGATAGGAACGAATGTAGGATTTGTAGATTGTAGCCCTGGCCGCCGCGACGGCTGGAGGAGGAAATTGTATCCTTTGAGAAATCCCAAGCATTATGAAGCTTGTTTTGCAATTTGGAATATATGATTACTCCAACGCAGATCTTGTAAATTTAAATTTTTTAAATTCCGATGAATTCCAATTTTAAATAATCGGGATGATCTATTTTCCACAGGTTTTCTTTGCTTTCAATGCACGAAATTAATTTTTCCCGTCATTTTTTAGTATAACCTTACAGACGCACGCCTTTTGTTTAACTGAAAAATTCAGACTCATCTGACATGGCGCGATAAGGAAACATGTAAGAGAGCGAATTTTTATTCCAATTCTGAAAATTTTAGACTACATTTTCAGACTGAGTAGTCTGAATTTTTTCAGACCGTTTGGAATTTCTGATTCATGTGACATGGCACAATTCATTTCTGTGCATTTTTAGACACTCTGAAAAATTCAGAGTCTGATTTCAGACTCATGTGACATTAGCCTTAGTATGTTTTGGAAACGATTAACACTGTACAATATTTTTGAAAATACATAGAACTTCAAGTATTGATATCTCAAAAACGAAGCGAGATATCGAAAAAAAAAAATTTTACCTTTTCGTCTTATTTTGGGGTGTTTTATCGAAATTTATAATTAAAATATCGTTGGCACGGAAATCCTAGCTGTGATATCACTAGAAATTTTTGGGAAATACCTCGAAGTCAACTTCAAGTGTCAATACGAAAACTAAGCGTGATATCGAAAAATGTTATTATATATTTTCGTCTTATTTTGTGGTGCTTCATGAAAATCCATCGTCAAAAAGCGGGCTACGGAAGCCGTAGAGGTTCCAATAAAAAAAGGGGGGTTCAAAAAATTGGACCCAAAAATGGACCGGCAACATCCGCATTATTCATCTTTGCGCTATTCTCAACTGAACTCTGTTGGCGGAATGCGGTCCTCATATTTTGCACACTCAATTCCGCCCAGCGCCTGCACTATGTCGGCAATCTATTTTTTTCGTATAGAGTGCAGTGAAGGGAAAGAGGGAAGTGAAGGAAGGAACTGCCACAACCACCTACTCCCAACCATTTCTATCGCGACTCTGGCATCGGGTCAACGAGAAACAACTCGCTGGAGTGTTATGCCTCCTGAAACGAGTTGAATCCCATCAACCAACCGATGACATGCGCTGATGGAGCGGGGCAGTGCTAGCGGAAGGGTATGACAGGAGGAATGAGGAATGGAAAAAGAAAGAAGGTGGGAAAGGCGAAAGACCCGGTGCTGTCGGGATTCGAACCCGGAACCTCTGGGATGGTAGCAAGGCGCATTACTCCCTAAACCACCAGTTCCAGTAGCTTGTCCATTTTCTTATAGTCCAGATTAATGTAGTTTACGCGTTATATTTAATAAGAGTAAACTTAAAACAAATTTAGGATGGTTACGAAAAGTATCAATGCAAATTGCACATTATTTTTTCTTTCTTTATACATCAGGGAAGCAATGTTTTTACCAATATTTTATACTTAGCTTATGGAGATTTTAAAATACATAAAAACTTGAATGTAGAATAGAAGTAAAGCCAGCAACTAAGTTGTTAATGCATAACTTAAAACGAAAAGCATTCTGAAGTCATGAATACTTGCACTTGTTAATATATCCAATGTTGGCGGATATGAACCACTTGTGTAGTATTTATTAATGAGCCCACACTGACCCTATGCTTTAACTTGCCCTGCGATAAATGGAATAAAATCAGTATACTAATAACTAATTACTGTTAACGTAATTAAACACTCGAATACCTATGCCCTTTCAATTGAATTCATTTATATGTCTTACTATGTTCAGAAATTATCCGACCGATTCTTACAAGACAACGGATCTGATACAAACGAATTGATCTTGTCAGAAAATAAAACACCTTCGATAAATAACTAACGTAGCCACTTAGAGATTTCACCTCGAACATTTTTCGATAATTACTCTTTGGCTTCCGAAACAAAAATTTACATTTCTCGTTGAAAACAAGGACGACCGAAGTAGATACCAGCCCGGTCCCAAGAGTGAATTGAAACAAAAAAAAAACGACCCAAACGAGAGTTTCATGCTAACTGGAACAACATAATTCTCAGAAGCTGACTATCACGGCGCATTCCAATCCAAAAAAGATGCATAAGACACCACCAACACCCTGAATCCGAATTCACCGATTCACCGGACTGATTGGCATCGAAAACGTTTTGTTAAGAACTCGAAGCCAATTAGAAAAACCTCGAACTAATGAGCCACTGTGCTACAACTCCTTACATCTCCTCGATCAGTCGATCGCGCCCATTTAATTGGTTTTAATTTCTTCTTCGCTCTGAAAGCGGCTCAGAGGATCCAGGAGCCCCATTCCGACGCTCAACCGGCAAGACCTATGGCCGGTGTGTGTGTACCTTGGAGCACCTTTTGGGATCCCGCAAGGGAACAAAATAATTTATCAGGCCGATCTTCGTTCGAGTCCTCGATGAAGATAGGACCGGGTTTTATTAGCTAAAATAAATCTCCTTCGTAGCTTCTGCTTTTTATTCCTGCTACTGGAGATGGGTGATTTTCTGGTCCTTGGTGTTGAGTTGTCCTCGTCATCATTTAGTGAGGGATCGTTTCAATATCAGAGATGCATATTAAGTATTAGATGCCATCAGTGATTTGTATATACTGAGAGTATCATGTCTCTGTTGTAATCGGGACTGTACTTGTGATAACAAAGCTAATAAAAATTGTAGCTGTATAAAATGAAGGTTTTCACTTTTGTTACAAAACTCTACCAGTAAAATAAAAATGTCGCGATATACCATACGCTTGCTGCCTTGTCCTCCATCGAATAAAGTTTTTCCGGATAAGGCGCCTTTAATTAATGCACCGCGCTCCTGAACAACTCTTGTTACATGGTACACGACTAGGTTTTTGTGATGAAAGCCCGGCAACTTGCTCCCGTACCCCAGCCACTAAGACCTCTAATGTGATAAACAATTAATGTCACGATCTCCTTAAATTAAAATATTTCTCATTAAAGAATAAAATGTTCGCAATTAACTTAATTTGTAATTGCTTAATGCTTTTTGTCGGAGCCCGGAGCCTCGTCCACGAACTGTTTTTCTTGTAGTCAAGTTTATATCAGTGCAGTTTATACCCCGCGATACTCTTCTGCCGGGTCCAGGTGTGCACTATGGTAACTCACTGACGCTACCAAGAATCTTCTATGTAAATTTTCAGCACTCGAGCGTATTCGTTGTTGTGGAGCTGCAGCTGTAGATCTAGTTTCATTGTGTATCGAGTGGATTACTGCTAAGTTGGAATCTTCTGCTGCACTGGGGTCGGATGCTTTTGTGCAAATAAGGCTTTGGGAATTTGTTGCTTTAATTTATTGCACGTAATTAAATTTAGCTGGAATGGAAGCAAAGGAATTGTCTTAATGTTTAGAGCAGCTTTAGTTAAGGAAATTGGATTCTGTGATAAAAGTGTGTAAGTTTCAATGGCAAGTTTTTCTTTTGTAGTCAAATCCAAAAAAAAATATTTCTCTTAAAACATACATATTTGTTAGGTATACCTACTAGACACAAAATATTCAAAAAGAATGATTTAGTAAAGAAAATATTTTTAGGCATGGATTCCTTTTGTGGATTTTCCAACACAGAGGAGCAGTGGTAGGTAGGCGATTAAACATCTGTTCAGAGCAAAGTACAGGCTAATTGAGTGTGTTTTAAGATTCATTGTATTCATATTTTACTGATAAGTTTCGAGTCTTATGTAACGACATTATCTAAAATCTATAACAAGGAAGAAATGAGGCTAAAAGCTCTATATTAGAATAAAAAAAAAGATGATTTTATCCGCCTACAGGTCTATTTCCCGAAATTCCTGCTATTTTGGGATACGGTTGTCCTCCATCGTGATTACGTTGTCGGCTAGTCTTAAGGCCCAAACATATAGCAGAAACGAAAACGAACCGAAACGAAAAGAATGGAATAAATCGTATGAAAATGTATGAACTCGGTTATATAACGAACAGAACCGAATCGGAACGAATGATATAAATTTATTTCATTTCGGTATTCCTTTCAGCTATTCAGCCCGTTACTTTGACAGTTCGACAGATGGTTTGTTTTTGAATTTAAAGTAGTTGAAAGAACGAAAAAGAACCTATATAATCGGTATCATTTTCAAGTTCATTTCGTTTTCGTTTCGGGTTCTTTTTGTTTCCGCTATATGTTTGGGCCTATAGTCTGTTAATTTTTGTTAAGAGTTCTGCGGGGTCAAAAATTTCATACAACTCGCTATTGTATCTCCTTCGCCATATTCCAAATCCTCTCTCTTTTTGGCTTATTACCTTAGAGCTTTTCTCCCAAACCTGCTAAATCGTTCCTCTATGTCCTGGCTCATAGTCAAGTCTCACTACCTTAGTACAGTAGGTACTGGTCGTATTACATGTCCACATATCTTAACCTTAAATTATTAATCTGAATATGAATGGATAGTCCTGGATGGTTATAATTCATCTATATATTTCACCTACCCAGGGCCCGCCACTAATTATCGTAGAGCAAGTTCATATTTTAGGTACATGTGTATTATTTTATTTGGTATAAAGAGCAGAAACTTGAGTACTCAGGTTCAAAGCATGAGCAAAATCACAATTTTCTTAGTTTTCGCATAATCTACAAACTATGTAAACACTATTTTATGATAAGACTTACCGTTTAAGCTGTATTTGCAAAAAAGTGATATTTTGACCCTAAAACCCGGTAGTAGAAAATCGGTAGACTTTATAACCCCTTATTAAGAACCCTAAAATGAAGCTCTCTGCCAAATTTCAGCCTGTATCCAATCATTTTCGCTATTTCGCTCTTTTTGGCTTAATTTACCTGTACTATATTGAAACAAACACTCTACTATTTTCACGGATTCCAGATGCAAGAGATAGGTCCACTCGTCTTATTCTTACTGCCTCCCCACATCTACCCTTTTCGCACCAGGCTACAGTTATGAAAGAGCAACTCGACAAAAGTGGAACAATCTTTCACAGTCAGTATTTCCGCATTTCTGCAACAGCAAAAAGTTCAAACGCAAAGCTCATACTATATGTACTATCTCCGCGAGCCCAGCCTAAAGTCTGGTTATGCTTTCTACCGAAACTATCTGAGTCCTTTAGTTCCAAATCGTGTCTTATCCAAAAAGATCAAAAATTGAGTTAGGTACACTGCTACAATCTATGACCACTTCCTCAACTTTTTGAAAAATTAGGACCTTAAAAAAAAATCTTTTCCTGTCCATTTTAATAAAACAAAACTGGGTATTTTTCCAAACTGTGTCTTATCCCATATAAATGTGAAATATGAAAAACAGTTTTTCCTCATTTCTGAAAAATTAAGGAAAGTGGAAAATACACGTTTTGGAACTATAGGACTCACTAGCACAGCTCTGCATCGGTCCTAGTTTGAAGTGCATTATGATATGACTGAATCCAGAGCTTTTTTAGAGGCTTGGCCCATGGTACAAATACCGCAAAGTATGCTCTTACGGAGAGCTTTTATGGTATGACGTCACTCGTAGCCGATTTATGAAATTTCATTAGGAAATAAATGGTTTTTAATTTTTGACGTAAAAACTACTGCACCGATTTAATTGCAATTTTGGATGGAGTTATATCGGTCTACTATCTAACTCCATGCAAAAATGCAATGGAATTGGCGCCTTAGTTTTTATGTTAAAAATTAAAAACAATTTATTTCCTAATGAAATTTATAAGTAGAATAGTATGTAAGAATATATGATACCAATAATTGTAAGTGTTCGAAGCATTCAAGAGATTAAATGGTATTTATTTAAATAAAAAGTGAAAATTTTCCGATGTTAAGTTACAATCTCTTTTAATTTTCTTTTTTTGCTTTTACAATATTTTTCTTTATTTTCAAGAACATTTAAAATTTTTAATCTATATATATAAAAATGAATGTGTGTATGTATGTATGTTCGCTATAGGCTCCTACACCGTGCAACCGATCTTAATGAAATTTTAACCATGTGCTATTTACAATCAAACTTAGAAAATAGGCTATTTTATTACTTTCTAAAGTCACTCCTAGATGGCGCTGTCATGGAGAGCTTCGTTGAAAATCATCGCAGAGATTTGAATTTTTGCATGAAGGTCCGTGGAGGTCTCCTATGATGCACCTCGACGCCCGATTTTCGAAACTCAAAATGGCCGCCGAAATATGACCAAAATTCAAAATTGCCGCAGAAATATGGTTGAATTTGCCAATTTTATTCCGATTCCAATGAAAGTGTGTATCTAGGGGTTTTTAAGGTCGCAAATAACGTATATTTGGTCAAAACTTATAAATTCAAAATGGCCGCGACAATATGGCCGACGAATTTGCAAATTGCGTTCCGATTCCCATGAAAATCGGTATCTGAGGTTTTTTAAGGTAGCAAATAAGGAATTTATGATCAGAACTTATAAATTCAAAATGGCCGCGTCAATATGGCGGACGAGTTTTGTCACTTTTGTACCGATTCCAATGAAAGTGGGTATCTATGAGTTTTTAAGGTCGCAAATAACGAATTTCTGGTCAAAACTTATAAATTCAAAATGGCTGATGAATTTGCAAATTGTGTTCCGATTCCAATTAAAATCGGTATCTGGGGTTTTTTAAGATAGCAAATAACGACTTTATGATCAAAATTTAAATTTAAAATGGCCGCACCAATATGGCCGACGAGTTTGCGAATTGTATGTTTTATGTCATTGAATGCCATTTGATGAGATATTGTTAGTTTGTATATAAAATTTGTATGGAATATATAAAAATACTTTAGCCTGTAGTCTCGAAACAAGATTTTTCAAGATTATGCGAATTTTTGGCTTATTAATTTTTTAGGAATTTACCAACAAATCTTTGATAAATGTCAAATTATACAAAATTTGCGGCACACTTTATCCACAACAATGAATCGTAGTTCAGCAGATTCTCTTTTTGGGAAATTTGTGCGGCGCGACTCATCCGAAACGATGAATCCGGCATAAGTGTTGGTCCTAGCGTATTTAACTTACTTAAGGCCGATTTTTATGAAATTTTGTGTGAATATAGCTGCTATCAAGTAAATAACAAAATCGTGGTCGTTTGTAAAAAAATTACGATTTGTAACAACTTTTTATTAAATAACAATTGGAAAAGGTCAACTTTAACGAATAATAAGTACGTCGATTTTTATCCGATTTTAATTTTGTTGGCGTCAAAATGTTTGGTAATTAATAATCTGTCTAAGTCTGGCAGAATTTTGATATCATCTTTTGTTTATCAACAATCCACGAATATGTGCCGAAAAGTCAAAAATGGGCCAAAAATGGTGGTTTTTCCGAGTTTTTTTTTAAATTTTTGTTTATAACTTTGTGAATTTTTCATAAATCAAAAATCCACCAGACAAATTTGTTCTATATTAAATTCCGAACATTTTCCACTTTATAAAATTAAAATCGATTGAACTCGCGCTGTTATTACGCTTAGAAGTTGATAAAAAGTTTGAAAAAAAAACTTTCGAGATAATTGTCTTTGAAGTGTGACGTTCCGTTGTTTCTACCTGGAATAGCTAGAATTTGATCGGCTCGACCAATCGACATGAAATTTTGTGTGGACATTCTAGTTATCGAGTAAACAACAAAAGCGTTCTCGATTGTTTATAAAAATTGTTTTTTAACGATATTTTTTTAAAATAACAATTAAAAAAAAAGGCCGAGTGGCGTACGCTGAGTGCCGAGTGCTTTTTGACGCCGTGCACGCTATTGAAAAAACACGAAAAAAAAAACATGTTACACGTCGTTTTTTTAAAATCTGAAAACGCTAAATGATAGAGGACATTTCAGTCCATCAGAATATGCAGTAAAAACAAATCGTCAAAAACTCGATTTTAGACCAAAAATACTATCCAGTGATTTGCATTTGATAATATATCCAGCTAAATTTTCCAGTGCAAATTCCTCGAATTGAACACTGGAAATGTCCTGAAAAGTGGAATTTATTGATTCTTCAACTATTTCCTCCCAAATATTCAAATTTTCCAAACAATTTAAACTCACTCACGGTTTTCATATGGAAAAAAGGTAAACAGCAAAAAAGCTGGCTACGAGGCTACGTCACAACAAGAAAACATGGTGAAAAAGCTCTCCGTAAGAACATACCTTGTAGTTTTTTGTACCATGGGCTTGGCTTGGCCGAGCCTGGCCAACCATCAAAGGCTCTATCAGATCCAACTTTGCGAACAGCGGCAGAAGCAGAATTCTGCCTGGTGAATCAGATCCAAATGAAGCAGCAGCAGCGGCAGAATTTTTATTTGACAGTAAATTCTTTGTAAATAATTTTTTAATAATAATAAATTCTTTGTAAAATATCACATAACAATAAATTCTCAATTGTCCGCATCCATTAGTGATTTAAAAACAACTTGCCAAGTGCAAGATGATTCAAATGTCAAAAAATTAGGCAGCAAAATTAGGATTTGACAGCGGCAGAACTCTCTTCTAGTTTTCTTGCCACGTGACCAGAGCGTAAGCCAATAGAAACAATTCTCTGCCGACGGTTCTGCTTTGCTGCTTTGGATCTGATACAGCCTTTAATCTGAATATTCATCGCACGAAGGTAATGATCTGAATTTGGTGGGATAACAAGGGTCTATTATTAGCTTCTAAAACTTGGTGAAACGCCGTTCGGACGACAAATAATGCAGCTGAACCGATAATTGAAATGGCCAGAATACGCTATGACAGAATAAAGCTATTTCCCAGTATCACTTGACTTGTTGGTAAAGAAGCCAAGGAAATTCTAGCCGCCGTATTCACAAGAATATTTAAAATATATGTTTTAACCGATATATACGGAAAATTGCTTTGTTTGGAAGTGGACGTTCGCTTTTACAAACTAAATCTTTAAAATTAGTTCAATGCTCTCTACTACTATTTAATAGAGCAGTTTGTTGATTCTAAAAAATACGATACAAAACCAAGTCGTCATTAAGGAAGTGGGAACACGTTGAAAATTGTATCACCCTTTTTATTTAACCAAGACCCTCGTAAGTACAGGCCTGGAAGCAGACAGGCCAACTAATACTAACATAGCTGAAAAGTGGCCAAAAATTTCTGACAGTTGTGGAATTAACATGGCCGAAGCCATAAAAAGCAATTTTTTAAGTTTGTTTTTGCACTAAAAAGTGGTAAAATATTGTATATTTTCACTTTTTGGTGCACATGGATTATCAGTGATTAGTGCTTTAGTGATTTAATAAAAAAAATTAAAATGAAGTGAGTGGTTAAGTGTATTTTAAGAGTGTTAATTGATTAGGTGACCATTTTTGTTTACATTCGCGGTGGTTTTTTCGTGTTAATATAGGGAAAAAATGTTGAATTTGTGTAGTAACATAATAAAAAGTGCTTTTTAAGTGATTAAAGATTATTATAGAATAGTTATTAAAAACATAAGTGCAGAAAAATGTGAAGGAAAAGTGAAAAAGTTATTGTTATTCATGTTGTGTGGTGGTACTTGCACTTATGTTTTTAATAACTCTTCTATAATAATTTTTAACTACTTTAAATTCACTTTTAATTCCATCACTACACAAATTCAACACCTTTTCCCTAAATTAACACGAAAAAACCACCGCGATTGTAAACAAAAATGGTCACCTAATCAATTAACACTCTTAAAATACACTTAACCACTAATTTTTTTTTAATTTGTGGACTCAGATCACTAAATAACTTATCACTGATAATCCGTGTGCACTAAAAAGTGATAAAATACATTATTTTACCACTTTTTATTCCAAAAGCAAAGTTAAAAAATTGCTTCGTACGGCTTCGGCCATGTTAATTCCACAACTGTCAGACGATTTTGGCCCCGCACAGACACAACCAAAAAGTCTGCTTCCAGGCCTGTACTTACGAGGGCCTTGATTTAACACATCACCAGAGTATTCTTTTACATATTGTAACCATATTTTTAAATCGTAAGGATAATTAATTTACTTTTAACTTTAAAGAAATTACTGTAAAATAAGAAATTCAAAATATTTTTACCTGATTGAAAAATTTATCGAGGGTTCCTTTTTTTTCATCATCCTTCGAAAGTGACAATGTTAACCAACGATAAAAATCGTCTCCCAAACAACCGTGATTGCGTTTCCTTTCAAATCCTGGAGTTCCAGATGCTGTTAATAACGCTTAAATTTTGAGGCATTCAAATCCCATGTTTTTCGACCGCACAGTTTCTGGGCCGTCATGTAAGTTTCTGATTACGACATTATTTTGTTTCGGCCTAATTAATGGCGTTATTAATTTTTACTGACTCTGATAATATGTTAATTAGGAAGTATTTATTAGGAAGCTGAATTCCGAAGTGCGTTGTCAATGGGACACTTTTACCTGTTTATGTTTTTTTTAAAAAAGGGAGTTTAAAGGATTTTTGTGGAGGTTTTTCAATTTCATAGGGACTATGCTCGTAAATTACGCTTTAGAGGGGACGTGGATGTAGGTTTAGAAATTTCTTTTTGGTTAGATACAATAGAAAATTGACGTTGAAAATAAAAATGTTAAGTCCTAATCAACACTGGGAATTTTATATTTCTTAAATATATGTATTTCTCAAAGAAAGAGAGAGAGATTGGAGAGGTTTTTGGCTCTAAAAACAATATTCTTTTTGCATTTTTTAAGTTAGAACATATGATTATGTAGGGATATCGTCCTGCTATTTCCGGCCTTACTTAGTCAAGGAGACTGGTGATGAAAACCCAGTCGGCTGCGGCTAAGTAAGTTAAAAATGAAAACAATTATAATTTTGCCGATTCTGACAGTTCGCTTAAAAACGAGAAAAGTGAGTAGTTAAAAGTAGTTAAAATTAATAAAACCACAAGATTAAAAAATCAATAGAACCACAAATAATTAAGTGTAATAAAGTGGAATTATAAATGTACTAAATATAAACAAATAAATATTATAACAAAAAACGGAATCTTATCTGTCCAAACTATTGTACAAGTACTGTAAGACCAACAGATATAATATCATCTATATTAGGGAGAGGAGGGTATTATGGAATAGTCGAAAATATGGGATACCGAAGTTTTGGCTGTGTTTGTTGCTGCTATTACTTCGGAATATCATGAACTAGTCAAGAGAGACTCCCATGATGCAGAGCAGTGAGAATTGAGCACTATCGTACCGTACCACTCACTACAGAACAAAGTGTGTTTTTTGATTTTCAAGAGTATTTGCTGGTAAGCTTTCAAACATTTGAACCTACCAGTATATATATGACTTGAACATTGATGTTAAGCACTACACACTAAAAGAATTGTTGTTTGTTATACTGTGGTCATTTTTTAACTGACAATGTTTTGACCGTCAGTTTAAAGGTTCATTTTCCTAGATGGCGTGTCGGGTATTATGGAATACATGGTATTCCATACAACCCAACAAAATATACTGGATAAAACTGAAGTTAGAAATGAAATTTGAGTATAAGATTGATAGCTAAACAATAATTATCTATCTTATTATATAAAACAAAGTGTGGTTAGTTACACCATTTATAACTCAAGAACGGTTGGACCGATTTTTATGATTTTTGATTTGTTGGATTTGTCTCCGCCCCGAAAAGCAAAATAACTATAAAAACATCGGAAAAATACATGAAAAAAAATTTCTGAAGAAAATTCATTTTCTCATACATTTTGTATGGAACGGCTTTTTTGATGATATCTTGAGAACGGATTTCGATGAATTTTGTTTTTTTTGTTCGTCCCGGCCTCGACAAATTTGCTCGCGCATTGGAAAATGGAAAAGTAAGAAAACCACAAATACATATAAAAATCATCGCGCATTGGAAAATGGAAAAGTAAGAAAACCACAAATATACATATAAAAATCATGTGTCACGATGTTCGTACACGCTAATCTCTGAATCCGCCCAACCGATTTCAATGAAATTTTATGCATGGGCATGGTTGGTTCCAGATTGAAAGATAGGATAGTTTTGGACCCGAACAGTGGCGTTGTTGTCGATGCTGGTCGTTTGTAAGCGCATTACTTGAGAACGGCTGGGCAGATTTGGCTAATTTTTGTAAATTGTTCATAATAGTCAAAATAAGGTTTTAAGGAAAAGAAAAATTGGAAAAGTAGCCCGGAATATTGGAGAATTGAGGAAAACCTGAACGTACCTTTTATATGGGATTTTCGACATTTTTTCATTAGCCATTCATGAAAGACTGTTTGACCACGTTGCTTTAAATGTACCAGAATGATGACATCGCCCGAACGCTGCTGTACTCCGAAATGCCAAGATATTATACTTGGAATACATAGTCAAAGAAATTTACCTTCCACCTTAGATGTATGACTAGATTCAAGACAACCAACATTTTATACACGGCTTGAATGTGATTGTGGCAGGTTTTCAGTGAAAATGGGTTCAGCCTTGTATAATTTTCTTAATGAAATCGATTTTCCTAGTTATGTAGAGGAATTGAGACTTTTCTGTGACGGCTGTGCTGGCCAAACCAAAAATAGCACATTCTTATACATTGGCTAATGAATAAAGCCCACAGAATATCAAAGAGATCTGGCTGTTTTATCCTGTCAGAGGCAATAGCTTTCTGCTCGCTGATCGAGTGTTTGCCGGTTTGGAGGAGGAAATTAAAACGACTCACGTCATTTATAGTAAGGATACTATTCAATTGGTAATTTGAAGAAAGTTGGAAGCGACCGGTCCCTTTTTACATTAAAAGGTTAGAAGAACATTATTAAAAACTACCAGCTATTCAGACTTTCAAGAAAATTGCAATGAAAAAGAAAGGCAGAACACGTTGCAGTGTCCAAGCTTTTGAAACTTTGAAGATTTGAGTCAGGAAATGTACCGGTCCAAACTTTACTCAAAAAAGGTAAAAGACACTGTAAAGAACTAAGGTCTTTACCATCTGGTCAAAAAGTTTTCCCTGCTGAAAAAAAAGGATGTTATCAACTTATTGAATAAACAATAAGGTGATAATTGGGCTGAGCAGTAGGAACAAATAGATCTTATTGGTAAAAATAATACTATCAGAGATGCATCAGTACAAGATTGTGAGGCAGAAGAATCTGAATGCCTGGAACCTGATTTATGGTACCTAATAGTGTAATTAAGCAATAAAGTCTTTATTATTTCTTATTATTTTATGGTTTATCAATAGGGCATAGTCAAATCAAAAAGGACTATTTTCAAAAGTGTCCAGTCGAAGGGACTATTTATGCGGTATACCTGAACCAAAGGGAGGATTTCTGAAATTAATATCTATTTAAATAAAAATATTTAAGTATTCAAAACCACTCTATAATATGTATATGGATGTTCTTAAGGACTAAACAATTGTATTAAAGAAAAAAAGACAAGTTTTTACTGTTTTCCCAAAATTCTCTTATGGTGACTTTAGTCTCTTTACACTCCTCATATAATGATCACTCAGTAATACGTTCTTTTTTCATTTTTGCTTTGTTTACACATTTCCAAAAGCTTTTCACAAATTTACAAAATGATTACAACAAATTTATTGAAATTTGGACAGGATAAGGTCTGTCGGGTCAGCTAGTTAATTATATAAATAGAAATATAGCCTAATTTATAACCAAAGTACATTTTTTAAGCGCTAATTTGGTTTAAACCACCTATTCCATATTACCCGACTATTCCATATTAATTTTTTTTAAATAAATTTTTTTTTTATAACAAGGAAAAAAATAGTCGTTTTTTTACAAGAGTTCATTACAATTACTTATAGTATGTACTCATGATAACTTTGGGGATTTTTATTAAAAAACCAGTAAGTGATTTTTTAGAAATGTAAATGGTATTCATATCTTTTTTACAGTGTAGAAAAGCTTGTCTATTTGGGACTTACAAAAGCAAGTTTTTGTTTTGACTCTAAAGTCAAGGATATCGCTAATAAATATGGAGAGATTCTAGCTCGGTTATCTTGAGATATTTTGTTAATATTATAAAATAATCACCTGTAAGAAAATTTATTGAAAATATATTTTTAGATTGAAATTGGTTCAGTTTCCATTATTAAATCTGTCACGAAACAACGTATACAGAATATTCAAATATTTGTCTTTAAAACAAAAAACACAAAGTAATGCCAATTTAAAATAGTGTTGGAAGAGACAGTATTTTTGTAAATAATATTGTCGATTTTTTGAATATTCTATATCAGGGTGAATTTTTCTTAAAAAGCTATTAATAAGGAAATCAGTCAGAAAAAGCCATTGATATTTTTATCGAGGTTGAGCTCATGCAATTCAAACACTAGGTGTTTTAGGAAAAGGTAATAAGATTTTAGGACTAAAATACAAGGAAAAAAAATATAATTGTGTATTAAAGAATACAAGACAGAAGTGAAACTTCGCGTACAATAATAAAGAACATATATACATATGAAAACTTGACGTCAATATAATATTAACGAAATAACAATCTTTAATACACAATTTTAATTTTTTAAATAACCCACTCCTCATTTTTACTTTACCGATACCTGTGCCATCTATGAACAAATTTAAATAAATTGTAAATATTTTCCTGATGGTTTAGTAGAATTTATTTATATGGCATGATTTAATTGCTATCATGGCTTTCGCTGTCAGCTACTTTGTTGAAGCAGTGAGGAAAATTGATCTTTTGGCGGTGATCTTCGCGAAATTCATCAGCTTAAGTTGTTAAAATCCAAAATGTTAAGGCCCTCGTACCGCCTCGGAGCGAGTATTTTAGGTGATTTTTAAAGAAGGATTATGAGAAAATGGTAACTGATATTGAGATAAAACTTTTTTTATTTGTTTAGAAGAATAATAAATTGTAAAATAAAATTTTTTTTAATTTTTTTTATTGCGTCATTTCCGCCTCCCATATAAAATTCTGGAACACTGCAAAAAATATGAAAAAATTGGCGGGCGTGATATCTCGACTTTGGAGCAACTAAAAAAAAACAAAAAATTCACCGTAAATAAGACACTTGAAATTTGGGAATGACGAGTTGTTTTTTAAAAAATATTTTTTTTTGAGAAAATGGCAGATAATTAAAGTTAAAGTCCGAAAAAAGTCTACATTTTTCAGTCTAAAGAAAGATGTAAATTTTTTTTCAGTCACTTTATCAGCAAAATGGCTCCATGTTCCCTAAAAAATAATTAGAAAAACGCAAATAAAAAATATAGGGTAAATTCGGCGATTATATTTTGAGTTATCACGCCCGCCAATTTCAAAAATCATGTTTCGAGTTAAATGAGTTTAAAGTTTCAAAATAAGTTTTTTCTTATATAAAACTTAAAAAGTTATAAAATTATCTTGTTAATATTTACTATAACTAATAACAAGTAAAAAGAAAAAGAATAAAAAAAACATTCTTGAGGACTAAATGAACCCATTTATGAAAAAAAAATGTTTTGGAAATTTTTTTTTCGAGACGGTACGAGGGCCTTAAACGAAATAAAGTGGAAACTAATGCCTAATCTCCAATGGGAGAACCAACCACATACCAGTTGGCTGAATTAGCTGACAAAATGCGTTCACACACATTTCTATCAATGTAGATGTGAAATGTCAGAAATTTCTGCCTTGTTTTGATCGGGAATGCCGCGCAAAATTTTATATGAAATAAATAATTTACAAACATTAGCTAATCTAGTAGCACTCCAATTAAATGTCATTTTCACTTTTTGGGTTGACATATTTTTTGGCGCGATATTCAAATTAAAGTTAACGTCATTTTTGCCTTCATATTTGACATTTCTCTGCACAAAATTGTTTAGAACCACTGAAAAAAACCCACTGAATTGCATATGGCAACTCAAATGGTTTAACTAACACATACGGAAAGTTACACAAGTCGACCAAAACACGAGCGAGACGGGTTAATCAATTTACAATGAGAAGGAGTAGGTAGCAGCATTTTGGTTGGTTGGTTCGTGGTTGGTTCTCCCATTGGAGATTAGGCATAAATTGTTAGTGTACTTGTGCACTCAATTATGAAATTAGTGTTACAAAACTTTCACATTAAAGTGACAACTGTAAATGAATGAGAAGGCAATTTACGTTTCATACAATTATTCTTGTTTTCGTTTCCAAATCTGAATTCACTCGTACCTGCCGCCGGAACTTCACTTCAAAATCCCCGGAATGAGAGCAAGGAAGTTTCACTTCAAAAATATTGTGACAGAGACAGACACAGAAGGTTATGTAAATGCAGTGTCAAATCTCGTAACGATCTTTTCTGCGTCTATATTCATCAGAATAATATACGTTCAATTCGACTAGTTTTCAATCGTTTATATCTCTAGATTTTATACGTCATACATATTACAGGTAAATATATTGAAGGGTAATCTAGAAAAAAAATCAAAAATATATTTCATTTTTGGTTTTAATATGCCGACGGCGATAGTCGTCTGATGACACCTTCCCTTTCGGTTAAACACGACGTAGAGAGGGAAACCCTTCCCTGTGCAATTTTTGTCAATAATTTCTTGTGATCTTGTGGGTGGGTGGCACACCAGTTAAGAGAAAAGTGTCATAGGAAGCCTTTGATATATTAATTTAAAGAAAGTCGGCATGATTTCGATTTTCGCAGCCTTTTCAAATACGCTTCAATTGGGCTAAAGAATCTCTTCCACTTTAAAGAACAAAAGTTCTAATCGCTGGCAAGACATGCAGATCAAAATATAGCTACTACTTAAAATGTGTCCAATTAATTGTTTCTTGTATGGATGTTTTGAGCGGCTTTTATGTACCTACTAGTTACAAGGGTGCTCTTAACTATTGAACTCTGGTATGTAATTAATGTTAAAAAGGTTTTAAAAGCTTCTTTAGATACAAACAAATACAAAGCCAAAAATAAGCCGAACAATTATGTTATAAATTAGTATTAGAACGAATGCTTTTATAAGTAAATTAATTATTATATTACTAAATGACACTACTTAACTCCTAGCACAAAAGCACAGCTATATTTGTACAAACCAAACGATTTCTTGAACAAAGCAAAAAGATACATATGTTGTTGTTAAAATTGTTCAATAAAAATTGTTCAATTAACTTTTTAAAATGTTATCTTAAAAAAGGAAGAATTCCTAGACAAATTTAAACAATAGCAGAAAAAAATACAACTTGTATTGAATAATAACCCATTTGTCAACAATCCATTAATTCAATAATTAAAATCCGTAATTTTTGCAATTTTCTCAGGTAACAGCAAACATGAAAATTGCAAATTTCTAATATAGCGTGCACACACGATAACGTACACACATTAAAGTCCACACCTTGTGTGGTTAATTACATGACAGCATCTCAAGTCGAGTCTAGTCCAACAAGAATAAAACATCTGAGCAAATAAGACACAGAAATGTGAATGTCTAGAAAGGTGGGGTTCGGGGGGTATAATCTACTCTCGTGGGCACCAACGAACCCAACTATAAAATTTTCATGTGCAGTAGCCACAAGACCCCAAGTATTTTCCCATAAGTAAAGGCCGGTCGTGTAGCAATTATCGGTAACTAATGCGATAATAGCGCGTTCAATGAAAATTTTCGTCTCCTGTCCGCGCTCGCATAATTACCTGGAGTCCGCTCGTCAATAAATTCACCTTTGTAGTGAGTAAGTTTGCACAGGTAGAGAAAATGCTTTATTGCAATAGGATTAAGCGCGCTCCACCAGCAAGAGCTTTCTAATCCGGCCCAATCTGAATATATGACTAGACAACGATGTCAATTAACTTCCATTACGTGCCTCGCAGGTAAGGGAGAGCGCATAGAGGTAAAGCTATTGGATGGCGTCTCGCTATCTTTATCACCCATGAGGGTGTCTGTGTGTTTTATCGCAATCAATGATTGCGAGTTTTCTTCTTCATTTTCTATAAAGTTGTTAGCGTCACAGTTGTATGCGCACCGCACACCTTAACCACAATCAGACTGTTCACCTGAAATTGTTGGCATTACCTGCCTGCCTACTCACCTGAGCTACCTTTTCCCACTTGAGGTGCCTCCATTTACAGTTGATGCAACCAATGCAGCAAGGTGGCCCGATTATAAGTTGTGGACAAGAATTAGTTGGCCTGCAACCGAAAAGCGTTGGAGACTTTCCTCACCTGGTCTCACTTCTCCAATTACCTTTTTGTAAGGTGGAACTGAACTGAAGAATGGGGAGCTTCCCCAGTCTAAACGGCGTACAGATCCACAATGGCGAATTCTCTTTTGTTGCTGATGGCATCGGCAAGCTGAGGATGTTTTTTTTTGTTCTGGCCACCTGAGCTCACCTTAGTTCTTTGTTTTATATCAACCGCGGTACCCTTCTTTAGCGGACAGGTATGCGGTTCGGGAAAAAGGGTTAAAAGGTACGAACAGTGACGCCTACTTGGTAGGTGGGGCTAATTGCAATCAAATTCATTGTTATCATTCAAATGGTGGAATATTTTTGTTGTGTTTTAATGAAGATTAAGTGGGGAGTGTTGTAGATGGAAGTGGTATAATGTGGGTGGATGCTTGTTTCTGCTACAGTAGGTTGTAAATTTGATGCATTTAAAAACATGGTTAAGTAAATAATCTTACTCTGAATGTGTTTTAAATGTTTTAAAAATATGGTTAAACTAAAATGGAGATATATGTGGCTTTTGTATCACTGTTATTTCGAAATGAAAATCTTTTATTGAACTTGCGTAATTGATTAATTATTGTCATCAATGCTTACAATTCTAAAATTTGTAATTAGGGCCGTAGCTCGAAAAATTCTTAGTTTTAGTGCTGCTGTTTTCGCTTTTGTGCCTAGTTCAATGTTATAACCAATTATTTGCTTAACAAATTGTTACATTAACCCGAATGATTTGAAGACAGTCCAGGATATGTTTTTAATAAATTAGATTGAGTACTTCTCATCACATTTACATTTTGTAACGAACTTCTCTAGAGCAACTCAGTTCGCCTGGCCCAAAATTTTTTCTGGGTTTATCGAAAAAGAAATTTCTGAAAATAAAGATCTCATATGAACGCGTTTTATGTTTCAGACCAATTTTGTTTGGCGCCATTTTGGTTTGCTGTCATTTGTCAGTTCATATTTGACAGTTGTGGATAGTAGATTGCAATTTATTATGGAGGATCTTACGTCGCAACAACGAGTTCTATACCTCGGTATACCGAAATGTGCCTCACTTATGATGATTTTTGCCAAAATTTTTAATAGTCTACATACATTGGGGGGTTGCGCAACCCCAAAGAAAAATTCTATCCCCACCACCGTGCTCAGCACCCTCGAGCAAGGGGTAAATATATTTTGGTGCTGATTTTACAAAAAAAAATTTACCCATTTCGGGGGAGAGTATTGGCTGGTGGAGGGGTTGGTAGGGGTCGGAACCGATACCCAAGACCACCACCGTGCTCAGCATCCTCGAAAACGGGGGGAAAGGGTTTTTTGTACAAGTAAACCGTGTAAAGCGCGTTTAACCCCTCTTGCTGGTGGATTTTGGCCATTTTGAGGGGTTGCGCAACCGAAAATAGAAATTCTAACAACGCCATCGTGTTCAGCATCCTCGAAAACGAGAGGGGGGGGAGGGATAGTCTCGTTCCGGCTCAAAGTAATTACATGTTCATCCGACTCACACACGCCACTAAATGCCGGATCCACACGTTTGTCAAGGCTTGGCAAGCATTCGCAAATTCATGGCATTCAAAATCTTTAATAATATTCTACTTTCTAGAAATGAAACGGTAAACTATTTCAGGTAATGTTGGAGACTATATAATTGGTAAGGATTTGAAGTTTATATTGTAAAACTAAAACGATTATTTATGGGCACTCTTAATGTGAGACCTCTAATTTAATTCAATGTAAAATAGGCGCTACCGATAATATTGCGTGTTGCCGCGTATTGCTAGTTGCTTTGCTTGTTGCTTCAGTGTGAGAGCCGTCTTATACCCGAGACACACTTGTGGTATAGCAATTGCATCCCACAAGGAAAAGGAAACATACAATCATGAATGCAAGAAACATTCTGAAGAAGTTATGAAGCATTCGCTTTCGTGCTCTAGTTCATATTCTTTTTATACATCCATGGCATTGGATCTCTTTTTATTCTGCAGAAGTGATATGAAAACATTCTTTGTAAATTATTTCGAAATTTATAAGAAAACTTCATTTGAATTTTTTTGGAAGCTATTTTGAAGGTTGCACTTTGCATTCCGGAAGAGTAGTAAATCGCAAACATGATTTTTAATTACAAATCTTAGTTTTTATATCTGTGGATTTGTTCACTATAAAATAGTTCTTTACAGTAACCACAGCTCTAACATAAACAGAATTCTTTAAAACGGAAAACTAAACAAGTCCAGCTTCAAAAAATTCTCTATACCTTCTCTTGGCAACAGGAAGGCTTCCTTATTCCTACCAAGAGAAAGCATTCTCAATTTTCCTTGTGGGATATTTCACTTAAACCGCAAGTCTGTCTCTGTATACTGAAAAAAATCACCCCAGTTGGGAACAGAATGCATTGAGAATGGTTTCAGAATTGATTCCAGTACATTTGAACCGATTTTTTTTGCATTGGGATGCCATAGGACGGAACCAATTCATTCCTCTCTGCATTCCCTAGAATCGGTTCGGAATCGATTCATTAGAATTGATTGGAAATTTTTTTGCTCTTAGCAGCGAACTGGAAATACATTCGATTCCCTTCTGAATTCTCCAGAAACTGAATCTGGAATGGGTTCTTCTGTTCCTAACTGGGACGGTGTACACTTGGTATACAGAACATTGAAACTCAGCAATCTCAATTGAGAAAAATATCGTGGTATAGCTCAGTATACCCAAGATTTTAACCAGAAAATAGTTAGAAGATAAACCAATATGGTACTTTAGAACAGAATTTTAATTTTTTTTGGCAGCACTGCCTGCATGAATCTGTCAATTGGAGTTTGCCATTTCTTGTGACATGTTTCTGTGCTCAAAACAACAACAACAAAACAACTCAGGGCCTGTGCGAATAGTGACTAAATTGATGGCTAAACTAAATTTTGCACTTTTTGTGGATAATGTAGAGAATTGCTGTGTGAATTCTTTTGATGACTAAATTCTGTCAGTTATTCAAAAATTTAAATTGTAACCATAACAACAATTTTGTCAACTGTCGAAAAATTTAGTCTACTCGCCAAAGACTAAATACTGTATTATCGACACTAAATTTTAGTCATAGAATTCACACAGGCCCTCAGTATACTAATGCAAGTGTGTCTTCACATTTTTATATTGCAATATGACAAAACTGCAATATCTCGATCTCAATTGCTACACCACAGTGCGTCTCCGGTATTAGAATATTCCATGAAACCTTAATTAAACAATTTCTTAAATTAACGAAGGTACAGCCGACTATGAAGGCCAAAATAAGATTTCTTATATATAAAGATTCCTGAGGATAGGGGCATAATATAGTAACTCCAGTTCTCTGGTATCTGACACTTTATTGGTTTAAATCAATTAACATATTTTATTTTATGATACTAAGTGTATGCACGTATAGTTAACTTGCTTAACTAATTAATCACAGTATATACATATTACCAGTGCAATTCTTGCAACATCGCGATAAGGTTTTTTAACCCGCTATACACTCTTTAAATCGATAACAATATGTATATAATTTCTAAACAATATAAATTGTCGGTTTCACTTGACGTTTTTATTTCAACTTTCTAATAAAATCAAAACTTTCCTTTTTATCAATTATTTTATTCAGGCCTACTTCAATTTTCTCCCTACCTGTCTTTTCTTACAAAGCCAGGTAGTTAAGCATAAAGTGTTTAGGGAGTACGGCAGAGTTTGGTGTCCCTACATATATTTTCAAGAAAATAATCGATATACATAACTCGAGAACTAATCGATCAAATTTGGAACAAGGATTCTTTATACAAGTAAGTAAGTACGTAGTACTTTTCATAGGATATTTTAAAAAATATGCTTTTTTTGTGATGATTTGAACCTCCTCGAAAGTTTTAGAAATCTTCAAATAGGTTTACTACAAAATATTTTTTTTTGTATACTTTGAAAAAGTTTTTAGTTATTCTTTTCTGCTTAAATCTGATGAAGCTATGGTAATCCGCATTGTTTTAATATTCCTGATTCAAATTTTTTTTGGATATATTTTAATTCTGCTATATGTATTAGCTTGATCGGTTTTAGACAGGAAAATAACTCCTCTCGTTTGTAAATTTTATGTTACGTATTTATTATTATTATTAATGAATGAGGGGGCAACCCATATGGTGAACACTGCGGCCAAGTTAGGCCTATTGTGTTCGTACCCCACTAACGGAACAGACTATCAGCCTTCCGGACGAAGGCAAGAAGGTCTTTAATTGAAGAAGAGCGGACTTGAGCGGGGCTCATAAACTCTCTGATAAACGTTCTTCTTCTAAGCCAGATCAGAGCAGGACATTCGCAAAGAATATGTGTGGAAGTCTCGTCGCCTTCCAGGCAGAGTCGGCATTCTGTCTCTTGAGACAGTCCTAGGTTGTGGAGGTGGTACCGCAGTCCTACATGGCCAGTCAGATAACCCACCAGCAGCCTTAGGTCCGCTTTGTTTAAAGTGATAGTGCCCCTAAAGGCAAAGGGTCTTATAAGATCTTTAGCCTGTCTAAGACCTGGGATTGATTCCCAATAGGCAAGGTGTAGTCCCTTAATCCACTCCTCTATCAGGGACTTGGAGGTGGACCATGAGATGCCACAGAAGGGTTCTGGGCCCTGGACCAACGTCTCAGACCCCTCCCTCGCGAGGCTATCTGCAGCCTCATTGCCCTCGATACCCCGGTGTCCGGGGACCCAGCAGTAGTGTTGGGTAGGACACGATTATAAAATGAGTTTGTAAGAGGAGCCTCTTTTTCCTTTTGAACCAGTACAATGTCTCACTTCAAATGAGGCGAGGTGTGATTGTCACATTGGTAGGTTTCTTCTCTCTTACTTTTTTTAAGGCGGTAAAATTCTCAATTTGGAATGAGGCGAGGTGCACGTAGGATAAATATCTATTAGTACATGAGATGGAGGACGTGCAAAATTCCGGTGTTTCGGGTTCCGGTGCATTTGATGTTGAAATGGAAGTAAGCGAAGCATTTCTGATGCTATCGGTGTTTACAATCTGAGATTCACAAATTGCAGAGAAAACATGAGGATACTTGCTCTTTGTGTGTCAAATTAGATTGTAAGCACCGCCACCTTTGTAAGACAAAACTTTACCACAGAAATTTCATTTACCTTTATCATTTTTTAAGTCCACAAAATATTCCCATGCCATCGACATCTTTTTCTCCTCAGCCATTCTTAATATATTAAATTAAGGAACAAATCACAGAAAAAAAGAAATGAATATTAGAAATGTTGGTTAAAAAATAAAAACATATGCAGACGTGACATAGATGGAGAAAAAAAATAGTATAATGCTTTTTTACATTTTTTTCGTGTAAGAAGAAAAGTAGTTAATTCTTTTTTAAAACTGCCTTACGAAAAAATTTAAATAAAAACAATTTTGTTTACTTACGTTTTTGTCTATAAAAAATCACGGAAATCTTAATTCGCAAAGTAAATTACAAAAGGTGCTAGCTTAATTTAAGCCCTCTCCAAAATGACAAAAACAAGCAAATTAAAGAAAGAAAGAATATAAATACATACCAATGTAAAGCTTTTATTATTTATTAAAACTGCCTCAGAGTAGGTACGAAACCTATGCCTCCAGAAAGTATATTTATATTTTAAAATCTCACTTCGCCTAATTTAAAGTTGGGAATTTTGATGCCGCAAAAAAAGTAAGAAATGTCTCTCCACTATAAAATTTCACTCCCTCGAAAAATGTAAGAATTGTCTCTCCAGGGCAAAACTTCCCTCCCTCGAAAAATGTAAGAATTGTCTCTCAAGTACAAAACTTCACTCCCTCGAAAAATGTAAGAATTGTCTCTCAAGTACAACATTTCACTCCCTCGAAAAATGTAAGAATTATCTCTTCACTACAAAACTTCCCTCCCTCGAAAAATGTAAGAATTGTCTCTCCAGGACAAAACTTCCCTTCCCTCGAAAAATGTAAGAATTATCTCTTCACTACAAAACTTCCCTCCCTCGAAAAATGTAAGAATTGTCTCTTAAGTACAACATTTCACTCCCTCGAAAAATGTAAGAAATGTTCGTATTTACAATCTCACCACGGCTCAGTTTGAATAGGATATTTTACTGCCGCAAAAGAAGTGAGAAATGTCTCTCCCGTTCGTGTTTACAATCTCACCTCGCCGCAGTTCAAATTGGATATTTTACTGTCGCAAAAGAAATAAGAAAATGTCTCTCTAGTTCATGTTTACAAGCTCACCTCGCTGCAGTTCAAATTGGATATTTAATGCCGCAAAAGAAGGAAGAAATTTACAATCACACCTCGATTCATTTTTCTCGAAACCTGTAGGACATTATTTTTGAACCGAGACATTTAAAATAATTGAGGCCTCAGTACAATTTACATCGTGTAAGGTACAAATGTACTGCCTCGTGTAAGTCCGACTCAACACTACCCAGCAGAGCGAGACGTTATTTCTTCTGGTCAGGCTCTGGAGTAAGTCAAACCACTCTGCAACTGTTTTGGAAGAAAACTTCCACGTTGAGAGTGCCTTGATGGCAGCTTGGCTGTCAGAGAAGATTTTAATGTTGGCGCCTCTCAAACCTTTCTCAAGGTTGAGCCTAGCGCAGGTCGCAATGGCATGTATTTCAGTCTGGAATACAGAGGGCCACTTACCCATTGCAATCGAGACCTTGGAATTGGGTCCTGCGACACCAGCCCCTGTACCATGTTCCATCTTTGACCCGTCGGTGAACCAGTGGAGATGTTTTGGATCCCCAGGAAGAATAAGTTCTTCCCACTCAGAACGATCCGGGATAATCGCCCTGAATTTCCTTTGGAACCGCAGTTCACCAACCATATGGTCGGATACGCGGCAAATGGAAATATTTGGGATATTGTCAAGGATATCCATGTGTCCTTTGACTGTATAGGGCCAGTTGGATGAGATCTGAAGTCTCAGGGCACTTATGGCCGCGGATTTCCATATGAAGATATGCAATGGAGTCAATCCAATGATTGCCTCCATCGCAGCTGTGGGACAGGTCCGCATAGCTCCGGTAATGGAGAGGCAAGCAAGCCGTTGTAGTTTGCTGCACTTAAGGATCGCCGTGACCTGTTTAGTCTTAGGCCACCAGACTATAGCGGGATAGGTGACCACAGGTTTAATGATCGTGTTGTACATCCAGTACATCATTTGTGGTGTAAGACCCCATGTCTTACCCAAAAGCCGTTTGCAGGCCCATATGGCCCTGGTGGCTTTACTGATGGCGTAGTCCAGTTGAGCGTTCCAGTTCAGTCTCTTGTCTAACTTTATTCCCAAATATTTGACTGAGTCTGAGTACTCAACTGTGGTACCCTGGATGCAAATAGGACCTAGGTCCACTTTGTAGCGTTTGGAGAAAGGTACCAAGACAGCCTTATTTGGGTTGATTGACAGACCCTCCGTGGTACACCATCTTTGAACTTCTCGTAGTGCTGTTCTCATGACCTCTGTAATGGTCAGGTCAAACTTCCCAGAGACGATGATGGCAAGATCATCTGCATAGCCGATGACATCGAAACCAGATTCAGATAGTTTGGTCAAAAGTTCATCCACAACTAGTGACCAGAGTAACGGGGATAGGACTCCACCTTGTGGGCAGCCCTTAATAGCTTTAACACTAATGGTGGAGACACCTAGGGTAGAAGAAATGTCACGATCTACAAGCATGGCATTTATCCACTCAATTGTGTGAGGATTCAGGTTTCTGAGAGCCAGTGCTCTAGAAATAGAATCATAGCCAGTGTTATCGAAGGCACCTTCGATGTCAAGGAATGCACATAAAGCAGTTTCCTTAGCAAGGAAGGCTTTCTCGATTTTGCTGACCAGGTGGTGTAAAGCAACCTCTGTTGATTTACCTTTAGAGTAAGCGAACTGGGAGCTATGTAGGGGAAGGGAGAGCTCCAGCTTGCACCTAATATGAAGGTCTAGCAGCTTTTCCATCGTTTTCAAAAGAAAAGAGGTTAAGCTGATAGGTCTGTACGATTTGGGCAGCTCCAGGGGCCTATTGCCCTGTTTGGGGATAAAAACCACCACGACTTTCCTCCAGATGGTAGGGATGTATCCCCAGTTGAAGCTGGCTCTAAAGAGGCAGACCAAGTTGTCGATAATCAGATCGAGGCACTTCTGAAGGAGTGCCGGAAAAATGCCATCCCCTCCCGGGGATTTATAGGGTTGAAAAGAGGCCACTGCCCATTTAACCTTGTCGCGGTCAAAGATGTTCCCAGAAATACTTCGGGAATGGCGGTCTGGGATGGTCCTATGACTACACCCAGCATCCACTGGATAAGCGGTCTGGAGGATTGACCCTGGAAAGTGCTCTCTGAGCAAGTACCTCAAAGTTTCTTCGTGGTTAGAGGTGTAGGAGCCATCCTCCCTTTTGAGAAGGCCCACTCCGTTAGAGGAGTCTTTTGCAAGTAGTTTTTGGAGTCTAGTCGCCTCTGGTAGAGTCTGAAGGCTCTCACAGTGCTTCCTCCAGGCAATCCTTTTGGACCGTCTTAACTCCTTGTTATAGGCTGTGAGGATGAACCTGTATTCATCCCAATGCCCGGTGTGTTTTGCTCTATTGAACAATTTCCTAACATCCCTACGCATTTCACCTAATCTGTCGTTCCACCAGGGTACTTTACGTGACGACTGAAAGGAAGAGACAGTGTTGCTGTCATGGTAGGAGGAGATCAGCACGTCAGTAAGCTGGGTGGCCGCATTCTCCAGTTCACACACTGAGGTGATAGAAGCGGCAAGCAGGTCTGATTTCGAGGCCACAAGCCCCTGAAACTTAGACCAGTTGGTTTTCTTAGGAACCAAAGAAGAGGAGCGGATATGTGGGAGGCCCACAATGTCGAACCTAATGTGCAAGTGATCCGACAGTGAAGCCTCGTCCAAAACACGCCAGTTTTCAATCCTGTCAGAGAGAAGCCTGCTGGTGAAGGTGAGGTCCAGCACCTCCTTTCTACTAGCAGTGACAAAAGTGGGTTTGCATCCCTTATTTGCAATGTCTATGTTGTTCATAACAAGAAATTCTAGGAGACACTCACCCCTTTCGTTTACATCGGTACTCCCCCAAATGGAGTGGTGAGCATTTGCATCACAACCGATGACGAATTGCCGGTTCGTCTTATGACAGAACTCAATCAGTTCTTGAACCTCCTGGGGTGGCACTATTGCTACATCCCCCGGGAAGTAAGCGGACGCAAGGACAATTTCTTGGAATCCGTTGGCGGTGGGAACCGCAACCGAGATCGCCGCTAGATCTCTGGAAATAAAGTTAGTCATGGAGAGATGAGTGACACGGTTGTCAATTAAAAGGGCAGCACGAGGCGACCCGCATCTCCGATCATATACTAGTTTACTTGAGCCGGTGGAAAGTCCTCTGACTTTGCCATCGGTTACCCAAGGCTCTTGAATAAGAGCAAGGGTAAGATGCCTCTCCGCGAAAGTCTTGCACAGGGTGGAGGAAGCCCCTTTCGCGTGGTGCAAGTTAATTTGGAGTGCCCTTATGGCGCTCATTTTTTCTCCAAGGAGCGTTTGACAAGCCCGGTCTTCTTGGCTTGTCTAGGACCCTTTGTCCTACCACTTTTGCCCTTGGGGGGTGCTGATTTGCCCCGTGCTCCGACTCCAGGGTCGCCAGGAGTGTTCCTTTGTTGCCCCGCTGTTAGCTCTGTCACAGGCTCCCTGGCGCTTGCGGCAGATGCGGGGGCCGGATCTGGAACAACGCCAGATGGTCCCGGAGTCGGTGCGAGCGCAGCTCCGTCGCCAGTTGGCCCTACGGCCAAGGTGACGGCATTACTGCAGTCCTCGGTAACACCAGAAGCGTTGGGAGGTGCCACTTCAGACCCTATGGTCTGTGTGTCACACGACGAACCCTGCCCTTGTGGCTGCTTCGGTGAAGGATCTTTGTCCTTAAGAATCAGCCTGATGTGGGAGAATCGATAGGCGATTTTCCCCTTCAGACTAATCAACTTAGTCATGGAGGCGGAATCCACTACCATGACCAAGTGAAGAGTGTTTTCACTCACCCGCCTCTGGACCACTTTCCATTTGTCAGCGGGAACCGAGTTTTGTGCGGCGATAGTCGCCAGCACTTTCTCATTTGTTAAGGTACCACTCTGAGGGAAGTAGCCTCGTATAACGTGAGTCTGAGGGAAGTTACCCTCTTCCACCAGAGTGATATCAAGAGCACTCTTGCTCTTAATGAAGGAGACGTTACTCCTCACCCATTCTGCTGTGTCAGGGTTTGAGCAGACTAACAGCAGCCAGCCTCTTCTTTGGAAGCTCCCTTCGAAAGACGGCTTGACTTCGCCGCCTGCTTTTTCGATAACGACGTCGATGATCGCCTCCTGCAGCTGTGCCATTTGCTCAGGTGTCAGGGGGTGGTTGACCATGTCAGTCGAGTTGAGGCCAAGTTTAACGCTGCTTACCACCTGGCTAAAGGTGGGGCGAGTGGGCCCCTTGGCCGTCTTGGTCCTCTTCTGTTCCGGACGTTCCGGAGTTTCCTCCTCTGAGCGAACCCTCTTCAGCTCAGTTTTTTTGGAGGGCTTTGCTAAAGCTTTTTCCAGGGCCATATCCCTGGATAGGCCTTTTGCCAGTGCTTCTTTGAAGCATTTTTTCTGGCGGTTGGAGAGCTTAACAAACCCAGGTTTGTCAAGCTCCATCTTTTCAAAGCCTCGGGCAATGGTTGTGGCTCCGGAAGTAACCGAACACACACTGTCCGAGTCTGCGCTGCAGACGGATTCTGAGTCTAGAGACTCGTCTTTACCGTGTGCAGAACCAGCGTGCCCAATGGCTCCGCTGGTCGAAGCAGTTGGTTTCCAACTTACGTGCCCAGTGGCTCCGCTCGTTGAAGCAATTGGTTCACAACTTGCGTGCCCAGTGGCTCCGCGCGTTGAGGCAATTGTTATCTCTTGCGTCCCTATGGACACTTGAGATGTGGCCATCGTCGCAATTGACGAGGTTGATGCTGTCAGAGCTGCATCAAGCTCATTATTTTTTTTATTTAATTCCATATATGGACCCACGAGTGTACGGGAAAATAAGTCACCCACAGCGAGCCCGTATACTGCGGGAAGGCTAATTAAAACTGGAGGACGCCAGGTATCCAGAGTTCGGATATTAGAGACCAAGCACCCCCTTGGCCATGCGTCTCTCGGCATATCCTGTTTCACCTTAGATTGGGGTGATTTTTTCAAGAGTGTTCTTCTCTCCGCCCGACTACCATCAGCCAGCACTCCTGGTAGAGACATGACCATGCCAGGAGTCTGTTTCCAGTCGCCCCACGAGGAGGGTGTAGTCGCGCTTCCAGCAGTGTAGCACAGTTACGGCACGGAGCACAAAGCAGCGTGTTTTTCCCCCTGTGTACCTGTTGGCTGGCGACGTTACGTAACTGAACATGGGTTTATAAGGCTAAGGTTACAGTAGATGCGAATTTTGATGAAATGGAAAAAGTGAGGATAGTTATACATCGGTCAGAACTGTTCGTTAGAATATAGTGGTTACTTTGTAGCTCTGAATATCAGTATGTCTTCTGCCTCCCAACGAAGAATGAAGCCAGTGGTAATTTCGAGCACTAAGTTTCTCCTACAAGATTTCATACTGTACTATGATTGGTTTTGCAAGAAACATGTGCTTCTACCTATAATACAGATGATTGGAAAACACGGTGAATTCTATAAAAAATTGATTTTTTTAACTGCATAAACGGAAAACATGTTCAAATTGAATGTCCTCAAAAAAGAGTCATTGTTTTTTAACTATAAAGGATATTTTTCTGTAGTATTAAAAGAGATAGCTGATGAAAATTATAAGTTCATTGTTGTTGCAGCCAGGACTTAAGGGAAACAAAGCGATGAAGGAACTTTTCTGATTCAAATGTCGGATTACGAACATTTTCAACATACCAAACAATAAAAGTATTCCGTCTACCGATATTTCAGTTCCGTTTGCATTGTTGGGTGATGATGCCTATCCTCTGAAGACGTATTTATTGAAGCCATATTCAAGACTAAAACTTGCTCAAGAAGAACGTGTTTTTAATTACAGATTGTCAAGACATGAATATGCTTTTGGAATCCTTACAGCAAGGTGGAGGTGGTTAAAAACTGAATTGCAAATGGATCCGGAGAAATTAGATATTATAGAAATTTGCTTATTGCATCATAACATAATTATCGACAAGGAAGGGCTCTTTCTTTATTTGAAATTCCGATAGAATCTCTACTCGTGAACAGGCGTATCGCAAGTGAAAGCAGAGAAAAGACCCAGGTGCATACTTAATAGCAGTTTTTAAAATAAATCACATTTAAAATATCGAGTTTTGTATTTGACAAGATAAGGTGACATGTATCGTAGTATGAAACAAATGGTATAATTTGATATTGAACCAATTGTTCAAATTATAACTTGCAAACCTTTTTTACAGTTCAATAAAATTTTGTAGTCCACTGTATTTACTATAAACAAATCCATTGTCTACCTTGTTTATAAAACAAGTAAAAAGCAGCAAATTTAAGTCTTGTTTTCTGAACGATGATAATAAAAAGAATCTCGTAGTCCGATTATAGAGGGCGCGCACAGTGCCCACCATCACCTTCAAGGTGGGAGGAGGACAGCGAAGACCAAATTAAGACGTTTGTTGAAATCTTATTTATGGCGATTTCTTGGCTCTCCTATTGCCCGCCGTGCCTTAAGTGACTGAATTACCCCGGATCATGACTTGAACAAACTGCAGCATTGTTGGCACTTGGCATTAATTCCATGGAATGGGGCCCTGTGCCAGGCGGGGGTGGCTCGGAGCCCCCAGTAGCTGCTGGGCCGCACATAGCCTGGGCTGCTGCGAATAATTACTGCTAAACAAAGTGTTTTTCTGTTCACCGTGCCAAGGTGCAGAGGCGTTGGTTTATTCACATGATTAGAAAATGTGGGAACTTCGCCACAGCAGATTTATCGTGGCACAATGGCTCCTGGCTTGGGGCTACAGGGGCGCTCGGGTATATCGCGTAGTACGTGAGCTATAGCCATGTGTGGCTCAGCTCCGGGACTGGGATTTTATTTATGCGCCTCGTAATGAGCAGTATATTTCGACTAAATTAGTGCTCAAGTAAAGAGCCAGAAAATAAAAGGAAAATCCACTTGGCTTAATGATTCCAATTTATGAGCCCTTTTTGTTCGTGCCCGTGTTGAATGTGAGCCTGAGATTGCTCCACCGCCGCGCCGTGAGGCTGCTTTGGTGAATTCACGTTTTGGTGTTTCTTGATTATTGCAAAACTCTTCCCTCACGTCTCTTTGCGGATGTGGGATTTCTTTACTTGCACGAGTGCACTTACTTTTAAATGATCGACTTAATTAGCCACACTATTCTTGATTGATGGGGAAAGAGCATCCTTAAGGAGTTTTTTTTCCAGATCACATTTTAAATGGATGTTTGTTAAACGACTTTTAACATTAATTAAAAGTTTTATACTAGAAAAGAAATTTCATTGTGGTTATAATTGTACGCTCTGAGAAATTTTCACTGGTTCAATCGGTAAACAGACCCGAATTAACTGATTTTCCAGTAAAATTATTGTTGTTTGCTGCATGAACCAATAAAATTTCCACTGGTTCGAGTGTAGGTTTAGAAGTCGGTTGTGCAAAATATCGTACGTTTTTAATAAATGTCATTACCGAAAAAGACACTACTGGTAAAGTAAAGGTCCAGCCATCGTTGTGGAATGGTGGGACTAACATGTAGTACATGAAAAAAAGCTGTAACTATCCCTTTGCCCAGTAGCGTATTTTAAGATTTGGCGCCCTGGGTCTATAAGATTTGCCGCCTCTTAAATTAACGAAAAAGTGCAAAAATATCTTAAAATGAAAAAGGGCATGCAAAAGAATAAACCAAATCGTTGACAAATACGTTAATAACATTGTCATAATATACGGATTTTGTTAAGTCGGCTTAAGAATTGTTTAAAAAGAACACATTCTTCTTGTAGATCATTCGCAAGATCAATTAGGTACAATTTTTAGAGTTTTATGGTGTTAGCTCTAACTTACGCTTTAGGCATTGTATCCAATTCGCATAAGAATGGAAAATTTGCGGTTACTGCGTCATATGAAAATTTGAACCTCCTTAATTCGTCCAATAATTAATTGGTCGCAAATTGGGAAAAAGCTATTTACCCTCACACGTCTTCATAACAATGCCTACTTCTCCCTCACCACACGCTTCTTCCTCTTAACAATTCTCTTGTGATTGTTTCTGTGTTGGAGTTTGTCTTACCAGCCTCTTCAAAATCATTAAATGATTCCAATTTGTTTTCTATGAAAGTGGACTCGTAGAGCCCCGAAAATACCTCTACGTTTGTGTCAACACTTTGAAGAATTTTGGAAACTATATTAAACTGTTTTAGTATAGATCGCCAAAATTCCGATAATATACATAGGCGCTTCTAGAGAATTTAATTGAACCATTAGCCTTGCCGCTTCATCTTTAACCACAGCTTTTTGGTGGACAGGTTCCCTTTTTATAGCTTCACGAGCAATGTTCCCTTTAATTTTTCTGCTGACTGCGCGCTACAAAATATATGGGAGCAAAAATATTCAGTCATATAGAGTCTGGGAGCAGCACCAAAAAGTCCCAGTCACAGCGGTTTGCACTTTTTCGATTCCCGTGATTCCGCAACAGACTCTGACTTTTGTTACGCTGAATAAATTTATTCTGAAAGCTTAGAGCGCTGAATTTGGGTTTTGATTCTTAATCGCTTTTTACACTCTTTTATTCTTCCATTTTTACCACATACTCACGCACATTTCTAATGTGAATAAATTGTCCCACCCGTGTGTACGCCTTCTGTCCATGCTTGCAGAATCAAAAGCAAAGCAGTGCATCCGTTTGGATGTGCACACAGTCGTGTTCACGCTTGCGGAATCCAGCCCCTGTATATAAAACTCACACAACAACGAACTCTTCTCTCTTAACATAAAGAAAATTTTACGTTTTTTATTGTGAAATTTGGGTTTTGCCATTTTTAGATGCAATTCTTTTATTAAATGTAATAAAAAAATGGTAAAGAAACCCGCGCAGCTTAGAGGGACCATACGAGCCGCTGTTATTTCGTTCCAATCTTTATTAAGTCTTGCAAAGGCATCGTCTCTGGCTGACCATCGCGTATGTGACAAATTTTTCACAGTTTCATCAGGTTAAAAAGGATTGCAGTAATAATGTACGTTTCGCTGATGCTTAAGAAAAGACGTATAGCTTTTACAACAACCTGTAAAACTTTGTAGTTTTTGGGCATCATTCAACTGCCGATGATCCGATCAAGCCATATTATTAGTATTGCCATAAAATGTACCTTTGCAATTGTTAATCGTTGATATTCAGTATTTGTGGTGTCCGTACCGGTTACCAACATGTCTTCTATTTTGTGACCAATGTTTGGCGTAAACCATCAGGAGATCGTTCAACTGACCCTGTATTATCTTGAAAAAATCTCACCAACGTTGATCTATATTTGTTATATCAAAAAATATTGGTTTTATAAAAGTTCTTTCAGTGTTGAAGGCTTCCAAAGCTGAGAATGGGGGCCGCTTGTGCCACGCCTCGAAGCCTGGTGCCCCATGGCCCTAGGGTAAATACGCCACTGTCTTTGCCTAAATATTCCGGAATTGTAAAAGTGCGATCAAAAGCTCCAAGCGGTAGCCACTGACAACTGGCCTAGAAGAGAGGAAAAGCTATGTGGTCGCACTAGTCCGTTCCAACTATGGATGGAGTGAGACTAATTACCTCAGTTGTAAAATAGGTTATAACGTTCGCACTTAGTTCAGATCTAGAGCTACATATTAGCTCGCCGAAACCCTGTCTAAGTATAATTCTGATATTACAGTAATCTAAAAGAAGCAATATACAAGAATATAACATATACAACAGGTGTCATACAAAATATTAGTGTTCGGAGTATGGTTTATGGTCAGCAAAAGGATGAAACTTACCATAATCGACTACAAGCTCTAAAGCGGCCCATACACTTTCAGTTTAACCGCGCAGTTTATTATGTGTGACGTCATGTCTGAGCGATAAATTGTGTGAACTGTGCGTTTTGAACTATTTTCATTCAGTTTTCAGACCTGAGCTTCTGGACCTTCTTTTGCTGCGATAACTGCGCATACAATGAACTGATGAACCCACAAACTTTCAGTTCAGTTTATTGTACATGTTTTTACATAGCTCAACTGCCCAGTTAAAACTGAGAGTGCGTGGGCCGCTTAAGTGAAAGACAATACCCCCTTTGATGGCGAGGCAAATTTGAAAACCCAAGCCTCATGAACGTTCACGCACCTACAGCGAGTCTGCGGCCTGTAAAAGGGAAGAATTTTTCGTTGCAGATAGGGCTCCTATGAGGCTAGACTCACTGAAAGGAAAAACCATTGCTACCCGATAACGAACGGGAAAAAGAGGTTGAAAAATTGCCAACATTGGCGTGGAAATGTGAGTAAACTGCGCTATGGTCGAAAGCTTTATATTTTTAAACGTGAGTGTCGTTTTCAAAAATGTGGTCCCCAGACTAAGTACTAATCACTTCCAATGGTGCTTGACCTCTGTAATAGAACCAGAACCGGTCTATTGAGTATGCTAAACATGTCCTCAACATAATTGCCTAAAAGATGAACTAAAGTTTTGTATGAGTAAAACTATAGTTTAAGGGTATTTCTTTAAAGCGTTTTTAAAAAACTTCCGAATACGTAAGGCAGATGCATCATAGGGCCCTTATGATAAACAGATAAGGCATACCTTACTTCACTATCGCTGATGGTTTTTCTGTGGTGTTCATGAGGAAACTAAGGAGAAAGGAAAAACCCTCCTCGTCATGGCCATCATTTCCCACGAGAATTCCTCATGAGGAACCTAAAGGGAAATCCCTCTTTTGGCACGACAGAGACGGCGTTCTAGATTATTAGGTGAAATATTTTGGGTGTGGATTTCCCCACCTGAAGCGAAAGTACGTGTGCACTTTTTCTTCCATCAGCAAGCGCTCCGCCGTGCAATAGACAAGTCTTGTGGAACACGAGCAGTCCAAAAGAAGTATAACGGGCTTAAAAATAAGGAAAAATATTTTACAGGCGGGAAAAAGAAGCCTAGGAAAATAATCTCGTATGCGTCTGTAATCTATGACATTACAGAAAGAGAAGATCGCACCAGGGGCGGAAGTTCTACTGTCTGTCATATAACGAATTTTACACCACCTTGCCAATACTGTTCTGGCAAAGAGAATAATTTGACCGCCAATCTCAAAGGGATTTCGAAGCGATATGTGAAGGGAACTTTCAGGAATAATTAATTGGCAAGCGCATGGAGGAGGTTCTAGAAATATCTGATGATAATTCAGCACCGATTCTGCTGAAAAGAGCCACCATACCGTTTAAGGTTGCCTAAGGACGAACATCTTTCATTGCTAAATTCTTATACGGTGGCTCCAAGGGTCGATCCTGGAGCAAACGGAGTCTTCTCCCATAAGTTAAAGGAGCCTTTTTGCAATTAGTTACGCTTGTTTATATTATTCTAAAAATGTTCGACTTTTAAATTGTGTGCAAAACTTTAGCAAAGAAGTTGGTTGCATTAAATTTTGCTCCAAAAATGCATGGTGACAAGGCATGGTCCAAAGCGAATATTTTTGATTGGTGTTGTTCAAAGAAGACAGAGAGCACACTGAATATCCTTGCAGTCCTTCGACATATACTGATGAACACCACGTCAAGGAAGCCTAGGATTTGGCGATCAAAAATCGTCGATTGACAATTAGAGACTTTGTTGACATTATGCAAATATCTTTTAGGTCGATACAATCGAGTTTGAAAGACCCGGACGAGATTCATTTCGTTTGGTTCCAAAAACATTTCTTTCAAAAAAGAGCGTCGTCTCTGAAATAATAATTTCTGACTACCAAAGGTCATCAAACGCATTATTACGTGAGATGAGGGATTGATCTAAGCTTACTATTCGGCAAAGGTCACGAAATTAAAAAAAAAATACGCTCGTTTTGACTCGATTGAAGAGCTCCAATTAGAATTCAGCAAAGTTTTGAAGGCTATTCCGAAAAAACGTTAGCATTAGTGTGACGTATTATTGGAAGACACGTTGGCATAAAAAGTGTATCCCGACGGTATTCCGTTTAAGAGCATGAACAAAATTTAAGGAGTAATAAGACATTTGTGTTTTATTTAAAAAATCTTACTACATATTTTTTTTATAACAAATTATGTTTTCAAATAATTGCGAAAACGAAATTTAAAAAAAATATTTATTCATGCGTAAACGACTCCCTTAGGAATCAGCCCAAGTACAATGCACATATACCAAAACTTATTTTTTTTATTTTTGCTATGAAAAAAGGATTTTATATTTACACAAAATTTCAAAAAAGAAGGAATTTTCCAAATCTGATGAGAACAATTCCTTCTTAAATAGTTTGCATCCAAATGTCCACATCACATATTCCATTCTAATAAATTTGTAATTCTTTCCTAGTAAAAGTAAACAACACGAAAACTATCACACTGTTCTGGAAATTTTTTTTTACATTTGTTTAAGGTACGAACTGAAATAGGATTACCTGACTTTTGAAATTGGATTTAGGTTGTAATCCAATCAGCTTAAAACATGCTGAGCGACTTGTAAATCCATAAAAGACCAAAGGATAATCCTGTCCTGTGTTGGAAGAATTACTGCAGGACGGCAAAAGAGGATTTATGAGTTAACCAAAAAATTATTGTTTGTTATTTTGTAAAAGACAAAAGCCATGCAAAATATGTTGAAGTCCCATCAGGTTGTAAAGGTATTTTTGAACAGGTAGCCTCAAATAAATCTTTTGTCCTTAACGAAAAATTTACATGTTGTGGGCGTGAAATTAATAATTAGGTAAACGCCTTAAGTTCTTATTATTAATTTCCGAGCAGAATAATTTTTTTGAGAAACTTTTGAAAATGTTTTCTAGTCTTTTTACGCAAGGATTAAAAGGGATTTAACGCGTGTCTTGGAATATACTAGGTAAGAAAGCAATTTTATCATTATTTAAATCTCACGGTGATTTTAGTTTGTAGGAGCTACAAAATAACAATATTTTGCGCTGTTGGAGAATTCGACGTTTACGATAACGATGACGAGACGTTTAAGTGAAGTAGATGTAATGTGTAGACCACGGAAATCTTGATATCATGTTAAAGTCCGATTTACATCCCAAAGTCAACGCGAAAGTCCACCTCTGGAGCTTTTTTATCGCACAGAAATTTGAATGCTTTCTCTATGTTGGAAGAAACGAAGGAAAAGAAACAGGTAAGGGTACATTTTTTTCAATGTAGTTTTTAATCCGTTTCGATTTAGGGGTGGCTTAAACCCCTTAAAATGGGGGTTAGAATAAATTTCCTAAATTAGTAAAAAATTGCACTGGTTCAACCAGTGGAAAAATATGTGTGACTCATATTCTAGGCAATTACCTTCATGACGGTAAAGGGTTTCATTTAGAATACTCAATATACCGGCTCTCGTTTGATCACGTAGGGCAAGCAGCATTTCAGTGTTTTGATGGGGACTCGCTTGGGAAATCGACACTCGCGTTAGAAAAAAGTTTTTTTATCTTTTTTACGAGAATTTCACTGGTTCAACCAGTGAAATTTCACTGTTTTCCCATTGGTTGATTAAGCAATGGTTCAACCAGTGAATTTTCTTTGGAAATCAGTGCATAGTTACTGATTCGTTTTCAGAGAGCGAGCTTCAATGCAATGTAAGTTGACCTTCTGGCGGGTTAATCCTTATGTAGGTTACATAGTGTTATTAAATATCCTATTTGATGGACTCATTGGGTGAACATGTCAGTTAGGACCTTACTATTTATGCTAATATTGACGGTATTATTGGGCATGGTTAAATGCTGACTGGTACTGCGAATCCTCCACGACAACTAGCGTTCACACCACAGGATCTCAACGCGCTTGGCGCAATAAAAATCTTTTGAGTTCATTATTTGCATTTTTACTTCATTGAATGGGCCACACAAAACAGTATTTGCCACAAAAATCAGCATACGCAGTATTTTTTCATTTGTTTATTAAGTTTATGTTTGGCTTATGGCTTTATTGTTTAATGTTGGCGAAAGAAAGGTGATAATAAAAATTACGCATGTGAATAGACGACGTAATCAACCATTCCAAATGCGAGTGTCTTTTTACCAACGGTTCCCCAACTAAGTACTAGCCAAGTCTAATGCTGCTTGACCTGCGCAATCGAACCAGAGCTGGTCGAATGAGTATGCTTAATGGCACCCTTTATTTTTACAGCCCCAATTTTGCTCCCTTTAGTATAAAGAAGTGGTTAGCGTACCACGCTTCGTTTGGACTATTCCGTTCGTGCCTAGAGCGGGCTGCATTTGAAAAAGTAGAATTTGTACCCAGGCGTACCGTGCTTGTTGCGGATGCCACGCAGGCGTTTCGATGCTGTCTGTGCCTGTTGCAGGCTAGGAACGGGCGAGTCTTATTTTTTCTCACGAGTATCGGTCTGTTTCAAGCAAAGTTCGGCGAGTCCTATTTTTCTCAGGCGTATCGTACTTGTTTCGAGTGCAGGCATTTTGACGTTGTGCGTGCCTGTTTCAGTGTAAGAACGGGCGAGTCTGTTTTTACTCGGGATGGGATATATACTATGATTACATGCATACTTGAAGTCCGCTTCAAGTAGACTTGAAAGTCATGTAACCTCAGATCGAATTCAAGTCTACTTCACTCAAGTCGGTCCAAAAATTTGTCGGATCGACTTGAACTAAAGCCATGTAACCCCTGCTTCAGCGCTTGAGTTTTGAAATTAGTTCTCCGTTTATTGTGCAATTCAATTCCTGTGCAATTCACTTAATAAATTTATTTTATTTATATAAGCTGCACATTTTTCTTCCATCAGTGTGAAATATATTTCAAGCCAGCTTGAGGTCAAGCTTTCAAGTAGATAAGCTGTCGCCGCGGATTAAACTGTCAGTTCAAGTTCAAGTCAAGTCCTCAGTCCGACATGTAACCTTAGTAATAAATTCAAATTTATAAAAGCTCGTTTATATCGCAAACGCAAATTGGAGCTCCTTTATCGCACAGAAATTTGTATGTATTTCTCTCTGTTTGGAATCCACGTTCGTGCAACAGTGAGAAAACCATAAAAATTTCTGTGCTATAAAAGAGCTCCAATTTGCGTTTGGGATGTATTTTCTGACTCAATTAAGAAGAGTTTAGGGACGTTGAAGGCCCTTAATTGCCTCTCGCTGAATTTTTGCACAGGGCCTGAAATTGTCTGGCCGTGGCACTGTGCTCGAACCAATGAAAATTTTCTTGATTTTGGTTGGAAACCCACCTTACAGTACCAACATTTTACTTAGCGCCAACTTCTTCTTCTTGCACTAGAAACAGTGACTTGGTGGGCAGTGTTTGAAAACGACGAGGAAACTAAGACCATCATTGTCATTCAACGTAGTTCAATTCCCGGCGGAAACTTTTATGCAGAGGAATTGAAGAAGGTATTGGTATTTATGTAGAAAAGTGAAGTAGGTTTATAGGAAACTACAACCGCCAATGAAAACTTTTTCTTAGGAAAACATTTTGTATGACTAAACTGCCTTTACTTTTCGAATATGAATCGTATAATTAGAGGGTAATTAGTAAGCTACTTCTTAAAAAAATATTACAATTTGCCTTAGGCCGGCATCCCAAGGCATCCGCTCCGTTCCGATACGCTGAAGCTACTGACAGAAACAGGCGCAAAGGCGGTGCCGGCATTGGCTTTGCAGAATGTGGTAATTTTTCACTGACATAATGTTGCTGTGTCGGCGGCGCGCTCCGACTTTGAACACAACAACGAAATCAAAGTGACAAGTGGAAGTGATAGGAAAAAAATTGAAAAACCTGAATGATTTACATATAATTTTTTTATCCTACAGGGCTTGTCTTTGTTTTAGTTGCTAATTTAATTACCCCAATTTGGAAAAATAAAGATTTTCATTCAATATAAAATTCAACAAATTTGCTATTACAGCCAACACCAACATACGACTCCAAACATATGCCCACCACCACCAAAACACGACTCAAAACACAAACAAAACAAGGCACTACGCGCCGGCAACGCGCAGAAAGTAGAAAGTAAAGCAACTTGCGCGGTGTGTGCGTGGCGTAAAACAGCATTTCGTTAGTGCGCATTTGAATACACTACTTCTATTCTCTCCTGTCATTGCCCGCACGGCGTTTGCGCCTGTTTCTGTCAGCAGCTTAAGCTATCAAAGTTAAAATTCGAAGTTTGCTTAGAACTTGTATGGCAGTTCGGAACGGTGGTTCCAATCCCCGGATCCCGGCTTAAGGTTGGAGCTAGATACCTTAAGACTTTAAGCTCTGTATTCCATCCCTCGCTTCGGCTGTCACAGTTGTGAAAAATCCTTGCAGCGAAACAGACTACACATCTATACCAAATTTCTATATGATAACACCCATAGGGAAAATTCCTACTGCCTGATGAACGACGTGCTTTGCCAATAAATCTAAATTTTATGACTTAAGCAGTTTTTAAATTAGAATTTAAAGAGTTAAATGCCTCCAATGCTTCCAGTCATAAAATCTTCTTTCCTTCTAAACAGATGAAGTCTTGAGATCGTCTTTTAACCCTTTCGGGTCAGGTATCATCTCCTTGTGGCAATATCTGTACATTTCCTTGTACGTTTTTTGTTGTTATTATATTGTTTACTACTAAAGCCCAGGAATCTCAACAAGCTGACCATGAAATTTATTTTAATTTAACGACTTCTGCAGACGAATGAATGAAATGGAGGAAGATTTGCGAACTTAACAGCGTCTTTAATTGGTTTCTGATTTGGACGGGTGTAATGTCTTAATTAAAGTCAGAGAGAATGTCTTAGAGGCCAGCCCTCAATGGCTGAGATTGACTATACCCATTGAGATTGAGTAATTATTACTTCCTAAATTTTTATCCTGCTGGTTTACGATTGATTTTAATGGGCATTCAATATGTTTGTGAACGCGCTCAACCAGCAGTTTATTAGTGATGAATTTAGCAGGAAATGGCCACTTTAACTGCAGACTAATTTTATGGATCACTTGGGATTTACTACGCAAATTTAAAGGATGGAAATTTTCATGTTCATTTCGATTATGGGCTTGTCTTTTGTATATTTAAAAGGTGGCATTAAAACTGACAATGAAAGTTTTTTTGACTTTTTAATATGAGATAAAGTTTTAATTGAAGAATATGGAAATCATTAATGTAATGGACGCCAAATTATATAAAATGAAACAAGTAATTCCGATTTTAGTGAATAATAAAAGGGTCTTTTACTATCTGTAATAATTGCAGACTCATTTTCATTTTTTGTAATAATAGCAAAGCTACGAAATGCATCTTTTAAAAATACTAGAAATCAATGACCTTATTTCCTTATGCGAGTGAGTGGTGGATTCTCTTTACACGGCCAACCGTTAATAGCTCTCGACGATGGCAATTTCATGGTTGTGGGGTTAATAATCCTCTCCTACCGAGCTACATCGAGTCGAAGTTTGGCTCTAGATGGCATGAATTTGTTGTATTGCAGACCCAAATTTACCTTAGGTCAGTAATTGCAGCCGACAACACCATGGAAACAAGCACAAAATTTCTAAAATTCAACAAAGCCTATTATAATCTGGCAAGGCTTTTTTGGTCCGAATATAAGCATGGCAACCAAACTTGTTCTCTAAATTTAATCGCGAACTTCTCGCCATCTATACGCAATACTTCGTTACTTTATTTGAAATGCCCATTTTAGGCCTTTGAAAACACTAAAAAATTTCAACTTTCAATTTTTTGCCTTTTGCTTACTATGAAAAGCTACTTGCCAACTATGAAAAAAAAGGCAAGAAATTGAAAAATTGAATTTTTTTAGTGTTTTCAAAGGCCTAAAATGGGCATTTCAAATAAAGTATCGAAGTATACGCGTATGCTCACGAGAAAGTACATAAAAAAACCTACAATTTAAAAAAAAATATTTTGCCGTGCGATAATTTGGCATAAAATGGCGGCAGTTTTAATTTTTTTTCGAAAACTGCCAATTTTTGCAGTAAAAAGCGAAATTTTTTTTGAAATTTCAACCACGTATTTATAGCATCAAAGTACATCTTTTCTCCAATTTTTATCAAAATCCGACCTTTTTCCCGTTATTTATTGCATTTTTAGTAAAATAAAACAAAATTTCATACATTTTGGTTTTTTGAGGTTAGGATTCATTTTTAAAGTATTTATACCGAATCAGTTCGATAGTCTATTCATTTACGAGTATTTTCCAATTTTTTTTATTGTTCTACGACCAACAGAACTGGAGAAATTAAAAAAATAGTGTAGCAATGCACTCAAAATGCATCAAAAATGGACATTTATGCAATTTTCTCGTGCAGCACAGGACCGATTTTGCAGAAATTTTTTTTTCGCTTTATCTTAACATATGTAAAGAAAAAAAAATCCAACTTCCAAACTACATAATAAATTCGCTTTTTTTATTTAATTTCCCTCTGTTAATCCTGTTACTTAAAAAATTGTATGCCGATTTTTTAATCCTTAGTTCATTTTGAACATTAACATGTGTAGATTAATGTGTTAAAATTTCAGAACGATCGAATAAATACTTTTTTTTAATCTTGCCCACCAACTTGAAACACGTTGTTTTAAGAAAATCCCGTTCAAGTTAAAATACAACTTTTTTTTTAAAAAAAAACCTTGCCAAAATTCAATCTACGTTGCCTTTCACTTTTATTTATATTATTAAAAAAAAATTCTTATAGGTTTATTCTAACAAAATCTATCAAACATTTTTTTAGATTTTTTGAAAATTTATAGGTGTCAAGTCCCCTTAAGGACGCAATTTCGCGGTCTATACTGATCACAAACTACGAAGATCTAACTATCCCTTGGGCGGACTAGACATTTGGGTCTAATTTCACAGTTTGCTACAGACATAAGACAAACATATATCATCTAACCAAAACGTTGTCGCAGAATAATTTTCGCGCTCATTGGCAACCGACAACGTCGACGCAGTCACCTTCGCCCTGTCTACACTAGCTTAGACATAACAAAGTGACATAGAATTATAACCGGCTCAAGGGTAAAACAGTACAGTAAGCGATCTCGATCGTGCCTTGTGTTGCCAAAATTCTAAAGTTTAAATTCATACCAAATCTCCATTTGAAGACTTGAAGCTTCCAAATAACAGATTAAACCATATACATGTGGGCATAGTGGGACCCCTTTACTACGACGATCTCGTGGATACATCTTATAGACCGATATTTAAGATGGCCTGAAGCATAATAAATTTGGAACATCGTAGCTTCAATAGTGACTAAAAGATTCATCACTGAAATCGTTATATGCTTGGGTGTACCTCTTGAAATTACAACTGATCAAGGTAAGCAATTCGAGTAGAAACTTTTCAATGAAGTTGTCATCAAGTTGCGTCTGCAGGCAAAAAGCATCGTTGAATGGCTCCAACAACACCCAACACTCAGGGTGTTCAATTGAACATCGGAGAAAGGGTAAAGAAAGCCTGCATAGCCTTCTACGCCTGTAAAAAGACCTTTAGCAAGAGATGGGGCCTCAAACAAAGATGCTCCTGTGGATGTACGCAGCCGTAGTACGTCCAAATCTCAGATCCGGTTTGATGGCTAGCGCTGAGCAGGACATAGATCGTGAAGGGTCCAGAGGACGGCAACAATAGGGGCCATGAGAAAATGCTCCACGAACGCCCTTGATGTTTTCTTGCAACTGCTCCCTCTCGATCTTCACATCAACCATCTAGCCCCGTTCAGTGCTCTTAGACTGAGCAAATCCGAGGCCCAGTCCTCATAACTCTACATAGCATCATAGAAAAATCTTGAACTTGCTACCCAAGGGTATGGTCATCGCTTTCAATTCTCAATCGAAATACCCTTATACCCCGGCTTCACCGGCCTCCGTTTAATCAAGTTCACTTCAATCTGCATAAGTGGCTTCACCGGCTAAAGTCGAGTTCAGTACTTGAAATTGTTGTTGCTTTTTCGCCAGAAGTCAGAAATGCAAAAGCTCCCTGAAATGGCATTCCACGATTCCAGTTCATTCCTCTCTTTTGAGCGAGCTTTTACTTTCAAGCTTGATTTCAGGTTCTGTTGGACGAAATCAGACTTTATTTTTCCTGACTTCGAAATGTGAAAATGTATGGGAAATCAGGCAAAAATTGAAGCTCAGTAGACTAATTTGATTGAACTTGCGCAGTTCGGCCGGTGAAGCACGGGTATTAAGAAGAGAGTGGAGAAACGGAGACGTCCCGAGAAAGTTTGATATACGGATGTTCACCGAACGGCTCAAAGACGTCAGAGGGCGTCGGGTCAGGGGTTTATCTACAGACCACTAACTGTTCACTCTCCTGGCACCTTCTGATGCACGCTAGTATCTTTCAAGCGAAAGTGCTGACGATCTTGAATGCCTGCCAGACAATGAACTTCGAGCCTACAAGGATGTAGCATTGGAATTTTCATAGATAGCCAAGCTTCAATAACTGCTATGCATTCAGTAACGATGTACTGTTCGCGATCTACGTCTTTTAATTAAGTTTATTCCTAGATTTGGAATATTTGTTTTGTACACGTATTTTGTGGGTCTTTCTTCAACAAAACTTAACACTGAAGTCTTCAAGAATGCAGAGGCTGTATTACTAGATTTAAAATATATTGGTTTTATCATGTTGCTTTTTTTACATATCTATAATATTCCATAGATGCATGATGAACTCGGTCCACTGTTGAATTTCAATATTCTAAACTAAACATTGTAACTTCGTTATCACACTCACACTTTTAATTATGGAAACAGTTTTCAATATCTTCAAAATGAGTAACAAATTTCATCATTCAACACATGTCATATTTTTTTCCCAAGCATAAACTTTTAATTTCAAGGGCACAATGTTATCACCGCTTATCACCAGCATAACGAAATCACTTTACAGTGTCTTAACTCTTTCAACATCCGACATAATTTCTATTATTAAGATCAAAAATGATCTCATAAATCTGATAATTGCTGGACAGAAAGATTTGTGACGAGTGTCAGCAATAAAGAATCATTTTGTAGCCTTAAATACCGCGCTCTTCCTGATAACAGACATTCATTTTCCATCAATTCTAGATTCGAAGGTTCTGAAACATCGGGCATAGCGTAATGGTGTCAAAAGGTCCCCGTCCAATGACGATAACACAGCATCAGGATGCAAACTCACACTAGAAGGCTGCTGCTGCTGCTGGCTGCTATCTATCTCACAGTTGCGATATTTTTTTAATTAATTTCTGCCCGTTCGTGTACAAAGGCAACAAATCGAGCAATTTTGTTGTTGAAAGCTCCTAAATTAGATTAAATTAATTACACATGATTGCGATGGGTTAATTGCTTATCAGGGAAATGTTAATTGGGATTAGAGGACTGTGACTCAAATTAAAAATTAACCCCGCATTTTGATAGCGCGTTCTGCTTGTTTACGAAATGAAGCTTCAGATTTTATTTATTTCGCCATTAATGGAAAATAATAATAATGAAAAAAAATCTAAAAAAAAAAAATCTTAAAAATAAATTCAAATTCGAAATCGCTGGAGTTTAGCCTTTTCGGTGCAGAGCCCCTTTACAACGCACTGGAATCGAACCAGAACCCGTCAATTGGGGGCTGAACATGTGCGGCAGTCGTTAAAGTGATTACTGTATCTGAGTACTAACTGGTAACGGCGGCGTTCGTTATTCCGTTGCCATTTTTATGCTCTTCCGTTGGTAATTGAGATGTTAATCTTCTTCACTGAGTTTTTTTCCCTGAGATTTACTACGGATGTGAATGCTGAATAGGAGGAGGATCTTTGGGGAGTAAAACCCGTTTAATGTGGATCTCCTAGGGGCATGTTAAGATCGTTATAATGTGGAATGTACTTTCAGAAGAGGATTATCTCATCGTCGTTGTATGTTATTATGGGTTGTTAATTTCATTTCAATCGTAGTATTAATCAATTCGTTTAATTTATCAATCTATGAAAAATATTTAAAAAAAACCCTAGAATCTTACACACTTACATACGTGTTTAATATACTAGTTTTAGCTTTGAAACGTTCAATGGTTTTCTTTTCAGTTTCTTTGAATTTACTTTCTAACTTGATTTCATTTTATTAGCAAACATTTTTACAATTCAAAATCATAAAACGCCTACGAGACTGAAAACTACTTGAAATTTGCTTTGATCACATTAATTAAAACTTTCCAAGAATGTTTTAAATTTATATGGAATGCGAAATACTACATGGAGTGAAAAATCTTGGGTTTGACATAGACATACGATCTTTTTGCTGTTTCAGAGAAAATGCATTCGTTTTGCTTAAACTTGGCTTTTTAATAGGAACAAATACTGCGAAATCCCAGGAATGCACCGATGATGCTGTGTTTTCAAAACGTTCAAATGAGGCAGTCACTAAAGAAACTACATTTTTCTCGCAATATGCAAGACTGGCCCGTTCGACTCATCCTCACATCCTGGAGTCCCTCTTTTCGAGGACACTTCACTCTAAAAGTTCATTTTTAAATAGAGCAGCACGGCTGTGGAACAATCTCCCGCAGTCAGTATTTCCGAACTCGTACAACATGTTAGAGTTCAAACGTAACCCGAGTAAAAATAAATGACGGCCTTAGAACGGGCAAATGCCGACTGTAATTGAAACATAGTCCTCGGCCATCTGGCGGTTAACAGAAGGCTCGTTGCAGGACAGTACGGCCGTACAGGCAGGGGCGTTTCCAGCCAACTGGCTTAGGGGGGGTAATTTTAAAAAAACAAAAAACTTAAATATTTTTTTATTCCATAAATACAAAACAATCAACATCAAAACAAAATTAAAAGTGCGTGTCAGCTCCGACGATTGTCTTAAATTATATACAACTAGCTGGAACCCATATAAATCCCACATTTCCGCTTCTCCTTACCATCTCACCAAAAAAACCTTGTTGATCCATTCTGAACCGATTACTTAGAGAGCCTCAGGATACACTATGTTCAATGTTTTTCCATTTGTAGCTATTATGTCAAGATTTTCCGATTTTCCAACTCTTGAACAACCTACATACAGTTAACCGGGAAATGACACTTAATTGGAAAAATTCGTCCGGTATATTGGTCCCACAATTTGAATTTATAAGTTTTGATCATAAATTCGTTATTTGCTACCTTAAAAAACCCCAGTCATCGATTTTCATTGGGATCGGAACACAATTTGAAAATTCGTCGGCCATTTTGAATTTATAAGTTTTGACCAAAAATTCGTTATTTGCGACGTTATAAACCCCTAGATATCCACTTTAATTGGAATCGGAACAAATTTAACAAAATTCGTACTTCGGTACCTTCGTAAATTCGTAAATTCGGTACCTTAAAAAATTTCAGATACCGATTTTCATTGGAATCGGAACACAATTTGCAAGTTCGTCGACCATCTTGATTTTATAAATTTTGACTGCAAATTCGTTATTTGCGACCTTAAAAACCTCTAGATACCCACTTTCATTGGAATCGGAATAAAATTGGCAAATTCAACCATATTTCTGCTTCCATTTTGAATTTCGGTCATATACGAGTATACCCATGTTACTCGCTGATAATAAAGCTTTCTATTGGCGACAGAATTTTTAAAATCGGTTCGGTAGTTTTTGAGTTTATCCGGAACAAACAAACAATCAAATCTTTTCTCCTTATATAATAGTATAGATAGGCAAAGGAAGCAAATGAACCCATATATTTATTTATATTGATTTGATAAAACATATTACATAAATTTTCTTTCCTACTTTTTAGTCTATTATATGTTTGTTTTTCTCCATTTTGTGGTGGCCGCCATATTAGAATCAAAATGACGTCAGACAGATTACTGCATTACAATCGTCATACCCTTTCATTTGATACCCATTCCGAGGGGGTTGTGAGGAAAAAAGTAATCCGCCATTTTGAATTTGGAATGACGCGACACAACTAATTGTATTCTATCTGTCATGCCCTTCCATTTGATGCCCGTGTCGATGGGTCGGGGAACACAATTGCAAAAATCGGACGCCATTTTGGAACCGCTTCTTGATTTTTTTACAAAATGGTCAGATATTCAAGCAAACACAGATCAAAAATCTGCTGAAAAGATCATTCAAGTTTGTGTGCCCTCCCCATCGTCCTCTCTCACCCTCTTTTTTATAAAACACTTTGCAGCCGACTCTTGTCGTGACGTGTTTACGCTCGTGTGGAATCAGCCATAGCGTGCCATATTAGCGGGAGTCTCGGGTATCGGTCCCTTCCACGACTCTCCAGCAGTTTTAGAAAAATTCACCGTCATATATCGCCGACTAGATTCACCATAACTTATCTTGTTTGTTTGAAATTGTGGTAATTTTTAAGAATAAAAATAAATAAGCGAACGAAAATTCTTAGGGGGGGTAATTACCCAATTACCCCCCTCTGAAACCGCCCCTGCGTACAGGGGGCGACTGACGGTGATACAACGGCCTTACAGTTCCAATAACGGCCATACGACACGGTGGTACGGCGGTCGTATGGTTGCTATTACGGGTATACGACGGTGGTACAGTGGCAGCAACGTGGATATTCGCCCTCCTATAAGAAAATATATTTCACTGCAATTAAATGTTTGATTTTTTTTCGGTTGTGTTTTTTTTCAAGCCGTTAAATAACAAAATTTCCCACTAAAATATAAATCAACACGCACCACACACTTCACGTACAACAAACCGACCACTGGCGACTCGTTTCTCTAGTGCATCGATATCTTTAAGTAGGATAAATCGAAAGAACCATTGTACATAACGAAAATGATAAAGTTCCCATAAAACACATTCAACAATTCATTTGGTGCAGATTCTTTTTTGGCTCAAATTTCCCGTCGAATGCCCGTTTCTACAGCTCAGTACTTGGCCTTTTAAATCTTTTGGTCAAATTTGGCCGTCGTAAGGCCGTATGTGCTCCCATAAAAAATGATTAAAAACTCTACGGCCATCATATGCCCCTTAAAAAGCCAAGCGGCCGTAGTACGCCCTTTATAAGGCCGTCGTTTATTTTTATTCGGGAAGGCTCATTGCTCACTGCTCCAGCAGCCCATCGCACAGTGATCGAAAATGCTGGCCAAAAGTCGAAAAATGAAAGTCTTATTAGTAACTTTTTTTATTTTAACTTGTTAGATTAGGGTACCTAGGATAGCATAAGACAAATAGAACCAATCAAATAGCGTTTCTTGCCTTTTAAAATCATTCTGAAAATGGCCTCTGCATGCGTTGCTTGAAATAGCATCATTAAGCCCCAACGGCAACCAATTATTTAAACATACATAGGAAGTATTGTGTCGCATATTTTTAAATGTTATAAATTGGATTATTCTCAGGAAAGTAAGTATAATTGAATAATATTAACAAGAAACTCATTTGTTCACATATTTTTAACACGGTGAAGATTTCTTGACCTATCTTTTTATCGAAAAAAGTAAAATTTGTTTTTATATTAATAGACCTACAAAAGAAGTCCCGCTAGATCCCGCTCTGATATTGCCCGGTTTTATATTGTTTTTATTAATCCTTTGGCAAAAACATATTCCAAGAACTATTGCCCGAAGTTGCCCTTTTTGTTTAATTCCACTTTTTGTACAAAATTCTGCGTAATCCATGTTTTGTTTTTTTTAACTTATTAAAGTAGTTCTTAGCTTAAATTGAACCGTTTTATCTTTGGTAATCAAATTTCGAGGTCAAATTAACATAAGTATTGGAGTTATAAGCAATTTTAATGCTAAAATTGGCTCCTTTCGTACTTTTTTAGTACCTTTTCACTTAAGCTTTGCCAAAAAGTACCAAATAAGGTCAATTTTAACATCAAACTTGCTAATAACTTCAAAAGTAAAGGTCGTAGCATAAAAATTGTCCAAACATTATTAATAGCAAATTGTCCAAGCTTTCCAATTTTGCAAAAAAAAAAATAGTTAACAAGGTATTTCTTAGAGAAAAAGGTGGTTTTAGTTGAAATTTTAGTTAAACAAAACCAAAATTTTGACTTTGATGACTCATTACTATGGAAGTTGATAGGGTAGAACCTTGATTTTTACAGTTTTAGGTGGCAGTATTCTGCGTACACTGTTACCTCATTCATGAAAATAGGTCATAGGGTTACAAAAATACAGGGTGATATGTAAAGCTCTAAAAAAACAACTTGAAAACGCCCTAGAGGCTAAACCGTTATCATATCCAATAAAATAAAATATAATACCAAATTCGTGATCAGCCACCTGGAAAACACAATCCCAATTTCATTGAAAAATAGTGTTCAATATTGATGGTCGCCATTTTGAAGCCGCCATTTTGTTTTTTAAGAAATAATAACAAATTCGTGATCAGCGACCCCAAAAACATTTATAACTTGATTTTCAAACAATTATCTCAGTTTTTTCGACTTTTGTCCATCTTTTTACCGATTTCGACCACTGTGCATCGCCTTCTAATCTATCATATTTTCTTCTATCCTTCAAACTAAGCTTACTACTAGACATTGCACCATGACCTGAATTCAGGGGCGGTTTCAGAGGGGGGTAATTGGGTAATTACCCCTCCTAAGAATTCTCGTTCGCTTATTTGTTTTTAATCTTAAAAATTACCAATATTTCAAACAAACAAGTTAAGTTATGGTGTCAGCGATCTATGACGGTGAATTTTTCCAAAAGTGCTGGAGAGTCGTGGAAGGGAGCGATACCCGAGACTCCCGATAATATGTCACGCTATGGCTGATTCCACACGAGCGTACACACGACACGACAAGGTAGGTAGGTGAAGGGCTGCCTCCAGTGCGATTGGAGGTCCAATTAGCGCTTGGCGCGCCGTTTTGTTGCCACAACTCGTGTACCTTATGTTGAGTGGTTGTTTGGTCGGGTGTGACGCATGCCTAAAGCCATCCTGTGGAATTTAGGAAGCTTAACAGTGATCAGATCTCCAGTCTGGAAATCTCATTTAAGTCTTCCAAAACGTAACTGCCTAGTGTGCGCTGCCTGGCTTTAGCTAAAGCCGGGCACTTACAGAGGAAGTGAACAAGTGTTTCTCTCTCGTTCGTCTCCCCGCAGCTACGACAACAGACGTTAAACGGGTACCCAACTTGGCAGCCTAGTCTCCTATGGGCCAATGTCCCGTGATGATTGCCGTGATTCTGGCAATACCTCGCCGGGGTCTGTTTAAGAGGCCCATTGTTTTTTCTTTGTTATAAGTCGACCAAGTCGCCCTAGAGATAGTCGCTCCAGTGCTCTCCACTTTTGGCTGGGTAATCGCGTTTTGAACTCCACCTGTTGGGCTGCCGACTATCTCGGTCTCCGAGCGCCCGGAGACACTCCCTGCTTGGCTAAGTATTCGGCTTTCTCGTTCCCCTTTATGTTCAACCCAGACGAGAACGACGTTGCGCTTTCTACCTAGCCTATCTAGCTCAGCTCTGCATCGCTCCACTAGCTTGGAGCGCATTCTTACTGAATGCAAGAGTCTTGGCTGTCTATGAAAATTCCAATACTACATCCTTGTGTAGGTTCTGAGTTCATTGTCTGGCAGGCCTTCAGAATCGCCAGCATTTCAGTTTGAAAGACACTAGCGTACACTGGCAGGTGCCAGGACAGTGATCTGTTAGTGGTCTCTAGATAAACCCCTGCTCCGACGCCTCGCCTAGGACGACTCTGTTTCCTTACTCTCTTCTTGAGGGTAGTTCGACGGAGAAATTCTTTTTAAAGGTCAATTAAGGGGAAGGTAGCCTGTGGTTGTAGCGACCATACCCTTCTGTAGCAGATTCAAAAGCCGTGTTTATTGAGACCAAAAAAAAGCAGAGCAGCTCAAGGCAGCTCACAGTAGAGCAGCTGTCAAAAAACAATCAGGCAAGTTGGAGCAATTAGAGCAAGAAATCTCATGAAACACTTTTCGGGCAACAATTCTCAAAGTGACTTGTCAGAAGTTCAATCTGTCAGTTTTTAAAGTGGAAATTTTAATTTTAGTTTTTAATCTATTTAAAATATTAAATTTAAACTCTTATTGAGGTCTGGCGTGTAACTGTAATTTATTTTTAACAGTTTTCGATTAACTGTTGCCGTTTGGTGACAGTTGACAAACAGCTGATTGCTTGCCCGAAGTTGCTCTACCAAAAAAGGTAGAGCAGAAAACCGTGCGCCAGCTCAGCTTAGAGCAGGCTCATGAAACACAAATCAGAGCAACTTCAGGCAAGTTAGAGCAAGCGAATTGCTCATAAAACACCTTTTCCTGAGGTATCTCAACCTAGCTCAACCTAGAGCAGCTCAATAAACACAACTAAAGTATGGTTAGTCAGAGGGCACTGGAAGAGGCTATATGTTTGAAGTGAAGGTCTCGCGGGGGGGGGGGGGGTAGGTACAAGAGAACGTCGACAGCTTCCGTGGGGCATGTCCGCATGGCCCCTGTTGCCATGTTAGGGCTAAATAACCGTTAAATACTAGTGGCAGAAATTTTTGACCATTTGCTGGGGTGGCGGTTGAAATGGTAACTTGAGCTAGGGGAGGGTGCAAATGGTATTTATGGAATAATAAATATAATTAAGTTTTTTCTTTTTTTAAAATTACCCCCCCTAAGCCAGTTGGCTGGAAACGCCCCTGCCTGAATTACTTAACAGTCTGGTAGTACTAAGGGTGACTGCTAAGCTTGATTTTTCGATATAAAAAAACACATCGGAGTCTAATATACAGTCTGCAGAGTGGTCGGAATTCGGAAAGGTCAAGGTTTTCGAAAAAATGACCAGAGGGGTATTTTGTAGGCAATAAAAAATAAAAAAAAACGAAAAAAAATTGTTACGTGATTTTTTGGCCGAAAAGTGATTTTTGGAAACTTTGACCTTGAATAACTTTAAAAAGGTTAATCGGGTCAACATTTTTGTAAGAACTGAAGTTGTAGAGCAGTTCATTGTCAACATTTTGGGCCCTCGCACGGGGTTGTACGACCTATAGTAACCGAGACACAAGGAAAACACGAAAAAACGCGATATCTCCGGCGGCCATGTTTTTGTTTTGTAATTCCGAAATTATTTTCTTAATAAGAGCCAAGGAAGCTGTGGACTAATTTTCAGCCATTTTGGAATTGTGTCTCCTTTCGTGCTTTTTTTTGCTACTTTCACCGAGCTAATATCGAACACAAACAATATGACTGCATCAAGCAATGAATATAATTTAATATACAGTTGTTTACGTTATGGTTTCATTCAAAGACAAGCGTTCTTAATCTATAAAATCTCATTTCCACATAAATTTCTATTTTTTTTTTGTGCAAAAACCACACTTTTAAAAAACCTTTATTTTTTAAATGTTTCACCTTACAATCAAGAACTTCTTTACTTTTCACACAAAAACCAACACTGTAAATGATTGATTACGGGTTCTTTACAATTACATGTTTTTTTCTGAAGGTATTCAACCGCAAAAATAAATTTGTAGCAAATTTATTTTGCAACCGCATTTCTTAGCTTTACAATAGATGAAAGGACTATGAAAGTCCATTAAATTCGGGTTTAAAATGATCACAAAAAGGACTCTCCCTTTATTCAATCCATTTCTCAGTCAACCTTCCTAATTATGTCCTGATCCAGTCGAGTGTTAAAAATTGTGACATAATGACTCCCAAATATGTCATATATGACTTCATCCCTTAAGGATCGTCCAAATTTTATATCAGTAAGCAATAAATTTTTGTGCTGTTCATTTTTATAAAAAAAACAGAAAAATAATGAATGACCAGTTCAAAAATAGGAAACGATCCTTTGAATGATTTTTTTCTCTCTTTAAAATGCCGCTCATTGATAAAAAACATTGGTGCTGTGCATGAATGAAAGTAAGCAAAGTCCGAAGATCATTGATGATAATTTATTATTTTGTAATATGAAGACCAATCGGTTAGTTTTGTGTCCCAAGTGTTAAAGCAACAAGAATCCTTGCACTGTGATTGAACCTGAAATATGAAGCCAACTACTCTACTGCAATAGATTTTACCTTCTCTGGATCATTAAATTTCTACCAGATTGGGACCCTTTTTTGGGCGCACCCTCCGCACATTATTGAGCTGGAAGTCCTTGTTAATTGCCATATAAAATATCCACGAATTGATCACGGTCCGAACAAAAAAAAAGTCAACACGACACCATCTTTAACAGAAGATCCTGCACGGATGCTCCTAGTCCTGCAGCATATCTCCCATTCGCGTTTTCATGCTTGGCTGATCTGAAATTCAGTTAATTTTCATTTCTCTATGTTTGTGTTATTTATGATCAGCCGCTTTTGTACACTGACGACCCTTTTTTTGATTATTGTTTAGGCTGAAAGGACCTCTTGAGTCCTTTTTACATTACTGTTGCTGTTTTGATGTGTAAATGCTATATTCATTGGCGGATGGAAGAGAAATATTTATGGCATCCAGTCTCACCTATTTAGAGGGAACATAGTTGCCGATGAATTAAAGTCTCACTCTTGATTTATTGAATTGAGTTTTTGATTGTGTGATGGTGTTTGAAATAACTACAAATTCTAGTCTTGATTTTTAGCAAGATAAGAAAGAAAACCAGTTTACTGCATATGGAGTGAAATTTGTGGTATGTATAAGCATATGGCGTTGGATTTGGATTTCGAACCAAGAAATATATATTTAAAAATAAAGAATGCAATTATTTGCATAAAGACACATAAAATTCTCAAATTTAATACATTTTTAATACAAAACCGTCAGTATCGAGAGCTAAAAAACGACAGACCAGAACTGTTGTTATTACCGAACGAACTTGTGTTTTTCGAAATTGTGTTTACGATTTTATAGAACTGCGTTAGTTTTTTCGCAGAAATACTTTGTAATTCAGTGTGAGCTAGAGAAAATTTTTAACTCATAAAAAAAATACCTCGACGATTCCGGAATCGATTCCGCTGGAATTTTCATACATTGGTAGCATACGATTGTAAGAAAATTCCAGCGGAGTTCACAATAGGCCTGATTATTTTTTTTACTAACGAAAACCCATTCTTTTCATGTGTAGTGCTATATAAATTAATGTTTTAACAATAGTTATAATAAAGGTACCATATTTCGAAATCTTTTTTTTTATGTAAAATCTGACGGAGAATACGATAAAAATATGAAAAACTTGTTACGAGGTGGGGGCCGCTGCTAATAATTGATTTAAACAATTAAATTGTTAATAACAATATGAATTTGTTAATAATTATTATTTAAAATATTTTTTTCTCAAAATTCAGTCCTTTAGCTTTAAAATGGAAAAGAAAAGAAGTTTGTAGCTCAAATAGAACCGGGGCTATACATTTTTAAAAATGAGTCTCCAAGCCAAAAGACTCGCTATTCTCAAATTTTCAATTACTTGTATTTATCGAAAATATTTCGGAAAAAGAAATCCTCGGACACGTAACTCTTATTTTTTGATATAGAATCCATGAAAAAAGTTTCAGCCAAATCGGAGATGTGTCGGTCAAAAAGGTGTTCGGTTTGTAAAAGAATTACCCATACAAAATATATAAGCATGTCGTAGACACAGCCTGGCAATTCACAACAAAAATTCTTAGAGTACAGATCTGCTTATGTGTAAAGCTATGCCCAAAGATCCAAGTTTAGAGAAATTACTTCTATAAGAAATGACACTGACAATGATACTAATGGCTATAAACGTAATTATGAAATTCCAAACAATTGCCTTAACTCCAAACAATTTATCTGGAACATAATCAAATTAATTAATCGCTGCAATCCAAACGAACATAGAGCTTGAAGAATTGTACGTATGACCAAAAAAATATAGTTACACATGAAAAACTGGGAATATTACGATGGCTCCAAAAACACAGTTTTGGATGAACGTTAAGGCAACTTCAGGAAAGTAAGATCAACGGTTGATCAACTACTTACCATTGACAGATATTGGAGAAATCATGAGAATTCAATATAAGATTAATCAAATATGACAAGTGTGGACAGAAATGCTCGACGTTAGATTACAATTTTTTCCCACTAAAGTTGATTTACTTGCAAAAGATCACTATGCCAAACACTAAAGCTAATAAATTCACTAGAAATTTCTCATCACATTTAAGCCCGGATCACACCAAACGCGGCGCGGTGCGGCGATTTTTGTATGAAAAATAATATTAACCGCTCCGCGTCGCGTCGCTTCTGGTGTGAATCACAGATTTATTTTTCGTGCAGGAATCGCTTAACAAAATTCGCACCGCGCCGCGCTGCTTTCGGTATGACCCGGGGTTTATACTCAAGCCACGCCGCTCTGATTACACCTTCTCTAAATCTTTCAGGTCGGTCAGCCTTTCCTTCATTGCCGGGATTGGCAGCACCGACCCTCCCTTAGATCTATAGGCTTTTCACAACCAGTTAAATACTAAAAACTGACATTTGGTGCCAAGCTAAACTGGAAGCATCACATGGATACTCTGATCAGCAGGACACGCAGATCTCTGTGGGCCTGCCGCAGAGCTTCTGGATCCACATAGAGTCTACAACCGAAAGTCATGTAGTGGATGTATGCCACTATCATAAGGCCCGTGATAACTTACAGGGTTTTAGTGTGATGGCATAGAACGGAGCTTGACTAAATTAAGCAAAATTGAAAGAATGGCTTGGCTTTCCATTACCTGGGCCATACTTACTTCGCCAAAGACAGCATAGGAGACTACTCAATTTTCTACCACTCTCAGTAGGAGAAAAAGAAGTGTTTTAGAGAGGGGGCTACCGGCACTTTCCATTAAGATTCAGAAAAGCTGTTTGGAAAATTTTAACCTACTTCTTCTTCTTCTTCGGTGGCTCTACTGCCCAATTCGAGACTTGGCCTGCACCAGATTCTTCCTCCAGACGTTTCTCTGCTCCGTAGCTTGCCTCCAGTTTCTTGTATTTTGCAGTTTTGCTGCATCAGCCTTAACACTGTCTTCCCACCTTGAGCGTGCTTTGTCAATTGGTCTTTTGCCATCTGGTAGTAAATATAGGGCTTTTTTTGCCCTTGAGTCATCCATTCTTTGGACATGACTGGCCCAACGTAAACGCAGTAGCTTGGCATGTGTTGAAAATTTACACGTTTACAATTTAGGTCGATCCCCACATATCCGTGACGTGACGGCGACTTCAGTGCAGTACCGGGGGCATCAGGGAAAAAAAGATATCGGCACAATATTATTCCATGGAAAAAATTTAGGTAAAATTTATTTGAGATACACTCAAACCAGTTTCTGTGCAGTCTTTTGTGTTCGTTTTTTTTGTAGGACTTTTTTATTCGAAATATACCAATACTTTCCCACAAAGTAGATATGTATAAGTAATAAATGTAAAGATTGCTTTGACGTAAGGTTACTTGAATGCCAAAATGCATTTCATCCTAACTACATATTTTTGAACAGACTCGTGTGGATCAACTTCACGACTTTTTTAAGCAAATCACTAAATGCGTTTTGGCTCATCTCGTAAAATTTAGTTTCGTGGTCCACCAATCCACTATATAAAGTTGCGAACTCTCCTTCCACTTCCGGAAAAGTCCACATGGGATGAACCCACTCTCTTTTTAATTCTATTCCTCCTCGTCTAAAGCCGGCTCTACATGATGCGGTGAAAGTTGCATTCGAATGTTGGCTTCCAAAGATTGAGTCAATAGCCGTGTTCCTTTTCTGCTCTTTTTTACTCGTATTTACTTGGAACTACTCCTGCTAATTAGATAGGTATAGCTCCGAGAATTAGATACGTTTTATTCAAATCGACAAATTTTGCGTTCCTTTAATTTTTTACTCCGGAGTACTTAAAAGTTGAAAAGGAACCCGGCTAATACCGACATCAGCCCGAACGTGTCCAAATAGGAATGTTGGGCGGTTGACATTGGACACTTGTAGCACAGATAAGTAAAATACAGATGCCCAGTCGAATAGGCGAATTGTGTTCCATGTTGCCGAAAGTGATTAATCCAAGCAAAATATTTAAATGTTGACATGGCTGCAAGGTTGGCAACTTTTGGTCGAGCTCCAGCAAGAGACAGCAGCGTACAAGGCTACGGTTGCGAAGCAAAATAGCTACAAGGAGTGGGAGTTGGTGGCACACACGGAAGGAAATGAATGTTGATAGTGACGTCTGCATTGCAACATTGAAACCCACTCTTCGTAGCTATTTTGCTTCTCACACCGCTGCTTTGTGCTGCTGGAACTCGACCAAAAGTTGCCACGCTCTAGCCAGCTACATTTAAGACACTTGACTGCAACATTTCTTTGCTACACAAAATTTAGCTGGCTGGAGGAGGGAAAAGCTGGCTAGCGAAATGTTGATATGGGCCACGATTTTATGCGGGGGGCATCTGTATTTTACTTATCTGTGCTTGTAGTGTCCACGGGGACACGATTCGTCCTACCATTAAGCGTCCAACGTTGGAGGGTGTTCATAGCATCATGTAGAGCCGGCTTAAGAGCAATGCTATTGCAGCAAGATATTCCACGCTAAATTCCATGATGCACTTGAGATCACTATCCAAATTTCAATTCAAAACTAAAAATTAAAGAATGTCAGTGAAAAATTCATCACGGAAGTCACTATCTACTGACACTTGGATGATATAACCAGAAAAGCAAGAATTAAAAAAAATAAAATTGTTATAGTAATAAGAAATCTATATTAATATCAATGCCTTCTATTTCATGATGGCGCTTAAGTAAACAAACTTAAACAATTAAAAATAATTGAACAAACTTTAAACTAAATTTACCAGAAAAAAACCGAAAAACATTTAAAACTCAAAAAAAACACAAAAAACCTAAAATAATTTACCATCTTTAAACATGAATTTCTTTCGTAAAAATAATCTTTTCTTCGAAATCGTGTCGCTATTAAAGACAAAATGAAAAGTTAACGCGCCTGGATGTCTCACTTTTCTGCATGCCCTACTGAGGGTAATCACGCTTCTGCATAAGTAAATGGTGCAGGTTCGCATGCGCAGCAGCCCCCAGGTAAGTCTTTGGTGCGCGACTCCTATTTATCGTGTATCCATAGATCGGTGTAAGGAATTTAAATTTGCATTTAACATTTGCATTATAAGCCACCAGCTGTGGGTCAGATCAATTTATTCCAACGAAATAAAATGCTAAGTGCCAATGTTTTCTGTTTCTGTAATTGTCGTGCAGAAGAAGTTCAAGTCAATACGCGGGCGATACGACAGAATTTAAATATAATTGCATTATTTGATAAAATTTATTTTAATTATAAAATTTTGAAATTTTCTGTAAAACTATGTTACGATGTGGAGTTTATGTTCGGTGGTATTTGTATTTATAAAAGTTAACCTAACACTTTTAGCGTTCATTCTAAAATCGCTATATTGTTTAAGATAACTTAAACATAAATTTGACAATTGCGTCAAATTTTTTATATATTTTAGAGACTCGTTAGCATATGGGCTAAGGCGAGAGACTATCATCCTGGAGGTCCGTGGTTCGATTCTACGCAGCGGTTTAATCAAATAATTCAGGGTTTTTATTCTATCATTAAATTTAATAGTAAATACAACTTTTTCAAAGAGGAGATATTTTAGTAAAGAGGATAGCTAAGTTAGAATGAATTTTTATTTGTTAGGTGTCAATTTCCACATTGGGGTCGGTTAGCTGATTAGTTCGGTCGTGGTGTATTGTGGACTAATGCCCGGATCACATTACTCGAGTCTAGTAATCCAGCGAGTCAATCCAGTCCAATGCTAGACTGGATAACATCGTCTACATTATTGAAGTCATTCAAAATTTATTGGTTTTCAGTTAACTTTATCATTACATATTAGGAATGATGGAACTAAAACAATGCGTGTTTACAAAAAACAACAATGCGTGTTTACTGTTCAACGTTTAATCTAGATTGGTCGGCTGCACTATTTCAGTGGCGCTGGAATGAAAAAGTAGACTGTCAATCCAGTCAGGATTGTTCACTGGAATGGGTACATTATAGTACAGGGCCTGTTCACATTATTCCAGTGGCATTCCAGCGCTGGTTTCGATCGCTGGACTAGACTACTACTGGAATAATGGGAACTGGGATAATAGTATAGGTTTTGAGGTCCACGAACCTATAGTACGCGGGGCTGAACCCACAATAACCAACCGAACACTTAGTAAACTTTTCACTATAGAACATGTTAAAGATAATTAAATTAAATTGAAGTGCAAAATTAGTTTTCCAGATTCTTCAAATTAATCGTTTACCATGGAGAATCTTTGTATAGTGTTACTCCTGGGAAATTCAGCTGTCACACATATTAACGCAATTGGCGAAGAAAACCTGAGCGTGCCTCAGCTAAGATTATTCTGGTCGTATCTCCCAAGATAGCTGGCATTCCTTCTATTGTAATTTTCCCCCCGGTAAGTCCCCTTAGCTCTTAGTGTCTACTTTAAACTTTCATCTATTCGCTGTAATCTAAAAGAAAAATATGCTCTAGCCCTAGCGGACGGCACACACAAAGATAAATACAGCACAAATTGTGGTAAAAAAAATATATAGCCTAAAAAAACTAAAAAATACGTTTTTATTTTAAAATGAACTAAAAAGAAAAAAATAATTTTGAAGCTTTTATTGCTTCAGCCAGTGTAGGGAACAACCTACCTGTCGAAATCAGGCAAATTATTAAATTAATGAAGTTATTGGTAAAAATTATAAATAGAGCTTACTTAAATGTAAAAAAGCGTGGGCCTCTTTACCTACATATATTATTATTTTATTAACACTGGAGCTTTTCGTTAGCGGCCCACGCTTTTTGGTATTCTACTTGTCGTATAGTTTCACTTGTTACCCATAAACTATAAATTTTTAATTTTTTACTTTTTAGCCTTACGTCTTCTTCCGTTTTATGGTAGTCGCCATATTAGGTTTAAAATGACGTCACACGGTTTAATGTATTCTATTCGTCATACTCTTTCATTTGATACCCATATCGAGGGTGTTGTAAAGAAAAAGGTAGTCCGTCACTTTGTGTCGGCCGCCATTTTGAATTTGGAATAACGCCACACAGCTTATAGTATTTTACTTGTCATATCCTTTCATTCGATATCCATTTTAAGTGGGTTTGAAAGAAAAAGTTAATCCGCCATTTTGTGTTGGCCGCCATTGTGAATTTAGAATGCCGTCATAATGACGGATAGGTAATCCGAAAGGCGGAAGTATGATAACATCGAAGTATCTTTATGTGACGGTTCGTGATTTTTATAATTCTGTATGTAGAAATTCTTCCGTAATTGGTAAAACTGAGTTAAAGCTACATTTTTATCTTCTAAAACTGCCTACTTTAGACGCATTGTCATTTGGAAGCTGTATTCCTTCCTGTAGAACGCTGTGCCTTTTGAAATAAGTTATGGCTTTACGAACTTTTCGAAAACTTCTTTGATCCCCATATAATGGCATTCTGGAACAGTGTGTAACTGTATGATTTTCAACGTCTACAGAAGAAGATGGTGGAACGCATCTGCGATTTTAGAGAAAGATCTCCAAAAACTAAAAGATCTCTCCCATAACCACAGCGATTGTTCTACTGAAAACCGATCGCGTTCGTCTTGCTCACGAAAATATATTTCTCGCATAACAAAACTATCCCCTTCGTTTCATCCCCGCTAGAGGCCCGGGCCTGGTAAACGTTCATTGCGTGCGCAGCATGCAGGCGTCCAAATCGCCAAGGAAAGTACGTCGAATATGGATAAGTGTACAACATTCAAGCTTCTATTTAGTGATGAGCAAAAATGGTCTTGCGGGTACTGTCTTGGTCTTGTTCTTGCGCAAGACCAAGACCACCTATTTGTCTGCAGGATCAAGCCTTACTTAAACCCCCCACCATTGCAAGGTTTTATTCAATCATGTCGCACATCCCTACTAATATTATAAATGCGAAAGTAACTTTGTCTGTTACGCTTTCACGCCTAAACCGCTGAACCGATTTTGATAAAATTTGGTACAAAGATAGACTGGACCTTGGCGAAAAGAGGCTTGAAGGGGTGAAATAGGGGGTAAAAGTTTGTATGGGAGTCTATCATTATTGCGTAGAAAATTATTAATGCCACCCTCCATTTGAAACCGACCAACTTCAAATATTGCACATTATGCGTAGTTTTTTTGACAATGCAATGTAACGATGTGTACAAACATAAAGATGTAGGTTCCAAGATGGCGGTTTGCATTTGGCTTCCTCGACCCTCGATATGGATATCAAATGAATGGTAGAATACAATTAGCGTTGTAGCGTCATTCCAAATTCAAAATGGCGGCCAAAACAAAATTGCGGAAAACATATAGTAAACAAAAAGTAGAAAATATAACCAATCAACTTTAAATTTTGCACATATGCGTAGTTTGCTTGACAATGCAATGGGAACATTTTGTGAAAAAACAAAGATGGCGGCGGATTTTTGCATTTGTGTTCACAACCCCCGACATGGGTATCAAATTAAAGGGTATGACTGATAGAATACAATTAGCGGTGTGCCGTCATTCAAATGGCGGCCAGTATAAAATGGCGGAAGACATAAAATAGACTAAAAAGTAGAAAATAAAACCGATCAACTTCAAATTTTGCACATAAGCATGGTTCGCGTGACAATGCAATCCGACCATTTAGTAAAAAAATCAAGACGGCGGTTCCAAAATGGAGGCCGATTTTTGCAATTCTGCTCACCGACCCACCCAAGTGTTTATCAAATTGAAGGGCATGACAGGTAGAATACAATTAGTTGTGTAGCGTCATTCCAAATTCACAATGGCGGATTACCTTTTTCTTCACAACCCTCTCAGTATGGGTATCAAACGAAATGGTGTGATGATTATAATACAGTAATCTGTTTGACGTCATTTTAAATCAAAAATGGCGGCCACCACAAAATGGCGGAACACATTTAATAAACTAAAAAGTAGAAAATAAAATGAATGTAATATATTAATACAATATAAATAAATATATGGCTTCATGCGTACACTACCTTTTTTCACAGTCAGTATTTCCGAATTTGTACAACATCCTAGAGCTTAAATGCAGAGTTCATTGCCATCTTCTTCAACACTACCAGACTCTTTTAACATACCATAGTCTCGTTTATCCTGCAAACTAAGCTTACTACTACATATTAGTATATTACACCATGGTCTGAATGACAGGGTTCTAAAACTAAATAGAGAGTTTTGTTACTATCGAGAAGCTATTTATTCATATCATTCATTTACAATATTAAAACCAAAACAAAACTTAAAACTAACAATCAATACTACTTTTTCACATTAAGACAAAAGAAAGATTTATTATCATGTTCTCCTCAATGTCATCCTTATTATGCTATAGTGTATTTACATGACACAAACTGCGCTTTAACATGAACACAAAATTACTTTTATTCAATAAATATCATTTTCACGATTAAGACATTAGCGGCTGAGTTTATCGACTCTCTAGACCTCATTACCTGAAGACAATCGAACATTCAGCTACGATTACTGGAATGTCTGCAAATTTATCGAATAATTCTCGAAACGGTTAGGAATGCAGGCGACATTATCGAGAAGACGTGATTCCGTTCTAGCAGGTTGAACATTACCATAAATGTTAGTATTGTGTAAGCGGCAACAAGTGTTGTAGGGTCCACTGATGGCTTCCCAAATAGATACCAGCCGGAAGCCTAATGATTACAGCCCAAGCAATAATGTCATCTTTTAGGTAATTTATTCGAGATGGTCTTTTAGTAGAAAGCAATAAATCGTCCCCAACCAAACCTCCAATTTATCCAATGTCTCACACCTTTGATCACCTGAGTACAAATATCCACAGAGGGAATCCCATTAAGCCGGCCTTAAAATCCGGCACTAAACACACCTTGAGGATTACACCCAAAAAGAGCCAAGTCGGTCAATGGTCATAATAAAATGAAATCAAGTCCAACAAATCATTGCCAGTTGTCATTGATCAAATGTCTCGCAGCCTGGCTTCATGGAGTATGCACGAAGGTGGCGTGAAGGATAAAGTAACTCCTTTATGATCGCGCGGATTCATTTAACTCTTGGATTTATTGCCGTCACGGCCGACCCTGCGCAGGATCGTACAATAGCCCGTAATCACTAACATTTAACGATATTCCATTGTCAGGTAGTCGGACTTTCAACACCCATAAACTAGGATTAATTTGGTTTTATTGAATCAAAATCAAAACACAATCACGACCTGGCGGTGGTATTGCGACCGTGGAATTCGAGGCTTTATGGCAGGGGGATGATGGGGGGATGTTGATATTAATAACTGCTTTGATTAATTAATTTGGATATTAAGCAATTATTTTTAGTGCGGGTATGTATGTATAATTATAAAAGCAACACAATTATTTTCAAATCGAGTTGTTTCATTATCGAGTGAAGCCAATTGTAGTCAAATGAAAAAGGTTCTAAGGATTCAAACGTTGCGACATCGTACATAACAATGGTAATCTATATTTTATACTGCAATTTCATAGGTTTTTAAAGTTGAGTAATTTGCAATCTTTTTAAACTAGCAAACAATCATAATAGGCGAGTCCGGTGAGGAGGAAAAATGCTAAAAAAAATTGTTGTCATGGAGACTATACAAGGAGTATAAACTCGTATGGGGAAAATGACAGGAAATGGATGGTCAGAAGAAACTAAATTACTAGTTCATTTTTGGCCACAGATGTCACTTTTGTCTGATGTGCCGCAAATGAAGTTAGCTGAATTTGACTCATTCCAACGATTCGTTCAAAATTAAGTTAGTCGAAATGAAGCAATGGAAAAAAATTCATTGGAAATTAATAATATTTCATTAGAAAATCCAATAATTGATTAAATATGAATAATCGCGATATAAACTGAATTTAGAAGCTGGTTTTTCAAATTAGGCGTAAACATAAAATATCTTAGTAATTAACGAACTTGGCCATGAACGGATGAATACAATCGGCCATGTTTTTTGGAGTACAATTGACTGCAGCGCCCTCATTAATCAAACGAAAATTGACAACACGGAGTTTATGCTCCTTGTATAGTCTCCATGGGCGAGATTATTGTTGGAATCGCTTTGTTTTAGGGTGTAGTTGAACATCCTAATTCTGCCCAGATATTGGTAGACCGCTTGATATTTTAATTAACTAATTGTGAATAAAATAAGCTCTTTTCATATATTTCTTTCAATATCTCCGTTACGTCTAACTTTTAGGTTATGAAATTCTCTAAAAAAGAGCTAGATGCATTCATTAAATAGCTTCCAAAGTTTTCAAATCATGTTATTTTCACTATTTTTTACTCGAAAATAACTGCTTATAGAGGGCTGAAAATTCTTGAAGATGGTGTCTCTGTCTATGGTGCCCCGATAATGTACAAAAAGTTCAGCAAGATCAGTTCATTACTTTTTGAGTGAATCACAATAGAGGACTGAAATTTGAAAATAAAAAACACCAGATTATCCCGCTCGACTGCTTCCTTGGAGCGGACTAATCTAAAATGAAGCGATTCCAGCAATAATCTCACCAATCTAAATGTCTCACCGACTAGGGTATAAACAATAAACATAGTTTGGTCATTTTAAGTCACAAATTTCATTTTTGGGTCATATAAAAATTTACGGAACTTAAAATGTTTAATTTATAGAAAAAGTATTAAATGCATTTCTACAGGATATTCTTTGCTAAGCCACTCAGTGCCGCGGCTGGCATATGTGCAGGATGTGTGACTGCACAGGGCCTCTTGTGTGTAGGACTCCGCGAGCGTAGCGATCGAAATAAAAAATTGGCAATAAAAATCATTTGAATTCATTTTTTGTTTTTTACCTCATTGAATGGGTGAGACAAATCAGTATATGGGCCATAATTCTGTCGCGGGGACAGGGCTCTATGTAGGAAAACGCGCGAGCGAAGCGAGCAAAAAAAATTTTTTGGACTCTCTGGGGCCCCTCACTGAATTTTTGCACAGGGCCCCCCATTGTCTGGCCGCGGCACTGGCCACTTAGAGCTCTACACTTTGTGATGATGCGCTCCAAGCTGGTTAAGCGCTAGATAGGATTAGTAGCACGCATAAAGTAACTTGTATTCTCGGACATAGAAACATATAGATGGGTTATGAGGGAGCATGGCCAAGTGAGTAACAACCTCACGGACTTTTGAGTGGCCATGAATATAGGAAGTAGAAAATATCTCGACCGCTTCGGGCACGATGACTCATCGCTGTGCCTGGTATGCCCAGGTGTCTAGGAGGACGCAAAGTCCGTCCATCCCCGCAACGCCATGCTAAAAAGACAGTCCCATGAGGAGAGTGCAAGATCAGGAGGTGGTTTTAGTTAGTGGTCGAGTCGCACATAATCGGCATGCAGGAGCGATAGTTAGCAGCCAAATAGGGGCGGTAAAAAAAGTTTTTTTTGACTAGCCAAAAGGGCAGCACACTGGAGACCAGTATTACTTTTGCAACAAACGAACGAAGAACAGTGGGCCCCTTGAACACAGGGGCGGCGGAGCATAATCATTGTGGATGGGGAGCACGTGAACAGATAACCGTTCAAATGTGAAAAGTTCGGCCAATTTATTTACGTGTTGAGTTATATGGTTTTAAATTCTTTGGTTATGGGGTTATGCCCGACTAGCATTTTGAGCGGAAGGGGGTGCATATAGGGCCCCTATGAGATTAGCTCCTCTGCCTCATGTGAACCCTGTGTGGAATGATCTACAGGGCCCACACAGGGCATTTAACGCCTTGCCTCACTCTCGCCTCGTCATAAGGAATGCCCCATTTGGCTCTCTTGAGGAAAATCATTGCTACCCGATCCCTGAGAGAAAAAAAGGCCGAAAAATTTAAAAATTTCGAATAATTGCGCCGGTTTCGAAAACTTTATATTTTTGAACGCAAGTGTCGTTTTACCCATGCGGTCCCCCAATCAAGTACTAATCACGTCCAATGCTGCTTGACCTCTTTAATCGAACCAGAATCAGTCTATTGAGTAGGCTGAATGACACCCTTCACGAGCACTAACATGACTGAAATATGAAACAATGCCTTTATGAGAAATTGATAAGGCATACCTCACTTCAGTATCGCTGATCTTTTTTTGTGTGGTGGTCATGAGGAAACTCTACGGTATGCCCCTCATTTGCCAAATGGGGTCCTCATGAGGAACATATGGAGAAATCCCTCCTAGTCGGGGGGGGGAGGGTTTAAAAAGCTTAATGCCTGGTTTACATTTGCAAGTACTTTCGCGAAAGTAAGGCGTTTTTGACACGAAAGTAGAACTTTCGTCTTCACTTACGCCATGTAAACACTTGTATTTCGTGCAAGTAGAGACACAAGAAGGCGACTTTCGTGAAAGTACTTGCTAATGTAAACCTGGCATAAGCAATATAGTTATAAGTTCTTAATAGCTTCGACCACGTTACTTCGTCGCCAACGACTGAGATGGTCCTCCATGTTCTGGGTTATTAGGTGTACATAAAATATTTTGGGTGTGGATTTCCCCACCCAAAGCGAAACTGCGTGTGCACTTTTCCTTCCATCCCCACGCGCTCCGCCGCCCCTGCTTAAACATACCCCGAAAAGATATTAAAAAGCGTCACGGGCCATAGGGGACCATACCACACAACGTCTGTTGCTGAGTTGCTGGGAGATTAACAAGAGAGAAGCACTCGTTCACTCTATATGTAAATTGCCGGCTCTAGACACATCCAAGCAACAGGCACTAGCCCCTTACGTTCTGGAAAACTTTCAGACAAGTTTGGCTTTACCAGTACCAGACAGGATGGCTTTAAACATCCATTTCAGTCGGTCAAACAAGCACCAAACCTGAGGTGGGGCAATTAGACCTCCATCCGGTCGAACTGGTGGCATCCCTGTACTTATCTACCTACCTACAGGATATAAAGGGTGTCCCATTAGTAAAGATTATCCAAACCTATTTTGAAAATGGGCGTTCAAAAATTGATACAATGAGTATGGTGGTAAATGTGGCAGCACCAGTACGTTTTCGTACAGTTCGTTCAATCGAAAACATTGCAGCGGTACGAAATAGGGTGGGCGAGATCCCGTCGACGTCTATACATCATCGCGCTCAGAAACTGCACATCTAACGGAGCTCTTTTCAGCGAATTTTAACAAAGGACTGGTATTTGCACTCTTACAACGCTCAATAGACTCACCATCTGAAACCAACGGGCCATTTGAAACGTCGCCAATACACCGAATGGATGCGTGAGCAAACGTGAGAGGATGTCGACTTTATGCAGAAAATCATTTTCAGCGATAAAGCACACTTTCACTACATGGATTCGTGTTGGTGAGAAACCAAGAGATACTGTTGAGAGGCTATGCACCCACGAAAAGTCTTTTTTTGGTGTAGTTTTTGGAGACTATGGATGTGGACAATAGGTGGTTTTATCATCAGGGTTCGCAGGATCTTCTCGTTAAGCTCCACACTTCTTAGGACGAGCTTCATCTTGTAAGCTGTAGTTTCCGACTTCGAATTTCTTGAACCACCGTTGACACTGGCTTACATTTATTTTTCCTTCTCCCTACGCTGCCACCGTTAGAACTGCACTGTACACTTCTAACTTTGCGCTTACAATAACAGCAAGGTAAAATGACTGCCTGTTTTATTACAAGTTGATGCATAAACCCCTTGCTGCCGACCTTCAGTTCATACAGTTAAAAAAACCGCATTATTTATGGGATGTAATAGTTAAACTAGTTCCTTTGTACTTTAGCTAGTCAATAATAATTTTCCAAACTAAAGGTTTAGTATTCAGCATCAAATCCTACTTTGATTTAATTCAAAAAAAGCTTTTAGGACACCTAAAATTCAATCGAAATATCTTCCATAGTTTCACGGATTTTTGATAAACTAAAAATTCCTTTAAAAACCATTTTAATTTTAATGTTGTCTGAAGCGACAGAAATTAAAATAAAAACAGCTTGAATCATCTTTCAGGATTTCATTCGGAAATTGGAAAAATCAGCTTTGCATAATATTGCAATAATTTCCATGCATGCAGTTCCCTTTGAAAACCCTTCGAAATTTGCTGATACAAACAAAAAACTTCATCAGAATTCAAGAATTTTTAATTAAAATCACGCTTTTTTCAGTATCCCAACAGGAAATTAATCGCACCTGCTCGTAGTTATTCGTTACAGTACGATTGCCTGTTAGTTTCCTTGTCATCCTGATAGGATCCTTACTAAAAAAACATCAGCACACATGCACGGTCGTAAGTTGACTGCGTGAGCACGTAACATGAATTCCGAACTGTGGCGGAAAATCTCATCCAGAATGAGTTAAATACCGCCATTAGCCGCTAAGTGTGCATCGACTTATCGCGACTTTTAAAAGGCCCATTATCTCTGGCACGTCATTCCAAACCGATAATTTAGCACATTATCCGCCATTACACGGCGCTAAGTGTAATAATTTCAGTGATCAAATGGGGTGTGAAAAGATCAGTCCCCGTAATGAGGCTGTGGTGCCGATGATGCCTTTTCGTCCTTCAGCGAAGATTGTTGATGAGTTCCCATAAGTCGTTAAACCAATTACAGGAATAATTTCCACAAAAGACGTGAAATTTTTGGTAAAAATCAAATTTCCAGGCTAAAAATTTTACGGCATCGCCATTTGCAGCCATTCCACATGAATGAGAGATCCTTGAAGATGATTATTGGTCCTTGGTACTCTAGCTGATGGTTGGCCAACTTCTCCCCGGAATCACCTGGGATTGTGTAATTACATTTAAGTTACTCTTCGGGTAACAGGGAAATGTTATTATTACACCCAGATGCATTTCATAGGACTCTTTCGGGGCCTTCCTGCCAGAACGGAGGGAAATAAATTCACGACATGCAAATTTATACTCGCGACGGAGTCGAACGATTACGTGCGCAATAAATCTTTTCTCGCAGGACTTCTGAACTTTTCTTTGTATTTTTTTCCTCCTGGCAGTTTTCTGTTTGAATTTGCTTCCTATCGCCATGGCTGCTCGCAACGTTCTTGCACGGGGCATGAGCTGCCAAAAGATACAGAAACAACTTCATTTCACATTTTAATATTTATAACATCTTCATATAGTGTCTTGGTGCATTGTTTCAACAAATGCGCGAGGATAGGTTGACGTTGTTCGCTGCTGTTACAAAGTGCAAGAGTCCCAATGGCCGGGGCGATTGTCGTGAAGAGCTGAGGCACGACTTCCTAAACGATGCTATAATGTGAATTTATCGCAATTATTAAGGACTCATATCGGGAGATTTATGCGCTTTTTGTTATTCGATTTATGCCTTTATAGTGTCAGGTCTTTGATAATTTTTCATTCTGTTATTCACTAGAAGTTGAATTGTTCGATCGCTTGTAATGTTTGCTTATTGAAAAAATTGGGGTTTATTGCATGAGGATTATATTTTATTTGGTGGCACTATTACTGCAAGGCCATATTTTTTGTCGTTTTACAATATTTAAGAAAATAAACCACAATGGAAAAATGATCCTTTGTTCATTTCTTAATAACATCTAAATATTTTACCAGGCGAAAATAGTTCCGATATCAAAGCTGGCCTCTTAGCCTATTCACTTCCTACAAAAACAAATATTCAGAGAAAGGATGTCAATAATACGATAATACATAGGTAAGCATGTAAGCGTAGTTTGCTGCTTCTAGAAAAGGAGGTAGTGGAAAACCAAGTTGACAACTGGTTAAAGTATCATAATAACACCCTCAAGGTCGCCCTTCACCAGCAGTCTTGTAGTAATTAGGATAAGGATGAATTCGATACACATCCATCAATCATAAAACATTAAATAAGGTAACAGTCCAGGATATCACCAATACTTTTTAACATAGCTTTGGAAGCAATAATGAGAAAATGGAGTCAAATTGCGTCTTCACAAGAAACATTCAAGTAAGTAGCTTCACAGATGACATAGTCACAGGCAAGACGTAAAGGAAACGTTTTCAACATTTTTACAAAGCTTAGAAAAGGTCAATCTAAGAGTAAATGATTGTATCATAAAGAGAACGACGATTAGGACGAAGCATCAACGTTGACGATTATAGAATGGAAAATGTAGACAACTTTATATTTAGGGACAACGCTTACGGATTACCACAGAAAATAAGATAGAGGACGACATTCATAGTCATCGTAGCCGCAAATAAAACCCATTTCGTATTAGTTCCGATTCTAACAAATTCAAGACCGTGCAAAGTGAGAATACAGGTATGTAAATAAAAGATTAATTTTCGCAATTATACGCTAGGATCTGAGATTTGGAGGTTGAACAAACAAAACAGAATATCAGCTCAAAATCTTCGAAAGGAAAATCTTAAGAACAATATTTAATCCTGTAAGCGTTAACCAAATCAAATATAAAAAAATATATATATATATGACCAAATAATTAGATCAATGGTATATCATCTGGAAAAAGTACCGTGGGACCACCGAGAAGTAGGTGGACGTGCTAGATCATAAACTGGAGAGAACTAGCAAGACGTAGAGGCGACTGGAAGAAAAGACTTCAAGAGGCCCGTGCCTTAGAAGGACTGCAGCGCCATTTCAGAAGAAGAAGAAGCAACAAATATATCGCCTCCTTTTAATAGCAAGCGGTGGAGAAGTTTAATTTCATACGCCGAGGCAGTCTTTCTTGTCTAAATACAACAAACAGATATTAAGTGACATCGAAGGACATCGACAGAATCGAGTCGATTATCACTGAATCCTGACCGATTGGAGAACATGTGGCGAGAATAAGAATACCATAAAACACCTACTGCCGTAGCTGTGGGGAGGAACAAGCCATCTCCGTTTGCATTTTTTTTTCAGTTGTCCGTCTCTGGATGCGATCAGGCAACGTGCATTTGAAAACCTCTTTTTTACAAGCTTAAAACTATCAGAGATTATCCGACTTCTAAATATGACAAAGGATCTAAAGCCACTTCAAGCACACTGCCATATATAATACTTACGTAAGGGTTTCACTAGTGCGGTTACAAAACGGTGGCCTTTCAGAACCAGTTCTATTCCTATCCTCAGTCTTTGGACGGGACTACCGCCTTTACCCACCTACCTACGACGCAATTGCAATAAATTTTTTTGTTGAAAAGTTTAACATTGTTTTAATAATTTATCTATAAGAAGAAGAATAGGGCGCTATTTCACACTGAAATTTCTAAATTGAACAAAGCAAACGATGTAGACGTGTTACATTGTCTCAACAAATTAGAAAGGTAGTGGGGCTTATCGTGGTAAACGTACGTTTAACGAAACGCGCCATTTTCACCTTTCACTTCATCATAAATGGGAATCGTATTAAACGCGTGAATGCAGTTATGTTCGAATCTTTTCGAAATCAGCTGACATTTGTCAAAAGCAATTTATTCACGTCTGATTTCGTCAAAGTGTATAAATTTTCAATTATTGCGTATCAATTATTATGTATTCTGTGGGTTTTTATGAAGAAGGTGTGGAAATTAGAAGAAGAATTGCGAATTCTTTTCGTTGATTAATAAAAACAATTATTATTTCATGTCTTAATTGTTTTCTAAAAATATATGTGCTTTTTTCAAAAATAAAGTCTTTGCAAAAAGCATTAATATTCCTTCGTCGAGTGTAAAATATATCTCTTAATTAATAAAAAAAATTTATTTATTTGTAAAAATATACCTTTAATTTCATCAAAAATTTCCGCTTAAATAAATTTGAAGAATGCCTCCATGGCGAAAATAAAAAAAAATAAATTAAAAATGGAACTATTTACAACATATTTCCAAATTTAAGTCAAAACATGCTAGGAAACGTACAACTGCCGCCAACAAAAGTTCACGTTTCACAAACATACGGGGAACTGCCGCCGCACGTTTTGAACGGTACCGAAAAAACAATTTCGAAATTAGCGTTTGCCGTTTTCCCCTGCTGCGTTTACAACGATACCAAAATTGAACGTTTCACGTTTCGTTCGCGTTTACGTTTTGGGCGAAAAGCCCCAGTATCTATCAACTTCACGTTAGCAATTCTCGATCCGGTAAACAGATCTAAAGTAATGTGACTACAAAGTCATCTACACAGGCAAAAGCCGAAGCAATTTTTTTTCTCAGAAAGGGTGGAATTTGAAAGTTACCAAAGATGAAAAATCTTATGAAAACATGGCGCTTAAAATTTGAAAAATTTTCAAAACTGGGCTATTTTGTTGATTTCTTGAAAAAGACTTTTGATCTAATTGGTGTCGTTACACTCTTAAGTTGTAAAGTAAATTTGTGAGCAGTAATGAAACTTTGAACAAACAGGCTTATGCTTTAGAAAACCTTGCATATCGTAGGCAAAACATTAACAGAGGATCTGCAATGAATGGACAAAATATTTCAAATCCCAAACAGGCACTCCAATGCCTAGGATATGTTAAGATATGTAAGTTCCTTCTTCAACCAGCTGCTCGGGGTACAAATCCTACATCTGTCTAAACAAGATGCAAAACTGTGTCATCAAATTCGTCAGTGATGACACCTTTCGCTCTTCCATAGGCTCATTGAGCAACCGTAAGAATGTAGTAGCCCTGGGAAATTTAATAAGTATTAGCAAAGCGATTGTTCTTCCGAAATTAATGCAGGCCTGCTTTGGAGCCGATATTTTTCACGCAATTCAAGACTAGCTCCTTTCGGCTCCTCCACAACCCCATGAAGTCCTCCTTTTTGAGTAGACTACAGTCAGAAGTTCGTTTATAAATACAACTGTTGGGTGGAATCAGGCGCGGATCTAGAATTTTTTTGGGGGGGGGGTCACGGAATTAAAAGTGGCGGAAAAAATTTCTACTCCTAAAAAAACAAAAACAAAATTAACAAAACGAACAAAACTAACCGAATTTTCTGGTTGATTAAGGGGTCTTTTCGAAAAAAAAATTTTACGGATTTTACTAATAGTGGAGTCAGATAAGCATCAAATTTTAGTGAAAAAGGAATTGTTTCCAGTCTCAATTTTTTTTCAATATGTTAGTTACATCGAATATTATACGAAAGGGACTTTTTCTCTTGCAACCGCTACGTAAATTATGGGCCGTTTTGTAAAAAATCTACCATTTTGGTCGTTCTTTCTAAATATAGATGAGAATTTATCGGTATGTGTAGGTCCAAAGAAAGCGAAAAAAATTGAGGCTGTTCATTATGACATTACCTGTCAGCGGTTTCAAAATGAAATTTTAATCTGCACACATAACCTCAAAGAAAGTTGAAAACTGAAGAAACTGCTAAATTTTGGTTTTTTGGTTACAACTTTGGATGTTTTAAGTAAAAATTAATGAAATTTTCAGAAATTTTATTTTATAATGTGGACAATAACTCGTAAAAACTTTAAGTCAAAATATCCACCACAAGTCTCAAAAATTAACCTCAAATCTGAAAATTGATTGGCCAATAACTTTTGTGCATTGCATCGTATGAGATTCCTTTTTAATTGTAGTGTAGGTTTTTTATGCACTTTATGATGGTGTACAAGAAAAAATGTTTAAACTTGAAAAAAGTGGAAAAAATCGAATCGAAAATCATGAATTTTTGTATTTTTTCGTCAATTTTCTTCAAAACTTCCACTTTTTTTGATAAAACTCTTTTTGTTTGTATTGACAAAAAAAATTTAGTTGTATCAAAAAAAAAGTGAAATTTTTGAAGAAAATTGACGAAAAATTACACGGTACATTTTTAGCAGAAACACCGTATTTTTGCCCTTGCAACACGGTAACGCTCGATTTACATATGGAGACACTGCACCCGACTCCCCCTAATCGATCCTATCTCTCTCTATCCTTCGAGCTACGCTTACTACTAGACATTGCACTATGGCGTGTGCGACATGGCATGACGGACTAGTAGTACAAAGGGTCTGATCATGGTTGAAGTGAGAAATGGCGCGGCGACTGTAAAACGGAATCGTAGGTTTCGAAAAAACTGACATTTGTCGGGAAAAGCGCCTTCAGGCGTATCACAGTTGACGTTTGAAGAGACAAAGCTGCGTTTTTCACGACTGCCAAGTGACTAGATGGAATAAATATTTTTTAAATAGATTGAATAAATAATGTAATTTTTTCAACTCCCCAACCATGATAAGGCCAAAAGGGTGACACCTGAGCTTACACTATCAGATAAAAATAGGGTCGTTTTTTTAATTTGCAAAAAAGTTCGATCGGTTTTGGTCATTTGGTTATTTTTTGTTTTAGTTGGGTCAATTTTGTTTTTTAAACAGCGAGTGCTTTTGGGGGGGGGGGTCATGACCCCCGTGACCACCCCCCCTTAAATCTGCGCCTGGGTGGAATAATCTTTCGCAGCCACTCGTATACCATCCTAGAGTTTAAACATACCGTTCATCGCCATCTGCTTGAATGCCTCCCAGACCTGCTAACCTGTTTTAACCTTTTATATCACTCAAACTAAGCTTTCTACTAGACTACACCATGACCACAACGAGTGCTTCTTAAGCTTAGTTTATCTCATTTGATTTATATAAAAAAATTTTTATACATCAAAGTCATCATTGTCATGTTTTTACATCGTAAAATTAATTACTATTTGAACTATTTTAATTATTTTTTTCACTCTTTTGATAACATGTTCATTGTGACTGATAAGAAATCAAGAATACGCAAGGCAAGACGTTATCATTTATACCACGTTTAACTAATCGAAGTCCTTTAGACTTTAACTTCAAAAATTTTACAAAAAAAAGTTACTTAATTGAAAAAACTCCATGTTTGTCTAACCCTCACCTTTTTTGTATAATTAATGATCACCTGAAGAAGCTGAATAGATCTCCCTCAACATAATTTACAGATTATTCAATCAATTTGTATGGAAAAAGGGTTTGAGGAGGCATTGACGTCCAAAATTAACTCCATTTCTTCATATCAATAAAAAGAGAACAGGACCCACAGAGTCCCAAAGTCGCAGTCAATCAGAAACGCTATTAGAAACGTTTATTTAAATAAATTCGTAAATAATAATTCACAATTTCCGATTGCCGTGAGTGTGTGGTGATGCAACACAGCAATTGATTGATTTATTAATTTTTCCCGCGGAGATTCATTGAAGATCGGAGAAGATTTCCCGCGAGCAGAGCGTTTAGAATCGGTGAAAAGATCTTTCAATCACGTATACGGTGCCGATGAGGCCCATTCAGAAAAATCTCGGTGCATTTTGACAGTGCCATCAAAGCGTTGAAGAATTTCGATAAATTGTGGGTATTTGTCAATTATTAACGCGATACAAGCACGGTTTTGTGATTGTGCGTTTGATGTTGGCCGCGCTTTCTTTCTGATAAAATGGGAATTTTATTTAATTAGGATCGCATTGATGTCGTGATTGATAATCGTTAATAGATTTCAAGGGGCTTATGTGAAAAAGCATTTGACAGAGTTCAATTTATAAAGGTTAGGAAAATATTGAAAAAGTTAATTGAAGATTTTTAGAATTAGAAGTAATTAATTAAAAAGATTTAAGAATTGGAAGTAATTAATTACATCTTTGAGTGCCAGGGAGAAATATCATAATAAGCATTCAATAAAATATGACACAATTTTAATTAAAAATTAATGACTATGGAATAAATGATATATCAATCAATTTTGAACTAAATGTAAAATAAGTGTTATAACTTCTTTCTTTCTTTATTTTTTTCCGTATCGGGCTTGTTTGCTTCACAAAGTCGTGCGAGCAAAGACACCCTGCTTCTGGTGGAAAAGTGACAGAGAACATGAAGAGCAGACTCGTCCTCCTCGAAGCTTGTGTTTTCACCATCGGTGATAATTTAGGCACTCTGCTCGGTGGCCCTTAGAACCTACAAGAAGTTTCTTGATTTCCTTTCTACTGTGCCCCAGTACAGTCTTGCGAGAGGAAGCAAGAATAAACTGCTAGTAGCTTACCAGGGCAGGTACAGACCTCCAGTGGCCGGTTAATTTAAGTCCGATTATCTAAATCTAGGGCTACCGCTGTCTGGCCAAAAGTCCGCTTTTTCATTGCCAGTGAATCCCTGGTCCGGGCACACATAGTAGGGACCCCCGATTAAGAGTACATACCGAGCTCATCACGTTGGCGCGTTGGCAGTCTCAAAATAATTTGGGTTTTGTCCTACGGAACTTGGCTGTGTGGCTGTTACAGAGGGTTGGGGGCTTGGTTATGCTATGCCCGAACACCCGGCACAATCTAGGAGCCTTCTTTCAAGACCGACCGTACGTGTCTTTCAGGCCACATTCTGGTCAAGGTTTCCTTGCACTGCTGCGTGGTGCGGTGACGGGTCCTTAAGCTGCCCGCTGGCCATGGAACAGACTGAATATGGTGGATTTACAATCCATATTCTGAGGTGCTGCAGAAAAGCTAGCGTGGTCTTTATTTCCAAAGCGGCGAGAAGATCATACTAAGAAGCAAACTCCTATCAACCCATGACCCAGAGATTATGGAGGTTTTAGGCAAGCATATATGGGGGGGGTCTTACAGTGAATCCAAGATCAACTGAGAATACCACGTTCAAGAAGAATAAGACTGGTAATTGATTATAGTCGTCGGTTCTGCGGACCAGCTCCCGAAATAGTGGAGCACTTGCTATGCGATTGTGAGACTACAGTGAAGAGCAGATTGATGCTGTAAACATGCTCAGGGCGACGGCGAAACTATTTTTCTCGGCCACGGCGAATGGCCCGGCGAAATTAGTTGTGTGCACACTCTATGAGCGACGGCGACACAAATTAAAAACACACACCGGAATAATCATCTTGGACAGATGCATATACTGCACACGCCCACAGGAACACACGAGAATAGCAACACAAATCCATGCCACAGCACTCATGCAACTTTGACAGGCGACGGCTACGAAATAGAAATTATATTGATTCGGTAGCCACGCTCGGCGACGTCGCCGTCGCAGTCGTCTGCAGATTGTGCGCCTTCATATATAAGCCGTGTGTTCTATTCGTTTTTAACAGTCGCCGAGGAAAATAGTTTCGCCGTCGCCTTTAGCATGTTTACAGCATGAGTCTTCTCCATCGTGCGGCTTCTCAGGGAAATTTGGGATATGAATCCTAAATCAATTTTAGGCTATATCAAGATCCTTAACCATGACGGTTTTTAATGAAATTGTTGGCACAATAGAGCAAATAGGTTGCAGTGCCTGAAAAGGAAAGAAAAAGAAAGCGTAAGTTTTCATGGTTGCCTGCCAACAATTCTGTTTGAAAGATAGAAGGTAGGATGTCCTACACTGTAAAAAAAATATGTAAATTCACATTCCAAATGTATAGTAAAATTACAAATCGCGGTATGAAATACTAATTTACTACGCAATTGTTGTAATTTTACTATATATTTTGTAATTTCACATAAAGAAATTGAGAATCTCCAATACTGCATACCGTAAATGTTGATTACATGAATGTGACCTACATTTTACACAATGTTGTGTATTTTTCTAAATCGTTTATGTAGGAAAATTACAATATTTCTCAGTATTATTTATCAATGTCAGGGGCGGATCCAGAGATCTGTCTTGGGGGGGCGAAGGTACTTACAAAAGTACTTATAATAACTAAAAAAAAAGGTCGTAGCAATCCAAAAACTCCCACATAACCAGGGTATTCTCAAACCCAAGCAAACCGACCCCACGTAACTCAGTGCTTGGCGATACAATAAAACTTAATATATGTTTTTAATTTAATTATTTACTTTGATTTTGGCGCATTGAGTTATATGAGTATACGAGAATTAGCAGCTTATGTCAACGTTTTCTTACGCTCATACGGTTGATTCGTTGTTAATTTTTATTTATTTATTTTTTTTTTTTAGTTTTGAGTACTGGATTGTGTGAATTTGGTTCGTTTGGCGTTTAGGGTATTCCGGGTTATGTGGGTTTGGTTGGCTTGGGGGAGGGCGATGGCCCCTACCGCCCCCCCTTGGATCCGCCACTGATCAATGTTATGTAATGAACTTTGTACTGCAATTTTACAGTAAGAGGAATAATTTTAGAACTTATATTTTCAGTAAAATTACAAATTGTTTATTGGAATGTAAGGTTTAAATTTTCCCTCTCATAGATATAATTCACAGGTAACAATGGAATACTAAGCATATATACCCGATTGTTCTTAAATTAAGGTCAGACCCTTGACTTTGGTCAGGGTCTGGGCAGTTCTTGTGACAGCCAAGAAATTTTTGATAATTTTTGATGCTTCACAATTAAAGCTTCAAGCTGCAAGCTTCAAGCTTCAAAAATTAGGATAAAAGGGTTTGTACAATGATTCACATTCACAGCTTCAAGCTGCAGTGCTCAAATAAAGCAAAACTCAGCTGAAGCTTGTAGTTTGAAGCTTGCAGCTTGACGCTACCGGCTTGAAGCTTGAAGCTATCACTGCGAATCGGTCCTTGCATGGTAAAATGCTATTTTTATGTATAGGGAGAGGGCATACACAAAAGTTTTGGAAATTTATAAAACTATGAAGTGAAAGCTCCAATACTGATTGTATTTTTACATCCCACAAATAATGTATATTTACTACACAGTTGGTAAAAATACGTAAAGTAGAATTGGAATATTCCTAATAATATATATTGCAAATTTACAAAACTGCTTGTGAATAAAACTTCCAGTATTTTTTTTGTAAAATTACCACAGAAATTTTTTACAGTGTAGGTGGGGAAAGTGGGAAAGGCGAAGGACCGTGTTGCTGCCGGGATTCGAACCCAGGGCCTCTGGGTTAGTAGCCAGGCGCCTTACTGCCTAGGCTACGAGGCCCCCGGTCCTCATTCGAGTTTGTTCAATCGCCATATCACTCCAGGAGACACACCACAGTTTCTCACTCTTACGAATTGACAGCTCTTAATAATAAACTAGTGATTTGGAGTCGGATAGATGGGTTTTTGCGGAGACAGGTGAAATACGCCACCACACTAATGCTCCAATTGTTAGTATGTGCCTTATGATGATGGAGTTATCGTATATTCGATTTTGGTTGAAGACCCCATGTGAATCCGTAAGCCATACAGCAGCCACCACAAAGATCTGCGACAACTTGGTCATCAGGCTACCCATGTGCTCGTATCAATGGAGTTTGGCATCTAAAAGACCAGATCTGTCAGTTCTCGATCCAATCACAAACACTTCTACTTAGATGGCGCTACAGTCTTTGTAGGACTCGGGCCGCTTTACTAGTTCTCTCCAGTTTATACGAAGTTTTCGAATATCTTCTAACCAGGGGCGGCGGAGCGCCTGGGGATGGAAGGAAAAGTGCACACGCACTTTCGTTTTGGGTGGGGAAATCCACACCCAAAATATTGCATCCCAAAAAGTTCCTCATGAGCACCACAATGAGGGGTATTTCTTCATGAACACCAAACAAAAAAAATCAGCAATAAGGTGTGTTTTATCAATTTATCATAGGACGCCATATGAGGCAAACCTCAATACCTCAATGTCATTTAGCAAACTCAGTAGCCGGGTTCTGGTTCGATTACAGAAGTCGAGCAGCATTGGAAGTGATTAGTACTCAGTTGGGGGGCCGTATTGATAAAGCTCACTCGCGTTTAAAAATATCCACGCCGAAATTCTCAAAATCCACTCGGGATCGGTTGGCTATGATTTTACCTCAAGCGTAAATGGGACATTCTTTATGACAGGCGCGAATGAGGAAAGGCGTTAGATGCCCTGTGTGGGCCTTACAGGGCAGGGCCGGATTAAGCGTGGTGGGGGCCCCTAGGCACGAGTTTGGTGGTGGCCCCTATGATAGGGGCTCGTTTTATATTTGATTTAATAGAAGGTCAAACGTTAAATGAATTTTAAGGAAACATTCGACCCAAAAATGACGAATTTTCAAGAAAAATGGAAAAAAATGTTATTGCATTATTTATTACTCTTAAGTGTCCTCTTTCTTGTAGTGCAGTCAGATTTTACATATTTGAATTGGAAATAGTTTAATTTTGCATTTTAGTATGCTGTTGCATGGCGTAAAAATGCTACCTCGAAAGGAGTTAATTACTTATCAATAGAAAACTTATAAATTGATACATTTATTATTATTTATATGAAATTTCATACAATTAAACTATTTATAACAATATTTGAATGTTTACAAAAATGATTTATTTATTAACATAATAAACATCCACAAACAAATTATTACCAATATATACATTAAAAATATTATAATATGGGGTACGCAATGAAGATGAAATTAAATAATAGTACCGTCTCCGGCGATATTTCATTAAAAATAGCACGAAAAAGCGACAAGTAAAGTCCAGAGAGCCGCAGCCTCTGAATATATATTTTTTACTATATTATACACATGCATAAATGCATCTTACAACAGCATTTTCCGAACTTTCCTCGTCGCGAAATCGTCGATTACATCATTAAAATTCAAAGTTCTTAAAATGTCGCTATTACTGCTATAAATCGCGAGACCATTGAGGCGTTGTTGGGTCATAGCCGTCCGCAATCTCTTTTTAACTAATTAATTTTGAAAAAGATCTTTTAGCTGAGCAGTTTGTAATCATTAACACTAGATACATTTTCAAAATCGTTTCAACATTTGGGAAAGCATTCTGCAGCTATTTCTCAATTATTATAAAATACATCAAATGTTCGCGACAAAGGTCTACATTTCCAGCAAACTGTCTATAAAACGCTGTATTTTGTACAAGCTCCACCTCAAGGTTGTCGTCGATATCGTCTTTGTAAATTTCGGCTAAAAGCCGTGCTTGTTCGTGCAACCGATCGGATTCCAAATGCTCAAGTTCAGCCAAAAATCCGAAGCGCGTAGACACCAGTTCATACGCCGTTAGCCGTTGATCCAATGATGTCAAAAACTGGTCAATAACGGGGAGGTAGTTTTCGACGAAAAATTTTCGAGATCGTGACAGGTTCACTTCCGGTGCATGTCCGTAATCCAATGGGATTAAGCGAAGATTTCGGTGACTTATCTTGGAGGTCTCATATTCTGATGTTCCGGCTCGCTCCCTTCCTACTTCTTCGTAGTGTTCAAAGTTGTCGCGTTCCTTCTCAATGAACACTCTCAGTGACTTCAGAGCTGCAACTGCCGAATTCAAATCCAGCTTCGAATTCTGAAGCAATTTTCTCGTCGCGTTAACTCTGTTCAAAATGGCGTTCCAGAAGATGGCATAGATGCCAGGTTCCAATTTGCACATTTGCTTATGCAAACCTTGACATTCGACTCGGGTTTTCGAATGTTGCTCATCATCTTCGGCATTAACAACAGTGTTCGTTTTATTTCAGAGTATCCAAGCACCATAGCTCTAGTAGCATCTGCACGACAAGACCAACAAGTAAGTATTAACTCAAGAAAGGACGTTTATATGACGTTTCTCTGTGCCGGAATGAGATGCATGCAGTTCCTCTGTAAGTTTCTTGTAACGACTCGTAGAGCTTGTGGAAAACACGTCGACTTTTTCTAAAAAGTTGAAAACCCGTACTCCTGCAACACAACATTCTGCACCATCTTTGCTGACGAAGTTCAGGGTATGTGCAGCACAAGGAATCCAATCAGACAATTCGTTGTCCGACTTTACAAGAGCTACCGTCTTATAATTTTTGTAATAAGCCGAAAAAAAATTTTCACTTGGTATTTGGTGGGGGCCCAGTTGGTGGAGGCCCCTCGGCCATGGCCCACTTGGCCCACCCTTTAGTCCGGCCCTGTTACAGGGTAATCCTCACGGGGTCCACATGAGGCAGTGGGTCTAGCCTCATAGGGCCCTATCTGTACCCCTTACCTCAAAATGCTAGACGGGCGTAATCCTATAACCATAGGCAAGGCAGCTGTTAAATAAATTGACCGATTACCTTTATACATTTTAACATTAGCTGTTCACGAGCTCCCCACCCACTATGATTGTGCTCCGCCGCCCTTGCTTCTAACTCGTCAGCCATTCTTCTATTTCTTGGTCGTCTTACGCTTCTTTTTCCTGATGGTCTACCATTGACAATCCGGGCTATCATTCTTTCTTTTGAACGTCGTACACACAAACACTAGAAACGGTTGTTTAGTTGATGTGAAATTCTACTCGCTTTAATAAAATGAAAATTGTTTCACCTATACGTCATTTGGAGTTTTTAGTCAACAACTTAATATGAGTTTATTATGCATTTGAGGTTATTTTCTTTGATTTGTAGGCAGTAGACATTGCTTTCTCATTTACTATTTTGAGTGGTTCAATTCATTTTGTCGTTTCTTTACGTAATCAGAAAACGTTTCCTTTCCATTATCTTTCACCGAAGACCAGCCCCTATTATACATAGGCATACTTAGTGAAGCAGCTGCAAATTTCCCCTCATACTCACATTATTTGTATTTAATTTGATGGCCATTTATGCGAATTTTCTAAGCAGATTTTAGCGAAATGGTGCCTCACCCCAGGACAGATATTCAGTATACCAAAAGGCTCATATATATGACTCGACACTATCCTATTATTCTCCATCCTTTTCACAAAGCAAAAGGCACGGTGACGAACTCCATAAAGGAATACATGAGAGCAGTATGTTTAGATCCAAAGTGCCGACATTTCTGTTATTTATTGAACAGAAGCCCATTGGTGTTTAAGACCCGAAAGGACTCAGTCGAGTGGATAAATCAGCCATCATCCAATCCAGTCCAATCACTTACGAGATATACACCAGTATGCGATCTTGTCCTTTGTCCTTTTGAAATTAAATTAATCGCGTTTAGTGCTGCGAAGCCTTAGGGATGAACTTCTTAATGGGTCCTAGGGGTTATTGTTGCTGCTCAGTTGGTGAACTAATATCCTTTTAATGTGTTCCGAGTGCCATTTTGTGCGACATATGAATGGAATCAGTTAACCACGACGAGAAAATAAGGGTGGTAAAAATGTTTTATGGCATTTTAATTTTATTAATTACTAATGAACGAAATAATTTTCTCGTTTGGAAATAAGTTAATAAAAAAAATTCCAGAAAAAAAAACAAAAAATCTTAGAAGGTGTGTGCACCTCAATTCAAACATCTTAATTAGAAATCCTGGTCACATTTACTACTGTAGCAGTTCATGCATCTATGTAAATTGAACGGTATTTAGAAAACGGCGCCAATATTAATGAATTTTAAAATTTCCTAATGGATACCTGAAAAGTACGTAAAGGTTTACTCAGCTGGGGGCCAGGTAAGTCAGGGCGACAGCAATTTCATGTCGGCAAACAATTAATTTCCCTCTGAAATGGTAAAACTGTGTACTCCGGACTAAGAATCTATTTAAGAAGCGGATTCAGATAAACGCGGGAACTCAATTACTTAATTAAACGTTGGTCAACGTGTCTGCTTCCAAAAAGTCACGATCACCGCCAGATCGCAGCTGATTGAAGCTGAAGCTGAAGTTGGTTCAGGTTTGCAATTAAAGTGAACAGAAGATTAGCAGCCGCCAATAAATTTGATCTTCACAGAGGGAACCTCTAGCCTCTGGCTATATGCTATATATAAGAACAGCGAGGAGGTGTCATCGCAGCACCTCTTTGTTTGCTCAGCCAGCGACCACTCATTATTCATCGTTTACCTAGAGCTCACGGTTAACAGCACACCACTGACTGCTTCAGAAGAAGAACCTCGGGTTCTACGTGGATCTTGTGCAACTATAGAAGATCATCGTTAGCTGCTTCTATTCCAGCGATGATTATAGTTGCTGGGATAGTGTTCTTTGGCTTTTGTCTGCTAGCGATGTTTGCCACCTCGACCGGGGTGCGTATACTTTTCGTATGGAAAACAATGAAGCGACTCACTTTTGTTCGGTGTCAGTGTTTGTTGTGTCAATTAGCAGACCTGGAATGACACTCAGCACCAACATAAATTGGTAAACAATTGCCGAGTTTAACTTTTTAATGTGGCTCTGAATTTTGTGCATGGAGCTGTTTACTTTGAGTCTCCTGCATTTGCCGCCGACAGATGCATGGGGATTTCATCAAGATAAGGTGATCGATTTTACAGTTATTTAATATAATACAATATGAATTATTCCAAAAAATATTAAATGCTCTTTTCAAGAGTCTGAAAAAAATCACAAGGATTCGTAGGATTTTAAATTTTTGATACCTGTAAATTTGCAAATTCTCTCTGCAAATATTTATTTTGAAAAAGTTTCGCTTTCCAGCTCTTATTTATTGTGCAATTAGCAGAAATTTATAGTTAGCAACCTCGTTACTTGCTTGGTGGTTTACGAACTTATTGCATTTTAGATAAGTTATTGAACCTGCTGATACTATTTTTGTATCCTACTAGTTTGTATCTTCTTATTTTATTTCAATCCATGGTTGGATGACGTTGTTCATGCGAGTAGCGAAGAAATACGAACATTTTAACTGGTATACCTTTTACAATGAGTTTTAAAGAAGATCACACTAAGAATTCACGATCAATCAGTTGGAGTTGGTCACCATTCGACGTTTATTTTAGATAGAGATCAATATATAACGTAATTGAAAAGTAAAAAAAAAGATGATGCGATCACTTGTTTTAGAAGGCGAAACACTTCGTCGAGGCTGTCTTCCGCTAACTCCGACGGTTCCATCTCTGGCTCAGCTGGCTGCTTAAAAATATGAACTCATACAACATCCAACATTTCAATCATAAGGTTGACCGACTGATCCTCTGCAGCCTTCAGACTAGTGCTGCACACGAGACGAGACTTTTGTCGAAATCGGCTCGCCTCGTCTCGATTTTCAAGACGAGATCGAGACGAGACCTCCAGATTAAAAATCGATGCGAGACTGACACTACCATGCGAGATCTCGCGAGACATTTCGAGGTCACGAAATCAAATCGTTATTTTGAAATCGTATCGACACCAACTATTTCAGTATCACCACGCTGGGCTCTTTGACGAGCACAACATTGGGCACCAATACATGACTTGAGCAGGCTGTGGAGACAACAGACAGACAGACGCATTCCATAAGCATTTAAATGCAAAGTCCATTCCAAAACAGAAGACGTATTTTACTGTCATTTCATTTCATTTCAACGCATTTAAAATGAAATGCGTTGAAATGAAATGAAATGACTGTAAAATACCTCTTCTCTTTTGGAACGGACTCTACGTAAATGTAACTCTACACAAATTAGAAATTAACCTTCGATTCATTGATCCCCTCTACCCCGCCCTAGTGCCCCTGCAAAAGGCAGATTTACGTGTCTACGTCTGGGAAGTGACTAGCATGGAAATATAAGGAATATTTGTATACAATTTCATTAATATGGGACATATTGATATTTCTCGAAATACAGAACACTGAGCAATTTGTATTATTGACAGTGAAATTCGAGACTTTCCGAGACGAGACGAGACTTTTCGAGACGAGACGAGACGAGATCGAGACGAGACGAGACGAGATCGAGACGAGACCTGCAAATACCAATTTTTTCGAGACCGAGACGAGACTGTGCCAAGTCTCGTCTCGTCTCGTGTGCAGCACTACTTCTTCTTCTTTTGATGAAGTCTTGGGTTCAAAATACCACTCGCCATTCGGTTGGCCTGTTGGACTACACTCCTATACCTCATATCTGTAGGTCAGACCGCTTGAACCGATTCAGCAGTCTGCCTAGTCAAAACTCGACCGAACTCGAATTTCTGGTGGAACGAAGAAATTGAGAAGAGTCGAAGGGTTTGCCTAAGGGCAAGAAGGCGCTGCCAGCGAAGGCGGCAATGGCAGGAATTCGAGGGGCTCCTTGTGGAATAAAAGGAGGAAAGAGGGCCAAAAATGTCACCCGGAAGAGTAAAACGGAGCATTTTAAGAGTCTGTGCAACGAAGCGAATAGTTGCGTACAGGGTTAGTGATGTCGTCAATAAAGGGTAAGCGGCTCCCGACGATTACCTGCACTGCATCGTACACACCATGTTCCCACAGAAGGGCCTGCAGTAAACGTGAAGGACTCAGACGTCCCAGAGATAAGGTAGGTAGAAGCCGAGAAAAGGATTGTTAGTTGGAAAAGCCCCTGTCGTCCAGTATACCGAACAGAGGTGAAGCTGGCAGCCAATGTGGCACCAGGTGGGGTTCGCCCAAGTCTTCAAAGCTTGTCTGAGGTAAAGCCGGCTCTACACGATGCGGTAAACGTTTGATTCGAATGTTGGCTTGCAAAGTTTGAGTCAATACCGACATCAGTCCGAACGTGTCCATATACGGCCACACGATGCTTCCTACTCTCATGCGCCCAACGTTGGAGGATGTTCATAGCATCATGTAGAGCCGGCTTAAGGAGTGTTCGCCGAGCAATGGAAGCGTCAAAAACTTGTGCTCATCCCGTAACCGAGGGCCAGTTCACGCTATTCGACGTCCACTGAAAACGACACGGAGCGCGTTCAAAAACCTTACTATGCTTAACTATGGTAGGCTTTTGACGTTCAAAAAATCCCGTGGTTAACCCATAGCAAGGTTTTTGAACGCGCTCCGTGTCGTTTTCAGTCCTTGTCGAATTGCGTGAGCTGGCTCGTCCCGAGTAAAAATAACCGGGCGAACACTGCCCGCTTGGCTTTTTAAGGGGCATATGATGGCCGTAGAGTTTTTAACCATTTTTAATGGGAGCACATACGGCCTTACGACGGCCAAAATTATTGATTTGACCAAAAGATTTAAAAGGCCAAGTACTGAGCTGTAGAAACGGGCATTCGACGGGAAATTTGAACCAAAAAAGGAATCTGCACCAAATGTATTGTTGAATGTGTTTTATGGGAACTTCATCATTTTCGTTATGTACAATGGTTCTTTCGATTTATCCTACTTAAAGATATCGATGCACAAGAGAAACGAGCTCGCCAGTCGTCTAGCAACCATACGGCCGCCGTCGTAATAGCAACCATACGGCCACCGTACCACCGTCGTATGGCCGTTATTGGAACTCTAAGGCCGTTGTATCACCGTCAGTCGTCCCTGTACGGCCCTACTGTCCTGCAACGAGCCTTCTGTTGACCGCCAGATGGCCGAGGACTATGTTTCAATCACAGTCGGTATTTCCCCGTTCTAAGGCCATAATTTATTTTTACTCGGGGGGTAAGCCCCCAGGGAACCCTTCGGCCTACAGACCCTATGGGTAAGCTTTTCGAGCTGGTCATATATAACAGATTACAGATTACGCGAAGCATGTCCTTTTTAAATGCCCGAGGTGTGCGGAGCACAGGCTGTGCTGGAAACACAGGTAACACCGGAATACATCTTGGACCAGATGAGGAGATCTGTGGATGTTTGAGGAGTGGTCGAAGTTTCGCAATACGAAGCCAAAAGAAGCAGAGAAAGGCAAAGCAATTCCAGGAGAGATAGCTGCTATAAAAATGATCCAGCCCTTTTGACACAATGTCGTAAGTTGGTCAAGCGGAGAGAATGAGAGTTAAGAAGGAGGTGGTTCTTTTCTTAGACTTGTATCTAGACCCACAGAACCGAGAGGCAGGAGCTTCTCGGTGGAGTGCTGTCCACTTTTCAATGCCCCTACGAGCACTTATATGTAGGCAGTGAATTGGCTGATCCGACCTTCGAGTGACCACTTTTATGGGTTAAATTGATGACGTCAGGGGGAAGTACATAATTCCTTTACGTTCCCTGCTGCTAAACCGAACTTTCACAACTCCGTCGTAAAAAAAAGAACAGTCTGCCTAGTTGCATTGCGGTTAAACTTGACTTTTTCAGCAGGGCCTCGTTGAGCTTCCCGGGTTCGTGACCGCAGTCCTACTATCGGTCTGTTAGGAACGAGTTCACGAAAACTAGGCTCAGGTGTGTGTTCCCCAATTCCACTTCGGCCCTCCTTACCTTGGCCCTCTGGTGGCTCCAGGAACTTAGGGCTGAGCGGCGGCAGTTTGGGTCTGCTTGTTGTCGGGCGGTTCCTCCTTTTCTTCTTCTGAATTCTCCTCCAGGCTCTTCTTAACCTGTCCTATCCTTCGAGCTAAGCTTACCACTACACATTGCACCATGTCATGAACTATATGACCGACTGGGAGTATAAAGTGTGACACCTGAACTTGGACTTTCTCATAAAAAAATTACCATCCCGAGTAAAAGGCGCCCCAGCTAGCACGGCACATTTTTACTAGGGCGTACCTAGCATGCAGCTGGTACGAACGCATAGTGTCAACCCGAGTAAAACTAAAAACTAGCCCGCAGCTGGCCTGCATGAAGTACGTACTAGCACGCACGGTGCCACAGCTAGCACGCATAGCGAACAAATGCGCACGGCACATTTTTACTAGGATTTTCTTCGTCCTCTACAATTTTTTAAAGCAATACTGGCGATTTCGTGCATCCCTGTGCCGGGCGAGATTTATTTTTACTCGGGAACAAAACTAGCACGCTCACTCCCGTCACATGGATCCACGCTTCCGCCACAAAGATGCACGAAATCGCCTGTATTGCTTTAAAAAATTGTAGAGGGCGAAGAAAAGGGGCAACTATCTTGGTGACCATAGAGGGTGCCAATAGCATACTCAGTAAAAAGGTTCTCGTTCGATTGCGTAAGTCAAGCAGCATTGGAAGTGGTTAGTGTTTAGCTGGGGGACTGCTTGGTAACTCGCATTTGGAATGGTTTATGCCGATGCGGATGTATTTATAAATGTTCATGCCTGAATTTTTCAATTTTCGTGCCAGTGGTTGCCTGCAGCGAAATTTTTTTTAGATTTTCGTACTTGTGGCGGGAGCGTGCATCCCTGTGGCGGGTGCGTGCATACTTTTGTGGGGTCCCTATTTGTTCGCTATGCGTCGCGTGTGTGCTAGTAAGATAATTAACCAACTAAATTATTTTTACTCGGGATGATGGAGTTCAAATCTTCCGGAAATCGTATGTACACTTTTCTTGATAATTGAAAAATTAATACCGAGATATTCATACGTCAGTCATTGTAACAAATATGTCTCACATTTCAATTAGACAAGTTCACACTCGGACCAGTTTTTCCTTTGGGAACATTTCAATTTTCTCACTTATTGCCATAATCAGTCAGAAAGTTGCCGGACAAAGCGTGTCTTTTTCACAGTTTACACTTACAGAGCGCGGAGGTCGAGCCAATAATGACTTCATTGTTAGGCCGCAAGAACGTCTCTAGAATACACCACAAAAGCGATCGTAGCAAGTGTTGATCACTAGAATGATGTAAAGTCATCAATTTGCGACCGAGTCGGCGATACTTAACGACATAATGAGCGGTAATTTCAAAAACGAGTCTACTATTGATCGGCCATCGATTGCAACGATGTAACGATCATCGCTTTCATACCTGTGCGATCAGATTTTAATATTCACCTGGATCACGTGATTATTGTTATTAACTTCTTGTTTGTGCCATAATTGAACAATTCATTTGGAATTAGGAGCCTGTGAAGGGCTGTTGGTGTCGGCAAGCTGCTCTTAGTCTCGAGTGTTGTATCCAATCGAGCTGATTAGCTCGTTTCAGCGAAATTAATTGGTACACGGCGCATTTTGAATTTTGCGCCTTTTATCTTGGTGGAAAATTGTATAAACGTGTCGATCGTTGATCGTGCAATTCGTCTGTTAAACTATTAATAAGGGTTTGGTATTTCGTTAATGCTATTATGATTGTGCGATTAATTTTACGTTATGAACCCTTTAGGGCATTGTAAAAATGGAAATATGATTGAGGCGATCAAATTCGCGATGAAACTTATATTAGTGAATGCTAATTTGTTTTAATGTGTTATTTTTTATTTTTAAATTTGTTTCAAAGTAACTTGAAGTTGTTAAGCCTTTGATATTTTAAATCTGTGAAAGAGCGGGTTGCAGTCACTTATATCGTAGAGTTTCATGTTATAAATCGGTATCTACTTTCGCTCAGTGGGATATACTTCAAAATTCCAAAGTAATTTTTAACAAATTGATGACAATGCAACATTCCAGGAATAAGGGTACATAAGAGCAAGAAACAACTGACTTAGTTATTTATGCTCTTGAAAAATTGTTTACCACCTTAAAACGAACAAAAAAATTTAAGATAAATTACAAAAGGACACCTTGCATTGCCCAATAGCTAAAATTGCAAAAAAAATCTAAGGCGCTGGCGCATCTGCATCTATTCACACCTTGAGGTGCGTGCCGAATTTTCAAGTGCCTTATTGACTCACCCGCCTTTTAAGGACATTTTAGTTTCATTAGGTGTTTTTGTTTGGTAAGAGAATCTTTGAAAGGACATGCGCCGATACCTATTGTGGCCAGTTCTCAACAAAGGAAACTCAAGAGCCCTATGCAATATAGTTTAAGTGTGTACTGTTTTCATCTCTGGTTATTTGTTACCGTGTAATTACAAAGAAGGTAGAAAAGGTGCAAAATTAACGCTGCAGCCCACACGTAATTAATAACACTTTGTCCAAAGGTGGAACATCGATGTTTTCACAGGTACTGCCAAGTCCAGATATACAACTAACCATCTCCTCGTTTATTTAATTTCGTGTGGGACTATCCTGAACCTCCCAATTCTTTGAAAGTAACGAGTCCCAGGCATACCCATACCCAACCCGTACCGACTTTCTTCATTTTCGCAAGACAATTAGGTTGCGTGTCTGATTCCCGTACAACGCGCAGGTGTTAATCGCTTGTTTGTATCCACTTTGGAGTGGTGATAAATTAAATCGGAGGCAAAAGGCGATTAAAAGAGGCGAAAGAGAAGTTCTATCCTTCTTCGCTCGATTAAAAGGGCATCCAATAAATTAACGCTATTACGCCTGACCATGAATATGATTCCGCGTAGATAAATCACATCTGGAAGCTCCTGCGGGAAATTTATTACACCTGAAGTGTATTGAGGAGCAGCAGAGGAATATACTCAGTTATATACCGTGGTCCCGTCCGCACCGCCAGTGGAGTTAAGTTTATTGGTATGTTTGTCACTGTTTCTTTTTTTTGTGTGTGTGACGATACTCGTTAATCCCTAGGCCTGATTTTCAACGAGTGTTTAACTAACCGAAAAGACGTGAAGATTCATTCGATCTTGATCGAGGCGAAGCCCCTCCAGGTTGCTAGGCCCGCGCTGTTGGTAAGGTACAAACAGTTGAAAATCGCAATAAATTTCATTCGGAACTGAAAGGCTGAATATCAACAACAAAGGAGAGTTCATAATTTAGTTTTTTATTAATTTGACGGGGATTCATTGTGCCTAATTGCACCAAACGAGCCTTTTATGACAATCCTCAGAATTATTATTGTTACGATTGCCGTGAAAGGATTAAAATTGCGCAGAAAATCATAGTATGCCGCAAATGTTTATTATTCCCTGGTGGTAGGTGCTGAACGTTTGTTTGTGCAACTTTTTTATTTGTAGCCTTCAATGGCTATTGCACTTTGGCTGGTGAACCGCACTTTATATAACGCCGTTGCCGTGCATGACATTTTTAATCTTAGACATGGTGGTGGTAGGATTGAATAGAGAATATTTATTGAAGCCAAAATCTATTTTAGGGTTTTGTTAAACGATTAGTTTCTTGATGCTCTGTAGTGGCGCTTTAGGGACTAAATAAATCAGCAACAAAATTGCGCTTTCAAGCTAAAGTATTTTGCACCTTGGAGTCATGATATCTTGTGGAGACTCCAAGACCCAAGATACACGAGTGAATTCATTGATCAAATTAAACTGTCAAGTGGAGGGAATGGAGTGAAGTTTGCGGGATTGACCACCCTCCTCTGGCTTTTAAACTGACAATTGTCGTTGGAATTGAGTCAATGCATTGGACCGTGTACATCCGTCTAAGGTAGTCTGCTTTGGATGTAATATAATTGAACTTTAAGGATTGTGCGTTTAATTGAGATGCTAAGGCATTTTTGCAAACTAGTGTATTTTTCTAAATCTTTTATGTAGGAAAATTACAATATTTCTTTTATCAATGTTATGTACTAAAAAATCCTAACTCTTTTTACTGTAATTTTACAGTAAGAGGAGTCATTTTAGAACATAAATTTTCAGTAAAATTACAAATTTTTTATTGGAATGTAAGGTTTAAATTTTTCCTCTCATGGATATAATTCACAGGCAAAATAGAACACTAAGCATATATACACTGTAAACTCAAGTATTTACTTTCTAAACACTTAAAGCGTTTAAACCGTTGTAGACGAATTTTAAACACTTAGCGGCGTTTAATGAGTAAACACTTAAGTGTTTATTTAGTAAACGTTTGTAGCATGTTTTTGGTTATGAATAATAAAAATTTTGTTGATAGAACTATGAATCAATATTATATTGAAACATAATACTATCATTGCAAAAAGTGAAAAAAAAAATAAAAAATAAAAAAAAACAAAAAAATCCAACCCGAGTGCCGTTTTTCCAAGCGGTCCCCCGACTAAGTACAAACCACTTCCAATATTGCTTTATGCGATGCGCTTTATTGAATATGCTAAATGGTAGCATTGGTGGGCATTAGCATAACTGCGTGAAATATGGGTCGCTCATATTTTTTCTCGTCTTATCACTGCAAATCTCAGCTTTTGAAAGTGTTTTATTTCAAAACGCTTAAAACGTTTTATTTTGACGTCACCCATTTGATTAACATTTAAGTGTTTTAATAGTATCGACAATGTCAATCAAATGGGAGACGTCAAAATAAAAAGTTTTAAGCGTTTTGAAATATAACACTACTAAAACCTCAGAATGAAGTAATTTTAAATTCGTAATATTTAAGCAGCTTTATGGTTTTATTTGCATATTAAAAAAATACATGTCAACAAAGGCGTAAAAATTTCAGGATAAACTAAGCTAAATAAATGAAAACAACAAATGAAGTAAAAAAGGCCAAAAAATGAAGAATAGGTATATTCTAAAATAATTTTGGATGTAATTTTGGTTACCTTTTTTTTACTTCTGTTTATTACTCAAATAACAACAATTGCATTTCTTTGGCCATTTTGAAAAAACAATTTAAAATTTTTTATCAAATCTCGTAGAGAACTTTGGGACCTTTAATTTAAAAAAAATAAAGTTCATTTTTGTTAACATGAGCTCGAGATCTAAAACGTTTTGTATTTTGGCCAATTGTTAATTAACAAATACATATTTTGAGCTATAATTTGAACTGTATCAAGTTCTTATAATAATAAAACAATTTTTTTAAAATAAGTTATAATATAAATTTTTGTAAAATTTTTCGCTCTTTCACGTGGCGTTATTAGTTTTTCGAAATTTTTTTTATTTTTCGATATATAACGCCAGAACCAAATTTTCGAATTTGTTTTCGATATTGTGAGCTTAGCATACTTAGCATAAAATAAAAAATAAGTTAAGAAGATATAGTGAAGGCGCTGGGCGGAATTGAGTGTGCAAAATGTGAGGACCGCATTCCTTCAACAGATTTCAGTTGAGAATAGCTCAAAGATGACCATTTTTGGGTCTAATTTTTTTAACCCCTCTTTTTTATTGGCACCAATACGGCTTCCGTGGCCCGCTTTTTAACGATGAATTTTGATGAAGCACCACAATTGCAATCAGCGATTCAATTATAATTTTTTATTAACGAACCCTCTCTCTATTCCACAAATTTGTTTTACAAAATTTCTTTGCATCCACGAATTTATGCACAAAAGCGCGCGGGCGGCATCATCCTCCAGTCGCCTCCGACGGTCTGTGCTTATGTTCCCCGCTCTCGAAAAAATCGCTCTACGGCCGGTTCTACACGTTCAACTTTTCGTTCAACTTCAACACTTTTTCTCTTTCACCGACGTGGCCATGATTGATAAAATATTCTTTGGTAGTTGTGCCTCATGAATGTCGGTTCCTCTATGAGCACGCGGCGAATCTAAATAGGCAGAAATTTGATCTTTCCACGTTACGACCGACACCCGACATTAAAATAACACCGTTCTGAAACTCATTCCCTATATGTTTTTTGGGTCGCTGATGGGTCCCGCAGTCCTAAAATATGGTCGTCACTCTTGAAAATGCAAGAACACCCCTTTTCGCCATAATTTCAATAACAATCAAAAAAATCCCATGAAATACTATGTTTCAATATTTATTTGCGAAGGTGGTCGATTTATACCATATCAAGCCAAATTTTATGATAAGAGATAACCCTCCTAAAGGGTTAAAACCATCCCAGTAAGGTAGGGACGCTACTCGCGCTCCAGCCGGCATGTTGGGGATTTACCAGCATCTTTTAACTCTGGAAGCCTGGGGTTGTCCAGCTCATACAAAAATTATCGACGAAAATATAAAACTCTACTTTCTACCGAAAATATTAAAAGACTGGAAAATCCCGCGAGACCAAGCGAGAGCGCGACAGTCTTGCATTCAATAGTGTTGTCTCAGCGAGACTGGACTTTTTTTTACTGTCGCCCTACACTCGCATTGGGCCAGAAACTCTTGTCTCGCATGTGGTCTTGTATCGCAAGCAACAGTGCGAGAGTTGCAACACTAGTGTTGCATCTCGTGAAACTCTACCCAGAGGCGAAGCAACTTCGTCGGAGTACTGCGTTGGGTGCGAGCTAAAGAAATCATTAAGGAGATGAGCCCCTTGATCTGCAGCGTAAGGAACTCGCGTAGGACATGTATCCTCCTAGCTCTGACTGATCGTGTCCTGAAAAGAAAATGGATGAGAAGTGTCTTTGTGCAAGGACTAGACGGAGACATTAAGTCCATTTTATAATTTGTTTGATATTTTAGGACTTCCTCTTAGTATAAATAATCCAAAAACCAGCGGAAATAATAATAATTAGTCTCTTCTACAAAGGCTAATACGAAAATTCTGTGTTCCTAAATGGCTGTTGATCAAATGTGGCCTTCTAAAATATAACTCGAATTTTTGAATAATTCGAATTGTGTTTTTCTAATTAATTGTAAAAAAAATCTCAAATAAAATCCCGTTTAAAAAATAATATTCGAGCAACATTTTCCGGGTCGTCCTTTTTAAGATATTTTGACAAATCGTTTACTCCCACATCCTGGAAAGTAACCTCAGGATAAAATTTACGACCTTTCTCCCGCAGCACCAAAAAAAACCCTCCAACCTTATAGAAGCCGGTACTATTTAAGAGTAATTTGATATCAAAACTAATGACTTGGACACTTTTTTGCTTCCTTAACTGATCCTTCGACATCAGAGAGAGAGAAAGAGATCTAAACTAAAATTTCCTGCATCCCGTCAAACACATGTTTTGACCGCAAAATAAATCATCGCATCTTGTCCATACTTGACAGGATCATTAATGCAGCTATCCTGAAAACAAGCTGCCCAAGATCAGTTCCAGGATATATAAATGGCGGCTCGTGTGATTTCAAACACGTTTTCCTGTTTCTACGGTCATTATCAGGTCCAGTTGCATATCCTAGATTCGAAATGTGCCTATATAGTTTAGGCCAGAATAGGAATTGATCCTTGCTCAGGCTGTGTTGTTGTTGTTGTTTTTTGTCCGGGTACGATGTGCGCGCATTCGTGCATTTCGCAAATGATCCTTAACGAAATTTTCTCCACCCCCGACAGACAGAAACGTAACACCTCTGGCGCCAATGCAGATCAAGGAACGCTGCTGTGCCGATCTTTCTGCTGACCCATACCAGAAAAATAAGAAGATTCCATGCTAGCCGAGTGGGAACCCAATTGTTTCATTTTAATTTAATTTTATGGATATTTGAGATAATGATGCCATTAATAATGCCCGATGTGACAGACAGTGGGATTTATGGCCTGCATGCAATAGAATGGAGCCCTCTCTACTAGACGACAAAAAGTCAATTAAAAATATACTATACGCAGGTCACGGGTTAAGTGTCTTGTTATCAAGTCCTGAGCTGGGTATTTTATTACAACAAATCAGTTCTTATCAGTAATTAGCTGATGATGCTTACTGCTTTTAATGTGGCTGCTTCGGAGATTATGTCGCCGCGGAGATTAATTTGAAGACAGATAAGACAACACTGAAATTGTGCTGTGCATCGGTCGCAGTTTTATTTGAAAATAAAAAAAACCATAATTGAATATCGCTCAATACTTTATTGAGGATCGTTTTTGTTCCAAGACGATTTATCACTTTCTTATCACTAATTAGGAATCGTTCCAGTTAATAAGTGAATTTCTCTGCTAGGAAATTTAAAAATCACGTCAATTAATTATTTAAATGTTATTTATTGAAAATAAATTTATGAAAGGGTGCTTACTTTTAATCAATCCAATCAATCTTATAAGAATGAAATTTTTTAAGTTTAAATTAAGTATATTAAGTTTGAAAGTTCCTCCATTTAACATTATTTTGAAGAAAACAGATTTCATATATTCATACAAAGTATATTCTTAAATCTCCAAAAATTTATTTTTTCACTTAAAATTTATAAGTTTTTCTCAATCTCTCAAAAATAAGCTGGCTTTAGGATCAACAGGTCAACATCGGACTAGCAGCTGAACTTAAAGCAAATATTGGAGAAAATCTGGGAAAAGAATGTTTATGTATACCAAATATTTTTAGACTTCCAACAGGTATATGGCTCTATAAAAAGAGAAAGGCTGTAGTAGATCTTATCGGAATTAGGAGTCGCCTCAAGCTGGTATACGGCATGCGCAACGAATAGCTCACCGGCGAAAGCTCAGATCCATAGATGGAGAACAACCGTATGCCAAAACGGCTCATGCATAATAGGAGAAATTTCGAAAAATATGCCTGCAGGCAGACACAGAAGGAGATCGATACACTCTGTGACGGCTGACGCAGAAACAATGCTCAACATTCGTAGCTGGAGACATGCTGCGACAAAACGTCCAATTTGGAGAAATGCCTTAAAGAAGGCCAAGGCTGGATTTGGACTGTAGTGCATTTGAATGGATAGAATCATACAATCAATCGGAACAATTTATAGATTGAACATTTACAACGCAGTCATTGTTATATATATCAACTATTTGTAATTCAAACGATGTTATAGCGATAATAATTTAATTTTTAAACCATTGTGCTCATCATTGAAGATAAGTGATAATCAGGAATACTTGAAAGTAGACACCAACGAATTTTGAATTATTTACATTTAGAGCATTCACATCGCTTTGGTAAGTCTGGTCCGCTTGTTCTAGATATCTCCAACGCTTTTCACAGAGCATGGCACCCTGCTTTCCAAGCTATTGGTTTCGGGCCTACTTCTAAAAAACCGATTTGAAAGTTTTCTTGCTTCCATTCAATCAAGGTATTCGATTTTAAACCCCACACCACAAATACCAGTTTTCCTTGGGGATCAATTCTATCACCCGCTTTTTTCCTAATCTTTATAATGGATGTGATCTCAATTCTCTCGCATTTCGCAATATAACGGTGTCGAATTTGACGTCTCCAAAACGTAATACTGTCTTATATCTAATAAACACTTCCTTGTGTTTCAGGGGACAGCTTCAATCTAACAGCTATAACACATTTCTTAATATCCTAGTCATAACTCTAATGGAATAACTGCGATGGGATGATCAGTGCTTGAGATATCTTTAGAGATCCAAGCAATCAGTTATTTTGTCCAAAATCATGAAGACAAAAATAAATAGAGAGGTTATGGAATATCTTGAAGGAAACCAAATATTGGACGACAAGCAATACCGCTTCAGATTGAAAAATCTACTGGCGACCGTCTTGTATGCTCAACGGAGCATCTCAACCGAAGGAGACACCGAATTGGCGAATCTAGTCTGGTTGCTCCTGTTGGCTAAACTATATTTAGTATTGACTCTGCGGTTGGTATTGACTCTGTTCCAAAGAACTTGATTGATAGTTTTCATTCAGACAAGGTAATATTGGGTGGGGCCGAACCTAACCGGTCTCTGCCGGTGTTTTTATAAATGGCCTGCACTGAAGCCCCTCCAACTAACTTCACGGCTTTGTGGAGGCTTTGATAATGTACGACAAGCACACCAAGGATATCGAGGTAATTCTTGATTGGGGCCGCAAGAAACATGTTGTATTTAACGCATCAAAAACGAGGTACTGTCTCATTTCTAATAAAATGTGCTCCGCTCGGCTCCCTCTTACAGTCTACAGGCTACAGCTCTTATTTTCTCGCATACTCCAGTCTAGAAATTAGTTTATAACTAGAACAAATCGTCTACGGAACAACCTTCCCCAATCAGTATTCCCGATCTCATACATCATCCAAGAGTTCAAATGCTAGGTTCATCGCCTTCTACTCCTTAATCCATCCTATCCTTTTTTTATCTTTCGAGCTTCTACAGCTTACTACTAGACATTGCACGATAACGTTAAAGACAAGACGGACTGGTACACCTGACCTTAGACTTTCACATAAAAGAACGCAACTAGAGATGTTAAAATAGTTTCTTGTGTGTCGATTCTTGTGATGCTTGATACTTTCCAGGGGTAACATTATGCATTTGGCAGCTACCTACATACAAGTGCGGCGCTTTCATAGGTGCAAATAGTGCACTTGCAAGGGCAATTGGAAGGGGCGCAATTTCAGAAATTTAGATTTAAAAAAAAATTAAAACTTCGAAAAAAATTAAAAAATGCTCATATTCATATATTAAAGGAACTGCATAGAGTGTTCGTGTCTTTTTCCATTGTCCTTCGCAAGGTGTGGCCAATCCAATTCCATTTTATTCGCCTGATTTCGTCGTCTATCCTTTCTTGGCCTGCAGGGTGTCATAGTTCTTGATTTGTAGTTCGTACTAGTCGTAGTTATAGATCAATAATTCGGTGAGAGACACCTGGATAGCCTCTGCTCTGAAGTTGTTGAAATGGCCTTCTAGGTACAGGAAGGCTGCCAGCGTGGACTGTTTTTATTCTATGCAGGATTCTACAGGAGAAACCAATTCATACAGTGCGGTGACCGCCGTTTATCGCTTGAAATTTGAAGGTTTGGAGAACGACACAGGGACCTCTATTATGGAGATTCAAGTGTATAGGTCTATAGACTTGCGGACCCCTGAACTGTGCTCGAAACGGCTAGCGAAGTTCACCGAAAAACATCCTGGAGCAGATGATGTGGTTGGGGGATGTGTGGAGAATGGTGGCAGTGGCACTGAAGGCCATCTCCCAGAATCTTAAACAGTAGGAAGCTTAAAGAGACAGCATTAGCGGGAGAGTTTTGTGAAGTTAAACTAAGTTAGTCAGCAAGAACCCGAAACAAATTCTGATTTGGCGCAGGCACGGGCGGCGCTTTCATAGGTGCAAATGCTGCACTTGCATCGGGCGCAATTGGAACGGGGCGCAATTTCCGAAATTAAAATTTAAAAAAAATTTAAACTTTGAAAAAAAAAATTCATGGCGGCGCAACATGGCATATTGCGCAGGGCGCAAAGAAACCTAGAGCCGACCCTGCCTACATACTTAACAGAAAACCAAAAAAAAAACTTATTTTATGCGAAATGTGTTTTAACTTTTATTGGAACAATTCCTTTCACTTATAGGAACACACTTACTTGTTTAACGATTAGTCTAGCTTCTTCCAAATTGTTGGCATAGCTAAACCTAAAAATAGTCGAAACATAAGTGATAAGCAAATAAAATGCCTTTACTTTTGTGTTCAGTCGCAAAATGTGTGTCTAAAATTATTTAGTTCTTTTTTTTTTTGAAAGTTTGTGCTTAATGAAATTCTGTTTGGTTGAAGAACTTTGAAACTTATTCCAGTTTACAAGTTAAGGGAGTAATTAAAGTTTTTTTATGTATTTGCTGCACCAATCATCACCGTAGAATTCTATTTAGCGTCATTCCTGCTCGATTCATGTAGATACTATACACTGCAAATCTGAGCTTTTATAAATGTTTTATGTGAAAACGCTTAAAACGTGAAAACACTTTCAAACGCTGAGATTTGCAGTGTATCTGTTACGTTATTACATGATCTTTAATTTTCTGTCTTACCGGAAATTTTTGCTAGATAAAATCTTGCTTCTGACTATTTTTACTTACAAATGCGTAATTTATTAATACAACCAATAGTTTTTTCCGAATTTCAGATTTATTTGATTTTCTGTGTAAGCATTCCATTTAAGCATAAATTACCATTTTCAAAAGAAATCATCATAATCTCTTTCTTCAGAGTTATCAATCACAACAAGAATAAATTGACGCCCTTACAATTTACCAAAATCCATTCATCCCTCATTTTTACAAAAAAATTTGTATTGACCACAATTTTCTCATCGTCAAAAAATAAAAATATCCACATTTTCCCATAAATAGACATTCACAAAATGAGCAATTTACAGAAATTTTCCGAAGATTGGCAATCAATTATCCTTTCAAAGTAATTGAAATACGGGACAGAAAATTAAGGACATTGTTAAGGCGGCTTAAGATAACCATCTCGATAATTTCGCCCTGAATCGCAAAATTAGCCCTGCCATATGCGCGTTGTCGTCCTTAAAGCCTTAAAGTAAATTGGCCCGAAATGCATATTCCAGGATCAAACGGATACGGGCATGAAAATTTATATTCGGATTTTAAAAATTGATAACGTCTCGCATTTTGGTTGCCATCAATATTTGGTTATGTTTGCATACGTTTGGAACGCCCTTCGTGGCTATCAAATCACCCCAGCCCAAGCCCTTGAGGCCCATCATCAAAAGAAGCAACAAAACACCTCGTTAGCAGAGGATTAAGCGATTAGAAGTCGACGATGGTAGCAACGAGGGCAGAATCAAAGACTTCAGTCAGAATCTAATCCCCGTATTACACGGGAAAACTGATAGTTATCTCGTTTCTACGAGCTTTACGCTCGGCATCACCTGGGTGCGAGAGCGCGGCATTAAAGTTTCGACACGAAGTTATAATGACGTCCGTAGGATGCCCAGAATCAGACCAGATTTCAGATTGAAAATTGGAGTTGGATGGGGTAAAGCCAGTAGCCGAAAAGTCAACGATTATGAATATAAATTGGATAATGAATGTTGGTGTAGGGAAAAGCGAGTGTAGATTACGGAGGAAAGATACGCGGGGCTTCTCGTCGGAACTTCAAACTCAAAAGTGTGCAAGGATATGGGAGCGGAGATTAGATCTTGCCGCGTGCATTAAATTAAAGAAGTCGGGATTATATATGTCGATAACAAAATAATCTTTGGATTATTTTATCGTTAGTTGAGGCCTGGTCTAGGCGTCAGGACTGAGTTTTGAAATAATTTCGGATGAGTTATTTTGTTAGGGAAATTTTTGGCACGCTTCAATTGTTAAAAATATTGAAACGATAAACCTACCAATACAAATATGTTGCAATGTACTCAAAAGTTCAATTTAACTGCAGGTACCAATACAAGAGAAACTAATGTGCATTCAAAAAATCAATATTCAGATTCACTTTTAGTAGTATACAGTCATTTGGTAGTTTTACCTGGAAAATTTTCCGGGAGTTTTGGAAATGGGTAATTTTATAGATTTCGAAGTGCTCTTTCCGAATTTCAAATTTTCCAACTGGTATCAGCCGCTCGCGCAGCCATATTGGAAAAATGCCGCCTAAAAGCAGTTTTTTTACAATATCTCCTTTCCGACTCATTTTACGATAAAAACACTTATGAAACAAGAGAAAATTTCCTACAATTTATGTAATAACCTTTTTTTTCGTAAAATCAATCTTCATTTTATCAAAGTAACAATTCCGATAGATATTGTACCTACTATAAGTCTTTCACCATCCAAATTACAATCCATACTGCATACTGATATTCTGAAATCCAACATCAAAAACAGAAATTGTGATAATTTACTTAATGTTTCATCAATAACATATTAAAATATTTATTTATCCCAGACCGTAGATATGGATATGTTAATATGTATATTTAAAAATTAATCCAAAATGAAACCAACAACATCGCGATAGCTTTACAATTATTTAAACTGTCAATTGGAGCTACACAAAAGGAGGATGCAAATTTTGGTACCCACCTCCAATAGCTACATACAGTGTAATACGTCGTTAGATAGGTTTTTTGAGCTGAATATACTATAGGTAACTATGGTGCCTAGTTCGAAATCTTTGTCCGTTAGAAAGTTATACTGTCAGTACTGTACAAAGATAGAGTTTTACATATCACCCTGTATTTTTGTAACCATATAACCTATTTCCATAAATAAGGTAGCAATGAAAGCAAAAGTCCTCCACCAATCTATGATGGTAAAATCGATGGTTCTATCTTACCAACTTTTTAACAAAAAACCAACTTCAACTTCCTTTCTCTCCAAAAAATTAGTAATTAACCTATACCTTTTTTCCAAAAGCTAAAATTGACGACTCATAACTAGAATTATTAATTTATATGCTAAAATAACAAAATGGCGGCCGTTTAAACAAAAGTCTTCGAAGTTTCAAAAAAATTAATATTTTTACATAATTCCAGTTCAGATGATACCCATATTCCACTTCCCCTTCGCCCAAAGGTGTTTTTTCTGAAAATCAAGTAAAGTGCCTGTTTTCAAACGCGTTTATGAGGTATTAAATCAAACCTCACCAACTTTTCATGAAAATGGGTTGGTACACTGTAAAAAAATATGTAAATTCGCAGTCCAAATGTACAGTAAAATTACAAATCGCGATATGAAATACTAATTTACTACACAATTATTGTAATTTTACTAAAAATTTTGTAACTTCACATAATGAAATTGGAAATCACATAATGAAATGTTGATTACATGGATGTGACGTAGGTATATTTTACACAATGTTGTGTATTTTTCTAAATCGTTTATGTAGGAAAATTACAATATTTCTTATATATTTATCAATGTTATGTACTGAAAAAATCACTTCACACTTTGTACTGTAATTTTACTAAACAGGCGTAATTTTAGAACATAAATTTTCAGTAAAATTACAAATCGGTTATTGGAATGTAAGGTTTAAATTTTTCCTCTCATGGATATAATTCACAGGTAACAATGGAATACTAAGCATATATACCCAATTGCTTTTAAGTTAAGGTCAGACCTTTGACTTTGTCAGGGTCTGGGCAGTTCTTGTAACAGCCAAGAAATTTTGATAGGCATTGCCCACGTACATGCTTAACAGGGCATTGTGAGCAAAATGCTAATTTTTTATGTATAGGGAGTGGGCATTAACTAAGAATAAAATTTGGCGCTTGGAAATATTTCAGGCAGGGCCAAGCACATTGGCACAGGGTGGTAATCTTCAGCTTTGGGTTTTTCCCTTTTCGTCTCTCTCTGGTAAAAAGTTGCAACAATGGTTTTGGAAATCTACAAAACTATGAAGAGAAAGCTCTAATACTGATTGTATTTTTTCATCCCAGAAATAAATTAATATTTACTACAGAGTTGGTAAAAATACGTAAAGTAGATTAGGAATATTCCTAATAATATATATTGCAAATTTACCAAACTGCTTGTGAATAAAACTTCCAGTATTTTTTTTTGTAAAATTACCACAGACATTACAACGGCTGTTTTTACATTTTTGAGATGAAATTTTTTTGCATGAAATTGTTATTGTAGGTAGGCACTAACAGAAGCCACAATTTCAACCCTGAAACAAGGTTCTACGATAATTACAGTCCCTGTAATTAAATGTCAAAAAATGGCCATATTTTGCTGTTTTTTTTGCAAAAACCTGTTGACCGATTTCAATTGTCCAAAACTCATAATTTTCGTCTTTTTAGGCGCTATTATGTACTATTTTTTGTTTTCCAAAAACAAAATTTTTTCGCACCTAAAACGTTAAAAACCGTGTTTTCGCTACCATTATTAGCTTTTTTCCACCTGTTCTCCTGGACCGATTTTTTACAAAACATATTCATTGAATTCCTACGATTTTTCTCTTAATTATAGCGTCCAAAAATCGCAGGGTAGATTTATTTCAACTTTTTTTCTATCCCTGCTGGACTATTTAACAAGTTGAATTTATTGCTTCCAAAACGAAGTACTGTCGTATGTCCAATGAAACCTGCATCTCTTCATCTGTGCCAGTGGATGGTGTAGAACTATTGGCTGACCCATCCCAGAATTCATTCTTTATTGTGACCGCAAGAATCAGCGGGTCGAATTCAACGCATCCAAAGGCCAAGTTTCTTGTTTTACCTCTAATAATACCTGTATCAGTTTTTCTTTTGTTTCAGGGTATGGTGTGGAACTAACAACTGATCCATCTTCTAAAATCCTAGGAGTGCCATTGAACAAGGATCTGCGAAGGAATGGCCGCATATTCCAAATCGCAAAGCAATCATCCCAGAATCCGGGATTTTTTTAAAAGATGCAAATTTATCCATCATCCTGGGGTATAATATACTACTCCCAGATCCTATATTTCCTTACATAGATACAACGCTTTTTTGGGTGAGCGTCTCAAAAACCACCTTGCCGTGGTTACACTGATACCAAGCAACTCATCATTTGGATATAACGAAAACAAAATTGTCTCGGGATAAGCAATACTCATAGTCTTGGTTTTATTGTCTTGGATGAAGACAAAAGTTGACTTGAAGTAAAAAAAAATACGAAACCGATGATTTTATAATTTAAAAAAATTCAAGTTCTAAAATCGGTCTTAATGGTTGTGATACATTTTTAGAACTTGAAAGTCCGGTAACCGAAAAAAGTCCGATGAATTAAGAATTTAGTTACTTGAGTAAAAAATTAAACAATCTTATTTCGAGAAAGACACATCTTGGTCGAATAATATAAGTATTGAGAGTAGAAATACTTTTGCTTGGCTCAAGAATTTCCAGTGTCCAGGGGCGGCGGAGCGCGTGGGGATGGAAGGAAAAGTGCACACGCACTTTCGTTTTGCGTGGGGAAATCCACACCCAAAATATTCCATCCCAGAACGTTGCAGGGCCGTCTCGGTTGCTGGCGACGAAGGAACGTTGTCGAAGGGCCTCACACAATCAAGGTTTTTTATACGAAAACTGAATATATTATATTAGAGCTATTAAGAGGTAACTGTATAGCCTAAGCTTTTTAAACCCCACCCGACTAGCATTAAATAAGGGGATTGCCTCATGGGCATGCCGAAAACCATTCCCAGGAGGTTCCTCATGAGAAGTCCATGTGCCAAATGAGGGGCATGCCGAAAGGGCTATTTCCTCATGCATGAACACCATTGGTTCTCAGGGAATTATGTTAGTGACCGTGAAGAGTGTCATTTAGCATACTCAATAGCCGGGTTCTGGTTCGATTACAGAAGTCAAGCAGCATTGGATGTGATTAGTACTCAGTTGGGGGGCCGTAATGATAAAATCACAGTCGCCTTTAAAAATATAAAGCTTTCAACGCCGGCGCAGTTATTACTCACATATCCACGCCAAAATTCTCAAAATCCACTCGGGATCGGTTGGCAATGATTTTTCCTCAAACGGGCGATGGGTGACATTCTTTATGACGGGCGCGAATGAGTAAAGGCATTAGATGCCCTGTGTGGGCCTTACAGGGTAATCCTCACGGGGTCCACATGAGGTAGTGGGTCTAGCCTCGTAGGGGCCCTGTCTGTACCCCTTAACTAAAAATGCTAGACGGGCATAACCCCATAACCAAAGAATTTAAAACCACAGGCAGCTGGTATATATTTTTGACCGATTAACTTTATACATTTTAACGTTAATTGTTCACGTGCTCCCCACCCATAATGATTGAACTGAGGTAAGCCTTATCAATTTCTCATAAGAGATCTATGAGGAAAACCTCATTACAAATAAAATGGGGCAATCCCAACATCTGCTTTACGTATTCGTAAAGCTTTTTAAGAAGCTTTAAAGTAATACCCTTGACTTTTTCTTTCTCCTCATACCAAGTTTTAGTTTTTGTTGTTGCATTGCTCCATATTTCGGGCGATTATGTTGTTGACCGTGAAACGAATCATTTAGCATATTCAATAGACCAGTTCTAGTTCGATTGCAGAGGTCAAGCAGCATTGAACGTGATTAGTACTCAGTTGGGGGACCGCATTGGTAAAACGACACTAGCGTTTAAAAATATAAATTTTTCGACATCTGCGCAGTTATTACTCACTTTTCCACAATTTTTTTATCAGTGTAGACAACAGGCAAAACTACTCTATTAAAGTCATGAGTGATAGCGTCAGTTGCTTTACTAAAGTCATATTGTGCTACCCAAGGCTTTAGACGCCCTAGTAAATTTTAATAATATAACCACAGCGACTTTTCCACTGAATTAAGCATTGCTTACATGGTAATATATTTTCAGCAGCACAATCCTATCCCTTCTGATTCCCTTCTCTCATAGCTGAAGCAATTGAAGCTCTTTGTTTATTAATAAAACAACTGTAGATACTGTGAAACAATATTCCGCAGTCAGAATTTGTTAACTCCCACGTCATTCAAGAAGTCAAACGGAATGTATATATCTTTCAGTACCTACTCGTGTCCAGTCTCCTCCAAAACTATATTTCCTGTAATAATCGTTAACTAACTACTATATACCGCGACAAGACGTATGTATAAGACAAAGGGTGATTTGCCAGCTTAAAGTTTTATCAATAAATTGTGAACACTCACTAAGTATAAACATTAAAGCGTCATTTACTACAAACTTTCGTCACTTTAAATAATATAAAACATAAGATTTTTTTGCAGTCCCTTGTTGCTTTGTAAAAGTTACATTTCGCCATAGAGGAGTTAGCTTTCATCATCCGCAACCATATTTTTAGAAAATTATTAATAGTCTTAACAATTCTAAAATTAATATATAAATAATTCGATATCATCAACGACTTCGGACTAACTTCTAACTACCTAAAGTACCACCTTGTATTTATTACATATACCCCTACATATAAGTTCACATCTGCCCTTATTTAAGAAACCATTTACCCCGTAATAAAGTCAAAAATCCCATATAAGAAGTCGATAAAACCGCAATCAGTCACGCAGAAGTGTATCGAAAGGACAAAAAGGACAACATAGGCACACCGCATCTGGAAGAATTAAAAACTGCTTAAGCTGCCACTCTTGGGTCTTCAGCAATATTCTGGAACGCACCTTGTTGCACACCTTTACACTCCTGACTATTTTGAAAAGCCAATTTACGATCTTACCTGGTCCTTAAACGAAATTGATTTTAAAATGTCTCAAGGATCAGCTTGACATTCAAGAATAGACGTCCGACTGAGGTGATCGCACAATCGGTCCTTGACACGCTATTGTTAAATCTGGTTTTGTGTCATTGTTCGGGCACTTCACTCTGTCAGTATCCTGCGTCCTTTTGCGTTATTATATCCTATTTGGTCCTGGTAATTTTCATAGGAATCTGGCACGGGTATCCAATTATTCCACTTTCATTCCTTTAAGACGTCACCAAGGTGGCCTGATGCCTCCTTCGATCTTTTCGGAATGCGCATATTCAGCTCGCTTAACTGCATTCAAGTTGCATTCTGAATGCGTTCCGATGGACTCTTATTTACGGGTGTGAAAAGAACAAGTTTATTGCCGCTAAAACACTCGACATTTATTGTCTAGCACTGTCGTTTCGTCGCCCGTTCCTTTGGGTGCCGCTAACGTGGATTTAATTGCTAGGAGATAACTAAAGGGGTTTTCTATAAATGTCAGCTGTTAACTGCGAATGTTTAATGTTAGTCAAATGTAATTTTACTGCGGTTACCCACCGCTAATAACTTCGAGATTTGCTTTGACAATTTGTTACAGTCACAGATCAGATTAAAACGCTTGATGCTGATTTAGAAAGCGAAAGCAAAAATTTACTTAGGGTCAGGCTGGAGTCATGCACAGTCGAGACATAAAAGCATATCAAGGGTTTTATATTTTTAGAATTTTAAAATCTTATTGTCTGTCATTTACGAAAAAGGCACAAGTCTAATTATACATTCATATTTCGATATGCTGTGGAGTAGCTAAAAGCCTTTGTAAAATTAACTTGAAATATGTAATCGACAGAATAGTTAGAAAATAAAGTTTGAATCTTATTTCTGATCTAAATGTCAGGTATTAAGACATTCTGATCTATTCTGTTCTTATTTTTGCTAAATTAATGATGTTCGTATTTATGTCATCAAAATTAGAGGTTGTGATCGAGAATTCTCAATTCTCGATTTCTCGAGAATTCTCAACAACTTACAATTTCTCGATTCTCGAGAATTTATGTTATTTCTCAATAAAAAAATTATTTAAATCAAAGTAATTTTAAACTAGGGAGAAAGAGGAACTACACTTTTTTTTGAATGTCGATTGTTTTCTACATGGATTGTCACTAGTATACAAAATTTTTCTTAATTGCGGGTAATAGAAAAAGTGTTTTTTAGTCTAGTTTGAGCTCGCTAAAAACGAAAATGGCAGTCATTTATTTTTCCAAACAACCGTTATCGAGATATTAGCTGCGATCCATTGGGACTGGTAAACTACTCTAAATTGCTACTAGCTACTCGAAACTACCCTTGCTCTTGTTTTTGGGCAGATACATTTTACTAGTAATTGCCAAAAATCGGGTTATTGGTGATGTACCCGCAAGTACTTGCGAGTAGAAAAAATCGCCCAATGGATCGCAGCTATTAGCAAAACGGTTTTTTCCAAATATTGCCAGATTCTCGAGAAGCTTAGCTTAGGTTCTACCCTACCGACTTCCAGAGTTATGAGTCATCAAAGTCAAAATTTTGTTTTTTTAACAAAAACATCAACTTCAACTCCCCTTTTCTCCAAAAAATACGTAGTAACCAATATTTTTTTCCAAAATTAGAAAGCTTGGACAATTTTCTATGAATAATGTCCGGACAATTTTTGCGTTAGTTTTGAAGATATTAGCAAATTTTGATGTTAAAATTGACTTGATTTGGTACTTTTCGACAAAGCTTAATGAAAAAAAGTACTAAAAAAGCACAAAATAACGCTTATAACTTCAAAAGTAAAGGCCGTAGCACAAAAATAGTCTGGACATTATTCAGAGGAAATTTTCCAAGCTATCTAATTTTGGGAAAAAAAATTATAAGTTAACTACGTATTTTTGGGAGAAAAAGGATGTTTTAGTTGAAATTTTTGTTAAAATTTTTTTTTATTTTGACGACACCTAACTCTGGAAGTTGGCACGGTCTGAGTACACTGTCTACATTATTCGTGTAAATAGGTTATACGGTTGCAAAGCTACGATATGATATGTAAAACTCGAACAAAACAATTTGAAAACGCCCTAGGGACTAAATCGTTACGACTATCCCCACTCCCCCTCATACGGTTTTTGTTCGTTAAACCAAAGCCTATCAACAGCCGGCCGCTTTGACTTTTACATAAAAAACGCCGGTATTTTAGACATATGTATGGAAAAAATCTCCGGCACTCAAAGGGTTAATTATCAGAATTTCTCGAAAATTCTCGAGAATTCTCAACAAAAACAACTTTGTTTTTCTCAATTTCTCGAGAAGTTGAATTTATCGAGAAATCACAACCTCTAATCAAAATGCGTGTATAAAGTTGTGTTACAAAAAGCCGAAGAAAGAAGTCAATTGTGTCAAAATTAGAGTTTTGCTTGCAAAGTTCCCTTTTCAGTAATTTAATGACTGGAAGCATTTTGTTTTTTAGAGTTTTTGGCTACAAACCCGAATTTATATTTATATTTTTACAATTATTACTATTAGGTTGATGCCATACAAAAGTTGTTGCAAACGCGGTTTTATTTAACAATAATTGAATTCAGTTTCCCGGACATAACTAATTTTCCATTCAGCTAAACATCAGCTAAAGGGGATATCATTAAGGGTATTCATGAAAACGTGTAAGTTTACACATTACTCGTATTTTTACGAGGTTTGTTTGATGAACGCACCTACGATGACATGTTGTATGTAAAGGATGTAATTGATCAACTGTTCAAACTGGACGTGAATGTCTAAATTACGAAACTGAAAAATGCCAAAAAAGGTGTAAAAAATAATCTACCTCATTCATCTTGCACTTAAAAAATCAAAACAGCTAATAATATGATGCCGAATTGCCATTTGCATATTTTACACATATCAGTTATGCAGTTTACACAGCAAAACTTTAGCGTAAACTTATCTAGTGTGCGTATTTCACTTTCCATACAAATTTTGACAGTTAATTTACGAGGTGGTAAACTTATACGATTTACGCGGCTTACTAGGGTTTTACATGTTTTCATGAATACCCCTATTGTAATTGTTTTAATATTGTGTTTCAAATCTCTATCTTTTAGGTAATTTATAACTAAAAGTTGCGTTATTATAAAACAGTTATTTTGTTATTGCGGTAGCTAAATTTCATAGTTATACGACGGTGGTCTGAAAAGTTTCCGACCTCAACGTGAAGATGGCAGCACTCGTCAATAAAAGCCAGTGAATGTAGTTGTGCATCTTTTGACAGTTCCTCGCCAAAGTTTCAGCTATTTTGGACGCGCAGTTGTTATTTGACAGTCGTTTGAGTGAGTCGATGTGAGTGTTTTTGTAAAAATGAAAAAAAATGGAGTATCGAGCTGTCATTAAATTTTTGTCTGTTTGAAAGGCAATACGCCTACGCAAATTAAAGATGAGTTGGACTCTGTACACGGGGAGTCTGCACCAGCATTTACCACAGTGAATTTTTGAGCAGGTGAATTTAAACGTGGCCGTGAGAGCTTGGGAGGCGATGAACGTTCGGGACTTCCAAAAACTGCAACTACTGACGATAACATCTCTAAAGTTCACCAAATGGTGCTAGACGACCGCCGAATTAAAGTGAGGGAGACAGCAGAGGCTATGAAAATGTCCAAAGAACGTGTTTGTAAAATCAAGATTTAGGCATGAGAAAGTTGTCCGCGTGTTGGGTGCCGCATTTGATCACGTTAGACCGAAAAACGTGTTCGAATGAACATTTCCAACGCTCTATTGGCGCAGTTTAGGCGCAATAAATCCGAGTTTCGTCGCCGATTACCGAGTTACAAGGACACTATGTAGAAAAATAAAAAAAAATATAAAAAAATGTCTTGTATCTTTGTTAGGTCGGAAACTTTTCAGACTCCTCGTACATATGAACGTAGTCGTCATATTTTTTCATCCTACCATTCTTTTGCCTATTGGTCTACTCTTGTTAATCTTATGGCTGACATTGTTTTTTCTGAGGTCTGTACATGTCCGAGCAATTCTTGTATTCTGCGCAATTATTTACATACTATATTTAGGGAGTGTTATGCCAGCAAGCCGACATCTTTCGGCTTCTCCATATTTTGCAAATAAGAGTATGAAAGGCATGGCATAGTTTCTCAATACCATTTTTTAAGATTTTCGTGGGAATACCATTTGGTCCTGGAGCCTTATGATTTTTGAATTTTGCTACGGCTTTTGCAAATTCATATACATATTGTAAGCTCTGGCACATTGCCTTCTGGGTCATCTGTTCTTTGGTTATCTTGGTTATTATTTTCATATTTCCTCGCAGCAACTCGATAATGGTAAAAAAATATGATGAAAAAATATGGAAAACTTAATTGCGCCCTTTTATTGTTTTATTATATTCCGACCTAATTTTTTCATACAAATAGTGGCATTCCGAGTATTGCTAGAAAAAAATTTCGTGCCAGCAGTGGTGGTATTCCAAATTCAAAGGGTTAAGGCTATGCTTTCTTTTAAAAAATATTCTAAAGTACTTCTGCCTTACTTTCAGTATGTGAACGATACTATACGCTATAGTAGGTATCATCCTCCCCTCATAACATGGCCCAGCTGGATTTGTACCCGTTCTTTAACATATTTACTTTTATTTTATAATACGTTTCGAGACGTGCTTTCACCGCTTTTTCGGAAAAGATTGAGGTTTTTCGATGCGGCGCCGTGTTTCAATAATTTTCTCAAAAACTTAATAAATTTTTTTTTCGGAAAACCTTCTCCGACTTATACCACGATATTCGGGCACCAGATTCATGATTTTGTCGATATTTTCATCGTTCATTAACTTTGAAGATCGATCAGAAAACGACGTATAAGTCAATTAGCACTTCTGCGGATGCTTCATATCAGTCATATGCCATGTTTTTGGCATGCACGATTCACCGAAAGCCTTTCAGTGAATTCGCGCACAATATTTTGTTTAAAACATAAAATTAAAGGCAAACTCTTTGTTTAACTAATTTAACTATTTAAAAAATTGCGGTAGATTTAAATACATACATATATACAACCACTAACAACTATTGTGAGCCCACTGAGTGACAGATGTGGCTTGAAATCCGCATGGTATTATATTTTACATGTACCTTACTATGTAAAATGTATAAAATATATTTTTTAGTGCAATATATTACTTTTTATGCCTTCTACCAGAAACGTGGACTTTTAATTGATTAGTGTTCAACCAAATAATATGTAAATATTTGGGTATCAGCCTACGCCATTGCTACGAACGGTAAAATCTAAATTTGAAATCTTTCAATTCACAGTATTTAAAACGTGGAAATTCATTGCAGTCTGATAATGGTTCCATGAAATCAGTTAAAAGTTGAAATTCAAATGAAATCCTCTTAAAAAACATCTAAAATAACGCCAATTACCCTCCCCATCTTAGTCCCTTAGCGATCGTTAAGTTGAAAAATGGCAAATTGAATAAGTGACTAAACGGAGCACTCAGTAAATAAAGGGAAGGCAATCCCTTATCGGCTTGGCAGATTTCAGACAAAACTGCACCCTCCCCTGTTAAGTGGAGGGTATGAAATGTAATTCCCTTATAACTCGATATTCCTCGATATCAAAGCCAAACTGGGGTTGTCTCTTCAGGTCCCAGTGTGTATTATATTATCGTCGTTTCATCATTGTCTATGTATTAGTCAATGTTCATTCCCTGCAAACAATTTCTCGGAGGCTCGCTTTCTCCGACCATTCTCGATTCGAAAAATGCTTGCGAAGGGTACGAGAAAAAGATTCAAAACGCAAAATGAAAGCTTTCCTGGTTGATTTGTTTCTCCCAAAGCCTTCATGCAGCTGAAAAATATTGAGAGACGATTTCCCCTGAATGAGACTTCAAATCTCCAAATTACACTAACAACATAATGTCATTTCCCCGATTTGAAGTCCTATTGAGAGGAAATTTTGAGAGCCTTTGGTTTCTCTTCAATGATTTGTTTGGAAAGTTTGAGCTTTTGACTTGTTTTGCTCGGCGGAGTGATTTTCGGCGCAGAAGCGATTTGCTATCGATGCGAGCATGTGATTCGTTATCAGCACGAGAAAGCGATTCGATCTCTTGCTCCGCTTTTATTGCCTTCGAATTCGTTTACGAGTGGTTAACGAGTCCGAGATCGAAGCAAGCTTTCGCTTTTGGCAAATCGTTCTCGAATCGTTTCCGAATCGAAATGTTTGCAGGGTTCTGGCATATATACCAATGTGCTGGAAGTTTATTTAACACAAAACGATTATACGCACAATGAGGGTAATGAATTTCATCCCCTATTCATGGCACTTCTCTAAGGAATCACTCTGTCAGCTGCGAGCGCAGGAGGGGTTAAGCCCGATTAATATTGTTGCTGGTGGTGAAATCAAAGTCACAAATGATTTCTCATGTGCAGAAGATAATGGAAATTCGCCAAAAAGGTAGCTCATATACGGATCCTCCCCTAGCTCTTCTACAAGACACACACGTTACAGCATCCATGAAGTTTTCGCAGCTATATAAGGGTTAAGTCAACCCTTTGCTAATAATACGTGTCCGATAAATGGTAAGAGAGAAATGAATTTACCACGGCGCGGTTGATACTTTAGACATCATTTAACTTTCGAAAACGTAAGGGATATTTTCTCTTCCAGCACTTATTGTCACTCATCTTATATAGTCAAGGGTTGTAAGGCGGAAATTGAGAAATTTGTGACTTGAACATGTTTTAAATTTCCACACGAAGTCATTTTCCATACACGATCCCTAAATGGAAGATGATAAATGGATTATTAATTTGCGCGGTATGGATATGGGCCTAGACCTAGACGGTGCAGACGTGTGTGGATTTTAAAGATGTATTATATGACGAAGTTTCAAAATCGAAAAGCTTGGCGAAATTGAAGGGATTAAGACTTTCACGTTGGCGGTAAATGTTGCTTAGGGTGAAACATGGTCGACATTTTTTTGTATAAAATCTCAGTGTATGCATAAATCAAATTAGTGACAAAATTATTTTATTTTTATAATATTAAAAACCATCCCTTAAGAAATGAAACACAAATAGAATTTTCAAATAGATTTCATTTATAGGGTTATATGGTAAATTGAAGCAAGGAACGTTAACGAAGCACAACTTGATGTTGAACTACTTTGAACTCAAACGTTTGTTTCGTCTTCATAAATTCAAAGAATTGAGTAAATCCGATTTAGGCAATTATTATGAGCTCAATTCTTATATGAAGAAAAAGTTTAGGAGAAAGAAGGCAAAACAAAAATTCATAAATAGAAAAATAAACTCCAAATTCTCTTTGAAAAGGGGATAATTTTTAATGATGTCGTTTTGTGTACAATGAAAGAGATATCCTTCTTTTCTTGGGGTGGAGAAGGATTTGTTTTTAAATTGAATTTGTAAACGAAACATTCATTATTAAACAGTGAGTCCTCGTATAATATGATTATTTCGTTCCATTTCTCGAGAAAAGTTTTGAGATAAGAAAATCATATTGAGCGCGGAGCCTTGCAACAATACAACCAATCCCCTGCAGTTGTATTTTCTCGAAACTGAGAACCATGCAAGAGAAAATATTTTGTTCTGTATCATAAATAACACAAATATATTTCAGATACGATTTTAAGGCTTTAGGATCATTCCTAGAGCTCATTATATGAGGTTTTCAATATTTATTAAGTACCTTAGGACTTTGTGCTTGGAAAAACTGCTTTAGTGCTGTCTATTTGAAATTATGTGTTATGAATTTATTTTAAATTTAGTATCTTCATTTTTTAAATAAGATTTACGAAAATTACGCCTCCATTTTTTTGATTTTTTTTATAGAAAAGTAAAGACTTCCTACTTAGGTAGGTCTGACACTCCCGCAATCTTTCATTCAATCTTTGCCAAGCTCTAGCGATAGAATGAATTTTCTCACTGCAGTTGACAATGTTCAATTTGTTTAAAGTTTTACGCTTCCAAGAAAAGTTGTAATGTCACTAATACAGGGTACTTACAGCAAAAGTTGCTGGTAATATGAAATTCGTTTTTTTTCTGTTTCATAGATTGAACTTAAAAACAATTCCGCAACGAACTTAAATTGTTTTTCAGTTCATGTGACATCATCATTCATCAATCAATAATATTGATATTCAATTTGTGTCTATAGGTAGGTAGGTATATATTAGGGCGGGTCAAATTTTTAACCTACCTATTACACCCCCTAGCGATATTTTATGGGTATTTTGAGCAATTTTGCCCAAGAAACCATAGTTCTAAGGACGATTTTGAGCCTTCAGTTTTTCAAAAATAGGTATTTTTTGTCAATATTTAAGATTTAATTTAACTGCTATATTCAAAAGAAAAAAAACAAACAAACAAACGGAAAAAAAATTCCTGTGGGACCCCGGGGTAAGGAAAAAATCAAAGCTATGATACAGTCCCGATCTAACAGAATCAGGCGCGGATTCAAAGGGGGGGTCACGGGGGTCTTGACCCCCCCAAAAGCAGTGCCGCGGCCAGACAATTGAGAGGCCCTCTGCAAAAATTCAGCGAGAGGCCCCAGAGAGTCCAAACAAATTTTTCGCTCGCTTCGCTTGCGGATTTACCTACACAGAGACCCGTCCCGTCACAGAATTATGTCCCATATGCTGATTTGTGTGACTCATATTCATTAATGTGACCCGTTCGTAAAAATGCAAATAATGAATTCAAATGATTTTTATTGCCAAAACAATTGTTCGCTCGCGAGGCCCCAAACTCGCGGGGCCCTGTGTAGTTGCACACCCTGCACATATGCCAGCAGCGGCATTGCCCAAAAGCGCTCACTGTTTAAAAAACAAAATTGACCCAACTCAAAAAACAAAAAATAACCAAACGCCCAAAACCGACCCAACTTTTTTGCAAATTAAAAAAACAACCTTGAAAAATGACCTTTAAGTTCAACAACAGATTGATCTATACTCTTTCTATGTATATGTTTTGATTTGCAAACTCTGAAGTTAGCTGCACTCACAAGAAGGGCGCGTCTTCCTCAAAAACACATTAGGGCACGTTTTCGTAGGGCACGTTTGTTTTTAATCCACCAGAAAATTCGGTTAGTTTGTTCGTTTTGTTAATTTTGGTTTTGTTTTTTTAGGAGTAGAATTTTTTTCCGCCACTTTTAATTCCGTGACCCCCCCAAAACAAAATTCTAGATCCGCGCCTGTAACAGAACAAGACGTCAAGGAAATCTTCAAATCGGGGAAGATAATATAATGCAAATTGAGATTATATAAAACATTATTTCGCCCAGTTTTACGATTCTGAAGCGTGGACATTGACAAGGCAAGAAGACTATTGGCTCAAAGCATTCGAAAAGAATATTTGGCCTGTAAGGATTTACCAAAACGGATGCCGCATAAGTGCAAACGAAAATTTTTGAGAAATGTATGACGAAATACTCTTTAAAAATGAACCAGTAGCTATTCACTGGTTTCCAGTGGAAATTCACTGGTTTCCAGTGGAAATTCACTGGTTTCCAGTGGAAATTCACTGGTTGAACCATTGCTTAGTCAACCAATAGGAAACAGTGAAATTTCAGTGGTTGAACCAGTGAAATTCACGTAAAAAACAGAAAAGAGCTTTTTTCTAGCGCGAGTATCGTTTTCCCAAGTGTAGTGGCCCGAAATGCTGCTTGCCCCCCGTAAACAAACGAGACCCGGCTTATTGAGTATGCCAAATGGGACCCTTTACAGTCAAGATCATGAAGATAATTGCCTAGACAGTGGCGGTTTTCCATATTTGGCGCCCTAAGCAATTTTCGGAGTTCGCCCCCACCCCCTCCTCCCTGGATTTTTTAAAAACATTTTATTTTGAATAATTAATTTTTATTTTCATTTTTTTTATTAATCAATTGTTTTTATCTCATTAAAAAAATAATGAATTTCATTTTTTCCGCCCCAAAAAATTTGCCGCCCTAAGCATGTGCTTACTTTGCTTCTAGAGAAATCCGCCACTGTGCCTAGATTATGAGTCACATATATTTTTTCACTAGTTAAACCAGTGAAATTAAAATTTAATGGTTGAACCAGTGAAATTTTTAGATAGTAATTCATTTTTAAAGAGAACTTTTCACTGGTTCAATCAGTAAACAGACTCGAATTAACTGGTTTTCCAGTGAAATTTTTGTTTACTGGTTGAACCAGTAAAATTTTCACTGGTTCATTTTTAGAGGGTAAAGTTGTTCAGAAGTCAGCCAGAACAATTGTTAAACAAAGGTAGAAAGGAGATTAATTTAAGACATATTACTGGCCGAGCAGGACATCCTCAAAATTGCCAGGATCATAGAATATTCGAGGAAAAAGTACAAATTATAACTGTTGAAGATGAAGAACTACCCAGGCGGCGAAGATTTCAAAAGAGAGAAATTTGTTAGAGCACCTACCTATGATTCTCTTCAGAGTCCTCTCGCCACTTAAGTAGAAATAAGACATCGATAAGAAAATAGTGGCGTTGACTACTGAAAAATAACATTCAAATATGTCAAAGATTCAAAAACCCGAGGATTATACATATGCCTACGGTAATCGCAAAAAACCCGTCGGTCGCGCGGCCCTCGACAGAAGTTAAAATTTTGTAGACAATCTCGCGCTTTTTAATAAATACAAATGTCGTACAATCACGTTCACCATAGTGGCGAAAAGAAGCATGCTGCGACGTTGTAATTTTACTCCCAGCCCAGCCAAAAGAAGTTTCACTTCAATCACCACGATTTCATTGAGATCGTTACGTTACGTGACGTTACGTTTTCGTTACTTCCGTTTTACTACCGATTCTAAAACGCCATAAATGTTTCACTTCAAAAATTCTTAAATTTCTCTAGTAGCCATCGGTTCAACAAATGCCGATGACTATTTTCATTGCCATATCAGGAGTGATATCCAAATTTAATCTGACTTGAACTTATGAAAGAACTTTCGTTCGGTGTCCGCCAAACAAGGAGCTGCTTCCTAAGTATGTCAGGAAGATGAATAAGTTTGGTGGTTATGTTTCTTGGGGCTGCTTTAGCGCTCGCGGTGTTGGACTTACAGGAGTGTGAACGGTCAAATATATAAAAACATATTGGGCATCGATCTTGAATAATACTCTTAGGATTTAAAACTGTTGCCATACCGTCGATAAGGCATGTTACGATAAGGCACGATGCCACACCACTAAGAAATGATTTGAGGAACATGGAAATACCGTAACAATTCCTATTGAGAATTTCTGGGCCATAATCAAAGACGCGTTTCCCTTTTCCACAATAAAACCAAATAAAACAAAGGATTTAAGAGACGTCATTCATCAAGAACTACTGTACACGTACCACACAACACTAATAAGGCCTATCTTACTACATGGTTCGGAAGTGCGGACATTGAAGAACGTGTAGACGATGTTCGAAACGAAAATCCAGTGTTCAATTTACAAGGGAATACAGGTTTATCGTATAGGAAAGGATACGACTCATAGTTGCACAAAAGCAGTAAAATTTAATCACTTTGAAAATGTTTATAATTTTACTGCTACGATTGTTTGGTCATGTTGGACAAGGTACTGAACTTAACCCGGTAAAGATAGCACTGGGGAAAGTATCGGCAGGAAAACGGAGAAAAGGCCGCCCTAAGAAAATGTGCATAGACGATGTGGAGGAAGACATAGACTATTAGGAATAAGAAACTGGAAAAGACGGACCAGTGATCCACAGTCATGGAGGTGAACGCTGGAAGAAGGCAAGGCCAACAATACCTCAAGAACTGTGATAACTTTGACTATACCTATCAATGGAGTAGATATCTGTTGATATGGTTGTCCAACAGGAGTACCAATCCAACTATTAAATAATTTTGTATCATTTAAATAACATCACATATTTGTCCATGACTAGTTATTTTTTATTTATTTTTTGTTTCTTATATCTAACTACTGAAATGAGTGTTTATGCGGGAATTCAAGAGCAATTCCAAACGCTCTTTAAAAGAAGGACTGCGATAAGAAAAGGACATATAGGCGATATCCGAGTGAATAACTGCAATGTTAAGACAATTGAACCAACTTAAGCTTGGTGGTTTACCTAAATTCCCTGCAATATATTAACATTTGTTAACTTGAAAAAAAATGTTTTTTTAACATCGACGATCGTGTAACCTAAGTTGTCGCTGCTAAGAATAAAGCTTAATAAAAATAAAAATAGCATGTCTTATTCTGCTATTCAATAAGTAAAATGTGATCGACCACTTAATACTATTTTTTACTAAACTTTTATTAATGTTATTACAAAGACTTTTCCGATTACATTTGTGTGATATTTAAATGCCCTACCTATACCGGCGCGGACGCGGTGTAAGACTAACGACAAACTCTACACGTTGTAAAATATGACTTAAAAACTAAATGCAAATAAAATCGTTCACTCCCAAAACAATTTTATATTGATTTCAACTACTGTTGATTAATTATAAGAATAATAATGAAAATTGGGAAGCGTCTGTAAAGCATAACACTTTGATTTTTCTTTCAGATTTCTTCATATTATATGAACTTGGTCTGAAACCCCCTCCACACAGACTGCACAAATCCGAAAATAATTATCAAACAAAAACAAATTTTTTAACAAAACAATGTTTTTATTATTCATTTAAATATTGCTAAATTTCGCAGAATAATTAAAAGTTTAAAATTTTTAATGCACATAAAAACCAATTATTATAAAAAAATCTTAAAACACCCACGCAGCGGAAAGCACAGCAAAAAATCTACTTCATTTAATCATTTTCATTATAAAACAAAACTGCGCTAACAAAAAACGCCAAGAAAAATTCTCCCCGATATTCTAATTAAGCAAACATCTTATTAAATTGTCTACAGAATTAATTAAAAATTATGAAACCATTACAGAATAATTATTTCCTTTCATCACACTAATTACAATCATTAAATAACACCCCCACCCAACAATGGAAGACGACGGGGAGTACGCATTAAATGTTTTTTTGTGAAAGTAGGAGAAATTTCTTGGAGGAGAAATATTAATTAGGAAAAACACAGAGTCAACCCCCAGTCAACCCCACCCATTGCGCTGCTATCTACCATCCCGCCTTCACCACTCTATATATTTCATCACCGTGTATAAACAAGGCAACAATTTCTTGTTTATGTTTGATAATTAAAATCGAGCACTGGTGGGGGTGTATAGTAATTGTAATAACACAAGGTATTCTCGTTGTGTATTTTTATCGACCTTTACAGGATGAAGTAACTAAATATTTTTTTTTTTGAAATTTTTTAAACAATTTAATAATAAGCGGAAAGCGAACACGAAATTAGGGCAATTACCAAAACGGAAAACACCACAATAATTTTAGCTGCGATTCTTTAGGCTGATAAGGAGTCTGAAAGAAGTATATGTAGACAGTCGCTGGCTGACGCAGAGAGCAATTTCTTGAAAAATAACCCCCAGAAACGATAGCAATTTTGTCACAAATTAATTACACATCAACACAATTGTAGCAAATTTCTCGGAATACACACGAAAAAAAAATAAAAACATCCACCCAACATCCACATTCCACACTCGGCCCAGGGTATATAAGCGAAGCAGCATGAGTCCAAGCAATTGCCACACTGAATTAATGACACGAAGTGGTCAACGAAGTGAACCATTCCAAAGCGATTATATACAATAACACCGTCCGTCGCCTACGGAATAGAAAAAAAACAAGGGAAAAGGTTTGTCCTCGGCACCACAGAATTTCCACCTACAGTAGCGATAATAACCCTAAAACGAAGACAGAAACCCTGATGAAGATGGAGACCAAGCGAGCTGTGGAATGGTGGAACAAAGGAAAGAAAAACATAATTTCCTCCTGATTGCATCTTTCCCCCCACAAAGGCAAACCGAAAGGAGAGCAACAACAAATACAGCGCCAACTACACAAAAATATAAAAGCACCCCAACATCACCCCAAAGGCGAACACCAATGTGCAGCTGTGGAGCACAAGTTTCAAGAAGATTCGTGACTCTCCAAGGAGAAAATTTCTACCCCCTCCACCCGCTCGGAGGTTGAGAAAGGGCGCTCTGTTCCATATCAGCCCCGAGCCCCGAGCCCGGGCCACATCCCTGATGCTTTGCACGACAGTGTGTATAGAGGGTGAAAAATTTTATTGTCCCAGAGATAATAATTTCGCACTTATGTGCTGACAAAAGACTTTCACCAACACCACCGCATCAGAAGTGGAACCCGACCCGACTGCCTAGACAGGACGTCCCCATGCTATTATGCCGGCAATTAAAGTCGTGTTAGGGGCCCGAATTCACGATGTACAAATCCATAAGCGCGCCCACTACCAACGCAGCTCGTGACTGTATCCGAAACCAACCCACCACTGCTCGTGTTGCCGGCGCACACATAAAAAGAGAAAACACTCACCTCTGCGGCCGCCATTCTTCAAAAATCCCGAAGGTACTGCCTATGCGCAATGAATGAAGCTCCTATTCCACTTTCCGTTATGTATTTAGCCCCTCCGTGGGGAAAACATCTTCCCCGATCGGTCCGGAAAAAATCGCTTGATTGGCAGCTGGGCGATCAGTGGAGGCGGGCCTTACCGCTTCCGTAGCAAGAAAAACTGGTAAAAGTCCCCGCCCCAACCGATAACCAGATATATTGCGGCACCGACTGAAGCCGGGGAAGCGGAATCTGGTTTCATACCTTGCTTTTCCCTACCCTTCAGTAGCGAGTGGCCAGATTGCAGCGATGTTTTCAGTTGTTAAGCAGTCGTGATACCGTTAAGACGTTGTGGTCTGACGCCTGTAGTTACGTTCCACATTTGATCTAAGTTCCAATCTAGCAATTTGTCGAGGCGGTTTTTAGTTTAGATCCCGGTGTGTAGACGCAGTGATGCCTCTCAAATCGTGATTAGTGCCGACGACATTCGTAAGTGGTGCATCTTGTGCGTTTGACACGTTTGCAGTGTGTGCTACAGAAATTGTTATAGAGATTTAGCGCGGTTAATGTTGACAGTGGGACAAGTGATCTGAGTGCGCAAATGTTGCTTTAGCGTGTTGCTTGTGCTTAGAGCGTGTTTCGGTTAATTTTGATTTAGATACTCGCGTATAATAATAATCAATAAATTTGACAACATATGATAAAATCATCAGGAATGACAGTGACTGGTGTGCGTACAACAATGACGAGCCCGACGGTTCCACCACAGCAAAAGTCTAGCTCTCGTGTTAGTAACTTTAGTGTAGCCTCCTTACTGGCAGATACGAGGCCGAAAAGTCCAGCAGAATCTGTTGACTTGATGCTGCCGACAAATCTATCATCGCCGCAAAGTAATCATCACCATCATCACCACCACCCACACACAAATCACAATCATCCACCTCACCAGTCCAGCACCTCACCTGTGTCGACCCATCACCTTCAGGAGAGCAATCATCATGGCCTAACGAAAAGCGAACGCCACACCCCGCACAGTTCAGCCGAATCGGAAGTGGATTATGATTCCAATCAGGAGGAAGAGGATTCAATTGTGGATATTGAGGATGTCAACAATGAGACAAGGTCGACTCCGGGACTCGATAGTAAATCACCACCTGCGTCAGCTATTAATGCTACCCCATCACCGCAGATGCTTACATCACCGGCGGCCCTAGCAGGGCACGTACCCATTAGGCCAACACCTTTTAGTGCTTTAGCGGCGGCAGCCGCTGCTTGGGGTGGAATTGGTGGCGCTGTACCATGGCCGGCGGCAACTAGACAAATGCCGCCGTTTGGACCTCCTGGCCTTTTTCCAGGACAAACTTTTGGGCCCAGTGGAGTAGGTGGAGGTAGGTGATACTAATTTACCTTTTCTTAAGTTTGTTATTATTATTATTGCAAAGCGTTTTTCTGGTTTCTTCGGATGTTGAGTATAGTCTGAAGTTGTCCATGTTTTTATCGTCATTTTTATGTAGTAAATTGCCGTGTCAAAAAGTGATGCATTTAGTTATTTAAGAAAAAAACAAACAAACGTATTCTAAGTGGGTTTTCTAAAAAGTCGCATAATTTTTTTTTTGATCTAGGATACAACATTTTAGATACCTTTATACAAATTTGAAGAAGTATGTAGATACATATGTACATATGCATACATACAATCATATCAAAATGTAGAAATTCATCATAATAAAGGAATAACGAATAAAGTTTATTCATGGAAATTGGTATCTGTTGGGATATTCAAACGCCAATAACTGACACCATATTTCAAGATGCTTCTTTCTACTTTTTACCGATGCCTTTGTGATTAATACCCGCCTTAGAGAAAATATTTGATCATGGGAAAGTCCTTAAGAAACCAAGTACATTCTTCAGCTAAAACCGTTTGAACTAAATTTTCTTGACTATCAAAACAAGTTCCACAAAATTGCATGAGAAATTTTACTAAACTCGGTTCGTGTCTCGGGAAATTGAAAACAGTTGTGGAAAAAAATCTGCATTTTATCATCAATTAAAATTTTCTATGTGATTTTAGTATAGTTCATAAAGTGATTGTATATCAAACAAAATCACATGACTGGAAGTATGTGCCGTCAAATACGCAGCTACTAATAGGCATTATACAAATATTTAGGACTTGTTGTAGCACCTTAGTTAAAGAATTAGAAAAAGTCTTCTTAGCTGAAAAAATATTCTTTTCCAATAAGAAATGTTCATTATTTCTTTTAGAGCTAGTTTCGTTTTTAAAAATTTTAAAATTCTTTATTATTGCAAAAAATCGCTATGTTAGTTATCCTATGCCTATCAGTCGACAGAAGATGCAAATTTTAAAATGCACTTGGCGATGGATGTTTTGATTACATGAACCTTTCAAAAATATTTCGTAGAAATGTTAACATGGAGAATGGTGTTTTTTAAGAATAAAGCCGCATTTACATCCCAAAGCCAAAGTGAAAGTGCACTTTGAAGCTCGGAAAAAAGCATACGAATTTCTGTGCGATTAAAGAGCTTCAAAGTGCACTTTCGCGTTGTCTTTGGGATGTAAATGCGGCTTAATACTTCAAATGTAGACCAGACTATCCCAAAGACGAAAAGAGTTTTCTATAAACATCGCCGCGTATTGCAGTGCTTGTAGCTTTTATCACTTAAGTCTTATAATCTTAACATTCATCAGTAAATTAAAATTAAATTTATGTGTACAAAAATTCATTCTACATTCATAAATACCGACCGCCATTATTTAGTTATTAAGTTAAAATTAGCGGTAAAGCACTTCGTTTAAGGTATGTTTAACTTATATCCAATACCCGATCACTGTCGCTCAAATAGTTTTTGCATAATGTATTTTGCAATTAAGTGAATTTAGAAAATTAAATTTGTTGCGTTGGTCCTGATTTTTTTACGTTTGCTCTAAGACTCACTTTACAATATCCAATCATAAAATTTGTGTTTTTTTTAATCTTTTGTATGGTTTATAATTTTTTGAAAAAATCTCCTTGGTTGCAAAATAGTGCCAGAAATGTTCGGCGCGTTTCAAATGCGCTCGATAAAATCCAGTTGTTTTTTAAAAAAGTCCAAATAAAAAATAAATTTTTTTTTGTTCAACAAAATTCGGTAATTTTTCAAATTTGTTTAAGAAATTGTTGTTAACAATATTTTATTGCAAGTTGTGCTTTTTTCGATTTGATACCCCAATTAAAAAAACAGTTAAATTGGTGCAATAGAAGCTGAGGCATTTGAAACGCGCCGAGCATTTCCGGAGTTGTGATATTTTGCAACTAAGGGGTTTTTTTTTTCAAAAAATTAAGAACCAAAAAAAAATTACAATAACTTCGTACTGGGAAGTTAAAAAATTAGAAAAACAGCAATTTTATGATTGGATTAAAGTGAGTTTTAGAGCATATGTAAAAAAGCAGGACCAACATTTTGAGTTTTTTTTTTGGCGCTGCAACAAATTTAATTTTTTAAATTCACTTAATTGCAAAATACATTACTTATGCAAAAACTATTTGACCGACCAGTGATCGGGTTTTGGATATATAAACATACCTTAAACTACCTAACTCCAGAATTAACCTACATTGAAAAATATTGGTATTTTCTTTTGTTCTCATAACTTTAAAAAGAGGATACGGGTTTTCGCAGTTTTCGGCTATTTTGGAATGCAAAAATTCAAATTTCAAAAATCAAACTTACACTAAGTGCAAATCTAAAAACGAACTAAGTGCAAATCTAAACTTTTTGCCTAGAAGCCTTCGTTTAGAGCTATTTATCAAGAAAGGTAAAAAACAGGGTATTTTTCGAGAATTTTTCAGGTTTTGGGCTCCCATAAATTTTCTAGGTGTTTTCATGTTTGCGCACCCCGTAGATATTGTGGGGATGTCATTTCTGACCAATTCCACCAAAAAAGTCCGTTACATCACGCCAATACCACTGGAAATGCTCCAGCGTATCTGATAAATTCACATCTTTCCCCAAAATGCGCCTGATGAAAAGATATTATTTTATCTGCAATTTACTCCTTTCTGATAGTATTGAATAAGATACCGGTCTAATTTTAGTTCCATGAAGTTATATTGAAACTTACAGAACTATTTTCCGCCTCTGGTAATCTTAATTTTGGTCAGTTATATTTTTTGAAATAAATCAAACAAATATTTGTGCTAGTTTTTGGCTGGCTTATAATTACATTTAATCTACATATAGAAGCGAAAAACAATTTCTTATGTAGGAAAGAACATCACAAACCTCTAAAGAATTATAGCAAACAATCGACTTGAATCAACCTCAATTATTGTATCGTTTTCTAGCACGATCATCCTCGATCACATACGAGTATATCTTTTAAACACACTTAAAGAGGTTGGCTCAGATATTCATCATGATGGGGGTTCTTCTATAATCTTTCTTTTCTGCCTTTTATTTCTTCATATGACTTCAAAACAGCCTAAATGGTAACTTTTTTTACCTGTTGTTTGTGAGATTGTAAAATCATGTGGATTTGTACCTTCACAGGAAATATTAAAGTTTCTATGAGCATTAGATTTTGCAGCTACTGGAGAAATGAAAAAATGTTAGCTAGATTCAATTAAACTGTCATCAGTAGTTAGTTCTCGCCTTAAACTAAAAACGTGTAGATTACCAACAATGTGAGCTCCTTTTGCCTGCTTACGATTGCAATCTTCGGGGCCCTGTCACAAAATTGATCATGAAAATGAACAAAATAAATGCTGTCCTTAGGCTTGCAAATGTGATACTGCACATAGACACCTTCGAATCTATTTTCTTCTTAACTTATAACCATTATTATATTCTTCATATTGATTCTGTTTGATACCATCACTTACCTTATTTGACTATAATGTGTTGATCATTAGGGATGTACGCGCTAGAAATTGGTTCGCTAGCCGATTGTGGAACAACTTTCCAAATTTAATACCTACATATTCCCAAATTCGGGGGTAATTCGAGCTAAGATTCATTCCTGATATTTCAGTATAAGCTTTGCTTTAAAATTTAAACAAACATTCGAGTGAATATAATTTTTGAAATTTCAAAAGACTGATCCCATAAAGATTTTTGACATTGTACTTACATTGCATAAATTCCTTTTGTAACTATTTCTTCTCGATGTAATTTTTTATGAGGCCCTATTCTTGGCACTATAAGGTGTTAAAAAATAATTTTTGATCGATTCCATTGAAACAATTTCTGCGAGATCGAATTGTTTCTGATTGGTTGAAATCTTAAAAAAGAGCGACGCAACAGAAAAACGTCGGATATGTAGGTATAGCCACGTTCAGTGCAGTTAATGTCATAACTTACATATTGAAGCATTCTGATTTTGTATGAAACTAGCTGACTTATCTGAGGCAAGTCGGTTTAAGTCATTTTGAATGTTGTGGGATTTGGTATGATATCTTATGTTGTTTGATAAAAGGAAATTGAATTCAATAAAAACTAGGCTCGGAGTTCTTTTGAAAAAGAACATCTTTAAACTTAAAGTCGCCAGATCATGATTTTTGCTATTTTTAAAGCTTGTCTTCTCAAATAGTATGCAAAACTTTTTTCCATTTCGGGTGTGCAAGGTATAAAATATATATGAGGAGCTGGCGAACAAAACGATCTAATTACACTTGTGGTCAACATTTTTTTTTTCCGTTTAATCTGGCTGTTGATGATCCCGTGAATCTAATTTAGTCCTCGTTTTCGTTCAAAACATCCAAAGTATGCTGAAATAAAGTCAAAACGATATAATTACAGTAAAGTTTTAACCCGAAGCTGTTCAAAATGACCAAAAAGTGTGCTAAAATCGACTCAGAAGTTAGGAATTTTGATCAAAACGTTATAGTTACAGTAAAATTGGATTGAATACAGTCTAGTGGCAATCAAAACGTAACAATTGCATCAGTTGCAAACAAAACGGCATAATTGCATATTTTAAATTTAAGTATCTGACGTTTAATTAGAGGTAGGAATCTGGATTTAACATTAAGGGAGGAATCTCTCAAAATTGGTAATTTTTTTATGAAAGTTTAGATTTATTTTTTACAAAAACTACTGAATGTATTTCAAAAAACTTTTTTTTAATTGAAATTGTACGTCATTATATTAAAGAAAAAAAAATTTTTTTTGTATCATAATTAATATGCAAAAAATGGCGCTAAACCTAAGGTGTCAAAAAAAAAAGTTGTCCACACGATTCCGCAGTCCAGGATGATCTGAATAAAAAAAACAATTCACACTAAAGTAGACACATATGAATTGGCATTCATCTAAAAGCAAAGAAAAATATTGAAAATTAAGAAAATGGCAAGCAGAGGAAAAAATTATCCCAAAAATGCCTCATTTTTGGACACTCTTGCGTGTACAGCTTGAAAAAATAGTCAGATCTGCTTCTGTGTAGATGAATGCCATCTTAATAAGATAATAAAAAAGTGAAAAAAAAACATTTGCAAATCGGATGATTAGTTTTCCCGCAATCATGTGGACAATTTTTTTTGCCACACTTAGGTTTAGCGCCATTTTTTGGATATTAATTATTGATACAAAAAAAAAATTTTTTTTCATTAATATAATGACGTACAATTTCAATTAAAAAAAAGTTTTTTGAAATACATTCAGTAGTTTTTGTAAAATATAAATCTAAACTTTCATAAAAAAATTACCAATTTTGAGCGATTCCTCCCTTAAGTCAAAGAATCCACAAACACTATTTGGGGGGAAAAAACCCACGTGAAAAGACGATCGTAAATACGTCTTTCAGTTTTTGGCTCCTCTAGTAAAATTTAAATTTGTGTAATTAAAACGTTTTGTTCGCCAGCTCCTCATATTGTTTTCTATCTTCCTTTCAATATGAAAACATAAGATGTTGGCTGAATTGTACTTTTCTTTTTTGAAGTAGGCTTGAAATAATATTGTATATAACACTATTATCACGCTATAAAATTCCACAAATAATAAGGGGCTTAAAGTGATGATCTTTCCATTTCAAAATACGTATATGTTTGTTACAAAAAAACGCACTTAGGTAGGTACGTTTTGGATAGTGCATTAATAATGAACAAAAGACACCAAAATACTAAAAATATGCTTAATATGTCTGAATTCAACATTTAGTGGTTCCACTAAAATTCTTGATGATCCCTAATAAACAATTACAAGAATTACAAATAGTACTGAATAATATTGTTAAATTATTTGACACGCTTTCTGGCCTAATTTACATTTAATTTGCAGTCAATACTAAAAATAATTTTAAAGCTTGAAAATACTTCTAGCATAGCTAAAAATATTTAAAGCACGAAACCTCTTATTTAATACGTTTTAAAACTTAATCGCGAGTACTTTGATAAGAGCCTTTACTCACTCGCATAATTCTCACCTGACATATAAAATAGTATTCGCTTTTAGTCTATATGCTTACTTATTTTTCAAGCTCTTTTCTCCGTTACTAAATAAAATCTGCATTCCAATATGCTTCAATGTCCTAGAAATTCAATTTTGCATGGCTTGATTTTATTCACACGCAATTATTTCTATGAATAATAAATTCTTTGTTTAGATTTCTAATTTTACTTCTGTTCTTATATATAACTATACTAACTTTGTGTCTTAAAATACGGTAGATGCATGGCTTAAATGAAATGTGTGTAATTTTTAAACAAATTGTAGTTTATTGACTTTATCTGTCTAGAATTGACTGTCATTGAAAAGTGTTACTAACAAGGATGTTGCAACACGATAAATTTATAATTAACAAAGAAATTAACCTTAATAAAAATTTCATAATAATATTATGAACGATTTTTTTATTATCATCTTATTCACAAGCACTATTAAAAAAAACCAAAATAAAAATTTCACCTTAATTTTTATTTTCCTTTCATTTTGCACAAGCTTAATTATTATTGCTATATATTTTTCTTTTGTTTACAATAATTATTCTTGTACTACTAAAACGTAATAAATTAATCACGTGAAAAATAATTATCTCCAGAAAATAATTTTTAGCAAATTGGCCTTGTTTAAACACACTTGATGGATTTTTATTGTTTAATCAATTGTTTTCATTTCTCTTTTTAAAAAGAAAAAAATTAATGGCAGTCAATTAAAATTAAAGAGATAATTTCATATTTTGCAAATTTTTACGGTCGAATTCTCGGATAATTTTTGGTGAATGTATAGTAGAAGCACAAATTTGAATAAATATTTCAGTTTTTTGAGACCATACTGGTGTAATTATGCAATAATGTGCATATTTCGATATATAAACCTTTTAAAGATAATTCATTTTGTTGTTTTGAATATTGGAATTGTTTTTATCGGGTTGTATATCTAGTGTTGAAATATTTATGAGCGTGAACATTAAAACGCGAGAATGCAAACGTCAACCTCTTCTGCGCTTGATAGTTTTATCATTAAGCTCTAGCCGGAAAAATAGTGAAGAAAAGAGTGAAGGGGTTACCCATGCCAACATGGAGTTTTATTGATCCCATTCAATACTACCACCACAGAACGTTGGCTTCGGTGATTGAACATGAGATGGCTTATTCGTTTACTATACTTATAGGAAATGGCACAATTCAGCGATGAAGCATCGAATAGCTTGCTCGCTTACCGAATGGCTGGCTCTCTTATCATGGACCATGCCATGTCGCTGGGTGAAATCGAACCACGAACCTCTGAGATGGCAGTCGGGCCCCGGCATATATTTTTAAGAATATCAATTTTTTCCAATTTTATTTTATTCAATCGTTTTAATTGTTATCATAAATTGATTCTTCTTGTTTCATAAATTTGGTGAGAGCTATATCACATCAAAGGCCCCTGTGCTGAAAGTCGTAATTCGACTGAAACGTCACTTTCTTTAACTCAAACGACTTGTCACGAAACACGACTCGACTTTCAGCACAGGGGCCAGTAGTTTTCCAAGAAATAGGTGATGGTTTTAATTTTTAGTTTGATGGGAACGATTTTTGATGAAATAATAAATCTACTTCGAGCAGAAATTAATTACAAGCGTATCATAAGCTTATCGTGGCCTCAAATAGCCGTTTATCTGCCAATTTCATTTAATAATACCAATTTTTTCCTCTTAGGAACATAAGTTATCAACATTTTCGAATTGTTTCGATTTCTCGGTTTAATGTCTTAATTCATTTACCATATTTGTCACATCTGCAAATTATACACCCCTACTCCTAGTTGGTCGGGGTCGAGCTTTGCGCATGACAATTGATGGTTTTTATTCAATAGAGTCTACCATATTTATTTTATTGTAGTCTTTCCTCGACTGTTGAAGATTTCTTCGTTTAATTTGAAGATTTCTTTGTTTAATTTGGCTTGTTTAGTTGTTGGCGTTAACTTTTGGCCACTGCACACTAATATAATAGCCTCTGTTTTAGAGCCATTTAAGGGAGCCGAGGGAGGGAGCAAGCATTAAATATCTTTGATTTAGGTTTCTAAATATCCAAACTTTCTCCAAGTTATTAAAAATACCTCAAGTATTTTGCTGATTCGAAACGTCTTTCTTAGAAATTCCGTTTTCCGGTGTTGATCTTTAAACCGATCTATGATCTTTCGTCGTTGTAATAGCTGTGATCCATTGGGTGATTTTTTCTGCTCACAAGTACTTGCGAGTACATCACCAATGGAACACGATTTTTGACAATTACCAGTAAAATATAACCTCAAAGTAATGGTTTATTTTAACAGAGAAGATCAATGTGTATTGTTAGAGTTTATTTTGAAATTAAAGTGGTAGTATGATATAATAGATATATATTTTATACAATAAAATATTGAAACGAATTTATATATTTTGTATATTTTCTTTATAAAACATCTTTTTAAATACATAAACTTAACCTTCAAAAAGGAAAAGCCATCTATTGTTGAGAACTTAAAGCTTTGAAAAACCTAGTGGAAAATTAATGCGCATAGGCGATTTTTTAGTTGCGGCAACTAAATAGATCCAACACGTTCTATTTTGACAGCGAGTAAATTTTTCATTGATTAAACTATTTAATCGCCCATCAAAAAAGTTGCTAGTAGGCGGCCGGCCTAACTGCTTAAAAAAACAAGAGCAAGGGCAGTTGCGAGTAGCTAGCAGCAGTTTTGAGTACTTTACCAGTCCCAATGGATCGCAGCTATTTTCTTGATTTTCTCTTGCATTTGCCTTTGATTTATCTAGCTTAGTATTTTAGTCAAGATTAGAGGATCTGAATATTATAATATTCTGCTGGTCAATTGTCAATTCTTGTCGATTTACTACTCTTCATTACTTATATAGCCTTCGAGATTGCCATGAAAGGGGGCGAATGGGCTTATCCTTCTGTTGAAGTAACTACGTCTTAGCGCGACAAAGCACTGAGCTTTACTACTATTGTTTCTTACTTTTAGTGTTTTGGCTGTAGCCCCTACTGTATAGTTCTGTATAAGCATTTATTAGATCTATTCAAGAAAAAATTTGTGTTACGGATGGATTAGTTACAATGCACTATCAAATCTAAAAAATTCTAGAAATACTAAACTAGAATTTAGCGATTTATGAATCGTTTGCCTAAACTAAACAGTAAATATATCAGAAGCTTTTATCTCCAGTATACCTTTTGAAGCTTGTGGAGATTTGCAGCAATTTACTACTATTTCATATTTTGAAACAAACCACACGATAATTTACAAAAAAATTAAATTATGAAAAATAATTTTAATTATTTCACAATGTTAAAATATTTTTTGAGGAAAAACATACAGTGAGGGACAAAAGTTTTCACACAACCACTTAATAATCGCGGCTGGGTGAAAACTCTTGTCCACACCAAAATAGTCCATTGCATATATTTTGTTATGTTGCACGAATATGTTATTATTATAAATATTTTATTTTTGTGTTATTAAAATGCATAAGCATGAATATTTATTTTTTCAAAGAATGAAACAAATATTTTCTTTTGATTTAAAGGGTTATCTAAAAACGCGCCCATATATTTTTTTTAATAAAACACAAACAAATGCCATTGTTCAAGCTGTTTTTTTTTGTTGGAAGTATGATCCATTACAATTATACGTAGAACAGATTATAATTCAAAAGCTCATCCCTACTGCATCTGCAGGCATCAATACGAATATCGAAATTTTCAAGTTTCAAGAGTTATTTTACGAATTGCAACATGAATGTTGTCCTTTACATCTTTCATTGTGTATGGCGTGTTTGCATACCCTTGACTTTTCAAAAACCCCACAATAAAAATCTAATGGTGTTGGTGGTCGTCCATTAATTACGTGAGGCTATTTTGGCGAATTTTCGACCCCCCCCCCTTGAGATTTGGCTCGACCCCGTCCCCCACTCCCTAATCTCACGTGAGATTTTTCAAATTTTTAGTTTTACGCTAAAAATACCCATTTCATGCGTATTGGCGGCTAAACAATCGAGGGCCTACTATGCTACTTTGTGGCATTCGCATCACCGCGATAAATATTTTTGTGTAGGATGTAACCATATTTTAGTGGAGAAGCACGTTTCACTTAATTTCACCCAGTTTTCTTACAATTTTGCACTGTTTCTTGCGGAAAAAAAATTACGTGATATTTGCCGAGACCCCCTCTCCCTCACGTGAGACTGGGTGAAATTCGGCTCGACCTACCTAAATTTGATATAAAAAGTGTATTCATTAATGGTCTTCTTTTTCAAGTGTAGGAATCGCACAAATTCGCTGATGTAATTAGTGTTAGAGTAGCGAATTTTGTCATTTTACTAATAATTGAGGCTAAATTGAATTAAACACTTTTTGTTGCATAAGTTTATGTTCCATCTACTAGCAGACAGATGCTTTTGGTTGACTAGTCCATATTTTAATTTTTCATAATAACATACCAAAAATTGTCACAATCAAGATCATTTTTTTTTCTTACTATATTAAGATATCTTAAGAATCTCCTATCTCAATGGTCATTCCATTCATCAAACAACAGCCATGCCATCAAACATAATTTGGTTAAGATATCACCATATAAACATAACATATGCACCATAACAAAACCTTTTTTCAAAAATCGAAACAATTTCAAGCCCTCGAATAGCTCCCAGAAAAAAAATTAAACACAAGCCTAAAATCACCTCTAAATTCACTACTGGAACAGCTCGCAGCTTACTCTGGATCCGATTTACTTTGTCAACACTCGCCCAACCAGAACACAATCCTTTGACGCTATAAAAAAATTTTCCCATGGAACTGAAGAATTTTTTCGTCTCATCTCCCGGACTTGAGTCGCAGCCAGCATCTTTCAGATATTTATCCGCTCGTTTCTCGAACATCTTCCCAACTTCTGCTCTTATCTTTCGAGACGTTTTATCGGTTTTATAGTTCTGATGAAATCGTTGCTCGTTTTCCAGTCAAAATTACTGTCACATGTTTGGACACATACTCAACACCTTATTAACCCCAATGGCTATCGGGACACTTGATCTGGGTTGAAAAAGTCCCCTGGATTTTATAATTAACCCCCAAGCAACAACAAACCCGCCTCAGCTAATTTATCAAAATCGTATCAAATGTCTGTCGCTCCTGTGTGTATTGTATATAGCCATGAGGTGGATAAAAAAGGATTCAAGTGACAAATGCCCAACACTCCTTTGTGATATCCCGAATTCCTGTTCACTTCGATTCTGACAAATCCATGAAACAATGAACTCCACCGGATTCCTTAGGACTTGTTTGGCTCTTAATGGTATTCAGATACTGGTAGTCGTTACTAGAGACTGGGTTGCTTGTGTAAAGCGGTATCCAGGTTTGGTATCATGGCAAGAGGAGCACGACTTTGGGAAATTCCTTTTTCCTGGAGACGTTGTTTTCGATATGCTAAATAGAATAGGGTCTTTGGGGAGCGACTATAAGGACTATTTTCTACGATAGGAATTGGCTTGAGCTTATGTACTAATGAGTTGCTTGGTAAAGTTGTGAGACCGGAAGAATAAATTAGAAGTTGTTTTAGATTAAATTTGAGTATTGTTTAGAATTACAAGCTACCAATTGTGCGCTGTTAATTAGTATGTTTTGAAGTTTTTTAAATAATTTTTTTTTGTAATTTTGTTTTTACAAAAAAAAGTTGTTCGATTGTATTATTTGGAGCTGATTTTTTTATATTTAGATAATTTTACTATTATTATTTTCAATTGGTTTCCAATTCTATTGTATTAAGTTCCAACAAATACAAAGTAAACTGCTTTCAAATTGCAGGCCCTGGTAACCTAGGGTTAACTCGCCTGACTACCATCCCAGAGGTCCATGGTTCAGATCCACTCCTTTCCTACTTGACGTCTCTCTTTAGAACAATTTGCCATTATCATAATAAGTGAGGAAGCCATTTCCTGTTCGGTCACCGAAGTCAGCTTTCTATCGCGTTAGTAAGGGATGTGGTGGAATAAAACCGTGTGTTGGCGTTAGCTGTTCATCTCTCAGTTCATTTATTCTCTCTTACTATCTTCCCCACTAGAGCTTGCTGTCCACCATTGTACTCAATGATAGTCACCATCGAAAGTACAACAGAGGACCGCCTACACATTGACTTGGGTCCAGCGACACTAATCCCTGTACCATGTTCAAATTTTGGCCGAGCAGTGAACCAATAAAGGTTTCTTCCGTTGGATCCCCAGGAAGGATGAGTTGCTCCCACTCAGAGTGATCCCGAATAATCGCTCTGAGTTTCCTTTGAAACTGCAGCTCGTCAACCTTATGGTCGGATACGCGTCAAATTGGAATCTTTGGGATGCTGTTGAGGATATCGATATGTCTTTGACTGTACTGAGCCAGTTCGATGAGGCCCTTATGGCGGCGGATCCATGGGGATGTGTAAAGGAGTCAACTCTACGATTGCTTCCTTAGCAGCAGTGGGGCAGGTCCCCATTAGAGATGTTACGAAAGTGATATTTTTCACAATGCGAATGCGAATACGAATTTTTAGGAATAGAATTACAAAAATTTAATTAAATTAAGGCCTCATTTTTTCTTACTTACAATAGGACATGAAAAAATATTAGAAGAATAGACCAGTGTTATAGAGGTACAGTAATGGTATTCTTTCTTCTCCTATTTAATAGTCAAATTTTAAGAGAGGAATATTATATTTCCAAGAGGCGATTTCTAAAGGCCCCCATTCCTATACATGCCGCCGGCAGGCTATGGCCTGAAGGTTTCTCGCCTTGAGGCCGAGTATAACCACACACTCACTCACCCACACCGTCAACTGGATGGGGCCTGCTGAGCCTGCAGTCCAAGAAAACTGACAAAAATCATTATGGGTATGGGTATTTTTCGTCAGTCCGTACCTGAAGATCTGAACTTCTCTTCAGTCTAAAATTTTTGTTTAGTCCATGAACATTTTTCCACTTGGATTAACAACCTGCTACGCTAACCTGTCCTCTTCGCCTGTGTGCCTATGGGGAATCATGAGGTGACCTGCAGTCCACGGCCTGTCAGGCGGTTGTCTCAAGTCCCCATCCCTCAGTCCCACTGAGTAATGTGTGGCATTCATCGAGCCGTGCCTGCCGACCTGGCCTTAAAGGCCACGGCCTGCCGGCGGCCTGTATGTGTATGGGGGCCTTTAAAAGGCAAAGGCGCCCATTACACGTTCATGCAAGCGTCAATCAATTCCATCAGTAATGATTGATGGAAATCAACACATACAGAGAATTACATCAGTCATCACATTAGAGGGTAGGTTTTCCGTCAGTCATAGCAATTACTTTGGCAAAACTGATAGCAAAACCTATCGGCCTGTTGTGTATGGGAGCTGCACTGAACCATTGCGCATTCGGAACGCTGACCGGTGGAGCGCTCAGATATTTGCGAGACAGATCTGTCAATGTATCGTATTTTAATTTTGTTTTCCACACAACCTACACGCATTTGCGAAACATTCGCATAACTTGATGCGAATGCGAATGTCGATGCGAATGTTTAAAATGATACCAATCATCATCGCATAAGCGAATACGCATGTGAACATTCGTAATATCCCTAGTCCCCATAGCTCCAGTAATGGAGGGGCAAGCAAGCCGTTGTAGTCTGTTGCACATAAGGATTGCCGTGACCTGTTTGGAAGTGGTCCACCAGACTATAGCGGCATGAGTAACAACAGGTTTGTGGTGTAAGACCCCATGTCGAACCCAAAAGCCCTTTACAGGCCCATATAACACTAGTGTCTTTACTGATGACGTAGTCCACTTGGGCGTTCCAGTTCAGTCTCTTATCCAGTATTACTCCCAAATTTTGACTAAGTCTGACTGTCGTGCCCTGTATACCAAAAAGGGTCTAGGTCCAATTTGTAACGTTTAGAAAAGGGGACCAGGACTGTGTTATTTGAATTGATTGATAGGCCTTCTGTAATGATCAAGTTAGAATTTCCGAGACAAAGATGGCAAGGACATCTACATACCCGATGACGTCGAATCCATATTCATGTAGTTTGGTCAAAAGTTCATCCACAACCAGTGATCAGAACAAAACTGCACCTTAGGGCAGTGCATAATACCCTTGACACTAATGGTGGTGTCACCAAGAGTATAAGAAATGTCTATATCATACTACATCATCTCTTGTCTTAAAATCAAAATTAAAATAAAATCAAAATTAACGAAGTATGAAACACCCCCATAAGTTCCTTACTAATAACTTCGAGTCATATTTTCACATTCATTTATAATATTTAACACGATAAACGGTCCACTTTATTCCATGCTAAATAATAGCTTCCACGTGCTCATTTAAATAATCACAATTAACTAAAATAACTCAAATTACACTCAATTGAGCAATCCATTATTGAAACAACTTTTATATATATAAGTCTATACAAAAAAGAATTCCCGGCTACCCACAGTAATAAACTCCTCTATAAAAAAAAATGTGAGCAAAACCTATTAGTATACACCGTGGACCATCTACTCTACACCGTTGTCCACACCCATCTCTACATAGTATTGTGTATATATATAGTATTCTGGCATCCACTTTTGTGCTCCTCTATCCAAAGTTCTGTCCGTTTTCGTGATATTAAATCGGGCTAAGCTTTATCGTATATATCTACTAGACTCCTACTGAAAGATTAGCCCTTTTCAGGCCCATAAACTGGTAATCGCCACAATCACAACTCGAATAAATGTCCAAATAAAATGGTAATAGGCGGCAATGCAATAAAATTCAACAACATAATAACAACAACAACAACAGCGGCGGCGATGCTAACGAGTACAACAACAATGCGGCCCACAGTTAACAATGACGGCGTAAATTGGGTCCAATTACGGGCATCTGATCTGATGATGTTACAAAATTTAACCCGCACGCTCTCTGTTGGCCTTTTCGGGTACTTTTTACGATTTTGGTTCTCTCATTTTTTTTTGCGCTAAAAGGGGAGTAATTGTTCAATTAGTTTTGAATTTTACTGGATTTTTTCTATTTTATTTATTAATATTTAATTATTTTATTTGATTTTAATTTATTGAAATTACCAAAAAAAACTTGAAGGAAAATGTGGGTCCAAAATTTCAAGATAAAGTTACAAAAAAAATTGACATTTCGGCAAGTTTTAAAAGAACTCGACCAAGCAAAAAAATTGATCTTTTAAATGTTCCTTAAACAAAGAACTCTTAGATCTAAGATAGTAGATCGGTTTCTTTTTAGCAGTGGCCTTACACTATTTTTTTTTTCATATCATGTCGTTATCGTTTCTGTTTTTGTTCAGTTCAGTCTTTAAAAAAACCCGACGACAGACAGGTGCTACTGTGCCACAGGTATGTCAGCCTTAGGACCTTAACGTTTAGGCAATAAATTTTCACTTTCTTGGAAATACCAGACAACTCGACATTTCGTTCTTAATTAAGTTGCTGTAATTAGACATGAAAATAATTTTTTTATACTTATCTTCAACGGTAAGAATAAAAATAAAATAAAATAATATTAAAACTGCAGCGACTTTTATATCAAATAAAATTCATGTCCTGGCATAAAATTAACTGCCGTAAAAGAATTTTGTTGTATACAATCATATAAAAATGTAAAAAGAGGTCACCCCTTGTGAATTTTCTCATACATTCAAACATTTTTAGTGTTAAGTATATGTGTGTAGGAAAATGATTTTTCTTGCAAATCGGGGGCATTGATACCATAAGGAGGGTAAACTTCCCCATAATTAAATGCTTTTTGACATAAGTGACCCTTAAAAAACGTTTAATCTTTCCCATCACCCTATAATAAGGGAGGGGTCTTGTTTTACCCTAGACTTTTTTTATACGTACATTTAAGAAGGAACAAAAAGGATGTGGAATTTGAATGAGACCCTTAAAAGGTAGTAATTATCGATTTTGTGGTTGTTGATAAAAAAATGGATAATTGATATATATTGTGGATATGAGGGATTTTTAGTATCAGAAATTATTGCACATAAAATTTTAAGAGATTAGATTTTTCGTAAAAATTTATGAACAAAATTTTGATGGGTTGAGGATCATCTACAACTTTCTGTTCATTGAATTTAAGCTGGAATAAGATTAGTAATAGAATAGATATGAGTAATTTTAATAATTTTTAAACCAAACCATATATAAATAATGTATTAAAATAATTTGGTATGGTTTTTGATAGCAAAACATAAAAATTGATTACAAATCAGACGACATTCACCTTAACACTGTAAGACACTTCTGTTTGCGTAGCACTACTTTTCGTATGTGGGCTTCTTCATAAACTTTACGAATTTTGGAACTAAAATTAATGGATTAAATGAATAACATACATATCATCAAGCTTTGAACTACCTATGCTTTCGCAGATATCAAGTGCCAAGAAAGGGTCATATTCACTTGGTGAAATCTTAACGAAACATAACGGCTACAATAGTACTCCCCCAAAAAATACTCTATTTTTTTCGAACTACTTTCCAGTCATGATAATTAGGGTCGTAAACACCATCGAAGAAATTTTTAACCGAGAGTCAAGGGTTACCCTTACCTGCAATCGGTGATATTTTTAAAAGGCTGTGACACCAAATTTTGTAGTACCCCGGCTTCACCGCCCGAACTTCGCAAGTTCGAGCAAATTAGCGTACTGAGCTTAAATTTTTGCCTGAGTTCCCATACATTTTCACATTTTGAAGTCAGGAAAAATAAAGCCTGTTTTTGCCCAACAGAACATGACATCAAGCTTGAAAGTAAAAGCTCGCTCAAAAGAGAATAATCAACTGGAATAGTGGAATGCCATTTCAGTGAGCTTTTTCATTTCTGACTTCTGGCGAAAAAGCAACAACAATTTTAAGCACTGAACTGGACTTTAGCCGGTGAAGTGTAACGGTCGCCCTAGAAAACATAGGCCCCTGGAAGTATGACGTCCAAGACAAGGTTACTGTCCAGTTCCCATATTCCGAATACAGTCATGTTCCTTTCAATTGAAGTTGGCATCATGGTTTTAGCAAACATTATTCTTGATCCAACAGATGTCCATATGCTAGTTAAAGATACTATAAACCTCAGAATGTTGCAGTTAAAACAAAGAAAACTTCAGGAGAAATCTTTAAATAAGCAGTATTATTTAGAAGTAGCAAAATATCTGGAAGCAGCGCAATTGGCAACACGCATTCCGGTCGTTTTGGATACTGAAAATAAAGTCCCTATTCTCTGATATTAAAACTTTCTAAGAAAGTGAATATTAAGTACAATTACTCTGGTTGTTGCTGTTTTACACAAGACATTCTTGTACTAATGTATTTTAAAACCACTGCCAAATTTAATTAAATCGCAACTTTCTTATAATTCATCTTAACTGGCCATACTCTATAGATAAAACTATTGTCTGTGTTCAATTAGATTTTTAAATTTTAATAATTAACGCCTTAAGTGTTGATCTCACTTTTATTCATATGAGGATATGACAGCAAGCATTTGATTTAAATATTAAATGCATGTTTAAACTTTGCAGTCATGTCATTCGTGCAGCGAATATCAATTTTTTCTAAAATAAATTTGAATAATTTTCGATGAACATAAATAACTATTTTTTTTCGAAAAATCATCTTTGAAAAAAATTAGATTTTAAAAAAAAAATTTTCAAATATAAGCTAATTGTAGTAAACCCAAAATTCAACGGTTAAATAAAGAGAGGCAGAGCGCGCGCTGCAAGATGCGACGAATTTTAAGTCCCGGTTCTGCACTATGCAGATAATTTTTGTCGGTTCCATTGGCGATCCGAAAACTAGGAAAGAAAACCAAGCATGCGTCATTCCTACAGCGCCTGAGCCAATGTTACAGCCCGGGCGATGGAACGTAGGATAACGGGACGTCGTCTGGAGTTCTGAACGAAAAGAAGAAAAAAGTTTTTGTTTGGTGGAGAGTCTGGATCAGATCTTGTTTGCGTACGGTGGGTTTGTTTCTGTTATTAGCGATTTTTTATTTTTCTGCTTGAAAAAATTTTTAAAGTAAGGTTTAATTCGTGCGTAATTTGAATAACGATAATGAATTACGAATATTGAAAGTAGTGCTCCACGCGGGAATTTTGTAGTTTTTTTTATTATTACAAGAAAAAGGATATATCTATATATATTGAAAAAGAAACGAAACGGTTGATTGCAAGCGCTCGTTCGTGCGAGAAACTCGAAAACTCTTGGTCCATCTCGTTCTATCATAGTGCATTTTGGCGACTAGTGGGTTTTTTTTTCGTGTGTTTCGGAGATATAATCTAACGCTTTTTGAAAGGATATAAACAAATTATAGAAAAATTGAAATAAAACTAAAAAAAAAAAAAAAAAAAAAAAAAAAAAATTTTAATCGATATAAATAACTTTGAAATAAATACTTAAATTAGAAAAAAAAAAAAAAATTAAAGATAAAATTGAAATAATACCAATAAAAGTAAGCGATATAAATAACATTGAAATAAATACCTAAATTAGATAAAAAAATTAAAGATAAGATTGAAATAAAACCAATAAAAGTAAGCGATATAAATAACATTGAAATAAATACCTAAATTAGATAAAAAAAAAAAAAAAAATTAAAGATAAAATTGAAATAAAACCAATAAAATTAAGCGATATAAATAACATTGGAATAAATACCTAAATGAGATAAAAAAATAAAAGATAAAATTGAAATTAAACTAATAAAAAAGTAAACTATATTTAGATTGATTTTGAAATGAATGCTAGAAAAAAAATAATTATATTCTTGTGGCGGTCGTGAATTTAAAACAAAAGAGAATTTTTTTTTTGCATGTGATTTTTGAAGGATTTGTCGAGGAAAATTACGGCTGCTAGGCAAAACGTGTAAATTTTGATAAGAAAAAAAAAATAAGCGTGCGGTTTTTCTTTAGTTTGAGTGGTGGAAAGGCGGACGAAACATAGCGGAAAAAGGGAAGTTTTTTTTTCTTTTGTCTTGTTTTTGCGAAAAAAAAAAAAATATATTATATGTTAAGTTCATAACCCTAATTTTAATTTTTTTCATGAAAATACTAAAGTGTAAAAGTATTGCTCGCATTACTTAATAGGCAATACAGAAAGTGCTTTTAGATCAGAATTACCCTAAGTATATCCTGGGTAGTCCCGTTCGTTTTATAACCAGTTAGCGCACATAAGTTATGTCCTAACTGTATAAATGCTTAAATGCTTGACATTTTTCTTCCCCACCCCCCTTTATTTTTTCTTCTCTTGAAAAGGATACGTTGAAAAGGTTTTTTTTTTTTTTGATAGCGGACGGCGGTAGTTGTGGATAAATGTAATGTTTACACCTTTTCGGTTAATACAATAAATAAACAGAAATTGACTGTTGTTAAATTTATATTGTGCAAGGAAAAGCCGGCTTCAATTATAATTTTTGTCATAATCATACAATGGTGGAATTATTTTCGATTTCTAATACTTGATAAATATAATAATAGAATAGTCGTCCGTACTGTATGCCTATTATTGAAAAAAAAGGTTAACCCAGTGTTATTATAATCATTATAACTAATAAAAATAAAACGCAAATTATACAATAAAAAAAAAAAAAAAAAAACTGTGATGATCACTTTCGCTTTTTGTGGTTACACAGCTTCCTACTCAGGTATGGTTAATTAGTACCATGCAATGCAATGAGTAAAGTTGAAAAAAAAAAAACGTTTTAAACAAATGAATTTATTGAATATAATTATTGAACCCACCAACAAAAAAAAAAGTATGCGATATATAACAAAAACGTACCTGTCGTATAATATTATTGTCATGAACAATTATTAAAGGAAATTATATAATTAAAAAGAAGTAGAGTTATTAAAATAAATAATAAAAGTAAAATAAAGTAAAATTATTAAGGTAAATAATAATAAATAAAATGAAGTAAAATTTATTAAAGCAAGTAATAATAAATAAAATAAAGAAAAATTATTAAAGTAAATCATAATAAATAAAATAAAGTAAAATTATTAAGGTAAATAATAATAAATACAATGAAGTAAAATTTATTAAAGTAAATTAATAATAAATAAAATGAAGTAGAATTATTAAAGTAAATCATAATAAATAAAATGAAGTAGAATTATTAAAGTAAATCATAATAAATAAAATGAAGTAAAATTATTAAAGTAATTACTAATAAATAAACTGAAGTAGAATTATTAAAGTAAATAATAGAAATAAGATAGAACTAAAATTATTAAAATAAACGTTAAAAATAAAATGAATAAGTAATTTGAACATAAATAAATAGATAACCTAAAGTGAAAATAAATACCTAACTGAACTCAAATAAAGCTATTTAACATAAATTTAAAATGGATAAGTAGTTTGAACATCAATAAATAGATAACCTAAATTTAAAATAAATTATTAATTGAACTCCAATAAACATATAACATAAATTTAAACTGAATAAGTAACTCGAACTCAAATAAATCCATTCGAAATAAATCAACAAAACTGACATCTACGAGGGAATTGGTAATGATGATGGAGTAGAAACCCCGTCGGTATGGCCCCGGACTAAGGATGTCCCAATCCAGGTAAGTGCCACGCAACTAAATTTTTTTTTTTGTTTGACATGAGGCACCCCATATCATGATTGTATTCCAGTGACCACTCTTTCTTCCTTCTTCCCCTTATTAGCCCCTCTCGTTGGCCCTGGACGTTGTTCCACCCCCTCGTCGCCCCCTTTAGTTTTGTTGTTGCATAGGCACGAGCGATTTAACAGATTAACTGTCACCCCCCTCAGGCATCCAAGCACCGCGAACCCCACCCCATCTGACGAGCTAGCTAGAGCACCGCTAGTCGTGCCTGCAACCGGTGCATTGGATGCGTAAATTCGCGACACTTCCCCCGGCGGTCGAACCGTCCGAGCCACCCTTTTTTTTTGAGTCCCCTTCCCCAAGTTTTTGTAATGATAGTCTTCCGGCCTTTATGGCAATTTCCCTTCTTCGTGCCCCGGCACACCCTACCCCGACAGTTACAAATGGCGCCCAACGTAGGCTAGTGAATTATAACGTTGTTTTGATTCTCTAGTCTCGTAAACCTAGCTCGGAAAGTCTGTTGTTTTAGTCATTTTCCCCGTCCGAAGCTAGGATTTCCTTTAGTATTTTTTTTCCATTTTAGTAGTTTATCTTGTAAATTTTGTGGCTCAGGCCAACGAGAGGAGCCAGGAGTGGACTTCTTTCGCTTATCAGTTCTCCGTTCTCCGTCCAAGTCCCTCCGGCTATTGGTTACTGGGCGAAGGTACTTACCGCGGTGCCCTAGCCCTCATCACTTCTTCTTCTTCCTCTTTCCTATCTTTCTTCTTCTTCACTCATTTGATCTTTAATATCTTTCTGCGGTAGCCTCCGCATTCAATTATTTCCTGTCAGGCAGGCTCGGAATCTGGCTAACAGGCGTCATATCGCCTGGCACTGTGCGAGTCTGTACTGACAACGGAACCTGCTCCTTTTCTCTTTTCCATTTGTAGCATGGTCGGTCGGACACCTTGGTATCGGGTCTGCACTATCTAGGTTGACAGGCGTTATATCGCCTGACCTTGCGACAGGCCCGATGCCAAAGGTTAATTTGAAGTGTGTTTTCGGTGGGGTCTGGCTGCAGGTGGCTGATGTTCACCTGGCCAGATCGCTTGATTTGCCTGGTGGCTCTTGTGATTGTCCCTTAAGGTCCGGCCGACTCCGTTAAGGGACCCTTGTCATCCACCTTCCTGGCATAGTAAGACCAGTCGTGGTGGAACGGCAATACGGTCCCTCATCATATCTATCGGAGGCTTCTATCTCTTCCTTCCCTCTTCCTACGAATGGTCACTGGGATCCGGTCTTCGTTATTGGGTTGCCGGATGTCAGCCATATGGAATCAGTGGTGTGAGTGGTGTCAGACAATAGTCTGTCACCACGATCAGCACTGATCCCGCGAGTGGAGGCACTTGGTGCTTCTGGTGACGCGGATGCCACTCAGTCCTGTGAGCATGCTGACTGTCATCGGCGTCATCAGCCACCGTAGTCTTGGCGGGAACATCCTTTCCCTGGGGCGCGTTTTAATACAATTTCTAGAAGCAATGTTAACTCCGAGTAGCCCTAATAAGGCATCTCGCCGGCCTAACCGGTTATTAATAGGGTACCCGTCGAGGTCCGCTTGGGTAGCTTCCCCAGCGGATGGTACACCTCCTTGATCGACTTGACTGTCTGGAGCCAAGCTTCATGTTGAAAACTTCAGGGGTTGCCAGACCAACCCCCCCAAATATGCATATAGAGGTGACCCACGAGGCCGCAGAAATTCTGCAGTACCGCTCTGCCTTGGGAGGGGGAGTTCTTGGACATGGACGTTGCGCTGAATAATTCCAACTACCACCACAGGACCACATATGTTATGAGTATAGAGCCAACAATCTAGACACAATCCCGGCTCATGAGGCCCAAACGACCCTATAAGACGCTTGCCTAGGGACGTATAGGAGATATGCAGAGTACGGTTGTACCGGAAGGAACAAAACGTCTCCTGTACCACACCCCAGTAGGGAGCGCATGGTGTAATTGGCGATAAGGAACCATATCGTGGCCGTTGACGAGCGCCGTTGTCAAAAATGATGCCAATACTTCCATCAATCTCGAAAGTTTTTTTTTGTTGCTTTAAATACCAAGCTGCGATAAGGTAGTTGATGCGCTTAACACATACGACTTCAGCCTCGTCCATGGTCTCCCGAACCCAACCCCTCCGAAGGCATAGCGGGGTGGAGAACACACCTTACCTTGTAACAGCCCGGCTAGCTCAGTCGGTAGAGCATGAGACTCGGTTTCAGGGCGTGGTTGAGCCACACGTTGGGCTAGCGATACCTCAAGGCCCCCGTTTGTTTTTTTTCGCACCCCCTCTCCCCTGGCGACATCTAGGTGGCGCGTGTTGTAACGGTCGCCCTAGAAAACATAGGCCCCTGGAAGTATGACGTCCAAGACAAGGTTACTGTCCAGTTCCCATATTCCGAATACAGTCATGTTCCTTTCAATTGAAGTTGGCATCATGGTTTTAGCAAACATTATTCTTGATCCAACAGATGTCCATATGCTAGTTAAAGATACTATAAACCTCAGAATGTTGCAGTTAAAACAAAGAAAACTTCAGGAGAAATCTTTAAATAAGCAGTATTATTTAGAAGTAGCAAAATATCTGGAAGCAGCGCAATTGGCAACACGCATTCCGGTCGTTTTGGATACTGAAAATAAAGTCCCTATTCTCTGATATTAAAACTTTCTAAGAAAGTGAATATTAAGTACAATTACTCTGGTTGTTGCTGTTTTACACAAGACATTCTTGTACTAATGTATTTTAAAACCACTGCCAAATTTAATTAAATCGCAACTTTCTTATAATTCATCTTAACTGGCCATACTCTATAGATAAAACTATTGTCTGTGTTCAATTAGATTTTTAAATTTTAATAATTAACGCCTTAAGTGTTGATCTCACTTTTATTCATATGAGGATATGACAGCAAGCATTTGATTTAAATATTAAATGCATGTTTAAACTTTGCAGTCATGTCATTCGTGCAGCGAATATCAATTTTTTCTAAAATAAATTTGAATAATTTTCGATGAACATAAATAACTATTTTTTTTCGAAAAATCATCTTTGAAAAAAATTAGATTTTAAAAAAAAAATTTTCAAATATAAGCTAATTGTAGTAAACCCAAAATTCAACGGTTAAATAAAGAGAGGCAGAGCGCGCGCTGCAAGATGCGACGAATTTTAAGTCCCGGTTCTGCACTATGCAGATAATTTTTGTCGGTTCCATTGGCGATCCGAAAACTAGGAAAGAAAACCAAGCATGCGTCATTCCTACAGCGCCTGAGCCAATGTTACAGCCCGGGCGATGGAACGTAGGATAACGGGACGTCGTCTGGAGTTCTGAACGAAAAGAAGAAAAAAGTTTTTGTTTGGTGGAGAGTCTGGATCAGATCTTGTTTGCGTACGGTGGGTTTGTTTCTGTTATTAGCGATTTTTTATTTTTCTGCTTGAAAAAATTTTTAAAGTAAGGTTTAATTCGTGCGTAATTTGAATAACGATAATGAATTACGAATATTGAAAGTAGTGCTCCACGCGGGAATTTTGTAGTTTTTTTTATTATTACAAGAAAAAGGATATATCTATATATATTGAAAAAGAAACGAAACGGTTGATTGCAAGCGCTCGTTCGTGCGAGAAACTCGAAAACTCTTGGTCCATCTCGTTCTATCATAGTGCATTTTGGCGACTAGTGGGTTTTTTTTTCGTGTGTTTCGGAGATATAATCTAACGCTTTTTGAAAGGATATAAACAAATTATAGAAAAATTGAAATAAAACTAAAAAAAAAAAAAAATTTTAATCGATATAAATAACTTTGAAATAAATACTTAAATTAGAAAAAAAAAAAAAAATTAAAGATAAAATTGAAATAATACCAATAAAAGTAAGCGATATAAATAACATTGAAATAAATACCTAAATTAGATAAAAAAATTAAAGATAAGATTGAAATAAAACCAATAAAAGTAAGCGATATAAATAACATTGAAATAAATACCTAAATTAGATAAAAAAAAAAAAAAAAAATTAAAGATAAAATTGAAATAAAACCAATAAAATTAAGCGATATAAATAACATTGGAATAAATACCTAAATGAGATAAAAAAATAAAAGATAAAATTGAAATTAAACTAATAAAAAAGTAAACTATATTTAGATTGATTTTGAAATGAATGCTAGAAAAAAAATAATTATATTCTTGTGGCGGTCGTGAATTTAAAACAAAAGAGAATTTTTTTTTTGCATGTGATTTTTGAAGGATTTGTCGAGGAAAATTACGGCTGCTAGGCAAAACGTGTAAATTTTGATAAGAAAAAAAAAATAAGCGTGCGGTTTTTCTTTAGTTTGAGTGGTGGAAAGGCGGACGAAACATAGCGGAAAAAGGGAAGTTTTTTTTTCTTTTGTCTTGTTTTTGCGAAAAAAAAAAAATATATTATATGTTAAGTTCATAACCCTAATTTTAATTTTTTTTCATGAAAATACTAAAGTGTAAAAGTATTGCTCGCATTACTTAATAGGCAATACAGAAAGTGCTTTTAGATCAGAATTACCCTAAGTATATCCTGGGTAGTCCCGTTCGTTTTATAACCAGTTAGCGCACATAAGTTATGTCCTAACTGTATAAATGCTTAAATGCTTGACATTTTTCTTCCCCACCCCCCTTTATTTTTTCTTCTCTTGAAAAGGATACGTTGAAAAGGTTTTTTTTTTTTTTGATAGCGGACGGCGGTAGTTGTGGATAAATGTAATGTTTACACCTTTTCGGTTAATACAATAAATAAACAGAAATTGACTGTTGTTAAATTTATATTGTGCAAGGAAAAGCCGGCTTCAATTATAATTTTTGTCATAATCATACAATGGTGGAATTATTTTCGATTTCTAATACTTGATAAATATAATAATAGAATAGTCGTCCGTACTGTATGCCTATTATTGAAAAAAAAGGTTAACCCAGTGTTATTATAATCATTATAACTAATAAAAATAAAACGCAAATTATACAATAAAAAAAAAAAAAAAAAAAACTGTGATGATCACTTTCGCTTTTTGTGGTTACACAGCTTCCTACTCAGGTATGGTTAATTAGTACCATGCAATGCAATGAGTAAAGTTGAAAAAAAAAAAACGTTTTAAACAAATGAATTTATTGAATATAATTATTGAACCCACCAACAAAAAAAAAAGTATGCGATATATAACAAAAACGTACCTGTCGTATAATATTATTGTCATGAACAATTATTAAAGGAAATTATATAATTAAAAAGAAGTAGAGTTATTAAAATAAATAATAAAAGTAAAATAAAGTAAAATTATTAAGGTAAATAATAATAAATAAAATGAAGTAAAATTTATTAAAGCAAGTAATAATAAATAAAATAAAGAAAAATTATTAAAGTAAATCATAATAAATAAAATAAAGTAAAATTATTAAGGTAAATAATAATAAATACAATGAAGTAAAATTTATTAAAGTAAATTAATAATAAATAAAATGAAGTAGAATTATTAAAGTAAATCATAATAAATAAAATGAAGTAGAATTATTAAAGTAAATCATAATAAATAAAATGAAGTAAAATTATTAAAGTAATTACTAATAAATAAACTGAAGTAGAATTATTAAAGTAAATAATAGAAATAAGATAGAACTAAAATTATTAAAATAAACGTTAAAAATAAAATGAATAAGTAATTTGAACATAAATAAATAGATAACCTAAAGTGAAAATAAATACCTAACTGAACTCAAATAAAGCTATTTAACATAAATTTAAAATGGATAAGTAGTTTGAACATCAATAAATAGATAACCTAAATTTAAAATAAATTATTAATTGAACTCCAATAAACATATAACATAAATTTAAACTGAATAAGTAACTCGAACTCAAATAAATCCATTCGAAATAAATCAACAAAACTGACATCTACGAGGGAATTGGTAATGATGATGGAGTAGAAACCCCGTCGGTATGGCCCCGGACTAAGGATGTCCCAATCCAGGTAAGTGCCACGCAACTAAATTTTTTTTTTTGTTTGACATGAGGCACCCCATATCATGATTGTATTCCAGTGACCACTCTTTCTTCCTTCTTCCCCTTATTAGCCCCTCTCGTTGGCCCTGGACGTTGTTCCACCCCCTCGTCGCCCCCTTTAGTTTTGTTGTTGCATAGGCACGAGCGATTTAACAGATTAACTGTCACCCCCCTCAGGCATCCAAGCACCGCGAACCCCACCCCATCTGACGAGCTAGCTAGAGCACCGCTAGTCGTGCCTGCAACCGGTGCATTGGATGCGTAAATTCGCGACACTTCCCCCGGCGGTCGAACCGTCCGAGCCACCCTTTTTTTTTGAGTCCCCTTCCCCAAGTTTTTGTAATGATAGTCTTCCGGCCTTTATGGCAATTTCCCTTCTTCGTGCCCCGGCACACCCTACCCCGACAGTTACAGAAGCCACTTATGTAGATTGAATTGAATAGTATTGAACTGAGGCCGGTGAAGGCGGCGCATAGAACATTTTGGATTTCGAATTTTGCCCACGTTTTAGCATATGTATCTTTCGTTCCTACTTCTTTTTCAATGTAAAGCTTAATCTCAGAGTAAAGCCCACTCCAATATTGTTAACGCTTGTTGTTAGGGAAAATAAGAGCTTTCAAGCCACGCCATTGTTGTTGTAATATAAACAAAAGGTTCTCAGATTACGCATTCGAAGTATCTCGAGATTTTACACATGGCGAGCGCAGCGGTGTAAAGTTATAAAATTATCCCAAATTTTGGTTTTTATGTGGAGTGAGTTAGGTTGATTTGTATGATAAAATTACAATTAAGGTTAACTTGGTTTATGTATACGGCCTTGTGTGCATTTCGGTATTCCATCCAATGATTCCAGATGTTTGGCTAGATGCTCGTTTTCGCGTGGCAAGGTGTGGCCAATCCAGTTCCTTCGCCTGATTTACTCGTCTCTCCTTTCTTGTTCGGCACGGCGCCATAGTTCTTCATTAGTAATTCTATCTTGCCCGTTGATGAAAACTTGAAGACGCGTTGAACTGGATGGTTTTGCATGTTTCCCAACCATACAAAAGAGCTGCCGTTGGAGTTGAACATGCGCAATTTGGTGTTAGTTGAGATCTCCGTCGAACTCCATATGTTCAAGGTCTAAATAAGTTGTGTTGGAATATGCCTCAATAACGTATTTAATATCCTTGTTGATTATGATCGTGTCTTCCAGAATATACTTTATTGATCAAGTTGAAATATCCGAAAAAAATGCTTTTGAAAACTTTGTTATCTGTATTTTAACGCACCTTGGGAATATTGTATTAATTCTGGAAAGACAATTTCCTCTTTTTGAAACCTGAAACAAAACACCTTTTTCCAATTCTCTAAGAAAAAATATTTGTAAAAAGATGTTTCTTGCAATGCATCGGCAAAATCGCAGAAAATGGAGATTGGACGTACTTTCAAGCCATAATAAACATTTCAAGTGAGTTGATGAAGATATGCATATTAAAATGCTTTTGGCAAGTTTGAAAAATTGAGTAATGAGATAAACGTGTTTAGTCTCTATTATGTCTTCACCATACAATTATCCTTCTATCTTAATTTTATTTTCTTCGTTTGCCGCTAGTTTTTATCAGAGCAGAGTTCCTTTTGCTGTATCAAAGAGGATAACGATCAGTCTTCGCCCGAAGTGATAACGATCAGTCTTCGCCCGGAAATTATATCAATTACAATGGACCTAAAACGACGTTCGACTTCCTTTCCCATCTATTAAACTTATTTTAGATTTTGCCTAAGGCCTTCTTAAGGTGTGACATAAATTTTGAATTTCTTGAAAATTCTAGGTTGGTATTGGAAATTTAGTAATGTAGAATATTATGTTATAATCTAACATTTAGCCTAGAAAGGGGTTCGGGTCTCACGCAATTGAGATGGTTGTGTTTGTAAAAATTTGAATTTATTGATTTAGGAAATCACTAATGGCTTTTGCGTAATAATGGTGGTCACTTTTAATGTATTTAATAATAATAGACAAATTATTCATTTATGGGATAAGTTATCACGCAGATGGATCGCTGTCGATCGTCATACATTCATTTTTTTGATATATCCTTAGATTGCATGCTGTTTTTCGTCAAAGCGGTATTCATCCCAATATTTTTTGCTGTCAGAAATGCTATGGCTGATTTTGGAAATCGAATGGGAATCGACTATCCCGCTTTACTACAGGCGACAGCAAACGAAAGGCAGATAATTTCTATGGGAACTGATCAACTCATGAAGGAGTGAATCGAAAAACAATATTATCGGGTGTCAGCCGTCACTGAATCTATGCATCTTTTCCTGGGTCTGCCTACTGGTATATTTCACGAAATTTCTGCTATAATGATACAGATACGGTTGTCCTCTATCCTAGTTACGTGGCCGTGTGGTTTTAGTCTATTAATTATTACAAAGGTTGAGAGTTATGGTCCGTCAGAAATGATAGAATCTGAAAGATGATTGAATCTTCTTCGCTGTATTCCATCCTCTCTCGTTGAGCCTATTATTTGCAATCACGCGATACCGCTTTGGGGCATCATCTGATGGTAACTACGCCTTGTCCGACTCCTGGGATAAAACTCTTCGTCTATGGGATTTGGCTGCTGGAAAAACAACCCAAGGATGTCCTATCAGTCGCTTTCTCAGCTGACAACAGGCAAATTGTCACAGGATCTCGGGACAAAACCATTAAGTTGTGGAATACTTTGACTGAATACAAATACACCATCCAAGATGATGGCCACATCGACTGGGAATCCTGTGTAAGATTCTTTCCAAATCATTCCAATCATCGTTTTATGCGGATGGGATCGTACCGTGAAAGTCTGGAATTTGGCTAACTGCAAGCTAAAGAACAATCACCATGGACACAGCGGCTACTTCAATACTGCCACTGTTTCTACTGGCGGTTCCTTGGGGACATCCGGTGGTAAGGATGCCAAGGCTCTTCTTTGGGACTTGAATGATGGCAAGAACTTGTACACTTTGGAACACAATGACATCATCAACGCATTGTGCTTCTCACCTAACAGGTATCTACTGGTTGTGCGTCACTACACTGTAAAAAATTTCTGTGGTAATTTTACAAAAAACATACTGAAGTTTTATTCACAAGCAGTTTTGTAAATTTGCAATATATATTATTAGGAATATTCCAATTCTACTTTACGTATTTTTACCAACTGTGTAGTAAGTAAATATACATTATTTGTGGGATGTAAAAATACAATCAGTACTGGAGCTTTCACTTCATAGTTTTGTAAATTTCCAAAAGTTTTGTGTATGCCCTCTCCCTATAACATAAAAATAGCATTTTACTCACCATACAAGGACCGAATCGCAATAAAAGCATCAAGCGTCAAGCTACAAGATTCAAACTACCAGCTTCAGCTGAGTTTTGCTTTATTTGAGCACTGCAGCTTGAAGCTGTGAATGTGAATCATTGTACAAACCGTTTTTTTCCTAATTTTTGAAGCTTGAAGATTGCAGCTTGAACCTTTAATTGTGCATCGGCCCAAGCATCAAAAAATATCAAAAATTTCTTGCCTGTTACAAGAACTGCCCAGACCCTGACCAAAGTCAATGGTCTGACCTTAACTTAAGAACAATCGGGTATATATGCTTAGTATTCCATTGTTACCTGTGAATTATATCTATGAGAGGGAAAATTTAAACCTTAAATTCCAATGAACAATTTGTAATTTTACTGAAAATATAAGTTCTAAAATTACGCCTCTTACTGTAAAATTACAGTACAAAGTTCAGTAACTAACATTGATAAATAATACTAAGAAATATTGTAATTTTCCTACATAAAAGAGTAAAATTGCAATAATTGTGTATTAAATTAGTATTTCATATCGCGATTTGTAATTTTACTGTACATTTGCACTGTGTATTTACATATTTTTTTACAGTGTATGATCCTTCTATTAAAATCTGGGATTTGGCATGCAAGAAAACTGTTGAAAAATTGCGCCTAGAAGTGGTTTCTACAGCACCAAAGGCTGATCATCCTCAATGTTTTTCTCTTGCTTGGTCAACTGATGGACAAACACTATTCGCTGGGTATTCCGATAATACAATTCGTGTTTGGCAAGTTTCTATCTCTGCCGGTTAAGATATAAGGCAGACATTTTCTAACTTAAGTTTGTTTAACGTAAACACAAATAAATATATATAAATAAAAGTAGATACAGGTCGAACTATTGTTTTGCAGAGTGAGAATTTCGTTTTTCTGTGCATAAATCTTGAGTGCAGTATTTATTTTTCGGCATAAAAGGCTCTATTAGATAGTAGTCTTCGTCTAGTTATCTCTTCCTTTCCTTCGTTTGTTTTTGTAATATTAGGCCCAAGGTCGACTGTTTTATCGACTACTTCTAGGTTGTTTTCGTCTATAGTTATATTTCTTCCCATACTACATTTGAGTTAATATACATACTCCAAAAAAATTAAAAAGTGGTAAGAAGGTTTCAAGAATCATATTCATAATATTATGAACGCTTTTGTTTTAACGCAAAAACCAAATTTGCAAGAAGTTTTTAGAAGTGGAAATATAAATGTAAATTTTGGCTCAGGTCATTATATTGGTGGCCATTCTAAATCTCTGTTCGATCTGCGATGTAGAAGTGTTCGACCATAAATTTAAGTTGGAAAAAACGCTATAAAGTCCACGGAAGAATAAGAAAGAATAGGATCTAAAAGATCAATTCTACAAAGACACCTTCATGAAGCTCAACTGGGAAGAGTAATATGAGATCCACAGTAATTAGCTAATATTAACAAGCATTTGCTTTAAACGGTTGTTGTCGTCAGATTTACAATAATAATATCATGTTCAAATTCAAGTTGTTATTTTGTTTTGAACAAGATTAAAATTAGCTACAACATGTTGCAATAATGTCGATGCTATTTGAAGGCAATAGAATTAAACAACGAAAATTAGTATTCTTCATAGATGGAGATTATATTTTTTAAAAATTATCAGGGTTTCACAGCAAATTTAAATGCGAAAGTAGATTGCAACTAAAAACATGTTGTATTGTTTTACATTGCAGAAAAATATGGTAATTTGTAGCAACTTTAACTTGATTTTCCTTGATTTAAAATATAATCTTTTGGAGAGAATTTTACAGATAACACTACAACTTGCTTTATTCTATTTGCATACAAATTGTGTGGTTATAAATACTATGCTACTATTTGCCCATGGATTTAAACTTGTCAATTGAGTCCTTGTGTAATTACATTCATTGTCTATAATATAAAATATTTCTTTAATTAAATTTCGAATTATCACAAAAACGTTTTTCTCTTCTTTCTTTCTTTAGCTGGGCCAGGAAATAAGTCTGGTGCCCACGATGGTCCTAATGATCCCAATTCATCATCAAATAAAGTTTTGAGTCTTCTGATGCCGATGTTTTCTCGTAAGTCTCAAATTTTTCTTCTATACTTTATTAATAAGGTTTTATTATTCCCACTTTAATATTCACATACGAAAATAAAAGAAAAGAAACCAACATTTTACCATAATATGATTTATCGATTCGTATAATCTTTCTATAAATCACTTCTAAATGGTTGTTCTTAACACCCCCACCCACTAAATAATTTAAATATTTCTAATTAGAATTTTTGCATAATAATAGCTTCCACGTATAGATTCATAACGTATTCGTGTGATAAATTGAGCGCCATTTTAGCACTATGTCGCGAAGGTGCTAAACTGCGAACATTACATTACATTGCATACACACGAGGGAAGGCCCCAAAATGTAAACAAGGCCAGAAAATATAATCAAACGTTAGCCGGTGATTATCAACTAAAGTAATTAATAAGTTCACAGACAATTGTTGCTAATATTGGTATAGCATGCAAATTTATGCAAATAATTGACAAACATTAATCAACAACTGGAAATGCATGCAAAATCATATTATATGAGGAAAAACTACCGCATTCGCAAGGAGCCGACACCGACACTACTCAATAGGCATTCGCCGCGCATTTTAGAACATTGACGCATGCGCGCCCAGTTGGTTGCGGCTGCGGCTGCCACTGTTGACCACTTTCCGGCTTATCTTTGCTCTTAATCCCGCTCACGTATCGTTGCTGCAGGGACAGAGAATTCTAGCTGAAAGCGAATAATTGTGTCTGGAAAATGAAATTCAGCCACATCAAATTATGATCGCACAAATTGAGCTCATGGCATATTAGCACTTAGCGCGCGGCGCTTGTAAAAAAAATATCCGTTCGCGCCATGATGCATGAGCGCAGAAGCGAGCCACCAATGTCTGGGGAGTGAGCCAAGCATAACATAATAATATTAATGCGCATGCGTATATGATATGAGAAGATCGCACACATAATTGCCGCGCACTTACAAGTTGCTCTATTAGTCCTGGATAGATGGCATTGCATGTGCGGCGGCGCATTCGAGACGATTAATTACGGAAATTAGTCATTAATTAATAATTTTCATATCTTGTTTCATGCTTTTAAGCTTACGGATGAATTGGTTCCAAACAGTCTCGTTTTATTACCGTCGGAGGGAGACTCGGGTGGGTCGAGTTCGGTTGTTGGATGGTTTTTTTTGCTTGTTATATTGTGACTGTGAGTGGTGTTGCCAATGTTCTAATTTTAAGTGATCATCAATCATTTTTGAAAAAAAAAATAATAAAAATACCGGTAGTAGGTGACTTCATCTGATTTAGATATAGCGGGATTCAGAAAAGGTACAGGAAGTTGTATTTCAAAGTTGTTTATATATATTTGATCACGTTTTAACTGTTTTTTTCTACATATACATACATATCTTTATATTCAACATTTACTTAACAAAATTTTTAAAATTATATGAATAAAACTAATCGATCTAATGATGTACCTACGTCTTCTTGACATTAATTCGAATCCTATTATGGCGTACTGATACACATCATTTGAGTTAGACTGTAAACAGGTTTTAGGTACAAACTTATTATGGTCCAATAAGTTCATAAACAAACACAGCCACGATCATATTGAAAAAAACATTACAATTGCAAAAATAACTAAGGGTGGTAACCCTTTCTTTCCTTTTTAAATATTTCTAAGCAAAACTTCTTCAATTTAAAGGGTAAAAATACAAAAAAAAACCTACCCAAATGCAACTGCACACACAGCGTTAATCTTTTGGCGCATGCGTGATATAAAAACAGATTTTTTTCCGCTCAAACAAACGAAAAAAAAAGATGAAGAAAAATGGAAACTGCTTTTGCACGACCAATTACGACTGCTAATTAATGTTTCTTGGTGAGATTAATTAATTCAGTCCCTTTTACTCTTCTGTTAGTAGTGTTTCGCGTTCAATTTACTTCTTTTTGCACAACGATCTTCGGTGCTACTTTACATTCCACCATTCCTTCGGGTCTCTGCTTAAGGTCCTCGGATATAATGCAATACTTTCTTGGTATTTTATATATATGTTTTCCTTATAGGAGCTTATCCTCGCGATGCATGTGTTCGTTTCACAGTGCAGCAGCTTATACAGAAGCGTTGCACCTTTTAACATTATTTGTAGAATTACCTACCAAAGCGAGGTGACACTTGATTCACCATCTTTCGTATAGCTTCAACTTTTTCAGTATTAATTGCTCATTTGTACTAATTGCCGCGAATGAAATAACTTCAAGTCAAGTTTTCTTCTACGGGGTTTTGAATACTTTAAAGCCTTCTTTAAGCCTAAGAAAGTCGTAAGACGTTCGTATTTTTGTTTTTGTATTTTTTTTATTTTTTTTATTTTTTGCTTCTTTCATGTACAACTTTGTTGGGGTATCTGTGTTTTTTCTTCATTATGGAGTCGCAGAGGTTGCAAATTTTCAAATTGCTTGCAATTAGCTCTAGCAATTATTCGCTCCGATATCAAACAATTTTAATTAGTGCCAAATCCGTTGAAAGTGGGACAGAAGCTAGTTCACACAAGTCGATGTACAACGTTAAATATATGCTCAGATGGCAATGATTTCATAAAAGTTGTTTTTAATTAATTATGCTGAATGCGTACAATGAATGAAAAATTTAATTAAAATAAAAAAAATATGGATATGCATTTTTGTACGACATTTTTTGTTTTTTTTTGTTGTAAGGTGTTTGTGGAAAAGTGAAACGAATTGTTTTTAATTATTTTTTTCTGCTCTTTTTTAATTAAATTAAAATTTCTATTCTCGTATTGATATTTTTTTTTTGGAGACATTCTTTAAAACTGGTTGTTGCATTTATTGTGGTGGTGGTGAGAAATTATATAAGATTTCATTGATTTTTGTAAAAAAAATTTGAATGTTCCTTCAGTGGATATTCTTAGACAAAAATCTCTATATTTTGTACTATGGCTATTTGGTAACATTTTAAGATGAACTTCATCTTAAACGTAAATTTAAAAAAAAACTTGAAAGAGAAAGTGTACATCGAAAACAATTTTTATTTAAAAAATATATTATTATGAAAGACTATGTTAAAAACAAAATTAAAATATGTGTAATATTTCTTTTTTTGTCAAAGTGAAATCTTGACATATTCTTGATTTTACGAGAGATGTTTTAACATTCGTGAAGGTGAAAATTTCGTTGTAATTTTTTGTAGATGTTTACTTATGGTTCCTTAATTTCCAAAGATTATAAATAGAAATTTTGATAAATGTTTCGATATAAAAATTACATATCCAATTACTTATTTGATGTCTAAATAGATATGAATATCCTTTTACGTTCATATGATTGTCCTTTTACAGGTTGTTATTGATATGTTTTATATTTTGAAGTATTTTTATTTCGTTTAAAATAATTTTCCGTTTAACTAATTTTAGATTACGTTGAACTAATAGTCATTTGTTGAAAGATCAGTCGTTCATGAGAAAAGTAATCCTGGAAATTAATTTTTCAAATCTTATTCACTTATTTTTAAAAAAAATGTTCATATTTTCTTTTCTATTTTACCAAATAACAACCGTAATTATTTGGATCTGCTCGTTTTCACATTGAAAACTCGCATAAATTATGAAAAATGAAGTATACTTTTTGTGTAGGTACTTATATGTGAGTAGCAGTACAAGCAAAAAAAACAAAAACAAATCTCACTTTAAATAAAAATTCTGTTAGCAACTATACCTGATTTCCGTGTAATCTCTCACCTTACAATTAAAAATTCAACCTCAGATCGATCAGCAATAAACTGCTTCTAATTAAAACAAGCATCAATCAACATAGCTATCATTTTCGAATCGTGTGACTAAAATACTTGAAATAGGCAACAATTAAAGTTTACTGTCGCCTTAAAATAATGCCATTAGCATGCCAAAATAAAATTACATACAAATCACCTCAAACATCAACACACACTGTGATCATCCGCTCTGGTGAAAATAACGCCAGTCCAACGATCTGCACATTCTCTCCGATCTATCGTGCAACAACCATACATACAACAACTAAAGTGAAAGTCACTTATTCTGCCACCATCTAGCGGCATCTTATTGTGGATTATAATATAAAGTAGTAAAGGAATACAAAAAAAACAAATCTCAATGTAAAATAAAAATATATATAGTCACGCGGCAATGTACAAAATAAAACGATCGAAATCAATTAAGCGACGAGGAATTGAACAATTTCCACGATTATCTAAGTGCCCAATAAATTCGCTGTCTAACCCATTTGTCAGGGGCTATCTCTCCTCCAGCGACGAACGATTTAAGCCCGATGCGTCGGCGCTGTCTTGCAATTATCCAAATTGCATACGCGTATTTGCTTGCTGCAGATGCGCAGTGGGATTTTTTTTATAGAGTGCGCCGATTCGTTTGCGCAGAATATAGTAGACATGTTTTTTCCGATGGGGATTCTTCTTTAACCAAACAAACTTTTCGCTTACGCATTACACGATCAAAAAAACTTGACTATAGAATTATACATATAAGTTGTGGATGCTGGCATTTCGTCTATGCTAGATGCTTGTCTTTGATGTGTAATGGCTGTCTCGAATTTGGAAGTCATGTTTTTAGTTTTTTTTTCTGGGTATTTACTACAGCGTAAATGCTTTACATGCTGAGAGCTGAACGCGCATTCAGTATATAAGTTGCATTATCATTTGATTTAAACGTAGGATATTTGTGAATTTAGTTGAGCTGTTACTTTTTAAATTTGATAAAGCTATATTAGCTGAAACTGGAACCATTATTAAGGGATTTTTGAGCGTTTGAAGGAGTAGGATAGTAGCATGAATTGTATTATTGGTCATTTTTAAAATTGTTTCAGTAATATTTCGTCACAAGAACAAACCGATCGGAAATAAAATATTTAAGTTATTAATTCAGTGCCAGAACCGTAGCTTCTTCTTAATATCAGTCAATTTAGCTTGTTATTAAGAACAGTCACTATGGCAGCAGCGATCAAATTCGGATAGGGCTGCTACATTCCTGGTGGCTTAAAGTCTATGGAGGCGCAAAAGGTGATAACACCAATAAGTTTGATGGCGCGGTTTTGAACCTTGTCCTGCAATACCAAGGTAGTTTTGGGGTGCCTTCCCATATATACGTACGAGTTGTATTCAAGGCGGGGCCGAATGCACGAGTTATAGATTGAATCCAGGGCAATATAAAATTTTTCTGGTAGGTATCAAATTATAGAAGAAATTCAACAAAATTACACTTCAAGACGACTTTCGATGACCAAACTATAATATCAGAGCACTTATTTATATGAGCTAGTTGTATAAGTTGGTCGGTAAAAGCAATGAAGGACTGGACTATGTACTTGGTTATTTGAGTACATAAAATACAAAATTTTTGAAGTGAAACTTCCTTGCTCTCGTTCCGGGGATTTTAAAGTGAAAGTTCCCTTCTCCCGTTCTGGGGATTCCAGGAGGTACGAGTGAATTCAGAATTAGCCACAAAAACATGGACGTTGTATAAAACGGAAGTCGCCTTCTCACTCATTTACAGCTGTCACAATTCAGAATCGGCACTGACTTATAATAATGGACTGCTCATCAGACATTATTTCCATACAAACTCATGGTGCCAAAAATTATAGAAAAGTATAGTCCTCTCGCTCATCCATAAGCCCCTTTTGTCACCGAACTCAAATTTTGTTAAATTTCGTGTTAAGAGTTAAAATCAGATAGTGCCAAATTTGAAAAAATAAAATTTGATATTAAAAAACTACACATTTTTCCATTTTTTTTAAATATTTTTACTCTTGACCTTCAATAAACCACAAAATACGATAACTTTTTTATCTTTGCAGTAAAATAAGTACAGTAAATAAAATTCTGGAATGTTTTTAAGCGAAATTTAAAATAAAACCGCCAAAACGGTTGCACGATATTAAAGTTGCCATACCTGATTTCATTTTTTCCTTTGAACTAATGTCAGAATATTTACAAAAAGTACATAGATGGGTATAGTGATTTTTTTATTTCTATCTCTTTTCGCCATAAGCCCCGGAATCACTGACATATAGATAAAACAGGGGTAGAGAACCTCGCATGATTTAACTTAAATATTTGTAATTAATGAAAAAAAGCATTTTAAAAGGTAAATAACATCAAAATTGCATTTGTTATTTTTTTTAATAAATGCAATTTTGTTTCCATCGTCCAAAAACGAATATAAAAAATTTTTATTTACAAAAGTAACTGACGTGTTTACATGTCAGTGAAAAAAGGTTTGCCACCTATGGAACGAATTGGTGCCATAAGAATTTCCTGATGAGCAGTCCATTCTATATATCAGTGAGAATCGGCAACGAAAACAAGGACAGTTGCATGAAACGAAAGTTGCCTTCTCACTCATTTACAGCTGTCACTTTAATGTGAAAGTTTTGTAACACTAATTTCATAATTGAATGAATGCACAAGTATAGGTACTAACAATTTAGTTTCCACTTTATTTCGTTTAACATTTTGGATTTTAACAACTTAAGCTGATGAATTTTGCGATGATCACCGCCAAAAGAGCAATTTTCCATACTGTTTCAACAAAGTAGTTGATAGCGACAGCCATGATAGCAATTAAGTGATGCCATATAAATAAATTCTACCAGGAAAATATTTACAATTTATTTAAATTTGTTCATAGATGGCACAGGCATCGGTAAAGCTAAAATGGGGAGTCCGTTATTTAAAAAATTAAGATTGTATATTAAAGATTATTATTTCGTTAATATTATATTGACACTTTCACTTCTGTCTTCTTTTCTTTAATACACAATTTTTTTAGAATATTTCTTTGTGAACAATAATTTGAAAATTTTTAATCTCATTGACTAAAAAATATTCTTTGCTGAATTCACTATTCACGCCCTTAGGGGTATTCGACATATTTTAAGAATAAGTGTACCAACATCATCCATTAAAAAATTTAAACGTAGTATGAAATGTCGTTACCTATTGAAAAATCTAGGATCTGAAAGCAGCGAAATAAATTGATTGTGTTTTTTTTGAGTGGAAGACTAGAGCTCCAAGGTTGTGCCGCTTGGTACTGCCGACGATACTATCATAGAATTCAATGTCAAAACACAACCTCCAGGCGTTAAGGAATGAAGGAATGCCAACGCCAACACGCTGTGTATCAGTGTTATCTGATTTAAACAAAATTGTCTACGTTATTCAGTGGTATTGGAAGTATTTTGTAAATTCAAGCATATTTGTCAGAAAATTAATAAATATGTTTACTGAAATAAAGAAATATAGATTTCAATGTATATAAATAAGTTTAGGATCTTAAGAATCCACGTGCATATTTGTTTCTGGAAAAACGTAACTTTATATTTTTCACACCATATTTTTCTATAAAGAATAACGGCAGTTAAGATTTGCAGATATTACCTTTCACTCTCTGTTATCACAAATCATGTAAAAAGTTTAATAGAAACCTAAATTTGGACTCATACAAACGACCATTAAATTGTGATCACCAGCAGCTGGCTTTTCACTAGGTCAGTATAAAGCTCCTTAAATTGCAATTAATCCAATTAAAATTCTCACATAATTAGGCATCCGAAAACGAATTGCTTGTTGCCTTACTTACTTCGCGATCTGCACCTGTTGCATGTTCCGAGGTAGATAACAAATGAAACATGGCCAGAGTTTCACACTAGTTTACTGACAATGTTGACCTTTAACGTCACGATATCGAACAGAGAGCACTTCACTTTATATAGATTCAGTAATTAATCTTTGGATGTTTTTTTTAACTCTCTAGAAGCAGAGAGACAACTTCTGCAAGTTTTGTGTTAATTGATACGATAAACATAGTTAAGAAAAGAGCGGATGACCGTTGTCGTCGTCTGTTCTCCCGGTCAGGGCTTTATCCATTCAATAAAAAACCCAAAGAATTCTGTTAATACAAGGCACAGTCTCAAGAAATTTTCGACTTCCGATCATGATGGTCTGTAAATTATTCAGCTTATAACAGGTTCTGTATCCCCTCGAATGACGCTCTTCCCGTAAAATTCAGAGTAGCATAAACTATGTTTTAAAGAAGTAGTCAATGGGCAGCTCACAGGGAAAGGAAATTTATTCAAATTCAGTTGCTACCCGATGTGAACGACTGGTTGTACGATATACGGGCTTCTGTAGAAACTAATTAGGTGTTAAGTTGTGGATCCTATCTAATTGCTGGATCTGTTTTGAATTTTCATACCCGACCATAATCAATGTCAGTTGACAGAGATACCCTCTCTCTTCCTGCCCTTTTGGGTGAGTTTTGGCTCATCCTTTTTTTGTTAGTTTCGAATTAATTAACTGAAGTGCTTCTTTCGTAATACTATACATCAGGCTGAGGTCATCAATGGGAGCGGATGTCGCACAGAATGAATTTCGAATAACAGGAAAAAAAGTAAATTTCCAGGAAAAATATTTCTCACTAAAATTTTATCTCTTATCACGTTTTAGGCATCTTCAGGCCGAAAAGAAAGGGGTTTTTTTGAATGAGAATCGTTTAGATCGAACCATCTGTGTTTGCCTCTCTTGATTTATATCGATCCCGGTAAATGTCTCCAATTAACTGGCATTATTCCGACCACTGTTTGACGTTCTTTATGCTTTTTTATAGCATCTGCTATGCAATTACAATAAAATTCAATTTTTAACACGAAACCGAAATCAAAAGGGGTTGTGAAAAATCACCTTTAACACTATCGAAGCGACTCCACAAAAAACAAAACAGAAAAAAAACACGAAAAGACAAATACACTGTAAAGAATTCCACAACCCGAAATTTACTCACTAGACCCGAACCAGGCATTTTTATCGCTCATTAACTCTGAACATGATGCATCAGAAATGCATGCCTCGGAGGCCAATTATTTATGCTCGCGACGGTAGCTCAACATTTGACGTTCAACATATTGTTGCAGAACATGAAGACGGCCGACATCTAGTTGATAGCATATGGCAGCACGGAAACAAAACTTTAACATCGTGGATATGAGACGGTATCACTAATGATGCAATTAATTAACGTTTTAATTTCCCCTCACAGATTTTAATTACAATGGCAAAAAGTTAATTGTCGTTGAAATTACATTCAATTTCGGTGGAATGATGGCATTCTTTTCAGTGTTATTGTTTTGATAATGGTGGAAATTTAATTTTTGAGATAAGTTTTTGTTTTTGTTATGCTATTTTCTTTGCAATTTATTTTTTTATGTTTTAATAAGAATACGAAAGTCATGGTTGATAAAAGTTCTTTGTATTAGAAATATATAATTAAGTATATGTAAGCAACGATGAGCATAAATAGAAACTTGGAATTTTATTTTTCAAAAAAAAATTGCCTTATCGCCTTATTTTTGATTCGGAATTAGTTTATTTGCTCAAGTTATCAAAACAAGATTCTAAACGAGAGACAAGTACACGCGTTTGTAATTGAAACAAAAAAAGGAAAATCAATTGTATTTGTAACTTCATAAATGACAAAAAAAGCTATTTGAGGCATAACGAACTTGATATCACAGAAATGCATTTCAGTACTCACAAGTTAACTTGTAGGTTAATTCTGTTGTTTGTTTTGTTTTTGCTGTTGCCGCCTTTGTTTCGTTTTGTTTTGTTTTTATAAAATTACATTGAATTAAACTAGTCAAGTTCGAATTGATATTTCTTATATGTAGAATATAATAGCGCATTTAAAAAAACTCAAAAAAAATTTTTAATTCTTTTCTAGTACAATATCAGTTTTAAATATTTTAATAAAATAGCAAAAGGAATGACGTAAGAAAAGCTCTTTTGGCTTGACTCAAAAATTATTAAGCTCGAAAGTTTGAAAAAGCTCTGAATCTTTTGCTTTTATATGACGTCACAAAAGCTTTGCTTAGCGCGGTTTGAATATTTGCTCAAGCAATTAAAAAGGTGTAGTTTTATATCAGTTGCAGTAAAGGCTTTTGTTGTCTTCCTTTTTATTTTATTTAATGCATTTTCTGGTTGTAAATATTTATATGTTTTTGAGACGTAAACATTGTCAACAGCTATAGATTTAAACTGTTTTTTTTGCCATTATAAGGTTAGAAATTTTTTAAAGAGTGTTAAACACGACTATTATTGGAAGAAGAATTAATGAATTTCAGTTTTTTTCAAATTGCTTATTGTTATTATTAGTTTACACTTTTATACAAAAAATGAGATTCTGATATCGCAAATAAAATTAATAGAAATCTGAATCATAAACAATTATATTATATAATGAAAGATGGGTCGGCAATAAGTGTGTCAGGGAAATAATCAGATAAGACGACATTTAAACATTGATGATTACTAACTCATTTATTTCTAGTATTATTTTTGTAATGGAAATAAAATTCCAGTGTACGTGTATTTAAAGAATATTGCACACATTTGTATTTTGTTGTAAATAGATTGGAGCTGTGTCAATAAAATTTTATTTTATACAAAAAACAATATAGTAAAGAATGTGTTAAGAAAAATCACATAAATCATATATATTTTTCCTTTCTAAAATGTTTAAATCCGATTATAACTGGACACCATATAATACTACTGGAATATGACGACGTTTTAAGATAACCAAATAAAAATAAATTAGCACTATTAATCCTTCTATAAAATTAATTACACAATTTCCGCTTAAATTTTTTGTTTAGATAAAACACGTTCTCATTTGTAAATGTCTTTTTTTTAATAGATTTTGCTAGTATATAATAAAATTTAATAAAATTTAAAATGTTCGTCCTATAAACCTGTTAATTCGGTTACACCTTAAAAACCTGCCCACTTATTTGTTAACCAAATAATTAAAATCGAATTAAGTAAAGAAATCTCACTTCCGTCTTATGTATGTGTATATATAAATATATTTGATTTTTTTTTTGGTATTTTTACTTAAGTTTTTTTTTCTTTAAAAATTCAAAAATTTTAATATTTCACAATCCCCTAAAAGCCTGTCCGGCATAAGTCTTGAAATCGACACAAATTTTTCATTTTTCATTTTGATTAGGAAAACAAAAAAAAAATATTATCAAAAAATACATTTTTATAGCTAATAAAAATAATAAGCAAAAATTTGAATTTCCAATAAAAGCCAAAAATTAATAACCACCTGGCTGCAGTCTCAAGCCATCGAAGAACGATAAAATTATGGCGGGCCGAAATCAAGCAAAAATTGTCGATCATAAAAACGATATTCCTGCGGAGAGCATCTTAAGAAATAAATACTTAATAAAAAAATAATCTTGAAAATTTATTCAAGAATTCAAGGAAACCCATTTCTCATCGATGGAGCTTTCGCAAATTCATCACACTATTCAGCTATTCACCGTATTCTGCCCCGTCGTCTATAAAAGCTCGTTTATTGCCCATATTATAATTTGTTTTTATCGTCGGACGAATTTATTAAGATTCAATAATTTTTTGATTCTGTTACAAAGACTCCCCCCACCCACCGCTCCCTGAGAGCTCCATCTCATTACTGGGACGACCATGTGTGGGCGGTGACACGAATTTATTAGACATTTATTATAGATTTTCATCTAAGTAGATTTTTATGGCCTTTACACTGGCATTATGTTAAATAAAAGTTGTAACGAATTGCTTATCTTTTATCCAATTTAATATCGTGTTATACGAAATAAATGTTAATTACCAATTAAAATGTGAATAAAGAACTCGCAAAACTCTCAAATTTAATACAGTCCAGTCATGCGGTGCGGGTGTATGTGTGTGTTCCCGCGCCCTGTTTAAATTTTCAATTTTTAAGCAGAAAACACATAAAATCAAGAAACATAAAAACTGCGCAGAATGCTTACGTTGCGCAATGTCCTAATTGGAGGCATTTTATTGATACTCTTTATCTGCTCATTATGTTTATATAAGGCTGTAAAGATATATGGTATCAATTTGTTCATACCATTCAATAGACCAGTGCTTATATGGCTCAGGTGGGAATGCAGTAATTGTTTGTTAGACCGCACAACGCAGGTGATTTCTGAGAAAACTTTAGATTATTTGTATTGAAAGATTTTTTCTAGCTGCAAATATCTTGTACCTATCATATTTGCGGTATGAGTTCTTGAGGGTATTTCGAGAATTTATTATATGGTTAAGATTTGTACATCGATATGTTTGTACCGTTTGAATGGGTTTTTACGTTTCAATGGTAAAATTTCATTCAACTCTTAGAGTAAAAAAATAAAAAAAGTAATTCTGGAACAGAGTACAGGTGATTTCAAGATTCGTAAAAGCAACGCAAAAATATTTTTAAAGATCACCTGGGCAATGAGTAGAGATAAACGTACACATTTTATAAATAGTTTTACAGGGTGCGTTTTATGTTTCAGAGCAATTTTGTTTGGCGGCCATTTTGGTTTTTCTGTCATTTTTTGTCACTTCATATTTGACAGTTGTGGATAGTAGAAAATAATAATTTATTATGAAAAATCGAACGCCCCAACAACGTGTTGAAGTTATTAAAACATTTTATTGTGAAAAAAATGGCGTGATTTTTTCTGTGTTAATCATATGCCAGCCTAACGGGAAATGGAGTACTCCAATAGCCATGTTTAAGCACTACTTAAAAAGTTTACAGCGCTTCCGTTCCCATACCAGTTCAATATACTTTTTAACATTGCATGTCATTGCATGTCATTGCAGAGGAGCATACCTTTTTATGCTTCTTCAAAAGCGTTCTAGAAGCATTATAAAAAAGCTTTTTAATAAAAAATATTCATGGACGCCTGTGGATATGTGAATAAATAAGCTTCGGTTTTGTTCGCCTTTTGTAATTATTTTTTCGCCTTTTTCGCGAGTGTCGATTCTCCAAGCGGTCCCCGTGCTAAGTACTAAACACGGCCCATAGCTGCTTAACTTCTGTAATCGAAAGAAAACCGGTCTACTGAGTATGCTAGTGGCACGATTTATTGTCATTAAGATAATTGCCAGTTTTTCTCGTTCTATAAAACTTCTAAAAACTCCAGGAATGCTGGAGTATATTTGCAGCGCTCAAAATAAGCTCCCCTGAGCAGCGCTCGCAATTTTTCCCAATGGAAAGTAAATCAACCATTCAACATATAATGAATAATTTTGAAAATTCTCATATACTAGGAGATAAAGCGAAGTATGGGCGAGTGTATGTGACCGTCCGAACACCTCTCACCGATGCCGTATCCTGTCCGTCCGTCCATTTGGTCATTGCAGCAATTCTTTAACCGCTCTCTGCCATCGCCTATAAGCATCAGCCATAAAGTCCTCTCATGTATGATCACCGAATCCTGTCATCGCTTCCGTCATATCTTTCTAACTAGAAGATGCTGTTCGGTACTGGTTATTATGATAGAATCGTTGGCAGTGTTCTACCTGTGACCTCTGCTCTACATAAAAACAAAAATAACAAGAGGCAACATTGATTATGATTATGATGATACTACTATAAAAAAATATGTAAATGCATTACAAATCAATGTTATCCCAGTAAACCCATATCATAAGTAAAGTTTATTACAGGTTGCTGTAGACAAATCTGTTCGTCGATTGTAGATAGTTTTCAGTTTGAGCTGATATGTCCATTACTGCCGAGAAGCAGCTTTGTTATGAGGCAAAACCAAATGCTAAAGCGGCTGAAGCACAGCGCTCAGATATAAAATTTGAAAAGCTCTGGAAAACCCACTAAGCTCAAGCAAGCGAAGCGTAGATTAAGGTTGCACCTCCTCACGCCTCCCTTGCTCAAAAGAACCTTTTGTTGTAGAAGCAAGCACCCTCCCCGGCTAGCATTTAAAGGGGCATGCCTCATTCAGCAAAAGGTTAGGTCAAGTTAATCGTTTCCGTAGTGCCAACTAGATATTAAATATGGTATCTAATAAAGCTAGTTCGACCGGTCTGTCATATGCAATGACTAGTAAAAAGGCTTATACCCCGGCTTCACCGGCCAACTGCGCAAGTTCGAGCAAATTAGGGTACTGAACTCCAATTTTTGGCTGAGTTCCCATACATTTTCAAATTTTTGAAGTCAGGAAAAATAAAGCCTTCAATCGACGTCTTCATAAAAAAATTCTGAATTTTTGTATGAAGAGGTCGATTGAATCAACTTATACCCCGGCTTCAGCGGCCGAAATGCGCAAATTCGAGCAAATTAGTGTATTGAGCTTCAATTTTTGCCTGAGTTCCCATAAATTTTCACATTTTGAAGTCAGGAAAAATAAAGCCTGATTTCGCCCAACAGAACATGAAACCAAGCTTAAAAGTAAAAGCTCGCTCAAAAGAGAGTAATCAACTGGAATAGTGGAATGCCTTTCCAGTGAGCTTTTGAATTTCTGACTGCTGGCGAAAAAGCAACAACAATTTCAAGCACTGAACTGGATTTTAGCCGGTGAAGCCACTTATGTATGTGGATTAAACTGAATATTCTTGAACTGAGACCGCCGAAGCCGGGGCATTAGTTCGAAGGGTAGGTAACGAATAGACAATTTCGAGGGGAATTTTGGCGATGTTGAAGGAGATACCGATAAAAATTCTGTTTGAACTATTGTTTGTTATAAAAGTTTGGAAACGGTTCGGTTTCTAACGAAGGAATAAGCATCTCTTGAAGGATCTTAGGTTCTGCGATGATTGTTTAGTTGCAAAGAATGAGCGTCGTTGAACACAGTAGTTTTGAGCCTAATTGTTTTGAAACAGTATTTGGGATTGAGAGCGCTCAGTTCGTCACAATTTTTGAAGCCCTATTCATGAGCTAGTTGTTAGTATTGGGTTAAAGTACACCTTTGATATCGTGCTAAAAACGAGCTAACTATATTCAATATTCTGTTAGTTTTTTGTTGATTGGCGTGAAACACGTGGAATAATACTCGTATCGTATAAATTTTACTTTGCAGTCATATTCGAAGTGCATAAATTTTTTCTAAAGATTCACATTTATTGTTGTTCAGTTATGGGATGTTAAGAAATTTCTCAAAAATGGGAACAGATCTGGTAAAATCCCGAGATTTAGTTTCTAAAAAATTCAAATATAAAAACAAAAACAGTCATCAAAAACAAAATCTTTTTAACAAAAATATAAATTAAAACGTTTTCCTCTTGTTTTTATCAATTTGTGGTGGAAATAACTGCAGGAGGGACAACGATTCTTAATTACTGCAAGATATTAACGGCTAAATAAAAAACATTAAAATTAGCATAAATGCTAATTAAGATGCGCCGAGGTTAATTATTTGGCAGAAGTGACAAGAATTTCGTTTCATCTCGGCCGATATCCAAAATGCTAAAATATATTGCCGCAAAAGACCAAAAAACGCAATCGCTCCGCAATTCCTTATCTTTAATTAAATTCAATTTTTATCAAAACAGACAAATTGCATTCAGCACCGTCCGAAGGTGGCTACTAATGTCCCTCTTTCTCTTGTATCGTCGGTTGCCGCATCTGCCGTTTGGCTCCTTCGGTAGAGTCTCGTTGGCGGGGGTTGGTGGAGTGTAGTGAAGTAAATTAAATCAACTCGTTTTGAAATCTATTAATTTACATCAGCCGCCAACTGGATAAGTAGTTTCATTAAAGAATTTTCAACGAAATTGATTTAGCAATTTATATTCATGACCTAAGCCTAAGTGGACAGATAGCTGACATAATGCGCGTGTCTATATTAAAATTGATTCGTCTATTCCGGCGGAAGGTCTCCGTTTCGCTTTCGATGCTGCTGCGATAAGTGCCAGATGACAGTGTACCAACACTTGTTGGGGCGTCATAGCTGTCAAAAGTGCAACTAGACCAGATAAAAATTGTTTGCATGTAAATATAGCCGTATATAGTGGGATATAGCTATTACGCTACGAACCAGAATATGTAGTAGCACCCCCCTTCAATATTTGCCTCAAACACCAGTGAAATACTTAAGTGACGCGGGCATGCGCACTGTTGATGAGTGTTCCTTAACTAATAGACCATTAGTGCGCAGGCATTTCAACTTCTATAAAATTACGTACGATCAATGGGGACTCTTCTAAAAATAAAATTTTCTCACTTAATTTTCATCTTGCGGCAAACGACACTTCTATATCTGCGCGACTGAGACCATATCCCAAAAGGCATTTTTAGAGCCGCTGGTAGATGGAGTCGATGGTGTTGGTGCGGTAGTGGTGATGGTGCTGCCGGTTTTGTAGAAGAAGTTGCAGTTTGGGATATCTTAATTTAAAGAAGGCGCAAGGGAAATGCATTCGGAATCGTTCACAAGGCTGACAATGCATGTTACTGGGATGTTTTTTGGGCATTCCAGAAATTCGTAATAAATCTTCCTACGGGAGGGGAAATTGTTTAATTTATGGGATTTTTTCCTTTGTTTATGATAAAAAGATTTTTAGAGGACGATTATCTTTGGATGCTTTGATGCGTTCCATTAACAAACGAAATAAATTAATGGAATGTGATGTGTTAATTAAGACATTGTAATCGGTTAAGTGCGCTGCAAATGTTAGGTATATATGGGATACAAAGTTTTACATTCTTGCACTAATAGTGATTATTATTTGAAATTATATTTCTAGCTTGATGAGCACAGTGTAGAATTTGTAGATAACTTTATATATTTAGGGTTAATCGAGGAATACCTTTAGCCGGGAGTTTTCCTTATCCGCAATCGGTGATATGTTTAAAACGCTAAAATACCAATTCCTGTAAAATGTGAGAATTTGAGGCTTGGAATTCTTTTCTAATATTTTCGAAAATCACTGGGATTTTTTATCGCAAATTATGCTCACGTTTTCGCATATCGATCTCTCTTACTTCTTTTTCAAGTTCAATCTCAGATTAAAGAGAAGTTTACATCCCAACTTCAAAGTGGAAATGCAATTTTGGGCTCCTTTATCGCATAGAAGCTAGTATGGTTCTGTTTTTGTTTCACCAAAGTGGCAACAGAAAAATGCAACCTCAAAGTAGGGCTCTACTCTACTTAACGAATGCGTAAACCGAAAAAAAGCTTTTAATTTCGTTAAATTTCAATATTATAAAGCCTATTCGATACCACTTTCCCTGGTTTTTGTATATTTACCTTGTTTTCGACAGTTTGAAAAATCCATTAATTTTTTTTATTTCAAAAACGAAATGTGTAAATGTTTGAAACTAATAAAATTGTATTTTTTACTACACAATAATTTAATATAACTATCTAAAAGGCTTTGCAGCTCATTAAATTGTTTCCTCTGCGACCTTGTTAAAAATTTTACGTTTGACAGTTGTAAAAAGTTTCGAGCTTTTGACGAAACTTTGCGCTTGAGTTTTGTACAGGGCCAATTTGTTCTTCCACTTTGTGTTCGGGATGTAAACTCCCCTTAAAAGCTCACTCTTATATTGTTAACGCTTGTTGATATGAAAAATAAGAGCTTTCCAGAGCCACGTATGAAACCATCACCTCACATGTCAAAGCACGGCATTGTTGTTGCAATTTAACAAAAAAAGCTCTCAGATTATGCTTTCGAAGTACCACGGCTTTCGAGATTTTACCCAAGACGACGAATGCGTTGTAAAGTTATCAAATTACTCCCAATCTTGGGGTTGATGTTCATGTTAAACTTAATGGCGCATTAGAACGAATCAAAAGCTTGGAGAGATGAATAACGAACTAAATATTACGATGACACGGACATGTTGTACCAAACATTTGAAGATAGAATGCTAGCGAGGATTTTCAATAGTGGACCCACAGGAAAAATAATGATAGGTCAACAAATAAATGAACGGATGAAGTTTTACGAGTTATACGAAAACTACGTAAGTAACTGAAAAGAACTATAAAAACAAAGAGGGATTGGAAGAAGAGACTTCAACCACTCAAATATCTCAAATTGAATATCTTCAGACAAGGATCCCATTGCTTGGGAATTACTTAAGGGATGCCAGCAGCTCGGGCTGTAATATACAAATTCTACATTCATTCTCGAATACCCCTCATTTATTCGGACCGAGGCTTCGAAAACTACCCTAGCGTGTGTAAATATGCCATTCGATCCACGATCGATATTTTGAGCCACCGTAGGTCGATAGCACCTTTTATTACGCATTCTACCAACGTTCGTGAACAGTACAACTGGACTGTGGAACAATCGTACGCAGTGTGTATTTCCGAACTCCTACAACATCCAAGAGTTCAAACGCAAGGTTCATCGCTTCTTATCTCTCGACGTGATCAACTTTCAACTTTTTAGTACTTGTGAGTAGAGCAGAAAAGGAACACCAAATTTGTTGATTTGAGTAAAACCTAACCTCAAATTTTTAATGTTACTTCATTTATTTACATTAACTTATTAGAATATTATTGGAAGCTTCTCAGTTAAGTGAATAATAATTCACAATAGACTACAAATGGCGACTTTCCCTCTAGCGGTTTAAATTCCGTAACTACAAGTGTTATCTACTCGTATGTTAGAGAATGAGTAGTTGCGAAGACTCACGAGTAAAAAATAGTAAAAATGAGTAGAAAAGGAACGCAGCTATTGATTCTGATTCCTGAGCTTAGAACTGCCACATTAAAAAAGGAAAATACATATATAATTTCATAACCACTTAAGACAAAAGTTTTGTTTGATCTTACATATTTAGAAGTTTGGTTCAAAATTTGGTTAAAATTTCACAATCAATTGCCTGCCTCTGTGATAAAGGGCAAGTATACTACAAAATAGTAAAGATCAATAGTTACGGAATTGCAGATGTTTTCCCCTTTAACATAATTATTATTTTCCCCTCTAAACTGCAAGAAACTAAAACAATATTTTAATTATTTTTATTTTTATTTTTCAGATAACAACGAACCTCCACGTATTAAGTGCAATTTAAGAAAGCATAAGCCAAATCGAAAGCCACGAACGCCTTTCACAACACAGCAATTACTATCATTAGAGAAGAAATTCCGTGAGAAACAATATTTAAGTATTGCCGAACGTGCAGAATTTTCATCATCATTAAGGCTGACAGAAACACAAGTTAAGATTTGGTTCCAAAATCGAAGAGCTAAAGCGAAACGTCTTCAAGAAGCGGAATTAGAAAAAATAAAGATGGCTGCACTTGGAAGGGGTGCACCTGGGGCACAGCTGTATATGGGCTACTTTCATCCAAGTTTAATGCATTTAGGGTAAAATAAAATTAAAAACAAAAAACAGAATAAAAATTGTATTGTTGATAGTATTTCTAAGAGTTTTAGTTAATTATTAATTAATTTTTTCTTTTAATTTTTTTTTTGTAAATATTCCTTTAAATAATTTGTTAATTTTTTTGTTTAATTAAACAATAGATAAAAAATATTTTTTTTTGTTACAAGGATAGTTGCAACCAAAAACTTTAATCTGTTAAAAAAAAATCTGATAAAAAGATATACTAAAACATTTCCGAATTATATTTTGCTTTTGCATCAATTTAAAAAGAAACATTTTGTAAGAATTAAATTACAATAATATCAAAAAGATTTACTAAATTCTCTAAATGTCACACAAAATTCTTTTCCTTAAATGAAAATACACACACAAAAAAAAAACTAATTATTCTAAAATGTAAATATTAGTTAAGTTAAATATATAAAAAAATTTGTACATAATTATAAACGATAAGTAAAGAAATAAAATTATTTCGTGTGATTATTTGTCAAATTTAAATTTAAGTAATTTACAAAAAAAAGCAAAAATTTTAACAAACAAAAAAACAGAAAAAGAAATGCACACACAAGAAATTAATTATTAATTAATTAAAAATGTAAATAAATTAAAATAATAATTGTATAAAAAAAATGTAATTATTAAGGATAATTTGTAAGAGTTTATATATGAATCAGAATGGAACACGTGAATTTTTCTTTGTAATTTTGTGTTTGTGTGTATAGTTTATTATTTGTATTTGTGAATGTGTTAGTATTTATTATTCTGAAAAAGTCGATTTTGTACTTAAAAATATAATTAATGTGAATATATTGAAGAAGAAAGAAATATTTCATTTTAAATTTTATGTTTGTTTTTATTTATATTTACAATTTTTATTTCAGGAATTGTGCCAAAAAGTAAATACATTTGATTTATCGCGATTAATTATCCTGGAGAATTCTAAATATAGTTGAAGATTTGAATTAGGCGGTTTTTGTATTTTTTTTACATTATTTAAAAATTATTGTCAAATATAATTGATTACCAATTATGCTTAGAGCGCACTTAATGAATTAAGAGGCTGCAACTATACTCTCCATGCTACTATCATTTTCCTTACTATGACATCGATATTTAGACATACATACGATTTTAGATAGGGTGTAAAAACACAAAACTTTCTTTGTAAATTTATTAAATAATTAAAAATGCTTTCAAGTAATGTCAATTTTTCAGTAAAAACTATCTTTAAGCTGAATTACTACGTTTCAGTTTTGATTCGTTTTTTATCTATTTTAAATCTCACAGATTATTTTCTAACATTATATGGCTCTAGACCTATGTTACAAATGTAAACCAATTATAAAATGTCAATACCATAGCAAATTTAACACGAAATGCGGTCACTTTAAAGTTTTACTACTGATAGACAAATGTCGGAACGAAGGCCAAGATATTATTACGTAGTACTAGTATTTAAATAAAGTACTTTATAATTATTACTCTGATGATAATAATATTTTTCACATGATTCATGTGATATTATAATAACACAATTTACGTTAACCTTATGTTTTATATAATATTTGCTTGCTCCGCATAGGTATTTTGAATTGGCAATCCAAATTGTCTATTATCGTTAGATATGATAGTTTGTTCTTTTAACGAAAACAACACATTGGTGGTTATTCTCGTTGGCGAGTGACGTGACTACCAGGGACGCGGTGGAATGAAACTGTCGATACCTACAAACGTGTCGAGGGAAATATCACTTCACACACCACCTTGCGACAATTAGAATATGAGGTTTGTAGATCTAGTCGCCAGGAGCCTCTTAGATTGACAGAGTCTGCTCGGTTAATTAATTCCGACCTCTTCTCTTTGATGTTCGTACCTAGAGATACGGAATTGGTGAAGAGTACTCGATTAAATACTCATGAGTAGAGTCGAAAGAAATCTACTCAATGAGTACTTTTTACTCTTTGAAAAGTACTCGATTCCTTGAAAGTTGATGAGTACTTTTTTTGGCAATTCTGACAACCTTAATGTACCTATGCATTAGTAGATTTTCAGCTGGGACAGATTACAAATACTTATGTAGCTTACATCCCAAGTAAAAATAATTCAATTGGTTAATTTTTGAGAACTAGCATCGCATAGCGTTCAAATGCGCCTGCCACACAGGGTATGCACGCTCCCGTTACAGACATGAAAATCTAAAAATGCGCCCGCCAGAAGTATGCACGCCTATGCTACAGATATGAATGTATTCGTAAAAGGCCATTCCAAACGTGAGTGACGTTTTGCCAAGCGGTCCCCCAAATAAGTAGGTACTAACAACGTGCAATGCACCTTGACCTGGCAAATCGAAAGAAAACCGGTCTACTGAGTATGCTTAATGGCATCCTTTCCTCTATGGTCACCAAGGTAATTACCCGTTTTCTTCGTCCTAAACAATCTCTTAGAGCTCCAATTGTGCTCTATTAGTCTAGAAAAAGTGTGAATGTACCGTGCTTCGTTTGGACTATTCGATCCGCCTTTTCTTGATAAGTAGTAGAATGTTTCCTTAGGCGTACCGTGGTTGTTGTTGGTGTTGTGCAGTGGTTTTGATGTTGACCGTGCCTGTTTCATGCTAAAAACCGGCGAATCTGATTTTTACTCGGGATGACATAAATTCAAACCGATAAAAGCTCGTTTTCATCCCAAAATGCAAATTGTAACTCTTTTATCACACAGAAATTTGTATGTATTTCTCTTTGTCTGGAACCCACGTTCGTGCAACAAAGAGGAAAGTATTCAAATATCTGAGCTATAAAAGAGTTTCAATTTGCGTTTCCACTTTGCGTTTGGGATGTAGAAGGGCCTTAAATTATCCTTAATTGAGACAGAAAAATACATAAATGCGTAAAGCGTTTATATGGAAATTATTTACGATTGAGATAAACTTGCAGTTAGCTTGAATTCGGCCTTGAATGCAAAATGTACTCAGTACTCGATTCAACCCTATAAGTAATGATATTAGTAAAACTACTCGGTTAAAAGTATCGAGTACTGATATGAGTAGAATCGAAAGCCAAATACCGATTCCGTATCCCTATTCGAACTTAATTAATATCTAATCGATGACAATACACTTCAGAATAACATTTAAATATCTGGACCAAAAATTCCCATTCCCACGAATATAGCTTTTTAAATGTTTTCAGCTGTTTCACCCGTTCTGATGAATGTCGGTCGTTCTACATACATCTAGTATGATTCCATTATAATATAGTTTTAACAATAAGATCCTTTTAAAGCTATCAAAATTTGGTAATTTTCCAAAATTGTTAAAAGCTTAGATATTTGGAAAAAAAAATTCTTAGCATAAAATCAGCGAATAAAAGTAAAATGTGTTGAATATGAAGGATTTTTCTTTGCAGCGCCACTACTGCAATCCTTAAACCTAGATAAACTAAACTTTTTAATATCGTAGGAAAACTTCCTATTTTCAAAATAAACCATTTCGTGCTCTTTTCAATCACATTTTTTTTTCATTTTTAGAGAAACGAACATTTAATAATTTACAGGGTGCGTTTTATACTTCAAGCCGGTTTTGTTTGGACGCCATTTTGGTCTGACTGTCATTTTTCAGTTAATATCTGACAGTTGTGAATAGTAGTCGATAATAATTTGTTATGAAGCATCTAACGTCGCAACAACAGGTTTTACAGGTCGGTATGGACATCAACGTTTTAAGAAAAACCATGTCATGAGTGACGACTTGGCTTGCTTTTTTAGTAAACAGAATATCTTCTATTAGGGTATTGAAAATCCTCAATTAAGTGACTGTATGGTGCGCATTTGACGCCCGACATCATAGGTCCGTTTTTCGAGAATGCTAGCGGCAATGCGGTAACTGCTGTTATGGTGACATGTTGAAAAAATTTCTTATCCCCGAAATGAATCATTACAGACTTTCAATTGCTGAATATTTCAGAATGACTGCAGTCATGCGTTTTTGACCAGGGACCGTATTTGGTTTCTCGAGTCGATATCGACTTCTGTCGATAATTAAAAATTGGCATTTGGCGACACGATATCGACAACCTTCTCGTCTCGATAAAGACGTTTGACGTTTATTAAAAGGCTCAATTTATGCATACAATAAACTTTTAACAGTTTCTTTTTTAATTAAATATACGTGGTTTGGTGCACTTGGAGTAATATGACACAATTTGATGGTTTTCTATGGCAGCGCTTATCTGTCGATTTGGTCGTGATGTCAAATATGAAACTTGGAGAAAATCGAGAAGCTTTTTTTGTCGAGTCGATCTATCGACTCGAGAAACCAAATACGCCCCCAGGCCCATACAGCACACATCCTATAATGGAAATTAAATACATTGACCTGGAACATAAAACGCACCCTGTTTAATAGATTAGACAATTTTTCATTTGTTGAAAAAAAAATTGGTGATATTTTAGTCAAAAATCAAAAACTCAGTAATACCCTAAGTTGGGGCTGACTTCCTACCGGAGACATAGTCCAAACCTTCGAGGTTAAGGCTTTTGATATAGCCTAAGTTTTAATTTATGATTTATAGCTCTAATCTTTCGAGGTAGAGGAGCTTCAATATTCTCCTCGCTGTAGCACAGCAATGGCTCCGTTGTTTCGGGAGATGCTCCGCAGAACTGACAGCTGCAATCAAACACCAGCCATATTCTGCTCAAATCTGCCAGTCTTTGTGGATCTGCCCGGCCTGTAGGCAAAAATTGAAAGCAGCGGAGTGAGTTTGTTAGTTACCCACTCTACTATGCTGGTCTAAAACCTTCTCTATCGTTTTCGGGAGAAAGGAAGTCAGGCTGATGGGTCGACAGGATTTTGCTTTGTTGTATGATCTTCCCTCTAGCTTAAGGGCCAAATCAAATACACGAGCGTATGCACTCGAAATTTCGAGTGCATACAAATTGTTGTTGTTTTGGTGCGGCGTGGTCGAATGGAGCGCTCGTGTATTTGGCTCTTTAGGGAATAAAGACCACCCTACCTTCGCTCGAGCACCTCAGAATAACCATCAATATAGATCCCACGAGTTGCGCGAGTAAGGACGGTCACCCATGGCAGAGCTCTGCATTATTATGGGAGGGCTAAGTTAAACCAGAGATCGCCTGATATCCAGTGTTCATCGTTGGTAGTACATTCACGCAGTACCATTCACCGCTTTAGCACGATTGTTTAGACCTTGGGACTGCGGTTTTATCGAGTATGGTCTCTCTAGATTCACCGTATTCAGACAGGGGCAGCTTGATTTTTTCATTACTTTCTGGCTAGAGCTTGCTGTGCAACATTGGATTGTATCTAGGATGGTCGCCAGTACAAGGATTTTGCGCCTCTTAGCTCTAGGTTACTACCTAATAAAGTGATGGCAACAGTTTACTTGTGAGGAATAAATGCCCACCCAGCCTAGTATTATAGAGTTGGAAAGTGGTACTTCGTCTATTCACTATATTCTGACATTTTTTGGAAATTATTTATTGCAATATTTCCTCAAAATTATTGTTTCTCAGCTTGCGAAAGGACCTCTTAATAAATAACCTTTTAAGGGTTTATCAAGTCATAAAGAAGCCACACATCTGAGAAAATGACATAACGTTACTCTATAGTGAGTTTTTTTGTGTTTAAGAATGTATCACCTGTAAACCTTCCCCTATTCCCATAGTCACCTGTTGGAAAATGTGACAATCCAGTTTTCCTATTCTTGTAGTCACGTAAGTGACAATTGTCGAAACAGTGAATTTGTGGCATTCTCGAAGTCATTTATAGTGGCAAACCGTCACATATGATTGTCACGGAAAATTTTTAAGGTGATGCGATCATTTTTCTGAAATAAAAAGCGACAAAGGATAAGAAAAATGTTTTTTTTAAATATTTTATGGTGATTTAAAATTAATTTTATTTTCTCGAGTTAAAATAATAAGCAGGAGCCAATTTGATTGTCTTGTTGCCTTTATGGAGATAAACCAAGAGATAGCGAAGAGTGTAAAATGAAGCCAAAGTTAAGCGGTGTTTACAAGAAAATGCATGGAATATTCAGTGACGTAGAAGGAATTTTTTTTCCAAGTGACAAAGTTCCCTCTAAAAAATATTTAAAACCTCTCCAAGTACCTTGAAAGTAGTTGGCTGCGATATACCTAGAGTAACATCCTTCCTACCACTGACATATAGAAATGGACTGCTGATTGACAATTTTCAATCGCACCATTTTTCTCCAGAAGTAGAAAACCTTTTTTATGTAAACAAAATTTTTTTGTTCGAATTAAGGAGAAAATAACTAGTAAGATGTCTGTTAAAATTGATAGAAATAAATTTTCATCATTATTTTATATTTATTAGCAGTTTTTTCATTAAATAAATGTATTTTTTTAAAATATGTGAAGGTTGTTTTCCCCTGTTTAACGAACTTGTACAAATAACGCCAGAGAGAGAAAGAAGAAAAAACTCTATACCTGCCTATTTTTTTCTAATTATGTTGGTATCACTGACAAGCACTGAACTGTTTTTTAGTTTAAAATCGATTCATAGGGATTTAACGTGGGAGGGAGACAACAATAGTTGTTGGTACCATTTTTTTTGTATGGGATTTTGCTTATTTAGCAGTCCATTTCTATATGTCAGTGCTTCCTACTATCTACAACCCAGCAGCCAATTGTATTATTGGAAGAATCGACATTGAACGCCTTGTCTCTTTCACATTGAGTTCTAAAAACTGAGAATAGATACGAATACTTCGAGATTCTGAAATATTGTATAGTTTTTGCTTACGTCAAGCAGGGCAGCTCCAAAGGGTTTGATTTATCCCTTATTGTTTTCATATTTCCACAGAGCCTATATTTCTAAATTCCTTTTGTAGTTTGAGATAAATTGCCTTTCTAATCTAAATAACTTTCTGTTGAACTGAACTAGTATTATCACATTTTATTTCACTTAAATTGTCGTCGTGTCCTTCATCTATGAGAATAAAAATTTAAAAGTGATGTGACAAAAAATGTGACGTGAGAAAAAAGTGATGCGACTGTAAGAATCGCGGCCTACATGTACCAAATATTTCTAAGCTTTCCATAACTAAATACATATCAGAAAAATAATTTATAAAAGAACTCATTCAGCGAAAATACTACATGATAGAAGACAATAGAAAACAATGACAGGTTAATACACAAATTGTATAAAAACGTCGTTTACGATTAACTGCTGTTATTTCGTACCCACCACTAACATCGACATCTCTTCCAGTGATTTTACTTATTAATGCTATCAAAAGATAAATTTTGTATATCGTAGGTAAAGGTATCACATCGTATGGAAAAATTTCACAAATAAGTAATTCAAAAAAGAACTCAAAGAATAAAATTAAAAAAGTCACGTACGCCCAAGGTGAATAGAATTAAAGTAAATTTCAAAAGCTTTGTATGATAAATCCATAAAAGTCTTCTAATTGATTTTAGAAGGTTTGCGTCTTTGGAAAAACGCGAATTATATCTTGTTTTTCATTTGACAAGTGTGATCATTACAGCAGGCAAGTTGATAAGAGTAAATGTTAGTTGTCAAATGAAAAGAAAATGTAGCGAGTTGGCACACTTTAGAATTTTGAAGTGCCCGTGAAAAAGTAAACTATTAAATGATGAATTGGCACACTGTTTAAAAGCTAATAATCAAATAATATCAAGACTGATTTTTAGAATTTTACTGGTAAAAAAATGATCTTCCTACATTTATTCCTTAATTGTTGCTTCTTGACGGTATACGTATATTTACTACTCACAATTACCATCATCAAGCATATCTGATAAAAGACGAAAATATTCCCACATCCTGAACTGATTGAAGGTAATTTAATCACCAAACGCCAATCAATAAAAATTTTATTTTCTGCCATTTTCCATCATTTATCGATCATCAACTCGTAATTCTCCAGGAAGTAACAATCGCGAAAACAAGAATAAACTTAATTTTATATTATTAATGATTACAGCCACACACACACAAAAAAAAAAATTTAAATTGTAAATAAAAATTGTAAATAATTAATTTGTAAGTTGAGGCTCATTAAATCGCATCCGATTCATTTAACTACAGCTTTGAATGAAAAGAAATTTTGTAAATAACACAGAAACTGATTAAGCTTAAGAGGTCAAGCCATTAAAAAAGTAATGTTTAACTGTTATTGTTTCATAGTAAATAAAAAAAAATGCGAAAAAAGTTGTAAATTAAATCAAAAATGGCGCAAAAACCGGTGAAAAAATTAATTGTGAATGAGAAAGAGAGAGAGAAATTGGAGGAAGCGACGTGAGAGAGTTTCATTTGATTTAATTAGCGTGAAGCGTGAAGGGAGAAAGAAAATCAATTAAATAAAAATCAAATATCAATAACGGTTGACTTTTCTTAATTTCCTGTCACATCTTGGGCCCGGTGGTGCCCGTTCCTCTCTAGATATCCGTTTTGCTGGAGGTCCGAGGGTTCCTTCCCCAGGAGTCGTATCGTTCCTCATCGGAGCCCCCGGGTTTGTTTGGGAAGCAATTAAGTAATATTTCCGTCTAATGGGGTGATAGCAGGCCTCGATTGTGACTCCATTCGTCCATTCGCCACTCATGTTCCCCCGATATGAAGTCATCTTCGCCCAGCGGGCGGCCATCCACAGTGGGGTGCCCTCGACGCAATCGCCTGGCATCAAGGATTTTTTGTTTTGTTGTATATATGTATTCCCTCAACGGTCCCAGGACTGTAGGCTGGGGCCCCTCGATATCTCTTTCATCAATTCTTAAGCCCCATTTCACTTGTTGGGTTGCCGGAGCACCCCCTGCTGGGGTAAAGCCGATTATCACATACAAACAGGGAATTTACGTCCGCGTAATGACTTGATCGGGCCTTGGTCTGTGACGTGCCATGCCGCGCGGTGTAACGTGCTGCAAGCTTAGTAATAATAATCAATAAAACGTGATTAGCAGGTTCTCAGCTTTTTGTGAGATTTTTCGCGTTTCAACGTTGATTTGTTTTGCGAAATTGTCAATGGTGGAAAGAATTTTGAATACAGAAGGGTTGAGGTGTTTATTCTAAATGAGAAAATGCATCATGGTCGAAAGATTCGTCATCAGATCAAAAAAGTCACAGTATGCTTTGGTTAATTCGTTAATTACCCATTTCTTTGGCACAGTGAACTTCAAAGTATGACAGACTCCAGCAGGTTACATAAGGTAATTGTACTTTTATGTTAAAGCGATTAATAGACCAATTCTCAAATCATCAGTGACATCACAAATCGCAACAAAGGCATAAAGGCGTGGCGAGTCGCAGTTGTGATTTTTCGTATTCTCGTGCGCCAGTCTGACGTTATGACAATCGCAGGCTTGTGATGACATCTAGAGCTGGTCACAGGGATGACAAAATAATAATAATGGAAGAAATACCTTATTTGTAGAACATGCAAACTAACAAAACATGGTTTTTTCACACATTTGTACTAAATTCAAAATATTAAAAATAAAACATACTTTCACAGCAAACTAACAAAACATGGTTTTTTCACACGAGTGTCCGTGTTGGCCCTTTAAGGGCATTTAAATTTCCAGCCAAATCAGCCCAAAGATTTTGTATCCCCTTCCGGTTGGTGGGGCCATTTTTATTTTGTCGAATTTCAAGCTGCTCTGGAGAGGTTCTCTGATACGACTTTTTTCCTTCTGTAAAGACTTAAAAATAATATAAACAGTCAAATTTCATACTATTTACAGAAAAATTTACCTGTTTCCATTTTGGTACTCGTTTAATGAACGCCATTTCATATAAGAATTTCCCAACATTTGACATTTCCCATGTCCACCCCAATTGTGGTGGAATTCTAGTGATGTGGTGGAATTCTAGTGTGATTTTTCACAGAGAGTCGGAAACAGCTGATTTGTCACAAGATTCGTCTCAAGATTAACATTTTCATATTTGTTTATGACTTATGACCCGTCACAACTCGCCCCGGTACTTTTTGGTACCTCATCAAAAGAAAGAAAAAGAAAGAAGAACCTTAGTTTGACCCGGTGCGGCTTTTTTAATGAATTTAAAAATGGCTTTTCAAGATATCACAACAAAGGTTTCCACACAAATTCAGGTTTCATTTTGTAAATTAGTAAAATCACCGTACTATAAACCATAACAAGGCTTTAAGGCTGAATAAAGGTCAAGCAGTAAGTGTTGCCATATGCACCGCATTTCCGCATTTTGTACCACATTTTGGTAGTTGATTCCACAATCCGCATTGATTGATGCGGATTCCGCATTTTCCTTATTGAGTTCAATGAAAAAAAATATGACTTTTTAGGCACATACGTTTTTATATTTGTTTATTTATGTCGCGTATAAAAAAAACGTCATAAAATCGATCAAAATTGCGATTTTTCAAAAATTCCAACGGGATTTCATTTTCAATTGTTTCTTAAGTTTTCTAAATGATTTTCGCAATTATAAACTGATCTAGCAAAAAATGGCCGCATTGTTTTAAAGATAAAAAAACTAGATGGTTAATTACAAATTACTCAATAACTATAATGAACCGATCTTGGTGAAATTTTTTGTACATTGCCGGAACTACATAAACACCATCTTCAAGAATTTTCAGCCCTCTATGTGCAGTTGTTTTCTTGTAAACAAATAGTGAAAATAACGTGTTTTGAAAACTTTGGATGCTATTTGCAAGATCACCCTTGCACCTAGCGACCTCTAACAGGGCTTATTTTTTAGAGAATAACGAAGAGCTTTCCCAAAGCATATTTTATACTAAAAGTAAGCAGGAACGGAGCTATTGAAAGAAATATAAAAAAGTGCCTATTTTATTCATAATAAGTTAATTAAAAAGTTGTGCGGTCAAGCAATTTGTGGGAAAACTTAGGGTGTTTAACTACACCCTAAAACGAAGCGATTCCAACAATAATCTCGCCTATGGGCCAATAACTCATTTTTTATTATTTTTTTCCTTTTCGCCGACTAGCCTATATATTTACACAATTTCGAATAAGAATTCGCAGTTTTGATTGGTCAGTTTTGTTTGTCTTATTTTTTTTTGTTGGTTTTTGTTAAGTAATTCTAAATTTTTTTTTAATTCTATTTTTTAAAAAGTCCGCATTTTTTGGTTCATTCCGCAATTTCAAACCCTCGAATCCGCAATCTCTTATTCCAGGTCTGGCAACACCCTACAGAATAATGCCGGGTTCACAATATTAAAGTGCTAATTTTGCGATGTGCACACAGTTGAAGTTCAACTTTCGGACATAATTTAAATAATGTCAATAACAGGTCTTAATTAAAAAATATTCACAAAAGAAACTGCCAACAGAATTCTCGACCTTTGCTAATACTTTTGTTTAATCGGAGTTGACTTAATTTTAAAGTAAAATTTACTTAATTTTTAAGTCAAGTCTTTTGAATATTTGGCGAGATTTCTGTTAACTGAAATTGAATTCACACTATTCCTTTCGGAAAAAAATGAATGGTACTGCCATCTAAAGAGACTTAAGAAAAAAACTGAATATTAGCTTTTTATTAACTCAATTTTCAGATAATATGCATTCGTAAAGTTCTCAAATGAATTTTGTTCGGTTTGTTTGATGGGTTCTGGGCCTTGGACCAACGTCTCAGACCCTTCCTCGCGAGGCTGTCTGCAGCATCATTGCCCTCAATACCCCAGTGACCGGGGACCCAGCAAAGCCAGACTTTATTTCTTATGGTCAGGCTCTGGAGTACGTCAAAACACCCTGCAACTATTTTGGAAGAAAACTTGGAGAGTACCTTGATGGCAGCTTAGATGTCAGAAAAGATTTTAATGTTGGCGCCTTTCAAACCTTTCTCAAGGTTGAGCCTAGCACAGGTCAATTGCCTCCATCGCAACTCTGGGACAGTCCGCATAGCTCCGCTAATGGAGAGGCAAGCAAGCCGTTGCAGTTTGCTGCACTTGAGAATCGAAGAAATCTGTTTAGTCTTGGGCCACCAAACTATAGCGTCATAAGTGACCACATGAAATACAAATACAGAATTAGGCAGGGTAATGAGCGAGACGAAACCTAAAATAATTCCACTTTGTCGTTGTGCACAAAGCATACTGACCTTTTAAGACAATTCTTTAATGTTAACACAAAATCTGTAAAGAACGAACAGTAGCTGAAGATTATGCAGTGATCATAGCATGGGCTGAAGATTATGCAGTGATTATGAATCGGCCTCCTCGGACCCCGACAGAATTACGACAATCACCAATAGAAGACCACGCTGCAAAGCTGAGTATCCCGCACAGCGTCTGTTGCCGTAGCTGCGCAAAAACGAATGAAAGGGAAACACTTGCTCACTTTCTTTGTAAATGCTAGCTAGAGCCGCAGAAACTATTGTGCATTTCGTGTGCAAATGTCCAACACTAGCCAGGGTCAGGCGCAGGTCATTTGCCAGCCACATACTGAACGAGCTTGAGGATATAGCATCCAAACGAATTTGACACTGTGCTTGGATGCTATAAAATGAGTCTAAAAACCGTAACGAGCCTAAAGGTAGAAACAGAATGGCACGGCGACCGTGGCGGAGTCCGCCGCTCAGAGAGTTTCCGATACATTTAATTTGTCCGCGCCGTCTGGGGAGAAATTAAATGTATGGGAAACTCTCTGAGCGGCGGACTCCGCCACGGTCGCCGTGCCATTCTGTTTCTACCTTAAAGGTCAAAACAGAATTGCGACTGCGGCGGCGGACGGCGAAGTCGGTCGTTTAGCGCAAATGTAAAACAACGTTGTATAACGAAATTACAACTGCAGCGGCACTGCGCCGCGAAGTCGAAGTCGGCGTACAAAACATAATTTTTTTCAAACACAAAACGTCACGTCTCTCAATAGAGATTGCGGTTGCAATATCGTTATACATTAGCTAAATCGCAGTTGCAGTCGGCCTCCAACCAAACCGTTGCAGGAGTGCTCCTATAGGAGCTCAAAAGGAGTGCTAGCCTAGGCGGACATCTAATGTTAAAAAATATATGAAGAGGGAGCGGAAAGGGAGCACTCCATGCCTCCATGGGAGTGCTCTTTCATTGTCTTTGGAGCACTCAATTTCCCGCTGGGAGCTTTTACGGACATGCAAGCGATTGCTGCAAGCTTCGACCGGCAAACAAGAATGAATGAAACATTATTTGTAGCGCTTATTAAGCTGGTTGACACCAATGTGCATAAAGGCGATGGCCCAATGCCGACGTCGCGTTATACGCGGCAGGCGCTTCCTGCGCGTTAACGTCCGTTAAAGGTTCATTCATAGCGTCAAGACGTCAAAAATATTGTTTTAATTTAAATTCATGTATGGATTTTTGTGTATATACTTGTTAGAAATGTGATTTTTTTAAATTTCATAGCCTGCCAACGCCAAAAAGTTGAAAGTTGCTCGACTTTTGCCGTCGCTTGACGCCGCTGACGCCGCAAGGTCGTGAATGGGATAACTCGATTTGAATTACACACAACCAAATGTCGACGTCAACGCGCGTCAAAGCGTTGACGCGCGTAAACGCGAATAAAGTCGTGATTGGGCCGTCGCCTTAAGTCGAGTAGTGAATTTCTACGTTTTTTATTTGCATCTCGTTTTGTTTGTATTAAGAAAATGGTAGATGCCGAAGAATTGATTAGTTGTATATTTCAAAGAAGAGCCATTTGGGACAAAAGATAAAAATTACATAAAATAAAATAAATTGCTCTCTGCCGGATATATTGGTTGCTTGTGCCAGTTGCCCCAGTTCTTCGTTAATAATTCTCAATTCCATTCCCACAAGAGAAAAATCTAACTTTATCGGATTTCAATGGAGGAAATAGATGGTGGTATTCACTTAATCTCTTTCTTTCGAGGCTTATTTCATGCCCAAGTTGCCTTTTTCGTAATAGTTTCAACACTAAATTCTCAATTAAAAATCGTCACTTGACGAAGACCTAGATGACTGTAATTTTTTCCAGCTTTTACCGTGAAATACATAAATTTTTGTAAGCGCTTGGAGCAAGCTGCAAGCCGCAAGGCGCTTGTTGCCAGCTTTCTATGTGAACACACCCTTAGATAGGGCCACTGAGAGCGACAGGGATGTCATTCTTCTTAAACTGACCAAGATATGGAAATGTTTGAAAATAGTATGGACTGCTTTTATAACCAGTTTCTATTTTCATTTTAGAAAAAAAAAACAAAATCGGACGACATTCACCGTTTCTCAAAGGGACTTAAATCGATTTTGAAATTAGCGCTTTGTCAAGAAGAAAGTGTTACCTCCTTAATTATTCGTTTCGCCTTGTTCCGAGGAAAAATGTTTGTTATTGTCGCTTCAAGAAATAGATAAAAACAACAATCTAATCTGAGAGTAAGGAATAAACTGCTAAAGGCTTGTTTTCATAAAAAAATATAAATCTTGAAACATTTTTTGAAATTGTTTATAGCTTTAAGTTGAATACAAGCAAGCCAAAAACAAAAGAGTCCTTGTACAGAAATTCCCCAATGCCGAAGACCTTATTGTGCATCATTCAAACCCAATGAATCTCTTTTAGACCTCAAGCCAACTGCAATAATTTCAAACTTATCCATCGATCATTTGAAAAATTCCTCAAGGAAATATCAAAAATTATCGGATTAGCTTTACAGGACGACCCTTCTCACATCCAAGACTCAAACAAATAATCAAATCTCAATTTTGCCTTTATTAGAAATTTTAACACCTCAATTTCGAATGGCCATGATCTCCACAAAACCCTAATCGATAATCCGAGTGAAATTTTTAAGTCCGTACTGCAATCCGTCAATCCTAAGGTGACAGATGTCATGTTATCCTAAATCTTTTACATTTTCCAAACGGTAATTCCGAAACGACGAGAGTTTTTGTACCACCCTCGAACACGCCAGAATCTCGTGTTTATTGTTTGGTTGACTTTTCAGGTGAGTGGATTAGGACGACGCATTGATTTTGGCGTGTTACTTGGACTTCACCTTTTGCTATTTTAATAAGTTATTGACAAGATCCTTTTGTGGTTTAAGTGACTTTTTAAATTTTTTATGATGTTCGAAAGCCGATCATTCTGGATTCGTTATGTTTCATGCTGTTATTTGTGAGGATCTTCACTTAACAATGGAACAACTGGGCGACAATTGGATTTTCGGATAAGGATATTTGAATCAACTTCGACGAATGCAGATTTGATTAACTTCGAAGGATTTTTTGGAAGTCTATTGAATATTACTTGGTATTGTACTGAATTCTTTTCAGATGAGCTTATCTTATCAAGCATAATATATACGGAGCCAGGCATTGATTGTATAATCCTCTAATTGAAATTTTTCTTCGATTTATATTGGGGACAAATTACTTTCATTTTAAACACAAATTGTAATCATTGCATATTTAAAATTCCATCTTTTGTCATTTCGTGTAAAACATCATCCATTTTAGAGGGTTCTAGCAAAAGTATCACCAATTCAAAGATGTTTACTGAAATTGATTTTCAACTTCAGAAGAAAAACACTGTATAATACATTAATAATATAATTAATACATTTTTAATTGACGTCAATACGTTAAACATATTAAGCTGTTTAGGAGTCATTCTATGTGGAAAATATATAAACAAAACAGCAAATTTAAATTAGCCAAATATTTCCGTCAATTAGTTCGATTAATTTAGCTTAAAATAAATTAAAATCAAATCAAGTAATGACCATTAAATTACGTGCTTTAATTTATTAGCTATACTAAATAAATTTAGTTCAGGTATTTTTATTTATTTGGTACTAAATTAGGTTAAAAAAGAAGTGACTGACCTGGACAAAAACTTCAGTTGGAATTTGGACTTAAGTTTATAAAATTCTTATAGTTTTATAATTAGCTGCAAGTTTTACAAGCATTTTAATTTACCATATAAAGTTAACAATTAGGGTAATTATAATGTTTTTAAATATTGGGAGTGTTTTTAAAAAATTATCAAATGGTTAAATTCTCTTCGATTTTATAATACGGATAGCGCACTTTTCGACAAAGCTTAGGCGAAAAAGTACTAAAAAAGCACCAAATAAGGCCAATTTTAACATCAAAATTGGTTATAACTTCAAAAGTAAAGGCCGTACCGTAACAGTTGGCCGGGCATTATTCATAGGAAATTGTCCAAGCTTTACAATTTTGGAAAAAACAATATTGGGTAATTACGTATTTTTTTGAGAAAAAGGTAGTTGAAGGTGATATTTTTGTTAAAAAAACAAAATTTTGACTTTGATGACTTTAACTCTGGAAGTTGGTAGGGTATAACCTTTACTTTTACAGTTTTAGATAGGTAGGTGTATTCTGCGTACTGCGTACTAGAAAAAGTGGCATGCTGATGCATTTATTGATCGTTATTTCTTTTAAAATTAATTCATAGCAAATATTAATAAATTCCCATCGTAGTTTAATTATAGAATAAAAAGGCAGTACCGGCTTTAGGGGGGGCGAACCCGGCGACCGCCCTAGGGCGCCAGGTCCAAGAGGGCGCTGCCACTACCGTCGAGATCCCGTAATTGTGCTCATTTTTTTAGATATTAAATGATAACGCCTCCACAAATATAACACTCAATGCCGAATGTGCATACGAGATAAACAAAGCTTGTGAGCGGATTGAAGAAATAAAAGAAAGCCGACAAGGGCGCTTTATTATAAATTGTAAAAAAAATGTAAATTCGCACAGTAAAATTACAAACCGCGATATGAAATACTGATTTACAACACACATTATAATTATCAATTTGAAAACACTTAAATCATCAAAACAAGGTAGCTCTTGTATAATAATAGAATTTTCTTTATTTTCATATATTCCATTCTAATCAAAAATAAGAACAAATTGTCTTTTTTAAAATCTCTTATCTCATATCTTCTCAACTGCAAAATAAACGGAAGCTACTATTGGTTTGTGGGGGCAGCACCGGGTTCCGGCTAGTTTTAGCTTATAAATGCTAGTACTCCCTCCTAAATCGACTACGTTCGAAAATTCTAAATAGAACTATGAAGCAAAAGTTCCATCTAACTTTAATAGACCTCCTTTTGATAATGGAATGCTGATTTCTTCATTTGTTGAAAAAGGTGAGAAGAGGAAGACTAAATCTAAGGTAAGGACACCAGTGATAAACGAATTGATAAAAATTGAAGTTCGGAATTTGGAATTAGTGCCTGCCAATACAAATAGATGGCGTTCGATTTTCCTGGGATCGGGTTTCAAATGGACTGTGGATTCAATGAAAGATCATTTAAGGGGTTAGTCGACTGTTAAAGAAAAAAAGGTTTTTTTTGTGAATTTTTTTAATGCAGTTAAATAACAGTTACAGAAAAAAAAATTTTACACAACATTTATTAACAAGTCTACAAAACGAATTTCTTTTTTTTAAGTAAGTTAAAATTTGCCAAGATATAGAGGGCACTCCGAGGCTTCTTTGAAAAATCCTATTTTCCGTGATGTAAAATATCTCCCGATCCAATCATCGGAAAATAAAATCAAAGTGCGTTATTTTCAGGAAGCATAGAGCTACTGTACGGACCAATAATTATAATAATTTATTAAAATTCTGAAAAATGTTGTGCGTTTAAAAAAAATTTTTTAAACCGTCATTTTTTTTGGTTTTAAAGGTAAAAACAATCGAATTTTCTTAATTTTTGAAATATTGTTGGCCCGTGCAGTCGTTCTTATGATAGAGAAAATATGTACTAAATTTTAGAAAAACCGGTCGAAAACTTTTTGCAGGACTTTACATTGCGCAGTTTCAAGTATAGTAGTAAACAACTTCGAGGCGCTCTCTCTTGCTTAAAAATCCCAAAAAGACGAGAAGAAATTCGAATTCGGGTCTTAATATTTCAGGAATATATTCTTAACGAGTATATCTTTCGATTTAAGCAAAAAAAAAACAAATCGATTTTTTTTAACAGTAGACTAACCCATCTTAAATGAGCTAAACAGGGTGCTGGACTGAGTGGACGGCATGAATACTGGGGCTGCAGATCAATGAAAGAAAAGCGTTACGAGTAAGACGATGGTATTACCAGTATTCATATATGAGGCTATCAGCGCAAAAGTGGTGTAACCCACAATTTAAACTGGTCGCGGTTTTGGTGTAATATGCAAATAAGGAATGTATATTACAACAAAACTGCAACCAGATTAAATTGTAGGTTACGCCACTTTGGCGCTGATAGCCTCATATATGGGTTTGAAACTTGCGTGTTTTAGTCGGCTTAGTCGGCAAGGATATCGTGAAGGCAGCAAAGTTGGTGGAGGTACATGTTTAGAGAGTCTTTTGCGGTTCGATTTATGGGAGGTAACAGTGAGTTTGATCAAACCTTCACTAGAAAGATGGTAAATGCCAATATTTTAAACTACTATTAGCGCTATGATGAACGTAATTTACAAGTACTGAATAATAAAGAAATCTATAGTTTAATTTTGCAGTTACCAATTTAACGCATAAATAACTTTTCATCAGATCTTGGATGTCGATCTTCAAATATTAGGCGCTACTCTACAGGCAAGGAGGTCGGAGTTAGAAATAATATCGATGGGTCGGTTGTGAGCACCATTGTTAACTCTGAACTTCATTTCGAATACGTCAGCATTATTGATTAAAAGTGAAAATGATTACAATTTAAAAAAGGTTTTTAATTGCTCACAAAACATGGGAAAAGCGATATGAGGTTATGTGGTCAATTTGTGCTAAAAGGTGGACCTAGCGTGAAGGTTTTGATGTAACTTTTATTTGTCCAATTCTATATGTTTTTTTGGGTGCTGAGTCCGAATCTGAGGCTTGTTTGGAATGTATAAAAAGTTTCGTGACGGAACATTGAAAAAAAAGCAAAAAAGTTAAAAAATCAGTTTTGTGCAAATATCTCTTAAACGGTAGGTAAGTCTTATCATAAAATAGTTTATACAAAGTTTAAGGATTATACGATTATAAGATCCATATACTTTTTCCGTACGAATATGGTAATTCTCCGTATGAGAGATATCGCGATTTTATAAATTTAAAATATTTATATGCCCTTATACCCGACCTGTATACGTATCAGACGTTCAATACAGGATAGTTGGACTATGTGGCTACTTTTATCCGGGATGCGTCCTGGATATATTTGTAGAAAAAGTTTGCTTTACAGAAGGGGGCTATCCCCATGATCCACTAAAATACAGATACAGATCAGAATGAAGAAATCAAAACTGTCCTGGTAAAAAAACATTTTGACTGGATTATCAATGCAAAAGAATTAATTATTTTTATTGGTGGCGGTATCGGCTGCAGGGCATATATGCCAGGCTACAGCGGTTTTGATTTTTAGAATGATGTGCAGCCAATTCTGCGCAGCTGGTTGTATTTTCGAATACAGCCTAATACCGGAGACAGACTAGAAACTTAACCCAGATTATGACGTGAGAATGATGTAGACCCTTATAAATGATATGGAAATAAAATGGAATCTACGTCATTTTGACGTCATAATCCGGATTAAAGATGCTAGTCCGTCTAGGGTATAAAGGTGAAACCCCCATGTGGGCTTGGCTTGCTTAAACTTGGTGAGCTTTTCAGATACCACGTGCCAAAGCAAAACAAGCCCAACAAGCCAAAGCAAAACAAACCCAAATACACGCTTTGCTTTAGTTACTTTACAGTTTGTTTTTCATGAGCACAGGAAATAGAAATAGAGTACACGAAAGAGGCAAGAGGTATGAATTTTGCGGAATTTTTCTTTTGGAATGGACATTATTGTTTCATAAAAAGAACAAAGGATCGAATGTAAATGTCTATTGTTGTGTAGAGTGATAAAGATGCCCAAATGGTTTATGGCATTAACTGTTCAAACATTTACGAGAAATTTGTTAAAAAGGGATATACCTACTATAGAAATAAGTTGTCTCAAATTAATTTTGAACTCTGAAATATTTATAGTTAATGTCATTCCCAAAAAAATAATTTCTTATGAAATAAATTTTCTCAAACCTCTACATACATTTATTTCTCTAAGCAAAATAAATATTAAACGAACGCGAAAGCATACAAAGCATCAAAAAATTGAACATTGGTCATTTCGAGCTTTGCTTTGGCTTTGCTTTGGCTTTGCCGCTTTGTCATTTGGTTTTGTCCCATAACAAAGCACTGGTTTATTTGATATGTCAAAGCAAAGCAAAGCATTAAAGCAAGTCAAGCCTACATTGGGGCTTCAAATTAAGTCTGCGTAGAAACTTTTAGAGTTTTGGAAACTATATAAGCTTTTTGGTGGCCCCCCGGTTCACTTTTTATAGCGTCAAGAGCCGCGATTATTTCGTTCCAATTTTTGTTAAGGCTGGCAGAGGTATCTTCCCTAGCTGACCATCGCGTAAATCAAAAATTTTCCATAGATACATTTTTAGGCTTAGCTCAAAAGGATTGCAGTAATTTTGTACGTTCCATTGATGCTGAAAAAAAAAACGTATCAATTTTGCAGCATCCCCAAAAAGTAATTTTTCTCTCAGTGTATTAAGTAACGATTTAATAAAGGCTTCCAAAGCTAATCACCCAAGTCGCCTCGCGCAACCTACCGCCCCGGATGGCCCTAGGGTAAATACGCCACCGTCTATAGCTCGCTGACGGCTTCACTTTTCGAATTAAGGAAAAAAATCTTTAAAAAATTTCGTTTTTCTAAAGGAAGAGACGAGCAAATTTATTTACAAAAAAAAACGTTTTTTGGATGAAAGTAAGGAATTTCTAATTCGATCTGTATGGGTTGATATTATAAAATCTTGTCAACTTTTATTAATTGCTTACCCGTTTCCTCAAGCTCGAAATTGAATTTCTTAAATAAAAAATAATTTGCTTAGTCTGAAAGATTATAAATCTGCCATTACATCAACTCTAATTGTTTCTAAGGAATTAGTTACAATCCAACTACCCCAGACACAGCAGTCTTTCACAGAGATGTGAATCGGTAAATGCTGTAAATAGAAATCCACATCGACTGAACATCCCTATGCTAAATTACCATCCCAAAGGGCTATCATCTACACAAATCTCTCTCTAAAATACCCTAGCAAACATTGCAGCATGTATTCCGACGTAGTAATTTACAACTGTCGAAGGAGGGAATGCTTCCAATTTCTAGGAATCATCCGATTTCGAAATAATTATTTTAGAGAAGTGAAGCTTATCCGCATGGCACTGTCCCCCCACTTATCAGTTGACAAAGGTCCAAATCCGTAATTTGCATATAATTTCGGATTTGATAACCTGAACGGCATTCTAATGATAATGAACTCGGGTTATGATGACGAGAGTTTGGTCTGGAAGCTAGCAGAACTGGTCTAGAAATTTATGAATGAATCACAAGAGAATGAAGCCTCCACGGGGCTAATATGAATGAAGTGAAAAAAGACGCCGCAATGACGACGACGACGGTAGCTAATCTAGATAACGGGTAAATAAAATTCAAACAAACACCGAAACACCATTTTGAATGGCCATAAATCTTTGGTTGGTTCTCATTCAGTGCACTCTGATAAATTGTTTAATTATCCCAGTGCAGCAATTTAATGAGTCTGTTTCCACAATTAGACTAATCGTAATGCAGTTTGTTTCAAGGTGGCTAATCTTTTACCGGCCGCAGTTACTGCAAGTAAGTTCAATATTTTGATGTGAATTCATGTTGACTCTGGCGAACATTTTATGCATAATTACTTGTTTGCCAGAGATTGGTTTTGAGGATAGGCGAATGTGTCTTGTAGTCGATGGCAAATGCAACTATGGGAAACTTGATTCGGAGGAGCTATCAAATCTGTGTGAGCGTTAAATCTTATTGAGATTTTACATTTGGGTTGAACATATCAAAATGTCACAGATGAGCATGTTAAAGACAATAATTATTGCATTTTACATTAAATCAAAAATATATTAAAAATTACAAAATCCAAACTGTCATTTGATTCGAAAGTATTAAAATGAGTCAACAACGAATTACACTCTGCTAAAATTACGTTCCTCTGTAAAAACGAGATTAAATACAAAATTAGAAGCGTCTGATTCCTTTTGGTATAAAATGAATCTTAGTTGTAGTGTGCATTGCTCGACTGCTCCGAAAATACCACTAACATATTTTGTTTGTTCCCTTATAAAAATCACATTATAAAAATCACATCACAACACTACCTCATCTCAGACCATATAGGTGTGAATATTTAAATTTATTTAACAATAATATTTCTAACCACTAAACCCCAGAGTAAAAAACCACTCTCTTAACATATAACGAACAAACATTGGCGTGGTGACATAAATTAGTCCTTGTTTAGGCATCGTTAGTGTTCGGTGTTGTCGCAATTTTCCACTTTTATACAGCTGTGCTGCATCGAGTACAAAGCCTCATTACGGCCGGTAATTACCACTTCAATTCCAATCTACCTGATGTGGTTGAATGCTCTTGGTAGACACTGTAACAATAGGGATCATCACAATTAAATTGAAAATTTAGGGAAGCAGTGAATCTAATTAAAATAGTTCTGTTTGGGCAATTCAAAATTATGAAAATTGTAATGTGATTGAAATTTAGTGCTCTATTACCATTGCAAATGATTGTTGAGTTTAAAGCGTAGACACATTATTCTTTTTATTTGTGTTCTTGTTCTTATGGTATTTTTGGTTTTTCTTGCGTCAAAGAACGTTTGTACGACACAAATTTGTTATATTTTTGGAATGTATAAAAAGTGCATTAATGTAGTTCATTTTATTTAATTTCATTCAATCTTTTACTACTATATACTTATCTGTAATGCTAACAATTATCTAAGCATGCAGGCAAAGCAAACAACTTAAAATGGAAAATTTGTCCATATTGTATGTGCAAGAATGAATCAATTTATCCCTTTACAAAAAACGGTTGTAGAAAGGCTTTGTCCGTCTGTGACCAGCTATGACCTCCGAAAATACTGCAGCTTAAGAGACGTTATACGTCAAAGTTCAAGTCTCGGTCAGGAAATCGAAAAATGATAAAATTGACAGAATATTGGAACTGGAAAGTAGACTTAACACCAAAAAAACAAATTCTGTTCCTGCCTGAGGTAATATGACAGTTGAAAATAAATTCATTAGATTGTCTATATTACCACCATCACACTATTCATGGCGCGTCCAAACCGGTGTCAGACATACCCAGCAATTTTATGAAAGGTCCTTGTACCGACAGGGCCGGATTTAAGCATGTGCAACAAGTGCTATAATCAGGGCCGGCCCGAGCCATTTATTGGATCGAAGCTGAACGTTGTGCTGGCGCCCCCTCCCTTTCCCCCCCCCAATTTTTCGAGCTGTTTCATGTCACAAAAAAAATTGAAATATTTACTAATATACCTTATGTCTATTAAGCTTAATTTACTTATCCGACGTTTTACTGCCGCGCCGCCAATTTTTAAGATTTCAGCCAATCAGAAACAATTTCGGTCACGTCATATTGTTTTTGATTGGCTGAAATCTTAGAAAAGAGCGGCGCGGCAGAAAAACGTCGGATATGTAAATTAAGCTAGAGTCTTCGATATCCGATATCACCGCAGCGATGTAGGCGTATAAACAGCCATAGCAGTATATACCTACACCTATGTATATGACTATTTTAAGAGACTGCGATATATTATAAAAGAAAGTCTTCCGTGGAAGTTTTTAGACTTTGCGTTCCCGCTTACGGAATTATTATTGTTTCAACACAAGAAAAACGTCCTTTGCCGATGGCGCCTCAAGCAGCCGCATGGTTCACTTGGCCTTGGGCCGGTCCTGGCTATAATACAGGGGCCTCTACCACTTAGGGAGCCTCCACCAAAACGCAAAAATTGAAACAAAATTTTAAGAATGGCAAAAAATTATCATACAAAAAAGGCCTTTGAGGAGATTCGTCACCATAAAGTAAATGATAATGGCCGAAAAAATGCAATGGTTATTATTTAAGTAAAAAACAAATGTAAAAAAAAGTAACCAAAATTACATTAAAAAATTTTCTTTAAAATTAAAAAATACAGTTTTTTTCTCGTTTTTTCAGCTTTGTAGATTATGTACTGTACATAGGTACCTACTTCAGAGACTTGAAACCAACGAGGATTTATTGGCAATTACAATAATACGAAGAGACTGGTTTTTAGTATGCCCCGATCCGACTTATAGAACTGGAGTTATTCACATTTTAAGCTCGAAAAACGCGGTAAAAAAAATTTAATTGTTTATAAAAAAATAGTACGAGGTTTTCGAGGTCCAAAACTTAGGAATATACTCCTGGGAATACCGCAAACAGGATAATATCATAATTTTGCTGTATCCAGACTATACCTATCTCTTAATTTGTGTGGCCTTTTTTTACTGCACTATAACTGCACTATAAGGAATTAATGAAAGTAGTAATTTATGCTTCGTTCTAATCGTTGTTTTCTTTGCCCATTGCCATTAGTGCTGCATTATTTATGACGTACTATCGACGACCCATGACTTTGGGCTTCAAATATTATACTGCAGAATTTATAAATGGTAATTTAATTTAATTTGAACAAAAAGTTGGAATAATTGCCTTGAAACTCACAAATTTGCTTATTTTCACCTTTTTAGAGTCGTGACCCCCTAAAGAGCCAAAAACTGAAAGAAAAAAAAATCTCGCGATCCCTCACTATAATATTGGTTGAAAGTAGAATTGAGGCAGTACATTTATCCTTTTCACGATGGTTAATTGTACTGAGGCCTCAATTTTTGTTAAATGTCCCGGTTAAAAAATAATGTCCTACTAGTATATGAGCGTGTATCGAGATAAATGAGGCGAGGTGTGATTGTTAATACGAACTGGAGAGATATTTCTGACTTCTTTTGAGGCATTTCCCACATGAAATGAGGCGAGGTGAGAGTGTTAAATATAACAATACATCGTGAAGGCAGGTTTGTTACTCTCTTACTCTGAGGTAGTTTAATGCATATTAGAATCAAACACGTAAAAAAGCTCTTCATTGGTATTTATTTGCTTTCTCTCTTTAATTTGCTCGTTTTTGTCATTTTGGCATTACAACAATGGCACCTCGCCTCTTTTGAAGTATGACATTGTACTGGCCCAATAGAAAAAAGAGGCACCTCTTACAAACTCATTCTATAATCGTCGATCGAAAAATTGAGTTATTACAAGGAACATCGTGGGAACATTTTTGGATTTTATACGGTTGTTATTACATAGTTATATAATATATATTTTGTTTGGACGGACTGCGATCCCCCTTATATCTTCTAATGGGGAACCGCTTGGGGATCGCGAGCCCCAGGATGAGAAACAATGTTCTAAGGTAAGTAGACTGAAATAAATTATTTCATTACAATTAAGTTATAAATGTAGACTTGCAACGAATATTCGGCTATTATTCGGTATTCGGCCTATTCGGCTGCTTTTGTCCTATTCGGCCGAATACCGAATATCTAGATACTATTCGGCCGAATACCGAATACTTAAATAATATGCTTTGTTGTAATCAGATAATTGGTAAAATGAAAATATTGATTTATTTTTTAATATTGGCCTCGATTGCCGAATCCGGTGGATCGGAAGTTAGTGCGGATTTGACTCTGCGATTCCCTAATCCGCCGTGTGTATGTAATCGTGAATTCACCAATCGCCGGATTCGCAAATCGAGGCCAATATATTTTTCTTATAATCAACTTAATTACAAAAAATAACAAAAAAACTAATGGATGTCTATGCACTTGAATTTTCGTAATTTCTCGTAGGCAATCCCAGCTTCTAGGAAAAACGCTCTGAATACACACTACTGCCGACTAATATTTTGCTGCAAGATTTACCAAATAGTACAGTCAATCTGTCGTGAAAAATGGCTGTTTTTGGAAAAAATTACATCGCCGAATTTTTTTTCATACATCGTTGGGCGGTCATGAAAGAAGCTTAAATCCAAATTTGTGACCTCCCACTCTTTGCAGGTTTTTGGAAAACTCAAAAAGTTTTTTGAAGGCGTTTTTCTCTGAATCAGTGCACTTTAGAAAAAAAGTTTTTAAACAAAAAATGTAGAGGACATTGCCGTCTACAATTAATGTCATTGAGACAATTCTGTACGACTTGAAATGCAAAAAGTAGATGGCGTTAAAGTATCAAAAAAAGTGTTTTTTCGCTTTTTCACACAAAAAACATTTTTTTCCGTTATAATTTAAATGGAAAAATTGTTCCTCCTCAAAATACAAACAACATTTATTCAAACATTTTTTTCTTTCGACTTACCGTTTTTGAGCTACAGTTTACCGAAGTATGAAAATTGTACTTTTGTACAAAGCCTAAGTACGGTGCCGTTTGGTGCGTTGCCCACAAGTGATATAACATGCTTGTTTCGACTGATTAACAATTAAACTTAGTAATTACTTTTATTTAAAAAAAATTACAATAAACAATTGATGATTATAATAAATAATTTGATATTTTCAGTGAAATGTTTGGATAATAGTTCAAATTGTCCTAATGCATTGAAATTAAAGATAAATTAATTTAAAAAAATTAATGATAATAATCATAATATTCATAAATTTTTCTTTCCAGTTACGTTAAGGTGATTCAGGTGTATAAAAAAATGCCCTATACCAATTACATTTTGTGTTTGTTTGACAACGATCGTAATCAATGCTTTTTTCTTGTACACAGTTACATTATTGATCCAATTTATACGTTTTGATTATATGAAATTTGGAGGAAAAGTTTTATTGCGTGTCACTTTCAGAGAAAAATGCATTCAAAAAACTTTTTGAGTTTTCCAAAAACCTGCAAAGGTCACAAATTTGGATTTAAGCTTCTTTCATGACCTCTAACGGAATATGAAAAAAATTTCGGCGGTGTAATTTTTTCAAATCAAAAATACATTTTGACTGTACTAAAACACGGAAATTTATCTTCTTGCTTGCCACCATGTGTATGGATATGGATTGTCATGACGCGTATGTTGGTAATACTTAAATAAAGGTCTATTTCTATTGCAACTAAATTTTTTTCTTTCGTGTTGTTATACTGTTCTTTCCTTTCCGTCATAGACCAAGATCCCAGGGTTTTTTTAGTTCATCTTTTTAAAAAATTTCCCAAAAGCTCCCGTTTTCGTTCGTCTTCATTGCTCTCCGTTCTTCCTGATGTGGACACTTCCATATGAAGTGTACAACATTGAACTCGTAGACTGAAAGAACGAACGTAAGAAACGCACGTCATCTGGGCGCTCTCATGGAAATTAATGGGTTTGGCCATATTGGACGTACGTCGGTCATATTTTGTTTCGTTAAGTTTCGTTAAACGTAAAAATGCGAAAAGAACCGCGCTCAACGTACGTTTTGTGAGAATTTGTAGTTAAATTGATGACAGCTGATTTTTTTTATTATTGTTTTGTGGGTTTTAAACAAGAAAGAGTATGGAAAATGTTGTGCTTCAAATTTTTGGGAGTGATTTTGATGTGAAATTTATTGTAATTGAAAATAAACATGATTATTTTTAATATGTAAAGATTAATAGCCAAATTTTAACAGTCAATGAGTAATATTTATGCATTTTAATAATTTTAAACTTGTGAAAACTTTCCGTATACACAAACCTTTATACGTTTGACGAAAGTTTGATATTTACGCACGTCGGCTGACGTGCGTTTCTTACGTGCATTATAGTTGGGCCTTAAGCGTGCACGGCGATTCGATGGGAGGACCGAGAAACATACACGTCGATACAAGTTTTCTCGCAACGCGCTGACCGAATACTTTTGCCGAATATTCGGCTATTCGGCCAGAAAGTACACAGAATATTCGGTATTCGGCGTATGGCCGAATATACTATTCGTTGCAAGCCTATATAAATGCCATTGAATAAGAAATTCCGTTCGCACAAAAAAAATTTGGAAGCCAAAAAGGATCGGTATAAATTAAACCAAACCTCTTGTAGTCAGTCAAACTTAATTTTTCCATATTAAAAAAATAAATCTATTGGGGCACTTTCGGGACCAATAATAGGTGTCTTACATTATATGGAATAAACGTCTGTTATTCCAAAGGTACATGCCACCAGTGGAAAGTTGTACGAACTTTTGAAAGCTATAAGTCAAATTCTGTTTTTTCTATTATTTTAAGTAAAATGTTTAATTCATACCCTACTGCTTTTTAGTGATAACGAACGCTTACCTTAAAATCTTTACCTCTCTGTGCTTTCATTTACGAATTTCAAATAAAGCTATAACGGTGTCCACATAAAGAATTTCAGTGTTGAGCCCAATTCGAATGGGTCCAAAATTTGATAACGTGGTGTAAACACAGTAATTTACTTTAGCGCTTATATTAGAAGTGCTAACATGAATAAGCAAAATTACACGCACTAGCGAACGTATAGAATAAAAACATAAGTGCATTGTTTGGGGACAAAAGTAAAATTCCTCAGGAAGGGACCGTGCCATGTAGAGTTGAGCCGGACTTACACGAGGCAGTGCATTTGTCCCTTACACTACGGTAAATTGTACTGAGGCCTCAATTTTTTAAATTGTCTCGGTACAAAAATAGTGTCCAAAAGTGTATACCTAGTGGGGTATATGAGCGTGTATCGAAATAAATGAAGCGCGGTGTGATTATAAATTACGTAGTGGGGAGACAGTAAAATATCCAATTTAAACTGAGCCGTGGTGAGATTGTAAATACGAAATGGTAAGACATTTTTTTACATTTTTCGAGGGAGTGAAATTTTCTACTGAAGACACAACTCTTACATTTTTTGAGGGAGGGAAATTTTGTACTGGAGAGACATTTTTTACTTTTTTTGAAGAAGTGAAATTTCCAACATGAAATGAGATGAGGCGAGGTTGTAAATACGTACTGGAGAGGTAGCAAAATTTCCTTGAAATTAGGATGGGTGGTATTGCAAAATATAAATATACATTGTGGAGGCATAGATTTCTTACCAACTCTAATGCAGTTTAGTGCATATTGTGAATTAAACTCGTAAAAAAGCTCTTCATTGGTATTTTCTTTCTTTTTTTAATTTGCTTGTTTTTGTAATTTTGATATTACAATATCACCTCGCTTCATTTGTACTGGCTCAAAGGAAAAAAGAGGCACCTCTTACAAACTCATTTTATAACAGTGTCCTACCCAACACTGCCATGAAAATTAGCTAGTCACCAAAATTCCAATTTTTGAATCAGCATGTCTAATCCATCATTGTAAACAATAAACCTAAATTATTTTCTTGCATACATGAAATTCAAATTCTTCTCTTTTGTTCTCATCATAAAATTCACGACACAAAAACTCGACAGTGATATTCAAACCTATGCAAATATTCGTGATTATACGATTGTTAACAACAAAACTTTTATTGCGATCATTTCCTATCCATAAACAAATGAAGACAATCGAAATAAAATTAGTCAAATCGAGGCAATTTCCTTGAAAATCAATTTTAATTTCCTCAATAAATTTTAGTTCTCACATAAAGTTTCACACTTCTGAAATCAAAGTAATAAAATCAAGTAATTAAAGGTGAACTTTCTTCGTTGGGGTCTTAATTAACAAAACTTTTATGTTAGTACCTAATTTCGATACGTTGGTTAAGTTTTCCGCGAATCAAACAACAAAAATTTTGAGAATTTCTAAGTGATAAAACCTTTGGCATGCTGTGAAAGGTATGAGAGATATGCAAGCCACACATTAAAGGATATGGAAATTAGATTAACGAGAAGAATCACAAGAAAAAAAAAAGAGAATTAATTAATGCGAACGAAATTAGATATAATTCAGCTACTGTAAGAGGGCAACGTGATCCATGAGCGCACATAATTTTATTAATTTTTTAACGATGTCTCGTAAAGTTGGTGTGGTGTGCAATGAGATTGGAAGATTTCTAAGAACTTAATTTAAATGCCGGATAACTTGCGCAGCATCTAACCGTGCATGGTAACCATTTGTGGCTTATTTACCCCGGAGCCACACATGTTAACTGACGAGGAATTTAATGAAGAGACATTAAAGCCGTTCTGCTGCCCCGGTACAAAACATTTTCCGCTCTGTCTTTGCATCTTTATTGCTTTTCTTAAAATTTTGTAACTCCTTCAACACTGTGTCGTCTTATTTGCTCTCAAGCATACATTCGAAAGATGATATTTTAATTATCACAAAAGGTGGCATACGTTCGTACTGTGAAATTTATTTGCAAAAGGATTATGTGCCTAAGGGCTCCTTCCAATTACATCCTTTTTGAATTCAATAAAAGTGCATCTTTTAGTAGACATTAAAGTAATACTTATTCAAACAAATTAATTATCTGGTCTGCCCTGTACCTGTACCCTCTGCTGACTGCACCTGACTTTCACGGTTCAGCATTTTTTTTGTATACCAGGTGATGCGTAAGGAACCTGCTTATGCGCACATTGCTGGGCTTAGCAGAGATAGTTCGGGCCGTGTTTAAAATATTTATGATAGAGTCCCAAAACACCCAGTGGACAACTTAATTAGTTCAAAAATATTTATGTTTATCTTATCTTGGGGACGTTAATCAGATGTCGGCTGCTGCTATTTAGGTGCTTGTCAAAGGTGCTCTGAATTGCATTCGTTCTGGGGTTTGACTTGCCACACACAGTTTTTTGGATAATAATGAAGGATCGCCATTTAATAAATTTATTATCAGGGTTAAAACGTTAAATTTATGAAGACATTTATTACTATTGGTTTCTTCTTAAGATAAAAATTTTAAGAGGTAAAAAATTAAGCGCTTCCGTTTGATTTTTGGAGTTTTTGATTGAAATAATATTTTGCGGGCCACAAAAATTCATAATTATTTTTTATTTCTTCATTAAAATATCTCGTCGTACCTATACTATACCATATATTTAACATGTGTTAAATCTCGAATTAAACAATCACTGTTTAGTATGTATTTCAAAACTTAGAAACCATTAAATAATTTAACACGATCTGCAGGTACGTACCGTAAAATTAGACTAAATGAAATTATAAAAGTTAAAAATCGTTTTTTATTTGCTTCAAAGATACATAGATTAACACTATTTAAAAGAAGTTAGATTTTTATTGAAATATTATATACGATAAGATACGAACTATTATTGGAGTAAATAATTTTAATTACTTCAGTACATTATAAAAATTATAGCAGAATTATAGTTGATTTGAGAACTTTATGTATTGTCTGAATATACGAAATGTACGATTGCTACATAACCAAACCAACTGAGAAATTATTTTGAACATCTATGCAATAAAGAAACGTAAGGTGTTAAAGTTTAGAAGAAAGTTTGAATTAATTCATGGAATATTGACATGCTTCGCCATAAATTTTGTCCGGGGGGCCTGGACGTAGTTAGAAATCATCGTTCCGGGGGGGGGGGGGTGTTACTTGGATATTTCTATTATTGAAGTAGAATTAATTAAAGTGAAAACAGTTTGTTTATTGTCAATCAAATGACATTGATCAAACTAAAAAATTCAAAATTTCAATTTTCGAGATTTCTTGGTTGCCATAATCTCGAGAACCTTATTCGGATCAACACCTAAGTCCCCATGGATTGACAGTACGGCGAGTGCCCTGAGTTTCTCATTGCCCGTTGAGTTTAGTATGTAAGTTTTGATTCTCTTCAGTGTCGAAAATGACCTGTCCACCACACTTGCCGTTGTGTCCAGAAGAGTGGTCAAAACTGTTAAAAGATATTTCATTGCTGGAAATCTACTCGGGTCACAAAAATCAAAACTTCCAAAACCTCGGCATCTTCCTCGAGTTCTGATAATTTTTCATACTTACAGCGGATTCTGATACTCGATCATTGAAGGCAAATCCAGGGAGAAGTGTCTGTAAGCTTGAAAGGATATCATTAAGAAATTTGTCTGACAAATTCTAAATCAGCGTATCGAGCCAAGGAATAAAAATAGCAGAATGAAAGTAGACTTCAACAGAGCCTGTTTGGCAATTAAACTGAGCAGTTTGCTTCACCGTGAGTCTCGGAACTTTAAGTTCCATATCGAATGCTTCCTTCGCGAGCCAGGTTGGAGCGTATCCACAATTTCGTGAACATGCTTTACTGCTGATGCCAAATCACATGATTTTTCTTGCAGTTGAACTGACAAAAGAAGCGTAAAACTGAAAAGTCTGTCACAAACCAAGAGACTGACGCTGAACTAGCTTTTCTGAACTGCTGCAAGTAAGCACACCGCTGTTTTTGAGAGATCCAAGATTTCCCTGAAAGGACCCCATACTTTTCCTATGGGAAATGGATTTCGGCTAATTTTCTTGAAATTTTGCAGGTTGATAGTTCTCAATGGGCACAAGGCCCCATAACCCCGGGGCTAGAGGGATATAACAGATTTCTGAATGTAAAACAATTTATTCTTGCAGTCCAGCCAACGGGTACCCCAAACAACCACCCCTTTGACCGTTCAACCACCGACCATCTAAACCCTCCTCTCCTACGTCCCCTCACAACCGACTGTTAGTAAAGACAAAATGCGGAGTACTCACCTTTCAATTCATTCGTTCTTGATTTTTTGAAAAAACCAACAATACTTTGTTGGCCTTGTGCTCGTTTCTTTCCGATTCGATTCGTTCGTAAACAATAATATCAAAATTTGGGTTGAGGTTTGTGGGTTTTGGCGATTAAAATGTGAAAAGTATAGATTTTCGGGAATTCCGAATTTGAAAATTTTGAATTTGGAGTTCTGAGCCTATTTAAAAATTAGGGAAACGGGAAAATTTCGAAAATGCAAATTTAGGAATTTGGAAAATTCTGCGATTTTTTAATTCGAAATTGGAAATCCAAAATTTTCCGAACTCTTTGACATTCAAAATTCTAAAAATTAAAAATTTACAATATTGTGTCTCAGAGTTTCGGGGGGGGGGGCCTACCGCTGGCTACGGCCCTGTGCTTCACTATCTGGGGCTCAGGTTGGAAAGTGAAGAAATAAACAAAGGAGTTGCGCTTGGGGATCCATGTGCTGGATGTATACCACCATCATAGGGCCCATGGTTACTTAGTTTGGTTTACAGAATGGCGTTTAAAAGGTTCGTAACTAAATTAAGTAAAATACAAAGAATGGGGTGCCTATCGATCACCGGAGCCGTCCGCCGACGACAACGTTGGAGGCTCTCCTCAATTTGGTACCACTCCACCATAAGTTCGAGACATCCGCCATTAACGCTGCGCTGAGGCTGAAAGCGAATGGCTACTTCGGCGTTGGTCTTGGGCGAGGACATTTAATAATAGCATTGTAGAAGACATTTTGGAAGCGGGAAAGCTATCGAGCTGTATGCTCTTTAAGATCTCAAAATTTGAGCCATCTTCCGTGCACATACGAGATAGGTTAACCTAGAATTTTCCCAAAGTATACCGCAGAGTGTGACTGAGGACTGCAAACAGAGGCAGTTGTGGGCCCCGTAATCTGGAGTGAAAGCCCCAGATTCAAAGGAGCGATAAGCCCTGTATTTGACGCATGAGAACTTAAGAAGGGCTTACGAAAGCAAACGGATCTTGATATCCTTTGATAGTCAAGCAGCAATCAGGGCGATAAGGACCCGTAGGACCATGTCTAACTTAGTTTTGGACTCCCGACTTGGTGAACATTGTGTTCTCAATTAAGTTACACTAGTTTGGGTCCCGGGGCTTCAAAGGCAGTGAAAAGGCGGATGTCTTGTTCTGACAAAAGTATTCATCGGTCCGGAACCGGCTATTGCTGCTTGCTGAAGAGGGCCTTTACCGATCGGCCTTTGATGAAACACACCCAACGCTGGATATCGGCGCCTGGACTAAGCGGTTCTTTCCTGTGCCGTCTCTTAACGCAGGAAATTGTTAGGCCGCAGTAGAAAAGGTGTCTAGGATGTTGAGAGATGATTCAGCTCATCTGAGCCCGTAGCCACACATATCCGCACAACATGACGGCCGTACGACGGACGACACACGGAGAGAAACTAAACAAGTAACATTTTACCAGTCAGTCCCAGATTTCTGCGCCTCCGTTTCCGAACCGCGTCAATTTTTATTGTTTACTTTCTCTCCGTATGTCGTCCGACACACGGACGTCATGCGGTGCGGACGCTGTGCGGATATGTGGGTCCCGGGCTTAACGCAGAGTACCGTCATCAATGAAACTGTGAAGTGGGTAGGGGGGTTGTAGGCCCAGCGAATTTATTGACGTCAAACTCATTAAGACACCTGCATACCTCGTTCATTAGGAGGGATACATACTGGGGGACGGGGAGTAGTGTGGCAGTTGCGGGTAAAGAAGAATTAGAGGCGAACCGAGATGCCTTGGATTTGCTTTCTGTTATCATCTCGCCCTTATAAATGAAAGAAGGTGTTGTGGACGAGGTAAAATTATTCTTAACAGAAGTTTCCAAGGACCATACGCTTTTACTGCCATCAATGGTATTGAGAATCTTACTCCTCAACCTATCATTAAAGCATGATTTGAATTTCCTGATGATGGAATTACAGAACTGATGCGGGGAACGTCTGTATCCTCTATAACCGGTTTCTTAAGGTTTAATTGCATTCATGTTCCCCAACTGCATAAACAGTAAAAAGATCCTTGCACCAAAAAACTGGATGAATTGAAAAGAAACGTTTATGGTACAGATTTTATTTATTTCATTACTATTCCGGATAGAGTACAAAAGTTACTATTCCGGATAGAGTACAAAATGTCGGTAGTTAAATTTGAAAGCGTTTTGATCTAAGGTAGAAATATTGTGGTTGGGAAGCAACAAAAGGAGTTCAACATATATTCTAAAAATAAAATCCTTTTCAATCAAAATGAATTCTCTTAATATTAAGCGTAAAGTAAGAATCAAACTCTAAACATAAAAACCATTCCAGAACCCTTACTGGTCATCCATCCCAAACGCCTTAGTTATTGCCTTTATGTTGTCACGTCTGCATGGACACCCTCTTCTTCCTCCATTCCATTTTTACCAAGGCATCCTCGTTCGTCCTTAATTACGTAATTTTTTAATTACGGTTAATATACCTCTAATTGTTGCCTTCAACCTCTCCCCACTAGCGACAAATGGAAAGCTTCCAACTAAAATATCTGCAAATATATAAGAACCCCGGAGTGTGTAGTAGTTTTCGTCCCGTTTATATACAAAAATATCACAGAAAATCCTGGAGAAATTTTTTTCTTCCCTTTTGTGTCTGTCAAGAAAATCTCAGAAATGGAAAAGAAAAATCAATGTTCACCCCTCTGTGGACAATTTAAGGGGAAGTATGTCTTTGATTGGTCCTAGTCACTAGGCTTGCGCCGAACTTCCGTAGACAACGAAGGACTTGAAGCAAAAAGGATACGAAGAAAGAGGTTGAAGTACCTAAGGACACCGAATAAATAAGGGCATATCAATATGTCCAATTGTGGAAAATAATTACATTGTAACAAATTTTCCTCTTATAGTAAAGAAAGGGGTTATGGAGAGAAAGCAACTCAAGCAGGACGAAGACCCAGGGTGGGGCTGGGTGAGGATGGTAGTGGTGGTGTACAATCAATTCAAAATGGCGTCATCAATAATTAAAGTGCTTGAAAAGGGTGCGTGAAGAGTAATTACCTGGTTCTAAAGTCTAAAATACAGCATCGAAATGATAATCCAAAAGCCCGATTTTATCCCTGAGTATTTTTCGATTAGTTCAGCCTTGCACTTTGGCTTCAGTCACTCACACCTGGATACACACAGATCTGAAGCGATGTCGCCATTGATTTGATTGTAATCGCGTTATTATGATTTCAGGGGAGAAATTTTCTTAATTAACTCGTAAAGTCTTTTGTTGAAAATTGTTAATGAAATCAGACTGAAAGATCTCGTCTAGGTTTTTGCAGGTTATTGTCCTTAATTGAATCGTTGCTGAATTTTTAATTGAACGGACGTCGCCTCAGGGCAGATGGAATGATGATGAAAAATTGAGGGTGAGAGCTCGAAATTGATTTTTCGATTTTGTCTAGTGATAAAGAATGTACCGAGAGGATGGAGATCAATAAAATTTTATGTATAGATATACACAGATACAAATGGTAATGTATGGCGGACTGAAGGATGAAATACGGAATTGTTATTAATTTTTAATGACGATACTTGTATTTAAGTCTGGCACTGAGGTGAATAAAATCGTTTGGGGATAATGGGGATACATTATAAACGTAATATGAACATTATTTAGTGTTTGGACGTGTGTTGGCCCTTGGGTCTTGCATTCCAGAGAGTGATGATACCTTCATTGGGGAAACAATTAGTTATTTTGGAATCAAAAACTAAAAGAACCCAAATATAGTTTACAATTTTCTTGTCTTTAAAATTAAGTTTCTGTAGTTTAGTGCCATTTAAGGTTTATAATTGAATTGAAGTTCATTCTATCAAATTAATATTTGTTGTTTTGACGATGGAACATTCCAAGATTAAGTAATAAGTACAGGCAAAAGAATACATTTTTTTAAATAGTGATCGGGTGGACCATAGCATGCAGAGTAAAGCTCAACCTGTAAAAATTACATTAAAATAGTTCAAATACAATTATTGTAAACTTTCATACTAGACAATGCACCATTCCATTCCATGACTACTTGCTCCTAGACAATGTATCATTACATACATTAATCAAGCATTACGACTGGTGGTGGTGACTGGAGTCGAATTTTATGTTTTATGTGAGAGACAATAGCTGCGATCCATTGGGCAATTTTTTCTACTCGCAAGTACTTGCGAGTACATCACCAATGGCACACGATTTTTGACAATTAACGGTAAAATATAACCTCAAAGTAATTGTTTATTTTAACAGAAAAGATCAATGTGTATTTTTAGGGTTTGTTTTGAAATAAAAGTGGTATAATATAATACATATATATTTTATACAATAAAATATGGAAACGAATTTATGTATTTTGTATATTTTCTTTATAAAACATCTTAAACCTAACCTTCAAAAAGGAAAAGCCATCTATTGTTGAGTAGTTAAAGCTTTGAAAAACCTGGTGGAAATTTTTTGCGTAACAGCCCAAAAACAAGAGCAAGGGTAGTTGCGAGTAGCTAGCAGCAGTTTTGAGTACTTTACCAGTCCCAATGGATCGCATCTATTTATATAACCTCCACGTCTGTGATTCACGTTTATTTGGTCCAATTTGAAATTAATTTTTTTCGTTTTGACAGCACAACTTTTGTTGTTCTTTACTGCTTAGTTGTTGGTTTAGCGCGAAATATGATGTTAAGTATCTACTGTAAGTATTGTATTTGAAGAACTAATGAGATGAGACGAAGAAGTTTCATAAGAATATCAGAACACGGGCTCAATACTAAAACAGCAAGAATAATATTGCCCACAGACCAAGGAAAGATTACAGACAGGTGGACAGGATTTCTGGGAAAAATTAAATAGAACTATAAAGGGACTTGGAGCTAGAAACATACAAAGTAAAATTCGCAGCATTGCAAAAAACAAGGTGGACCTACAAAGATATAAGTGCCCGAGTAAGGCCCTCCGCACACGAGACGACTGATTTGCAATCCCAGTTGCGTACTGTTTAGTGACCTTGCCTGTGTACGCAAGTGGGAATCCACATACGGGTCGACAGAAACGAGACCGTTTTGAAACTAGTTTGCAAGTGGTCGCGTGCGACTGTTCTTGCTGGTTGCAAGCGATTTCAGTTGCGTGGTTGCTCTTCATCTGAACTACTTGACATATCATGACTAAAAACTTAGTGGGCACGGAACACCGATTGACCAAAAATCAGTTGCGCTCGTGTGTGGACAAGGGTCTCTTTTTGGTTGCAAACTGTATGCGAACGTCGTTGTGAAACCAGTTGAGGAGTGACTTTTCAAAAGGCCTTATTTCCATTTAGATCAAATTTTCAGAAACCGCGAATTTCTGTGGTACGTACCAAATATGCGAAATTATTTTTTTTTGCCTCAATATGGTATGCCCTAGTATAAAAACATTTTTACAGTGGCAGATAAAAAATATTGTAAGTGCGACTTCATTTTTAAAAAAACATTTTGTTTGGAAATATGTCCTTTTGTTTGAAACTTTTTGAAATAAGACCTTTTGTATGGACGTCCATAGGAAATATGACTTTATTACATTATTATAATTATTTTTACATTATTCCAAAATTCCAAGGCACGACATATCAGCAGGTTCATGGCATTTACATATTTCTCGAAAATATTTCACAATATTTTTTTAAAACCAAAAATCACGCCCTTTTGTTTGAAATTTTGTAAAGTACCTACTATTGATTCACATAGGAAATGTGGCGTTTTGTTTAAATTGAATACACCTTTTATTTGATATATGAAAATATGCCTTTTTTGACTGAAATTCCTATATTGGTATCCATTTTTTTATAGGAAAGAAGGCATTTTCTTTCGTCCTATTGACGTGAAAAGGTGCTAATGTAGCCTTGCTAGTGGATTCCGTCAAAATATGCTCTCAAGTAAAAAATGGAAATAAGGCCTTTTGAAAAGTCACTCCTCAGTTGTAAACTTGGATTGCAAATCAGTCGACTCGTGTGCGGAGGGCCTAAGAGCTTAGAACACTCTTGCAGATACCTTCTAAGTTAATCAAGTGCTCAAACAAGAGGATGGGCTGGCACCTATGCTACTCAACCTAGCCTTGGAACCAGTCATTAGAAAGGCGCCAATGCAACGAACTTACACGCTCGTAAACAAATCCGCTCAGGCGATCGGGTATGCCGATGACATAGGCATAGTAGGCAGGTCAGTCAGAGCAGCTTTTCGAACATCGTAAATTGCTGAATTCTCGACCAATACATCAAGAGACGAAATTTAAGATAGGTATATAAGACACTAATTCGAGTGACAATGAAGGTCTTCATTGGCATCATCGAAGAAGGCAGACCCATAGGCAGGCTGAGGAAAAGATGGACGGATGTGGTTGTAGCAGATTCGGACACACTTCTCCACATATCGAACTGGAGAATTTCGGCCAGAAATCGAAACGAATGGAGGAAAAGATTAGAGAAGGCCAAGGATGGAGTTGGGCAAACGCCATTGGAAGAAGAAGAAGTTAGATTGTTCAAATTATGTCTTCTAAATACACTGAACTATCCAACTTTTTAAGATTAAGACTAAAGCTGGATCTCAAGAGAATAATTGGTACCTAGAAGTGTGGGTTTCGCTCCAATTAGCCCAGAACGCATGAGAATTGTACAATACGGCAAGCACGAGTGCGCACGCAAAAATTCTTAGTAGTTATTCGCCATATATTGGTCGGTTTCAAGGCATAATACAACACTGTGTCAGAACTGAGCTCTTTCACGCAATGAGACATTAACACTGTATGACTCAGGACATTGACACTAAGTGAGCAACAATAACTGCTGGTTAAAAATGCATGGTGCTTGCTCGAATAAAATAATTTTAGGAAGAACATTATTAGCCTGAAGTTGTAGGCCCTAACATGAAAGGTTGTGTGGAGGGGAGAGAGGAAGCAGCTCAAAGCAGAAAGCAACGAACAGAAAAGATTGTGTAGCGAAAGACTATTTATCTGTCGATGATGATGACACTAGACTATATTTGTGAGTTGACATTCCATATTTAAGATATGTGCAGTGTGAATTTTTGCTCTCAATACTTCAGGCACCTTAGAAAAAAGCCAATTCTAAAAAAATGATTTTCAAAAACGTAGAAATTTTCAAAATTTAGATCATCACAAAGCTTCTCGAGTGCACCAGCAACTTAATATTGTCCGCTTGATAACTTTACCTTACGTTATTCCATCGCTAATTTTAATGGCTTCGTTTTAAGCCTACTGAAAAAAAAGAATCCCACTAACCAGTCGGCAAAGACTGTGATGCCGGTAGTACCAGACTACCAGATGAACATGGAGAAGTACCGTCCGGAGAAGACCCAACCAAAGATGAACTGAAATGCCTTATTAGGACTACTCGAGGTGGCACTAATTCTTGTTTTGATTTCTAAGGAAGAAGAAGAAAATGGTGAAAAATTTTCATATAATCGGATTTGCCGTTCAGTTTGTTATGCACGTTTGATAACTTGTACTACGTATACATGATGGGTTGAATAGTTGAGTTGAGGTTGAGTTGAATTTACGGCAATCGACAAAAATCACAAACAAAACACAGCATCTCAACTAAATTCAACTACTCAACTACTGAACTTGCGTCTGTATCCATAATTTCAACTCAACTCAGGTAGCAGAGCTGAGTCGAGTTCAGTCGACCATTACTCAACTCGACTCGCGTCTACATGTAGTTCGACTCGTGTTCAACCTGAGTTCAACTCATCATGTATACGTACTATCGGTTGATTTTCTTAACTAAAATGTTCACTTTACTGAAGTAGAACTTTTGTCATCTGCTGATATAAATTTCTAATCGGCCTAAATTTTTAGTTTAAATATTAAAAAACAAAACAGAAAGTGCACAATTTACAGGAAACGAACGCATCCTTTCTATCTAGTTTATAATCCATTGTTTGCGCTTGCTGTTCTTCTTCTTCCATTCTATAAAATTACAATTGATTTTCCAATTGAATTAAATTTATTCAATTCTATTCAGAATAAATAAGACTTTATAAAGGTGTCAAGTTTCATGCTGACATCTCAATCACGGCTGCTGGACGGACAGAAAATTATTGTTTTCAATTTTCATTAAATTACGCTTTTTGCCGGCATTGCCATCATCCCCGGTGCAAATCATGAATTATTCCGCGATTTAATAACGAGAAGAAAAAATAAAATAAAAATAAAAACAAAAATATAAAAAAAATGGGAGGCGAGAAAGTCTGAAGGAGACCCGGAGTACAATTGACTTTAGGACAAGACTTGAATAGTGCGACAAAGTTGAATCTTGACGATTTACAATCAGTTGGGGATTGTTAAGGCCTTAGAGGAGGACCGCTCGCGACTTTGTCACAGTTAAGTAAAAATGCTGCCGAGGAATATAAAAAAAACATGGTTGACGCGGTTATGCTTTGGTGTTAAGTTATGCTGTTTTAAATTAAAGATTGTGATTTTGTTGACTGGAAAATGGAAATATTTTGATTAATTTAAAGATAATTGCAATCAGGAGCGGGCATATTTCATTTTTCGTGCTTTTCATCATTTTTTATAATACTATGGAGTTAAGTAAAGATTATTCGCAGTTTTTGATACAGAAGAATTTGATATTAAATATTGATGACGGCGCGGTAATTTATTGTGTGAAAGAAAATAGCAATTTATACTCAGAAAAGTTGATTGGGGTTTAAAACAAAGCCAATTTTCCATTGGAGTAGGATTTATTAAATTCGAATTTTTCAAAGGTAGTGACTATTGCCGCTGATTGAAGATTACTGGATAATGCAACCATATTGGTGCGAGAGTTTTTAATACAATGGGGGTCTTACTTGGTAACAGTCCAATCAGAAATGATCCTCAAATCATCGTTAAGTCCTCGAACACACTCAACGGTGGAATCGATGCACTTATGTAGATTTGCACATCATCACCATATAAGTGAACAAATGTTTTCTTAATTACAAGAGGAAGGTCATTAATGTAAATGCTAAACAGCAAGGGACCCAGAATAGAGCCTTGTGGAACACCACAGCTTAGAAATATGGGCTTGGAGAATTTATCCTGGGTTTTAACGATTTGAGAACGACCAGATAAGTAGCTTAGCAATAATTTCACAGCAGTAGGACCACGACCGAAATTACTACGTAATTTCTGTAAGAGCTTTACATGATCAACTGAATCAAATGCCTTCGAGAAGTCGAGTAAAGTCAAGAAAGTTACTTTAGTGTTGTCCAAGGCATCATAGATATCAGAAGGGACTTTTAGTAATGCAGTTTCACAACTGTGCCCAGATCTAAAGCCAGATTGCTATTTAGAAAGAAGGCAGTGTTTTTTCTTCAATAAGCGAAATAATTTGCTTAAAAATAACTTTTTCGAATACTTTCGACAAAAAACATAGAGCACTAATTGGATGGAAATCAGAAGGTTGCAAAGGAGAAACTGTTTTTGGAATAGGTATCACCAACGCCAGCTTCTATTGTAGTGGAAATTGGGAACGCGTAAGACAGTAGTTGAAGATATGTGTGAGCACATTTGATACAAACGGTGCGATGATTTTTAAGAATTTAGCTGGAACATCATCAGAGCCAACCGCCTCAGATTTTATTGAGTAAAGGGTAGAAAGAAGTTCATGCTCGCCAATGCAGCGAAATGCAAAGCCATCAGAGGAATGATTTAATTCGAAGCAAGACGAATTACAGACTGCATCGGAGGTGGAAGAATAGAATGTATTCAGGATATCAGGATCTAACTCTGCTTTTTGGAGATTTTGACCAAAAGCTCAAAGATATTCCTTTCTGTGCGAGACACACGTCGGCACCAGGCGACGATATAGCTGTGAGAGAGTGTGTTTCAGTGCTTCCGGTGTCTTCATGAGCATCTTCGAACCGTGTGCATGGAAATATTCGAATTGTGGGCCTGGACACATGACCGCCAAAATAAGCTACAGAACGAGCTTTATAAAAGAGAAAGTTCACCGAACATGGTGCAAAATGAGGATGGAAGAGTGTAGAACAAAAGTGGGAATACGAGGCTGTAATTTTTATTTTTTTTTCTATGTGGAAGACTAGAGCTCAGGGAAAGGCCCTTTATACTGTCGACAATCTAATTTAAAAAACTTGGACGACCAAGAAGTAGGTGGATGAATTACGTGGACTGGAAGAAGAGACTATAAGCGGCCAGAGTCCAACAATAACTGTAGCGCCATTTAAGAAGATCCATCACGACATGCTAACCGCTGCTGTATAAGATGATGATATTTCCAGTACTCTATCCATATGAATTCGATTGAAGAGTAATCTGTAGTAGGTCGAGTTCCCTTTTTGCACGTTACCTATGGTAATTTTCCAAGATTTCGATACAGGTTATTGGTAAACATACATATGTCACAAATATTTCAATGTGTCATTAAACAACGCATGACCGTGAACTTTTGTCCACTTCAATCAACAGTGATATAACACTGACTCTAGATTGGGGCCTAAAAAATCGTGTAGAATTCAAAGCACGGAAAACGAAGTACTGTCTCTTTTCTAACAAGACCCACTCCACAATTCTTTCCGTTTCTAGATCTGCGTTGGAATAATCATATATTCCAAATCGCTAAACAAGCAACACAATGCTTGGGATTTCTTAAAAGGTGCAATTTCCTCCTCCAGCCGTGGGCCAGGGCTGTAGTCTACAAATCCTACATTCGACCCCGCCTCGATCGAACATCGGTAAACATGCAATATCAGTACTATGTAGCTCAAACCGGGTTCCCTCACTATCAATCTAGAAATCATAAATTTTGCTTTCATAGATCAATTTCGTAAAACGTACATAAAACCTTGCGATAAAATAATTAACATCGGAATTAATGCAGTCATGTCATCACATCATTAACTAAGACCTATCCTAGGGGTAATGACGTGGTTCGATTTCACTACACAGTATGGTCCTCCGTCTTTCCACCTGCTCTCCTCTCACTTATATACTTTTTGGTCATTCCATATCAAATCAACCAATGCTTTGGACCTCACCACCTCAGATAGTTGAACGTTCAGTTCAGTTCAAGTACCTAAAAAATTTTATTTCAATATGATCCCAATGTCGTCCCATCCTAAATTTTGGCATTATATGTACCTTAAGAGTGTATGCACAAAATATATTTTTTTCAAAAAATTGAAAAAACATTATTTTGAGATATTTCAAAAAGAAAATTTTCAAAATGGCGGAAAAAGTTTTATTCTTGTTAATAATACTATGTAGTATATCAAAGCAGAAGAAATTGGTGCAAGTTTCAGATTTCTACGTCAAATAGTTTTTAAACTAGAGCAATTTAAAGATTTCAAAATTTGTCAAAATTTTGCGATTTTGGTTTTTTGAAAATTTATAACTAAAAAATTAAAAGTCCAAAAAATCTCAAAATTTGGTTTTTTCTTAGTTTCCACCAGAAGAATAAATATTAGGTGATTTGAAGTCCATGTGGTCCAAAATTAATTAAAAATTGGTTGATTTGATGTGGAATGACCCTATTCTGTCTTCCTTTTATTCCCCGTTCGATCGCCGAAGTAAGCATTTTGTCACGGTAGTTTTTGGGGCGAGTTGGTGTTGGCGTTCTTTCAATCTTCTCTCCCGACGTTGCACTCGATGATAAAACCGTCGAGAGTATAAAGGAGCTTACCGCTGAGATCTAGTCTTTCGCACGAAAGATGAAGACTCGACTTTCTGTGATGGTGAAGATTAGATACATAAATCTATCAATCTCCATTCGTATAACTACAATCGACCGACCATTGACTTTGTTTTCTGCGCCCTGTTTGTAAACGATCCTTTTAATTTACCATACGATTTCGAAATTTAAATACAAAGCATTATTAATTAAGATATTTTGAATTGTTATAATTTAAATACAAGATTTAAGACTCAACGAGGTTGTACCTCTATTAAGCTGCTTTTATTCCCCTCATGACAGGTCATTTATTCAATCTTGTTGTGTTTTGATTATTTTTTAATACCAGAGTACTGATTTAAAAAATATCAGTTTATTTTCCAAGGCTAAAAATTTCAAAATCTTCATTAATGAGTTTTAACTTCTTACGATTACACAAGTTTGTAATATTTAGGTTATCTTTGTTCATTGAATACTGCAGGATTTGTATATTCCCTTTGACTGATAGAGGATTAAAATTTAGTATAAGACCGGTGTCGTACATTTATTTGACTAGTTTTTTAGGGAATTATCGTAAATATGGTTTTATGAAATATGCAAATAATTGCTGTTGAATATAATAGTCTCTTATAATCTAGATATAAATCACAATTTTTTTTTGTACCAAAATATCTGCAGCAGAAATGAAATTTTGCTTCTCCTTCTTCTAGCCAAGAATGATATTAATTGAATACACAAATTGCGCTCATACAAATCAAAACCCCCAAGCATATATGCATAACGTATGCCTTGCGAAAAGATAAAATATTGTAACACGACACCAATGAAAACCCTCATATTCCGGCTCGTCACAAAAGGCGAGAAAATTCATTTCACCCTCCAGTGAAATTGGGTGCCATCTACACATCCGTAGAAGAAGAGCTTCTACTACCATGCAACCCCCAAACAACAAAACGTCCCACCAACGTTCGTCCTGTGTTATCTCTGACACCTCGTGGCGGCAAACAGAATTAGGCGCACGCGCCTGTCATATTTTTTACACCCTCCCAACCCCCTGAAAATCTCTGTGATTGTGGTTTACGCTTTTCTGTTCGTTGATAATGTTTCTGTCCAATTCTTAAGGAACGAGGGTGGAATTTTCTTCCAGCAAACATCTACACACAGGAATATATGTCAGCTATATTTGCATGTGTGTAGATTGAAGTGCGAGGCACCGAGAGGGTGTGTTTTCAGGAAAACTTTCCTGAAAAGCTTGAGTGTGTGGGGGTGGTAATAATGTTCGGTTGAATAGCACACAATGGGCCCCAATTTTCTCTTGAGTCTGCACAAAACGGCGACAATCCCTTAATCTCGAAGATCAAATATCCGGCCTATTCCGCAATATCATATGCTTCTGAGTAGCTGCTCCTGCGGGGCTGTGGGTCTGGCGGCATTGTTGGGACGCCTTCTGATATCAAGTGTGGCAACTTTTTATTTATAACTGTTCGCTATTATTATTATCGTATTATTCTGTGATATACTCTGAGTTATTTGGAGCCACAATGTGTGGGCCATTTTATGTATGACAGGAAAATTGAACGATGGGAAACTTCAAGGAATTTTGTCGTCTTATTTCTTGGGAATTTTGGTATTGTTTTATTTCATAAAGGGGTTCTTGTGCTGTCATCAAACATCAAAAAATTTAATTATTTTTATTACTTACATATTTTGCCTCTACCTCTATTTCTTCTTTTGATTTTTTTTATTAGGAGCACAAATGGGAAACCCCCTTTTCCAATAGATGACGCAAGCAGTAAAATGCTGTGGAAAAATGTCAAATGAAAAGCTGAGCATCTGTTAACAATTCATTATTTTTCAAAATTCAACAACTCAAAAAAGTAGAATTTTCAGGAGGAAGTGCTAAGAGAAACCTGCTTTCAATTAGAATCGTTTGATACCCCATATCTCATTTTTCGATTTTTTTGACTTGTTGAGTTTTGGAAAAACAGTCCTTTTTTGTAAATTTTTATCAGCGTCATATATTTATTTTGCATGAAAATGTCGTAGTTTTAGGCAAATAAGCGTTATTTACGGGAAGTTTTGTTTTTCACCTTCAATTCGAAAAAAACTGCGGCTGAGGTCTGTCAAATGATTGCGGAAAACTTATGATGAAGGCTTCTCTTGGTGTAAGAACGAACAGTTTCAACGCTACAAAAGTAGGGTGATTTGAACGTGGAAGATAAGGAACGTCCCGGACCACTGAAATGGTTTGGAGATGCAAAATTAGAGGCAATACTGAATGAAGATTCATGTCAAACGCAACAAGAACTTGTAAGTTCATTGGGCGTAACTCAACAAGCCATTAGCAATCGTTGGAAAGCTTTGACAATGATCCGAAAGCAAGAAAATTGCGTGCCATAACGAGTTGAAGCCGAGAGACGTCGAACGTCGGTTTTTCATATGGAACAGCTGCTCCGACGGAAGAGAGGGAAGGCGCTTCGCATCGTATTGTGAATGGCGGTGAAAAGTGGATCCGTGTCGATAAACGAAAAAAATCATGGGGCCGCCCGACTATGCATCAACGGTGAAGTTAACACAGGAGCTTACGGAGACTCAAAAAATTGGGTCGATTTTTCTACCGGTTCAAAATACGAGCAGTTTTTTCCACGCGGAATCCGTATGCAGCGAGATAAATGGAAGAAAGTTGTGGCTAGCGATGGACAATACCTACTTTGAACAATAAATATGTAGGTAAGCATTTTTCCACAATAAAACCTTAAATTTTGAAAAAATAAAAACGGCGGTTTTTCATTTGTACTCCTAAAAAATCAGTGGACTTCGTGCAAATTTCTTATCTTTGGTATAAATCCTGCAACTCCCATTAACATGGCCACTATTCCTTCCTTCGAACCAATCTTACTACTAGACATTGCAGCATTACAAGTACGATATGACGGACTGGTAGTACAAAGGTTGACTCATAAGGCTGTATCAGATCCAACTTTTTGAGCAGCGACAGAAGCAGAGGCAGAAGCAGAATTCTGCCTGCTGAATCAGATCCAAGTAAAGCAGCAGCAACGGCAGAATTTTTATTTCACACTAAATTCTTTGTAAATAATTCTTTAATAATAATAAATTCTTCGTAAAATATCACACAACAATAAATTATCGATTTTCCGCGTCTATTAGTCATTTAAAAACAACTTGCAAAGTGAAAGATATTTGAAATGTCAAAAGGCCTGCTTTGTAAAGCAGCAAAATTAGGATTTGAGATGAAAAAGCAGCGGCAGAATTCTCTTCTGCTTTTCTTGTCACTTGACCAGCGTAAGCCAATAGAAACAATTCTCTGCCGACGGTTCTGCTTCTCTGCTTTGAATCTGATAGAGCCTACAAAGCTTAAAAAATAAAAGCATAGGCTGCGATCTATGAAAAGACTTTATAACAACAAAGAAGAAGCCTGGAACACCAAAGTTACTGTGGTCTCGCAAAAACAAACTTCAAACCGGGTTTGGCCAATACGTGCATTTAAGTGGACATTTTACACATTTATATTTAAAAAATTAAATTATGAGAACTCACTTTACAATATTTATTGTAGTTATAAATATTTTCAGCCATATTGAATACCTTATCTTTTAAAATCCCTGCCCCGTTCGATATGAAGTTATGTTATTTTTCAACTTTCAACAGTTAAGAATACTGATCAGTAGTTATGAAAAAGTTTTTGTCTTCTAAAGGTTTTAGAATAATGAGTTTCTAATAAGTCAATCAGTGTAGGCCCTGGCGGGGCCCTTGGGCACAGAAGAATTTGGGGCCCTTTTAGAAAGTAAAGAAAGTGAATGGTACAAACATTTTTCTGCTATGAGCTTATATTTATTATGGTTGATTGATACGTTATTAATTAGATGGCTGCTGGTTCGAATTGGCTACGATTACAATAATGGTTTTTTTCGGGATTTCTGTTTAGCAAAATCTTTTATTATGTGCTCAAAGTAAATTTTTTAAAGGATATCACTTTCTATGCACATAATTGACAAATTAGTTAGTCATTCTTGTAACATTGTTGTTTTCAATTCCTTTTTAATTCTGTTTAAGCCGGCTCTACACGATGCTATGAACACCCTCCAACGTTGGACGCTTGATGGTAGGACACATCGTGTGGCCGATGCTCGAACTAAGAGTGTGCAATGTCAACTGTCCAACGTTGGTTTTTGGACACTTTCGGGCTGATGTCGGTATTGACTCAATCGTTGGAAGCCAACATTCGAATGAAACGTTCACCGCATCGTGTGGAGCCGACTATACCTGTGAAAATGAGCGCTCTCCTTCACAATTGGTAACAATTAAGCAAAGGAATATTCTTGTAGCAACTTCAACATTTGGAAAAGTTTCTTCTAATTTATCAGACTTTATTAGCTTATGTAAGGTTGAAATACTTAAATCCGCTGATTCCTTTGCTATGTTTTTTAAATACTGCCTTATTTTTATTTTGGAAAACTCTGGTCCTTTTCGAATCCAAATATCGCGTCCTTCTTTCGTTAAAATTTTATCACAGTATAAGTACCAGGATCAGAATGTACATTCTCCAAGCTTGCAGTTATTAACTCACAGTAGCTTGAAGTGGAGGGTTCAGCATCTGATGTGTATTTGTCATTTTCGTCACAAGTAAGCTCTTTTTCCTGGTGATATTCAGAAGTATTTTGATCTTGAAGTGATGAGAATGAAGAATCTGTGAGCCTATTTGTTTCTTCAACCGTAAAAAATGAGGTAAGCTTAGGAAATTTTTCGATTTTTTTAGTTTTGAGCTATAACGTTTTTTCTTTTTTGTGAACAACTTAAATATGTTCTCTCGACATAATGAATCTATAAACTAACACGTCAAAATTTCTATTATCTTACATAATTTCTATTAAACAAAACTAAATCACCCCACTTAATTGTCCGTCTTGAAGTTTAACACATTCGGCGATTCTCCCAACCATAGACAATTTCAACATCTAACATAAGCATTGTAATGAAGTGTAAAAATAAAAAAGTGTTCTGGTGTCTGATTTTTATTAAGAAGTTGACTGCTATTCTCAGTTAAACCCGTCAAAAAGTTTAGACGGTGGCAAAATGCAGAATTACATATTTTCTACATGGCAATGCCACGTTCTCTGTCAAACTTGGCAATGTCATTGGCTTATCACTGCTCAGTGTTGCCAAAAAGTCGCTAACAGCGCCCTCATACAACTCTCAAAACCTTTTTTCCTGGTTTTATCTACCTAAAATAAAATAAAATTGTGTATAGTAAACGAATATATCGGCCTTTCGGGGCCCCTATGAGGATGGGGGCCCTGGTCACGGGCCCCGAGTGCCCTTATGCTAAAGACGGTATTGAGTATACCTACCCTTTCATTCCTTTCATTCCTTTCGTGAGATATCGGATCCAGGGAGTACCGAGGCCGCCGCTATTGTACTGTAGCAGACTCTTTGTGTCAGATTTGTAGGCCAGGCAACTTGAGCAGCTCCTTAATATTTGTCGCCCAGCCTTGTTTAAGGAAGGTGGCTTTGAACAACGAGATTGTGCTCATCGTTATCGCGCGACAGTGACAGAGAATATGAAGTGCAGATTTAAGGCAGAGCCTGCTTGTGAGGCCTTCCAACTTTCTATAGGTGGTAATTTATCTCTCAGTATTCGGTTATCAACCTGTCTTGACATTCCTTCTACCCCGAGTAAAAATAAAAAACGGCCTTATAAAGGGCGAACACCGGCCGCTTGGCTTTTTAAGGGGCATATGATGGCCGTAGAGTTTTTAACCATTTTTAATGGGAGCACATACGGCCTTACGACGGCCAAATTTGACCAAAAGATTTAAAGGGCCAAGTTCTGAGCTGTAGAAACGGGCATTCGACGGGAAATTTGAGCCAAAAAAAGAATCTGCACCAAATGTATTGTTGAATGTGTTTTATGGGAACTTCATCATTTTCGTTATGTACAATGGTTCTTTCGAGTTATCCTACTTAAAGATATCGAAGCACAAGAGAAACGAGCTCGCCAGTCGTCGGTTTGTTGTACGTGAAGTGTGTGGTGCGTGTTGATTTATATTTTAGTGCGAAATTTTGTTATTTAACGGCTTGAAAAAAAAACACAACCGAAAAAAAATCAAACATTTAATTGCAGTGAAATATATTTTCTTATAGGAAATAGGCGAATATCCACGTTGCTGTCACTGTATCACCGTCGTATACCCGTAATAGCAACCATACGGCCGCCGTACCACCGTCGTATGACTGTTATTGGAACTGTAAGGCCGTTGTTTCACCGTCAATCACCCCCTGTACGTCCGTACTGTCTCAATAATTCTCTGACCGCGTTACGCGGCGTCCTAATAAGAAATCGCTTGGAGTTCACCAGGACAGGCCACTTCCATAGTGTTCGGTATATTTCATCACGGTTCGATTATCTGGGACTGATTCAGGACTGATGAAAACAGTGCCAGTCTATATGGCTAAGGCCAGGAGTGGACCCCCGTGTTCGGTATGATTCATTCGAATATGATCGTCTAGGAACCTTTTTGCCAAACTGATAGATGGGCTAATAACCGGTTTCGAACCGATGCCTTTTTGGATAAGGCGTCCGCCTCTTCATTATCCACGATGCCTTGATGACTCGGATCGCACCTAATGGCGTCTCTATTAAGATTACTCAGCTCATCAAAGTCATTTACAGTTGTAAACTAATTTAAACTTGGTCTCTTTGGATTATATCGCTCTCATTACAGCTTAGCTATCCGATAAGATAAAAATCCGCTTGCTCGCTTACGTTCTTTCATAGTTTTCAAAGTTTCATGTAAATATAGCGTACGCTCTAATAAACCTTGTGCTTTCATCCCTACCCCCGATACCGACAGTATTTCTGCTTTGGAGTGATCCGATTAAGAAAAGTAGGCGACGGCGAATTGTGCATGTGTTAAGTTTTCACGCCAAAATTTTCTCGTGAACAGGTTACTACAGTTCCCTCTTGCCCTTTCTATACCTCTCTCCTAAAAACCTGGGTCTACTGCTGCTGAAGCAATACTAGTTTAGATAGTGCCAACATTTGTAAAATGCTCCCACTGAAAACCTTCGCCCACATGGCCATGCGATTTTAGCCACGACGCAGGGCTTATTGCGGACTTCTTTATTTCAAGATGGAGCGGTACCAAACTGAGTAGTCGACGGTATACATACCTAATCAGTAGCAAATATATTTTACTCTACCACGCGATTCTACTTTCTACCACCATCATGTTTGGTAAAACTTATTACATTTACATAAAGGAATTATCACATAGCTCGTGTTACTTTAAATTATAAGGCGCTCGAAATATAAGGATCACGTGGTTTGTCTTCAAATTGAATTTACAAAAAAAAACGACGATTACACTTTAATAGCATTCTCGAAGGATCTTTCATGTTGGACCAAGCATACCCTTTTTACTTAATGCGGTGTAGTCTATCTGCGAGGCTATTAATTACGCATACTTTAACCGTTTTCTATGTGAAACCTTTCAAATTTTAATTGAAAACACATATTTCTGCACTTCATCTATCAACTGCATCGAATTGTCTATTCCTCAATCATTTATTCATCTCTAGAAAATACAAAGAAATGCATAAAACATTGATCCCGCGCACGAATTACCATTTAAATAACAACACAATCAATTCAATCAAAAGCAGCCCAAGATAGGATCCCGGCAGAGGGCTCATTACATGTAACGAACTCCTTTTATAGAGCCACTTTGCGATCAGCAATGATCGTGAAAAACTGAGAATCTTTGCTAACAATTCGTTATAAAGACATCACAAGGAATGATAATTTAAGCATCCAAAGAAACATGTGAATGCGTCAAATGGCCACCTTTGAGAATGGATCCACGCAAGTCGTTTTGCACTTCATGGCTGCGGTTTCAGCCATGCTGACTCTATCTACGGTCGACATTCCGGGAACGCTGTATGCTGTTTGTTTTGTCAGTCAATTTAAGTTCAATTGCCTCGGCAGGTAACTACGATCTAGCATGGAATGCACTTGTTTAGAGATCTTCTTGAGAGTTGCATAGAACCTCCCTCTCCGGTTTCGAGTGCACCAATTGAGGTTTGGTCACAGTAAATTGATGATCACTCATCACGCAACCTGGACAACATACGGCAAAAGTAGACAATTCCACTTAGTTGAATGCTCCAATGACGTTATCTGGTGATATTCAAATTGGCGAATGCGCCATGCGCACGGCTATCAGACTGAAGGAGAGTTCTTTAGTTGCTAATGCCACTGGATGGATTTATAAAGTCATTTCTGATGGATTTTGCATACGGATGGCCCTACTGACGTGAATGAATTCCCAAGACTTGAGGATTGATGATTGGAGGAGCCAATTTATGGGCGTATGCTAATTATTTGGAAAAAGTCCTCGTGAACGTTTTCATTTGGTTGCATGAGACCATAAATTTGACTATGACATATTTTAGATCAGGATGTTGTTTTGCGGGAAAAAATTGATCCTGTCAACACAGTTTACTTTGCGATATCTTCATTTACAATTTTCAAAGCTAATTTGCATCTTTTCTTTTGTTCACATTTTTTATCCATATTTTCTGTTTGTTTCCTGTTTTATTATGCTAACGTCGAAATTGGGTAAGAAAGTTTGAATTGAGGCCAGATCACTATGATAAATTACGTCAACTCATAAAACGAATATGCATTATTTAAATAAGTGGAAAATTGTTTACTTTTTTCAAGCAACATTAAAACAAACAATTAAAATACAAGGAATATAGGAATTTTTACAGAATGATTAGATTCTTTATTGTGGGTGTAGTATATACTAGTGATGATCGAAAATGGTCTTGATCTTGCAGTCTTGATAAAAATGTTTCCATGAAACTAACAATTGCAAAGCGTAGGACTGCGACATCGGACCACTAAATTTGTAGGACAATGCAGCCATCTTATTGTAGGCACAAGTACTAACCAACACAAAATCAGCTTGTTACTAATAACTATTTATGACCTTGTTATTTGCATCACATGTTGCGGATGGAGGGCCCTTCGGTTGGTCATCAATTTTGTAGGAATTTTGTTTTTTTGATTTCTTTATTACATTATGTCTTGATTTCACTAACAAACAAATTGTTACTAATGAGGAAACACTATCGAGAATTTTCGCAGAAAGTTGGCCGTCTCGTCAGAAGGAAGCTGCTCACGAAGTTTCAGCAAGTTACTAATCATTAAAAAAAAGTGCCCTGTACTGTGGACTATTATTACTTGTCTTCCTTTTTTGAGACGATTCTCTATCCACATTTGTTCGGCAGACGGCAGCCTTCTATCCGCTTGTCTACAATTTGGATGACGCTGAGGCATAATTGCGCCTCAAATTCATTAAGGGGACCACTGTAGAGGTGCGAAAAGGGCCAAACTTTGGGAATTAATTTAAAAAGTATGGAAAAAGGGATCGAAATTCTTTTCAGGCAATTGATCAAACATATATTCAAGTGTAAAAGACTTTTTGTTACAAAATGGTGGCGCCACAGTCGTTTTTGGAAATCGCCTTTTTGTTAAGGGCCTCTACGCGTGGACGGATTCCTCCGAAAGTTGAAGACCTGGAACAAATAACCAAATAGTTTCCTAATCTACTTGACCTTGCCCATAAAAGTACGTAGGATTTTTTTTAAACTGATTTTTGTAAAAATGGCGCGCTTATGAAAAAAAAGTGATTTTCGGCAAAAAAAATGAGCAATGATTGTTTACAAAATTTTTTTTTACAACGAATCGAAAAACGGCTGCGTACTTTTGTAAAAAATGCAATTGTGAAGCTACTGTCAAAATTTCAAACCAATCCATGCCATAGTCTCAGTAATCCGTCCACCCAGTTCGGAAAACATGGTTTCCAGATAATCGCGCTTAAAGTTCTGAAAGTACTCTAATCTTTGAAAATTGTATTTTACCTTCACTGTGCGATGTAATTTAAAACACGTTTATTATTGTGTAGCGCACCCTGGTGGACACCGGGGGAACCCAAATAACCTTTTTGCTATAGCAGCAGTTATTATTTCGACAGGTAAAAGCAATATACAAGTAATAAGTCGGACCAACGCGTGCTCCGAGGCGCCGGGGGAAAATCGAAAATTAAATCCTTCTAAATTATTTTTCTGTTATAGGACCAACTGCACATTGTTTTTGTGATCCTGAAGTATATTTCAAGCCAAAAAAAAAATTCCAATTTTTCAAAATCCTACAGTGGTGTTACCCCTTAATCTGTCGAATTATCTTGTCCTTCAGCTCTTGAATAGTGGTTGGCTCATTGGCGTATACCTTCTCTTTCAAATTTTTCCAAAGAAAGAGGTCCAACGTTGTCGAAGCCCATGAACTGGTTGGCCAATTGAGATCACCAATTCGGGAGAAAATCCGACCATCGAACTTTTACCACAAGAGAGTCAGTCTCGTTCGCTGAGTGGCAAATGGCACCATCCTGGTTCCACATTTTATCCAGATCCACAGCCTCCAACTGCGGCCACAAAAAATCCGTTATCATGACTCAGTAGCGTATGCCAATCACATTCACTTTTCGTGGATGCTTCACCTTCTCAACAATAACTCTTGGGTTCTCATCAACCGTTGATGCGACAATTCTGTTTGTTGACGAATCTATGAAGGTGAAAGTGTTTCCTCATCGCTGAAAATGATTTTCTACCTTAAATTGACATCCACTGACATTTGCTCACACATTCGTTAGGCGTATTGGCGACGCTTCATATGGTCCGTGGCTTCATTTCCTGAGTAAATTGAACCTTGTAAAGGGCTTTCGAGACGATCAAACGTTTTGACTCAAACACGTAGATTTTGGTTTGAGTCACACCAATTTGATCGTTTACGCGGTTGGTTTGACAGGTTTGACAAACATTTACGTGTTTGAAGCCCGTTTGATGGAAATTCATATTTTGGTTTGTTTCAATCGCCGTTTGATCGTGTTCGCGACGTTTGTTCAAACCTCATCAGTCTTGCGCTAAATTTCGAAGCGACTTTTAAAACTGCGCTTCTAGTTTGATGCAATTCCAAAGCGGCTTCAAACGGTTTGATCAAACACGTAAGGTTTGAGTTTGACCGTTTGGCCGTAACGGGGGCCCTTAAGTCCGGGATACACCGAACGGGGGGCGGCGATTTTTGTATGAAAAGTAATATTAACCGCGCCGCGTCGCGCCGCTTCTGATGTGAATCACAGATTTATTTTTCGTGCAGAAATCGCTTAACAAAATTCGCACCGCGCCGCCTTCGGTGTGACCCGGGCTTTAACTGTGCAAATTCAACTCCTTTGTTAAAATTCGCTGCAAAGAGCTGCGTGAGGTGTGCAGATACTTTTCGACGGAGTCTCGGTCACACTATCGCCTATAGATACATATGTAAAAATGTTTTCGATGAAACTATAAGAAATCGCACTGGTCCGATCCGGTTGTGTCGAATGTAAGCACGATATTCAAGATTGTGCGCTTGGTTGGACGAATATACGAACCCAAAAAAACACGTAGTACTCTATGCGCATTTTTTTAACGTCCGTTTTCATAATAGGCTTGGAGAACTTTCACGCATTGCTTGACTGTCAAGGTTCTCATGGTAATGAACTCACGATGAGAAATATCAAATCAGAAAGGCAGAGAAACATTTGACGTTTAAACGTATTTCTCTGTCGGAATATAGAAATTCCTAATGGGACATACTTTACAAGGGGGGGATTGATATCCTTTTCAATCGCTAAACTCACATAGAGAAATCACCTAGAGCAAAAATTTGTGCCTGGCAAATTCCAAAATCTACTTCAAAGTGCAGATTATTATTGTACACGAAGCAATTTTGAGGGAGGAATATTTCAGGTTCCATTAATCTGCGTGGATTGAGAATTTTTTTCCTTTTATGCGCATTCGTAGAACAAAAATTTAAAGCTCGTGTATGCTTGAACAAATTCATCTGCTACCAATTTAGCTCTCTGGAGTATATTTTGGTACTATGGCACTATGGGAGTAATGGGACCCAGCGGTGAAGGAATAAGAAGATAAATGTTTGCTCTCCTCTAGATAGCTTGTTATATGCTTAAAGGTTTTACTTAAATTTGATTCTGCAAGAAATACTGACAACGCCTACAAAGCAAACGTGATGGAAAAACGATACGTTAGAAGATATAACGATGAGTATACAAGGCCGGAAGGAAACACAAATCTGTTAGACTGAGCTATAGCATCGGAGAGATACGAACAATGCAAGCAAGTGTATCATAATATTTCGCATCCTTGATATTAGAGAAACCATTTAATCTTCTTAATCTGCTGGTTAGTATGCTTCGTTCACAGTGACAAAGTGATATTATCAACTTCCCAACTTATAGGGAAGTTATTGTAATCGGTCCGAAAATCAAAATCGACATTTTCAACGAATTTTCATGTTTCAAGATCCCAATAGCATTTTAAGCAAAAATTTGAGAAGAAGTATCTGTGTGTGTATGTGTGTGTCTGTGCGTACGTATGTGGTAATTTTTTCCTACACGATTTCGCGCGAACCAAAAAAGATATCGACTTCGTTGGGATGCCGTTCGAAGCGCATTAAAGGAAGTATGAGCTGAGAAGATTTTCATAAAATTCGGTCGAGTCGTTTTTTTGTTTAAACGACTTAAGTGATTTTTGTATCTGCACGATTTCACTCGAACCAACGTTGATACCGACTTCGTTGAGGTGTCGATCGTAGCGTATTACTAAAATTACTATCTGAAAAGATTTTCATAAAATTCGGTCGAGCGGTTTCTTTGTTTAGACCGTGCAAAAATTACGTAACCCTTTACAAACATCAAGAATTTTTCAAACTATTAGATCAGCACTTTTATGACGGAGAGAGAATTGTTTTCCACGGCCTACAGGTTCTGGAAATTCAAGTTCATCCCAGAATTTCTAGTAGTTACGAAACATTTGTGCTGTGTTCCGAATTATAATCCAGTATACAGGCCAGTTCTAATGACGTCATTAACTGATGCCATATTTTACTTGCGTGAACCGTGGTAATCACAAAATATAAAAGATTGGAAGCTGAAACAGTTTCAAGTTGTAATACTTTCATGTATGCTGCTGTTAATCACAGCGTAAACGCTTGAATTTACCTTTTCTCACCGGACAGTATGCTGGGTGATATTACGGAACACGGCCTTGGCCTTTTAGGTCAAGTATGGCAAGTCCTTTATATTGAATAGTTTTGCTAATACATATCTCCTGAAATCGTTCGAATTTCCAAATGAAGTCATTTACTTCCAAGTTTATTGCTTACTCTCAGGATCACTTTGGCACCAGTTCTGATGCTAGCCAATTCCCCACTACTACTAAAACAATTACTATTTTCTAAGTAGACAATTTATTAATATTATATTATTTAAAATTACAAGATTTTTGCTGTTAGGTATAGGAGTTGTGTTAATTTGAAGAACCAGGTGTATGAATTTGGTGTGAATTTTTCTTACAATTTGTTGTTATTATTTTTCATTTATTATTAAAATATCCATTGATAATTATTCAACATTCATCATACCACTACCAATTTGTTCAGTATTTACTTCTCTTTCCCCAATTAGAGTTTCATGAGAATTGTTTAAACTTTTATTTTGCGACTTAAAATTCGATATTATTTCCATTAGTTATCATAAGATGGCAGAGCTGCACAATTCTTCAACGGTTCCGTAATTCTGTTAATGGTTCAAAATAAAAAAAAATGCAATTATTTCTTTACCACTTAAATACCTAAACTAACTAATTTCAAACACAATTTTACTAGATGTTATTGGAGTTTCTTAAATTGAGGTCGAAATTAGCACCTTTACATTGTAAACACGGTGAAAATTATCACTTTGCGTTATGAAGGAGGTAATACGCTATTTACTTTTTTATGTGATAGTTATAAGCTTAGGAATGAATCATCATGCCTAGTAGTGAGCTTAGTTGGCAGGATAGAATAGGTTCCAGGTAAGCCCGCTGGGAGCGGGCGTGCAGAGTGTGCACCGCACGCGGGCGGCACTTTTAGGGGCGGCAAACACAGCAATCTTGTCATTGAACTCATTTTCATCATTTGCAGCTAGGTTCTTTTTATAATGCCATAACAATTCCGTGTATTCATCTCCTTAAAAAATAAACCGAAAACGTGTGCAGGTTCAAAGCACTTAAGAAGGATCGATCTCTGAAAATAGTATAGTATAAGGGCAGAGAATGTAAAATTAAATTCCCAAGATAGAAGTCAAATTTAGTCTGTAGATAAAATTTGACATTCTAAACTGATTATTCACAAAATTTTAAAGCATTTTGACGTCTAGTTATGGAGAATTATCCATTTTTATGTTTAATATCACTTTTACTCGACCTTTACTTGAATTTTAATATTATGTAATTACTCGAATGCAAGACGTCCAATGTTTTTTAAAAAAAATTGAATGTATGAGATATCAATAAATAACGTATTCAAATTTCAAATTTTTAATTTGGACTATGCTCCTTCAATCGATCTTCCTTAAGATCCTATAAGTAACCAATCTAAAACACCTTCCAACAAGCTCAGTCAGAAAAACCACGATAAGGGATTGTCTGTATTGCACTGTATTGCGCTGAAGCGGCTAGCGGCGGGCCTGGTTCCAGGTTAGGGGGTGTTTTGGTGGGTATTTTCTCCTCATGGATACTGTAGGAGTTCGGAAATACAGATTACACAATATTATTCTATAGTGGGGTTGTCCTATCTATGAACGAATTCTTTTGTCTTTTTTTATAGACAAACATATAAAAATGGTTCTTCGCTTTATAGTGCTGCGATAGCTGCGCAATTGACCGGATTCTCATTAGTAATTTTATTTTGTTTCTTGTAATTCCTTCAAACAAAATCTAAAAGTATTCGCTAAGAAATAAAAAATGTGTTTTTGTTATGGCTCTACTCTGTTGTGTCATCGATTTTTTCTGTATTCATATATAAATATAACTAGCACGTGGTTAAAGTTGAAAAGGTCTGTTACATTACACACGACCCTAGAAATCCCTCTAATAACTTTGACAAAGTTAGCTATGGGGTATCGTATAGGATTAAAATTGTTCGGTTGTATAACTACCAAAAACCGCAAAACAACTTTAGATTTAATAATTTCCAATAAATAATCCACCGCAACATCAACTAGGCAAAAGTAAAAAAAAAGAAATCAAAGTTATGAATTTAAAGGTCCTTTTAATCCTATTTCCTAAATCGGCGATAGGTTTGTTAGTAGTAAATGACGTTTTTTGTTTGATACAAGAATGCCACGTGGCCGACCACTGGTCGACCATCAGTCATGATAAAAGGAGGAAATTAAGCCTATTTGCGAACAATACACTATTACCTCACCCTGGCTGAGAACCCTTTGTTCTGTTCATCCGATTAGGATGACGAAGAACTCCTTTCAATAAATCTGTGAGTCAAAAATTCTGATAAGATTCAAAATACTTGCATCTTTACAGGTTCAACCGCCGCCGTCAGACACCCCCAAATAGAAGGATGACGCGGCGAAAATTTCATAGGTCCACACGAAGGTCTAATAGCTCCCAAAAAATGACATCTCCTTTCCTTCAGCACGCTCCCAGGGTGTTATGTCCCTCATAAATATTATGAAATGATGCAATTTCCACCCTCTAGGACGAAAATACGATTAAGGGCTGTTTCCATTACACCCCGACGACACAACTGATCCCTTCATAAAACCATAAAACCGATGTACATGAAGTGGAGTACCGGAGCCCCGCAGCACCCCTCCGACAATCTGGGAACAAAAAAAAAAATAAATAAATAAAAATATTTTGTGGTTTCGAATGATAGCAGGGGTACGAGGGGGTTGCCGGGTGGTAGTGGCATATTGAAATCAGTGCAGCAAGGGTGAATCCTTGCTCTTGTCCTCTTCGGGTCCTTAATGACTATGGGAAGGCAATAAAAAACGACAAACACACGCACACCCATGCATAATCCCGCCAAAGATTCATGTTTATGCCGGGGTTTTATTTGCATAGATATTGAGATCCGACGGAGACGGGTGGCTTTTAATTAAAATTTTATCACATTTCACATGGCGAAGACCCCTTTATGCTGCTAATTTTAATTTGATTCGGTTTTTATTACGAGTTTTCAGTACCGGCAGGATATTAATGTGTGTGGGAAGGTGGGATGATGTAAATTAACTCGTAATTTTTATCCTTGAAGCTCGGTCGTTTGGTTTATTAAGGTTAATACATCATCGCCTCGCAGGTTTATTTTATAGCTTCAAAAAGGTGGTATGAAGTGAAATTGCCTTGTTTGTGCCTTTCTATAACGTAATGGTGAAAATTTAGTTATTTTGAAAAGCTTTATTGCACATTTAAAAAGAAGGGAGAATCTACTTTAATCAAATTTGAACAAAAGAAATTAGTGGTGATGTAATATGGAAAGTTCAACGAGGATATTACGACTACGAGTAAATGAATTCTGTTTGGTTGTTATCGTAACAGTTTAGCCGCTAGGGCGTTTTGAAGTTTTTTTTTAGAGTTTTACTTATCACCCTGTATCTTTGTAACCCTATGACCTATTTTTAATAAGGTATCAGTGTACGCAGAATACTCCCACCTATCTAAAACTGTAAAAATTGTCACCCTATCAACTTCCAGAGGTATGAGTTTATCAAAGTCAAAATTTCGGTTTTTATACGCTTTATATTAGCTTCACTTGTAATGTAACTAATGTAAACAAATCTTGGAAGTTAAATTTGACCCATTTCCCGGTTTCCGATGGAGCTGAAATTTTGCACATATGTATAGTTCGGGTGACAATGCAATCTGAGCATATTGTAAAAAATTCAAGATGTCGGTTCCGAGATGGGTGCGAATTTTGCAATTGTGCTCGCGGACCCCGACATGGGTACCTATCAAATGAAAGGGTATGACAAGTAGAATACAGTTAGCTATGTGGCGTCATTCAAAATTTAAAATGGCGGCCAACAGAAGATGGCGGAAAACATAATAGACTAAAACGTAGAAAATATGACCTCTCCTTGAAATTTTGCACATATGAATAGTTCGCGTGACAATGCAATCTGACTTTTTTGTAAAAAAAATCAAATTGGCGGTCCCAATATGCCAAACGAATTTTGCAATTGTGTTCCCCCGACCCCCGACATGGGTATCAAATGAAAGGATACGTCAGGTAGAATACAATTAGCTGTGTGGCGTCATTCGAAAATCAAAATGACGGCCAATGCAAAATGGCGAATTACCTTTTTCTTTACAACGCCCTCGGTATGGGTATCAAATGAAAGGGTATGACAAATACAATGCAGCAAACTGTGTGACGGCATTTTAAATTTAATATGGCGCCCACCACAAAATGGCGAAATACATTAAACAGACTAAAAAGTAGAAAATAAAAATATATAGTTTAAAAAACTAAAAAATACGCTTTTACTTTAAAATATACCTACTAAAAAGTAAAAAATAATTTTGAATGTAAACTTTTTATTGCTGCAGCCAGTATATGGGAACAACCTACTTTTTGAAATCAAGTTAAGAATTAAATTAATGAAGTTATTGGTAAAAATTATACATAAAACTTACTTAAATGTAAAAAATCGTGGGCGCTAACGAAAGGTATTAATCAAATAAGAATATAGGTAAAGAGCGCCCCAACCAAGAAATTTTTGCAAAGAGGCAATGTAAAATATTTAAACCCAGAGTGACGTTGTTGCAAGAATAAAAGTGGGGATATACTAAGTAATAAGAGTATTGGCAAGATGGGCAGAGCATTTCGTATTAATGAAGCCATTGCAGGAGCATATTGACACCCGAAATCAGGGTTTAAATTGCTGCAGCAATTTTAATACTGTTGCTGTTGACTTTGCTTTGCTGCTAAGAAGACCACATCAATTTACTTTGCTTTGCTTTACAGCAATCATATTTTCAAACTTTTTGCTGCATACTGTGAAAACTTTTTGTTTCATATTGCTACGAATGCTGTTGCTTACAAATGCTGGAGCATGCTGGTCCGGCTGCGAATGCTTTCACATACACATAAAAAACGCTTTCACCCTCTACACAAAATAGCCATTTTACTATATAACGTTGGACCATGAACAAAACAAATGCTGAAGGAAAGTAAAGTACTTTACAGCCTTGGAGAGCAAAGCTTTGAAAAACTGTAAGCGAACAGAAATCATTTCACAGCAAAGTATTTTAAAGCCGAAGCATTTGCAGCCGGACCAGTATGCTCCTGAAAGCTTTTAAGTAATTTGAAAGCAATAGCATTTGCAGCAATGAAACAACGGGCTTTCACAGTCTACACAGCAAAGTAAGCTTAAAATTATGTGCTTTGCTTTAAGTTTACTTTGCTTTCAAACCCTGCCCGAAATGAACAGAACATAAGCGGGGCCGATGGGAATGACATCACAGTAGCCCCTAGTGGAAGAAGTGCGCCAAACGGTGCGAGCATTAAAACATAATAAGGGATCAGGGTCTGACAGCATACCGGCGGAACTCATTAAAAAATTGGGAGAGGAAACTATCGAAAAACTGCATGAAACTAGTTGGGATGTGGCTTTTGACCCTTTCGGTCCACAAGATTAACTTCCCAGTATTCGTTCAAACAAAAAAACGACTCGAACGATTTTTATGAAAATCTTTTCAGATCATACTTCCTTTAACACGCTTTGAACGGCATCTTAACGAAGTCGGTATCTTTTTTGGTTCGCACGAAATCGTGCTGGTACAAAAATCACTTACGTCGTTCAAACAAAAAAACGGTTCGACCGATTTTTATGAAAATCTTTTCAGATCATATGTCCTTTAACATGCTTCGAACGGCACCTTAACGAAGTCGAAATCTTTTTTGGTTCTCGCGAAATCGTGCCGGTACAAAAATTACTTAAGTCGTTCAAACAAAAAAACGGCTCGACCGATTTTTATGAAAATCTTTTCAATTCATATGTCCTTTAATACGCTTCGAACGGCACCTTAACGAAGTCGATATCTTTTTTGGTTCGCGCGAAATCGTGCTGGTACAAAAATCACTTAAGTCGCTCAAACAAAAAAACGGCTCGACCAATTTTTATGAAAATCTTTTCAGATCATATTTCCTTGAACACGCTTCGAACTGCACCTGAACGAAGTCGATATCTTTTTCGGTTCGCGCGAAATCGTGCAGGAAAAAATGACCACATACGTACGCACACACACACACACACATACACATATTTCTTCTCAAATTTTTGCTTAAAATGCTATTGGGACCTTGAAACGAGTAAATACATTGAAAATTTCGAATCCGATTTTCGGACCGATTACAATAACTTCCTACTGGGAAGTTAATAACACTGGAAATCTGGAGACGCTGAAGAATGGAACGAGGAAGGGATTTCACGTGTAGGTACTCTATAATAGACACCAACCATACGTGGAAAGTGTATTAGAAGAGTATCAATCGTCCTGGTAGATCCACAACAGACCAGTCATTTGTTCTCAGAGAAACCCTGAATCTGAAATCTGTTGAATTTAACATAAACTTCCATATGTTATTCATCGACTACAAATATGCTTACGGTAGGAATACCAAACACCTAGTAGAACTAACGAAGATACAACGTGTGGAGTCTATATATGCTTGGGCATTTTGATCTGAAAAGAAATCGGTTGGACATTATTGAATCGTTTGACAACTAAAAATTTAGGTTAAGTTCTTTTTCCGTTTCGGATCGGTGTACGTTTGATTGTCACTGCAACTTTTAAATAAAACGACAGCATTTTTTCCACACCGAAATTTGCTTGGATGCGGATCACAAGTCAATATTTAATTGAGATTTTTTTTAATTCCATTTATCGGGTCACCCCCTGACACAAAACGTCCCCGGGTTTTACCCAGGCACTTCTTAAAACCGCTCCAGGGGGCCTGGATGCCCTCCAAACTAGGAAAAATCCGGGGAAACCTATGCGTGTCTATACCTTTTTGAAATACAAATAAATGGCAACAACTTTAATTATGTTTTATCTTCTTAATTTCATGTTTAAAATGCTCTTTTATCTTAAGCAAAGACTTTTCTTATAAATATAAGCTTTAAAACTGCCTTCTCGAAAATCTAGATTTCTTTCCAAACATAATTGAGTCATCATCAACAACATCCCAAATAGAACAAAACCATATTCTCAGAAGTACTCTCTGATTTGCATAAGGTATCAGGATCCCTTTTGTTCACACCAAAAAGGAGGAATGCACGTACTTAGGTAGCGCCCTCAGACCTTTCATCTGACAAACAATTCCCCACACGACACCAAACTATTGGCTAACACATTTATGCTGCCTATGCACCTCTAATGCAGGACCACTCGATAGCAAAGGTGCAAACAGGTAAACCAACCGGCAACCATGACTCGCAGCAGTCTCCAGCAATCAAATGGAGGGATTTCTCCATAGCTCCGCGCAGACAAAACACGAAAATCTTACAAGAAACAACGAAGAAATTGCGGGAATTTCAGCGTTTCGCCGAAACAAACGAGCGACACGCCGCGACAGAATTTTAAATTAAAATTTTTTGAATAGCAACAAAGTCCCGCAACAAAAACAAATGAGAGCCCGTCGTGGTCCCAATGTCACAAAGAACAGTGGCGGCGTAGTTAAGGGCTTGATGTCTCCTGGCATCCTCCTCATGGTTGGTTCTGGCGTCTAAGCCCCAGTACGATACTAGCAATGGACAGCATCGACCGGTGCAACATACATAAATTATGCTCAATAATGGATTGGTTGTATGCTAAATTGACGTTTTTATGTTTTTATTATTTTTATTCGCTGGACGCAATGCCGTCGTCCAGTGGAGAAATGTGTTTTATTTAATCGAGAACAAAGTCCCCCTCAGCATCCGCAAATGAGGTGGCTGTCGTTCAGTAAAAATAATTGGATGACGTTTGTTCGAATTCGTATTGAAATGTTTTTGGAAAAGCATCGCACTTGAACACACGAATGTCAAATAAAATGATGGAATCCAGTCGATTGTTTGCAGAATGCAATTATTTTTTGCATTTCTGACAGACATAAATTTTTGCATTTCAATTTTGCCACTTCCTTCGATTGTGTTCAGTTGATCGAAGTTTGTTCAATTACTGGAAATATAATATGAAAATTGCAATTTTTCTCTCTTTTTGATATATACTCGTATTTACATGTTGCTGTTTCATATTAAAATTAAATAAATTGCGGCTTGCTCCATCTGTTGTCATGTCACGAAATACATATTTTTAAGCACAAAGCACCGACAACAAAAACACTAAAAAATAAAACTTTATCCTTAACGAGGCAAAATAATAATTTCCAAAAGTCACTTTTTTCGATAATCCTCTTGTTATTTGCTTTTCTCACAACAGAGTTCTGCGCTTGTACTTAAACAAAGGAAAAGCCCCAAGGATTTATTTCTTGAGCGGAAAAAACTGCCCTCTGCACAAGTCCTGGGATATTTCATGTGAAAGTCAACAACATCCAACAAGGATAATCCGATTACTGAGAGAAAGAACACCGCATTAGTCGATGGCCGTATGTTTAGAGTTTTTTCGTCCCTAGCGAATTTGCGAAGGTCCTTCCGCTTGCAGCCAATGTTTACTCAAATAAAACTAGGACCAATATTTGTTTGCCCCTGCACCACGCACCGTCGATTAATAAAGGGTCGTAATTACAGTTAATTGCCTTTATATCAAACGTTTTTACTCGATGTAAGAATGGGGATTATAGATATGGATTATAGGAGTTTATTTTGTGCTGAGACTAGTTTTTTTTTAATTTTTGATGCAGCACGAAAGCGTGTATTTGAAACTAGTGTTTGTAACCATGAAAATAGAATTTATTCCCTGCAATTGGAGAGCGAATTATCTTTGAAAAGGCTATGAACATTCTGTGTATTATCCAACTTTCTGAAAGTTGGTGATATTGAATTGTCCTATCAGAAGAATACTTTGGCAGCAATAATTATACTAGAAAAAATAGCATCGCAATAAAATATTTCGACTGACACAAAAAATTAGCTAATAAAATAATGTACGTAAGCAAAAAACATATTTTGGTTAATAAAAGTTGTAATTATTGGAATATTTTCAACTAATCAACTGAACGAAAAAATATCGAAAATCTCCTTTAATTTTTAGAAAACTATGCATGTCACTAGTTAGTTTCGAATTTCCAAACAAAAATTCAATTTCAGTGTTAAAGTTGAAATTGAGCCAAACTTCACTTAAGAGATCTGAATGGAAAATGAGATGTAAAGAATTGAAGAGTGATTTTTCAAAACGTACTAAGTCAATTTTTGTTTAATTTTAATATTGTATTGCGTTCCAATCTATGACGTAGTAGTTATGCATTCACCATAAACATTTATCACAAATCATACTAATTCCGACGGGGTTTCACTTCAAAGACACGGATGCACAATCAAATCGTACTAAGTGATATTCAGTTTTTTTTTATTTCCCACTAATTACATCATAAGAACTTAGCACGTTTTGGAATATCGCTCTTCAATTAGTCAGTGAAATGAGTGAAACAAAATATCAAATAATTTCACTTTGTCATTCTGAACGACGCATAATGGGGCACATTTCAGCACATTATCTATTTTTAAGAAAACCAAAAAATTTGGCTTAACTTCACAGACACCCATTTTGTGTCCGTTATCGTTATGAGTTATATTATGTAATATAGATTGCACAAGTCCTTGCCGCAAATTGTAATGAGGCTGACTCTAGATTCCATCACATAAATTCTTTTACGTGGTGAGGTTTTCGATCTCTTGTCCAACCCCCTAACATGAGGACAGCCCCCTAATGATTATGCGTAGTCCAGTTATACACATGTCTAGTTATCAGTGGCGGTTCGTAAGGTTCAGGATAAGGGAAGCAATGCGTAGGTCGTCAAAGCTAATGTGCGCCGCGAGCGACTGAAAAATAACTGTGTGAAAACGAATTATGTAATTAACCCCATGCAAAAAGTATAAAACCGTACTACCAATCTGTTTTGTTTTTATTTTAATATAATAAAATATAATATAGTAAGATACAGTGGCGAACAGAAGTCAACGTACACCATATGTACACCATATAAAATATCGAAAATTCGTATTTTTATTTTATTTTTAAAAATTGTAAAAAATTGTGATATTACAATATAAGTACCAAAACATTTTATTGAAATTCCATAATAAATTTTTTCTACAAAAAAAATAACAAAAAAGTGAAATATACAGGATTCACAAAAAACAAAAGTATTACGTACCTACACTTAAAATTTTTTGGTAGATATTATTTTTTGTAGAAACAGTTTCATTATGCAATTTCTTTTGTACAAAGGATTGTACTTATTGATTTTGTAATATCACAATTTTTTTTATTCTATAATTGACGAAGTTTTGCTATTTTATATGGTGTACGTTGACTTTTGTCCGCCACTACAAAGCTACAAAGTTATTAGCTTATTCAATACACAATTTGGCAGACGGTCATTTTTATAACCTGTATAGTTATATAATCAATTTTATAAAAAAAACAATATATCGAAATGTTTGTTTCTGACATTGATGCAGTCTACTGTAATTTTACAAAAACGTAAATTTACAATATATACTTTTTATTATATTAATTTATAGTAATATTACAAGACTTTATAGTTATATTACAATCAGTGGCGTGGCGTGCTTTGAATTGTAGGGGATGCAATCTGGCAAAATTTGTGTGGAAAAACTCCGTTCCGCGGATGCACGTTATATATTCAAATGGACTATTAAGATTATCTATATTGTAATGAAAGATAAAGTCTTCCATTGATATTCCAGCGAGTGTGAGCTACTTTTGGAAGTTTTCGCTTTATCAACAAGTCGATGACAGCGGATCGTTTAGTTGAGTGACTAAAGAAATTTGAGAAACCTGTGATTGACTGAAAGAAGATTCGGCACTCACGAATCTTGTCACATGATTTCGATAAAACAATATTTAAACGATGAGCAAAGCAGTATACAAAAAGGGCATTTGGAAATTTCTTTAACTCGGATTTGAAGACAGCTAACTTTACCCGCCATAACTGAAGCTCCGTCATAGCAATTGTAACTTGGAACCACATGCAAAATTCTCCATAACATGAACTATATGTTCATGCAAACGAACTGCTCTTCTATCATCGGAAATATTTTTAAAACTAATGAATGTTCCTTTCGTGTGGCCAAAAGAAGAAATGTATCTCAGAGTGGTTGGCAACATAGATCGACAGGAAATATCCGTGGTTTTATCACAAATAATTGCGACAAACTCAGAATTGTGGGTTTCAGAAGTAACTTTAATTTTTAGTAAGAGTGCAGGAAATAGCCACTATTAAATCATTTTGAATATTGTTTGATAATCCAGAAAATACTGAAGCTGATTTTTAATTTCAGGATTATGTTTGGCCAAAAGTGAAATTAATTCAACATAATTTTCCCGGTTAATAGAATCTTGACCCTCGCCCTGTCCGCGAAAGGCTTGCTCCTAACAAGCCAAGTGGCAAAGAACGTCTGTAAAAATTTTAATAATTTTCCGGTTCTTTTGAACTAACTCATTTTTCTCATAATTGAGGATTTATAATGAGTGTCTACTAGATTTTCAATCCTTTGGCCTTTACCGAATTTAGAAAGAGCCAAAACCGATTTTAAATGCTCGGAGGATTTTTGGCCATGCCTATCAACGGCGTTATGAAAATTATTTAAAGCATTAAATCAAACCACAAACGTTGTTTTCAGTTGAAAATAAAATGCAAGGCCAACAAAAAAAATTTTGTTAATCTTGACAACCGGTAAAAGCCAGTAATAATATTTGAATAGAAAAATACCTAATGCAAGTTTTATTTTCACTTAAAATATGTAATATTGGTTTCGGTCTACCATTTTTAATTATGAATTTATTTTCCGTAAATGAACATGAGCCAAAGGATTGCTGCAAAAAATCATCCATTATGCAAAAAGGCTTACCATTAACATCACCCATTATATTTAATAGAGCAAAAACAAACTAAAAAAAACTAACAAATAATATATATAAAAATTTTTCAATATCTCCAATTTTCTTTTCAAACTTACTTTTTAAAACTACTTGCACTATTTTTAACTCACAAAACAAATCGCACCAACTAAATTGCTGGCAAAACAAATTTATTTTAATTAATTAATAATTAATTACTCCAAAAATACTGCTTTTTACTATTTTCTACAATTAAGTCATTAATTTCAAACCACATTGTACAAATTCATTTCCAATTAGATTGCTCATAGAAATGAATTTCCTCAAATCTTATTAGAAAACTTCTCTCCGCTCTCACCCAACAAAAAATTACTCACAAAGCTTCGTATGGATGCAAAATCTGAATTGCTTCCCTTGGCCCTGGTCACAGGAACAAACTTTCGTTGTGACTCCCCATCTCCGCTTCCCTCTTCATCCACAAGTTCGCACCGAAGTGCGTCCCAACGGACAGTCAAGGGAAGCAATTCAAATCCTGCTTCTCGAAGCTCGTTGGCGTGTTTCTTTGCGTATAGAGAGAATAGGTTTCGTTTGCGAATTCAGAGAGAAGGAAGAGAGAGCTTTCGCTCATGGACATAACTAAAATAGAGAATTTATATCTTAACAGTGGAGGCTAGAAAAAGCAGCAATAATATAAAGGTAATCTCAGAATGATAAAATAAAAAAGAAAGAGTTTTGTAAAAGAAAAGAATAATTATTGACAAAATTTGAATTTTTATTTTTATTTCTTAAGAAATTGTAAGGGATGCAATGCATCCCTTGCTTCCAAAGACGCCACGCCACTGATTACAATAAGTGTGTAGTAAATCAGTTTTCACATCGCGGTTTGTAATAATTTTACTCTACATTTGCACTGTCAATTTACATATTTTTTTTACAGTGCAGGGATAAAAACTTACGTGACAACCCAGTAGGAACTGTAATGTATACCGAATCAATGCGGAATACGCTATTTGGCAAGCACGACCCATTACGAGCCCGATGAGGGAATCGAATACTTTTACATTGACATGTCCTATGGTGGTAATTGCCTGCGAGATCATTGCAGGTTACATTTTCGCTTTCCACACATTACATTGGTAAGTAGTGACATGTATCAGACATAATTGCATGCATTACTGATTCAGTCCTTCTCTAAGTTTCTTCTGGGAAGCTTGTAATGCAAGCTACGGTAAAATTTGTTCTCAGAAAATACTAACATAAATGCAATATCTACGAACGCAAATTCGAGTAGCTAACCCCGACGGTTGCGTCTCTGGCTCAGCCGCTATTATTGAGGATATCCAGTTTGCTTACAACAAGCGAACCCCCGTTAAATATTTTTTTGTTTTGGTTTTTTGTTACAATGCACTTCTTGCAAGTTGATTCTCTTTGGTGTGAGCTCCTATAACATCCAGAAGTTCAAACACAAGGTCCATCGCGTGCTACTTTATTAGGCTCTTAATAATCTATCCTATCCTCTATTCCTTCATTGGAACCAAGCTTACTACTAGACATTTCACAACCATGAGTATGATATGACACCCTCAGAGCAAAAGCGAGCTAAAATAACAAAGAGAGCGAAAACGGTTCGGTAATTTTTTTTAGCGCAAAACAGGAATATCTTCGTGTTCTTAGAGTAAAAATGGTATAACTATACCTCAGCGCAAGAACGGTGTATCAAAAAACCGAGAAGAAAAACGGGTTAACTTTTTATTCCGCTTTTGCTCTTGATGAAAACTTATACCGCTTTTGGCCGGAACTAAAATTTGAACTCCTTTTGTTCTCAGTTTTCATTAAAAATCCTTTTTCTTATACTTTTACCAATAAAAGCATAACCAAAGCGTCAACCTCCTTTACTCGAATTTTCCGTAACTCGAAGATTTTTTCCAGTCCCTTGCAATTAATGAGGTTCCACTATAGTTTTTGCATTTTTACAATTTTTTTTTCATTACTGAGGTTAATTTTTGCAACAATAAAACATTGTTATTTTTGAAATTTTCGTTTTTCATATTTTTCGAAATTATAGAATTTTTCACTTAAACGTACATTTTTACGATTGTTGTAATTTTTCATTTTTTATTACAATTGTTATAGTTTGCCTCTAGTTGGTCTCTAGTTTGTCTCTTTCTGAAATTTTATCTTTAATTTTAGGGTAAATATTCTACATTTTTTCCTTTCAGTCATGCCATTTTTGTATGGCCTTAAATTCTAAAAAAAATTGCTATTTTTCTTTAATTTTTAAATTTGACACTTTCACTTTCAAAATGATCGCTCTTTTCATTTTAATAGAAATATATTGAGTTTGCAGTTTTGACAAAAATATCTGCAGTTGTTGGCTTCGATGTTTGTAATTTTTGAAATGTAGTTAAAAATTCGGAATTTATGAAAAATTGAACATTTTTTCTACTACTACTATTATGTAAAAAAAACGTAAATTGAGAAAATTCATAAAATGCAAAAATTACAAAAATTGAAGGTAGTAATAATAGTACAGGTAAATGAAGCCGAAAAACCGAAATAGCGGAAATAATTAGATACATACTGAAAATTGGCAGAGGGTGTTCTTAATAAGAGGTTATAAAGTCTACCAATTTTCTACCCAAGGAAGCCCACTTTTTAGGGGGTTTTAGCCCTCAAAATGGGTATTTTTGGATTTTTCTGCAATTTTGTTAGTTAAAGGATAAAAATGGGCAGAGATCTTCCTTTTAGGGCTCTCAATAAGAGATATTAAAGTCTACCTATTTTCCACAATGGGAAACCCCAATTTTGGTGTTTTGCTCCCAAAATGGATATTTTTCGATATTTCTGCAATATTTTTGCCATGTTGCTTAATATCTTTTTGTTTTTTTTCAATTTTGAGTCCAATATCTGATATCTTATGAAAAAAAGAAGATTTTCGTTTTTTTGGTTTTGGCCGAAAGTCTTGGAAAAAAGTTATATGTCCCTTATTAAGAAAGGTGAAATGCCTAAAACTGCAAAATCTGATCTTTACGATGAATTTAAAATTGTAGACGAAGCTACATTAAGGGATACAGAGATAATTGATCTTGTGTTATTGTTTTTGATGGTTATAATGATAACACTAGCACTAAAGAGTCTATGAGCAGCGACGCAGAAACGCTCTTCCCAGATTTTAAAATAGAAAACGTCACTGAAGTTACTATAAATCAGCAAAAATTCCTATTAAATGCATTTAATAAAGAACAGATTATTCAATTGCTAACTCAAGCATTTGCCGAAGTGCACATAGAATTTGGAATTGTAACAGCATATGCAGATGTTTTGATTGTGAATACTGCAATTGAAAAATCGTATGCAATGCAAGCAACTATTTCAGGAGAGGATGTACTTGTTCTTTTAACTGCATTAACTCCAACACAAATGATATTTATTTTTTGAGCCAAGAAGTACTAAAGTCAAACCAAAATTTAGATGTATTCAATAATGTCGAATCCACTTATGAAGAACTACAAAAGGCCGGTGAAACTTGATTCTTATAAAACTGGAAAGCATTCATTGAATGAACAAAGATATTATGCATTTAAACAGAAAAAGCAATGTTTCACTCATTTAGGGCATACTAACAGGTACAATGTTGGCTTGGGAATGAAAAAAAATCCAAGTGAATGCGGTTGGGAACTGAAAATGGATTTACGAGCCTATGGAAACTCAGCAATAACCAGAACTATATGTACACATGTGTATCTTATATATTTACTAGTTGGGACCCGGCGCGCCCTTGCTGCTCCCATTTAGTCTAAGATACGTAGAAGAGCGAGCTTCACCGATCGAGTAACTGAATTAAATCTTTTTTATAAAAAATATGCTAACAAACGTAACGGTGATGGGTTGCCTAACGAAATATGTTCAAGGGTATATTTAATATGCGTTTTTTCCTTACTTTCCGCCCTTTTCTCTATTTTGAGGAAAAACTATGCATTTTGGTGGAAATATGAAAAGAGCAAAGTTGTAGAGCATAAAATTTCCTACAAATTTTGCCTCCACTGTTTTTTCGAATTCCGCATAGTTTCGCCGCTAGCCGCCGCTTTGCGCCTTTTTCTGTTACCTGTTCCCAAGAAATCAAGAAAGATAGCTAGCTATTTTAGGTATACAAATAAGTCTATAAAAGTTTACAATTTTATACTATAACTTTCAGAAGCTTAGCCATACCAAAAAAACTTAGTTTCATTCAATTCACATCTACTGCTATTTATAATAAAATGATATTCCGAACTTTTCTGGTGCATAAATTTTGCGATGTTTATTTTACACCGAACAAAGGCAAGAGTGATTTCCTAAATAGAAATGGCTCATCGCGTAACTCTTAAAAAAGACTAATGCTCATAGAAAATCCAACTAGAATAGTACATCTTAAGTGCAATAGGCGTCTTTAAATATTTACTAAAAAAGCATAATGAGAGTCTCGAAAACTATAAAAAAATATAAAATTGTATCCCATATTTAAATACAACTCTTATTCCGCCTCATATTTGTAATAGGTTCAGCAGTCTGGGTAATGGCTTGACGTGATAGACTTGACTGTTCGAAGTGCAAAATTCTCCTCCACAAGGCATACCCTGCAGGTGGGGTCCTCCGCCCTCCCTACCCTATCCTTTTTCATGTAGTTCAATGGGGCAGGTAAGTGGCCGTGGCACCTTTGGACCCTATACCTCAGCAAAAAAAGAAGAAGATAAGAAGAAGAAGTTATCCTCGAAACATAGCACAAAGACTAGTTTCGACCTAAAAATTTGCTCTAATCATCCCTAAATCAACACAAAAACTAACTATCTTCCTGCCCAGTTTCAAGCTAAGCCCGAGTTAAACAAAAATTGCTGCTTTCAGGACAGTTTCTCGTCGCTATTACTTCCACATTCATTATTAATAAGAGGTAAAATAGTTCCATTTCCGCCATTACCAGAATCCAGCATTTTGGACGAGCAGATTCTAAAGGCGCTGCCTAATCTCTTCACACTTAATTACCCCTAACGGCCTGTTGTTTCTCGTCTATTCGCCGAAATTACCCCATTTTTCTTCAACCCCCGTAAAGCGTTTTTGTCTTACATCGTTTACAATTTTATTATTTCTCTCCTCCGCATAATGGGTAGGGGGGCGGCTTCGAGAGCGGCTGCGGAGGTGTTTATTGCCCTCATTGAGATATGACGTCTATTACCCGATTACACCTCTGGACACACACGCACAACGCGACTTAATTAACACCGGTCCTAACTGGGAGTTAATGGCGTGTTAACTTTAATTGAAGCGAAAGGTGTGAAATTTCCGCTTAGGGTCATTTGGTCGCCTCAAGTAATTCCAACATCTTGGACACCAGCCTGGACAAATGGCGGCTCCATATTAACCCATCTTCATCTCGTTATCACTGGCTCATCATTTCCCTTCGTTCCTTCATTCGTTTCGTTTTGCCGGTGTTTAGGGCAAATTAAGAGCAACCGAACGAACGAACGAGAACGAGGACGAGCTGTGTGAGCTTAGCTGCGCCCCACGCACCCTCTTGAGTCGTTTATCATGGATACCAACCGGGGGTTAAGGTCGATTCGCCCTATTAATATGCCCCAAAATGGTCCTGTTTGCTCCTGTATTAGGGATGCGATTTATTTGATTTAGTGCTATCGCCCCGGTGGGTTTTGTGATAATGCGCAATAATAATGTGATAAGGCCGAGTCTTAAAGACTCCACGATTCAGTTTTCGTATTTATCTTAATGGCTTCCGGCAGAGTTTTATTGAAAAATAATGACCTTAACACGGGGTGGGATTTCCTCAATTGTGGTGCCCTGAATTGCGGATGCTGCACAAGAATAAGTGAATTTTTCATTATGATAAAATATTTATGTGAATTTAAGTGAATTAAGAGATTTTCTATTGGCGAGAATTTATCTTAACCAAAGTGAATCAATTTCTGTGATTTTATTAAAAGAAGGATTAATTACGGCTTGAATTTTTATTAATTGAAATGTCTAATTAGCAATACATGTATTTGTAGTGTGTAACACCGGATTATATTCCCAGAATGGCATAGCGATTCACTAAAAACGAACATAGTCCAGGGAAATTAGCAAAAAAAAAAAACGCACGAAAAGAGACAAAATTCCAAAATGGCTGAAAATTGGTCCACAGCTCCCTTGCGACTTTTTAAGAAAACAGTTTCGGAATCACAAAAAAAATATGGCCTCCGGAGATATCACTTTTTGGCAAAAAAATCACTCAAAAACTCAGTCAATACGAAACATTATTGCCTACAAAAAAGCCCTATTGTCATTTTTTCGAAAACCTTGACTTTTCCGAATTATTGAGCGATTTTTTATCCGAAAAGTGATTTTTGGAAACTTTGACCTTTAATAACTTCGAAAGGGTTAGGTTTACAAAAAAATGACTTTTTGTAGGCAATAACGTTTCGTATTGACTGATCAAAACAAAAAAAAATTCGAAAAAAAACAGTTTTTGAGTGATTTTTTTGCCAAAAAGTGTTATCGATAGAAAATTATTAAAGCCACCCACCATTTGAACCCGATCAACTTTAAATTTTGCACATATGCGTAGTTTTCTTGTACGAAAATAAAGATGGCGGTTCCAAGATGGCGGCCGATTTTTGAATTGGTCTTCCTCGGCTCCCGACATGGGTATCAAATGAAAGGGTATGGCAGGTAGAATACAATTAGCTGTGTAGCGTCATTCCAGATTCAAAATGGCGGCCAACACAAAATTGACTAAAAAGTAGAAAATATAACCGATCAGTGTAGCCAACTCTACAGTTTTAACTGTAGATTTACAGTTTTTTGGAAATCTTCTCAGTTTTTAGTTTAGGCCTGCAAATCTACAGTTTTTTATTTAGAGCCATCTATCTCGTAGTAAGCCATATGTTTCTCAATTAATAAAGGCGATGGATCTGTACAATTTCCACTATTATCGAATTTGACCAAAAAGCTTCTGTGTCTGCCGCTACGGTACGGCTACGGTAAAACACTTGTTTTCGAGCATTAATGTTATGAAAACGAAACTTAGAAATAAATTTACTACGACCACAATAAGAGGTGCTTTGCACACAAAATCAGAAATTAAAAATTGGTTCGAGTTCGAGTTCGATGCGAACAATGCCTATTTTAAGAAATTCAAAAAAAAATATGTATGATTTCATCACCGCCAAATTTTTTGTCATTTTTCGTCATCTTTTTTATTATTAATGTTAAGGCAAAACATTATTTACGAAAGTTGTAGATAATTTGATTATCTAAAAAAAATATCTGTACAAAAATTCTATAGGACTCAGGGTTCCGAGAAATAAGGAAAACTATTTTTACCACTCAAAACAAGATGGCGGCCGAACGTCACGCCTCCGGATCCCGAAAACTCGGTTTTATACTCCCAACCAACCCCCTACACATTACAAAAAAAATTGCTGCTTTCATAAAATGTTCAGCGAAAGTACCATTTGACTGGACTACTTCCCCATTATCTGTTTTATTTATTATTACCATTAAATAATACAATATAAGAAAAAAACGGTAGATTTACCGTCTTTTAATTAATATTTACAGTTTTCTACAGTTTTGTTTAAGCATGTATGTAGTTTTACTCCAGGATGGGGTTGGCAACACTGTAACCGATAAACTTCAAATTTTGCACATACGCATAGTTCGCCTGCCTGGCAATGCTATTAGACCATTTAGTAAAAAAATTAAGGGTATGAAATGGAAGGGCATGACAGGTAGAATGCAATTACATAGTTGTGTGGCGTCATTCAAAATTCAAAATGGCGGATTGCCTTTTTTCTTCACAACCCTTTCAGTATGGGTATCAAATGAAAGCGTGTGACGATTATAATACAGTAATCTGTATTACTTCATTTTAAATTTAATATTGCGGCTACCGTAAAATGGCAGACCACATATAGTAGACTAAAAAGTAGAAAATAAAATGTATGTAATATATTTTATCAAATCAATATAAATATGGCTTCATCTACTTCCTTTGCCTATTGTATACTGTGACTGGAGTTTACTTCTGGAAAACGATTGTCTTTAAATCGTATTTCAGGAGTAAACTGCATTCACCGTCGGAGCTGGCACGCACTTTCTTTTTTTTAGGAAACTCTAAGTTTTTATATTTATCCTAAATCATTTTTTTCAGATTTTTTCTTTTTTTCATTATACCTTTTTGCTACCGCGGACTGTGCACACATAATCTTTTGTTATTTAAAGGCGTTGCAACGCACGCGGGGTTTTTGCTAGTATGAAATAAAAGAAAAAGTTGTTGATGAAGCCAAAGATTTACTATCTGATATTACCATCTTAAACCCATTCAAGAAATCTATAAAACTTCTAATAATTGCAAAATAAAAAATATATGTATCAACATCAAAAATTTTAAATTTTACTTTCATACCTTGTTTATTTGTTGCAAAGAGGATCATTTTGTAAACAGTTTATTTTTTATTGCCACTGAATATTAAGCCGGGTAACGTTCACCCATACAATATGAATAAGGAATTTTGCTTTTATGCGTATTTTATGGAAAAAACAATTCAAAATCCCTCTTTTGAAAATATCCTTCTTATTGGTTTTTATACGTGTACACATGTATAGGCAAATATAAGCGACTTTTTTTATTTCAGAATAGGATATAACTCTTTTCTCCCTTATCACAATCCCCCTGAACCCACTTGAGAAATTTTATTTAAATTTTATTCGAAATCAGATATTCTCTCACTTTTTTTTTGGTCACACATAAATATCGTTTGTCACCACTCTGGCAATCATCTCAAGAGGAAATTTACTTTTCCACCCTCTGGTTCCATAAATACTCCTAAAAAGAGAGAGAAAAAACCCGAGCAGAAAAAAGCGGTCGTATATCCCTAATAAAAAATGGTGAATTTGACAATAAAAGGGATTTTTCGCCAAGGGATGTCGTCCCCTTATATACATAACACATGGATGCTGATACAGCGTCAAGATATTGGACCAAGATCCCACCCCCACAGACATTACGAAAAGGCAATTTCATTCTTATTTTCGAGTAAATTTTGCGTTGGCTTTTCATATCATCCCTTACCGAAAGGGAGCAGCGCACATCGTCAGGCATAGAGGGAGATTCATAACCATTGAAAGGAGCTACTTTCGCCTAAGAATAAGAAAATTCTTTAACGGCAGTTTCACCACCATTCCAAAAAAGACTCAAGTTCAAAACCATTCCAGCTGTACTCCCCCTCAGTCAGGGTCGGTGTCGTGGGGGAGTGGATGGTGTGGGGTGATGGGGGTTGAGATTGTACTTGGTAAATGGACGAAATAAGCTTTTATGAGGCGTTTTTTCCCGGTGCTCAAACTCCCCCGTTACTTTGCATAATCTTCAAGTGAAATGTCCGCGCTTCAAGTGTTATGGCAAGATATATTCTGTGTGAAATGGCCGTAATAAAAGTTCCAGAGGAAATTGAATAATTATGGAAAATAAAAGGCGGGGAGGTGCTACGCAGAGATAGCTGCAAACATTAGCTGGATTTGTCTTGGTGGAGCAGTAACTTCTACGCGATAGAGACAGGGACGAGGTAGGATATGTGGGTATGACGAAAATTCCAGCGGTGTTTCTCGCGAAACAGCAGCAAATAAATGCCATCAACACGACAATCTTTCAATTTCCTCATTAAGAACTAAGATTGCCTCGCATAATGGCGTTGCTATATCTCAGCTCAAAAATTTCCATTCATTTTCGGTAAAATTCAGCGCAGGCACATAAAAGCTGAGAATTTTCATCCTAGTACTAAAGGGCGGCAATAAGAAAAGAAATGAAATTTTCTGGAAATTGTTATGACTTTCTTCTTTTATTACATTTTTTTTCTTTCCTTATTATTTTCACGCTTTGTGAGCTCTCTTGTGCCTGTGGGAAGGAGCCCCTAATAGCGTTTCATATGCGAAAGGAATTTTTTTCTTATTCTAATATTATTTTTCTTCTAGTCCTTTGTGGAAATCCTTCTTTTTTTTGGATGCCAGTGGCACTGTTTCAATTAAGTTGATATATGGAAGCAATAAAAATGTGAAAATATCGCAATTTCATTCAGATAAGAGAATAAGGGCTCCTTGCCCCGTATACTTTACAAAGTTATTGTTATGAGCTGGAACGGAATTGTGAGGTGGATTATAAAGTTTTCTTCCTTATTTTCAATTTTAAAGTAATTAAATAAACGAGTTTTAATTTTCAGTTTCATTTTTAATGTCATTTATATGCGTAGGGAATTTTAATTAATTGGACAGTAAATTTTGGCATTAAATTTCGGTTTTAAGGTTAGTTTCTTTTGTTGGAGAAAAGGTGATGATCCACATAAAATTTATAGCTTACATTTTGTACATTTATATGTTTTAGTAACGACTTAACTGTGTTACTTATATTACCTTATAAATATACAATTTTAGCAATGCGCACATCTTCTTTCTATAATTAGTTTTTAAGTTTTAAATTAATTATTTAGGAAAAATTCGTTTCTATTTCCATAGTAGTAACATATTGGGAAAAAGTACTCGGTTACTCGGAAACATTAGGTCTATCGAAAAGCTCTGTCCATTTCGATATAAAGGAAAAGAATTCAATATTTGTTATTAAATTAACAATACAATTTTTATATGTAAATATTAACTAGTTAAAAGCGTAAGTTATTTAATATTTTTTATGAAAATAATTATAGATAACACTTCTGGGCCTTATAATCTTCTATTCTATATATTGTATAAAACAAAGTCGGGTTAGTTACACCATTTATACTCAAGAACGGCTGGACCGATTTTTATGATTTTTGATTTGTTGGATTTGTCTCCGTCCTGAATTGCAGAATAACTATTAAAACATCGCAAAAATTCACGAAAAAAAATGTATGGAGAAAATTCATTTTCTCATACATTTTGTATGGAACTGCTTTTTTGATGATGATATAAGAACGGATTGACTGTTTTCGATGAATTTTATTTTTTTTGTTCGTCTTGGCCTCGAGTAGCTTCCTCGCGCTTTGGAAAAGTAAGAAAATCACAAACAATTTAAATCCGCATACAACGCCATCTGTCATACATGACAGAAACAAAAATGAACATGGCGTTGTATGCTGGTTCCGGTAATGCCAGTAGATGGCGTTGTGTGCATTCTCCTTTGACAGCTGATTCAGTTGCGCGGTCCTTTCATTGCATACCATTGAGCTAGCTATGCAAACGTGCGCCGCCATGCGATTTATCACCATTTTTTTCGAGTTTTCATCAATTTTCATTCAGTTTTCGACGGTTATTACATTTGAATACGATTCAATTAATTCTCTTCAAACGATTTTTTCTGAAATTCATCAGCGAAAAGTGATTTCAAATAGGTAAGTTCAGTTTAATGAAGGGCACATTGTGAAAGGTTATGTCGTTTGTCATTGTGCGCGCATCGACAATCAATCCAATCGGTAATTTTGGACTGTGTGTTTGATTTTCCGGGCAGACTCGTTCGTAATTCGGTGGAATTCTATTTTCGATCGTGATTTTCAACCGGTAAATTGCCTCCGAAGATGTTCACTTTGTTAGGTTTTCACATTTGTGATTGTGCGCGCATTGATAATTGCTTCATTATGTAATTTTAAATTGTGTGATTAATTTTCCAGTGTTATTTACTATGCCCGAGCCAAGAAAAATCCTATTGTTTCACAACGAAGCCGAAATGCAATTAGACTTTGCAATATTGCGAATCAATCCACTGCAGATGAACAAGAAATCGCACGAGAAGAGCGCCGCGTTAGTATGACCCGACTTCGTGCTTCACAAACACAGGCCCAAAACACATGCGGCGCTGCATACTTCACGCCGCATGCTTCATGAAGCTGAAGCCGATGGAAAGAAGCCACTGTAGCAGCTACATTCGAAGCTGCAAAAACCAACGGCAACTTGACATTTAAATGTACAGAGACGAAGAAACATTTTATTTTAAAAAAAATTTCAAATTTTTAAGATATTGTGTACCGTGCAAATTTTAATCAAAATTAATACTTTTGATGAACACATTTTTGACATTTTTTTTAATTATATTCAGTGCATTATGGCGGCCGTTTTTACAATTCCTTTTTCTAAAGTTGACAGCACTTACGACGCATACTACAAATTTTGAAAATTGCTCGAAGCTGGCTTCATACTTCATCGCAGCGTGAAGTAAGAAACGGTCAATGTGGCAGCATTAATGAATTATCGTTGATTTGAAGCTGGTTTTGGGCCACAAGAACAAAGGGAGGCAGTACGTCAAACGGCTCAGTTGGCAATGAGAAATCGTCGAGCTTATCGCACAGGTTAACAAGGTGACAATCTTCGATGCGCAAGAAGTAAAGCTTCAAGTGTTGATTTGAATCGAGTAGCGCTTCAATACGATTGCACAATTGACTACAGCTCGCATCCTTTCGTTCGAATTAGCCCAATGGAGATTGTGTGCGACCATTCCGGTGCATTGAAGTTCGCTGGAGAAACGGAAGGATTGTGCTGTCTCAGTGGCAAGGTGAAAATGCCATTATTGCCTCCGCCATCTGAGCCATTGCATTGATTGCTTCGTGGCGAAACACCAGAATCACGACATTTTCTATCGAACACTCAAAGATACAACGGATGTTTTCAAATGACTTCATTTGGAGCAGACATTTTCGAAGAAGGCGAGTTTAATCCGACATTTATGCCGGGTTTCCACTGGTAGAATTAGTGGTAGAGTAACTGGCCTACTTTTAAGCGGTAGAGTATCTTTACCACGGTGCTATCCCACTCTACTCTACTATACCCGAGTTTTCATTAGGTGAGTTCACAGGATAGTTGGTACTCGACCAGTATACTCGAGTACTCGACCACTAATTCTACTAGTGAAAACCCGGCATTAAGGTAATTTCTGCTCGAGAGAGTAAACGTTCATTTTCTTTTGGTGATCATAAATCCGTAATTCTGACTTCGCCTTCGACTTTACAGATGCTATGCGAATCTTTTTGATTCGGTTCAATTAAGCTAATGCCTTCCTACCATGGGAACTACATTCATTTCAATGTAATTAGGTACAATAGATTTTATTTTGATTTTTGTACATTTATTGAACTTAATTCATTTTGAGTATTCATTTTATAATAATAAAAACTGAATTTAATTTATCTAATAAGTTAACACAACATTTATTGATTCTGAAGCGGTACAAAGTTCGCCGGGTCAGCTAGTACTGTAATAAATTTTAAATTTTGAGCTTTTTTGTGAAAAGGATTACAAAATATAAATGATTGTCCTCTGGTAAGGGAGTAGTAACATAATGGTGGTAGTTAGTGAAACCCATTTCTGTAGGGTAGAAGCGGAAAACTCAAACAATCCTTAGGTGTCATCTGCTTCATATTTTGGTCTTTCCTTTCAAAATTCCGCACGGAGAAAAACTTGATAATCGATGGAACCGGAGAGTATGATGGTGGTGGCAGATTTTCTAAACCCAGCTATTACGCAATAACACAGCTATTATGTATTTTTTCAATGCAACATTTCTGGTAAAATTTGCAAGAGTTAAAAGAACTGAAATTATTTATTGTGCTGAGTTACACTTTCCAACAATGTCGTATCTTCCACAGCCTAGGTTAATATTATAGAACGAGAGGCGAAAGTAAAGCGTATATCTCATAGCGAATTTTTCAGAAGATATTTGCAGTGGCAAAAGGCAATAACTAGAGTTGCCTTAGGAAAACCTGGTACGACAATGGAGCTACCTTAGTAAATATTGATCGTACTACATATATGCAATTCTATTTTCTTTGTTGCATCGCTTATCAAAATAAATAAATATGGACGGTACTAAAGGTTTTTTTTATAAGAATGATGAAACCTCGAATTACTCAGCGTGCAAACGCGAACCTTTGTAATCAGTAATGTGGAACTTTAATGCACTAAATCACCACCGCTGTTTTAATTAAATAAAACTGGACTCGGAAGAACAAATCATTAATTTTACGTACAACAAAAACTAGTAATTGCCATAAAAAATATGGATTTTGATTCTGTAGTAAACAGTGTGAATAGTGATTTATTAATGTCTTTCTTAAATTGCTTTCAACTTAATCCTTAAATTTCTTTTACAATTGATATATTATAAATCGACTAGCGTTTCCATTAAAAATTCTTAATTTATCACGACTATTATATCACAAAAAAAACTGTGAATCCTAATCTTAACAAATAACGTAAACTCACCACACCTTACGAATTGATGAAATAACGAAATCCAATAAAATTACACCTTCTTATCACAGGTTATCAAAACAGAGATTAATATCCAAACAAGCCTTTAAAAATGGTTATAATCAAGAATCCATTAGGATCATCAACAGGAACCCATTTTGATTTTCTTCAGTCATTTTAAGCAAAGATGCGCCTTCGAATATGATCCCTGCATGGCGTCCACAATCAATATTAACAATAAAAAGTTGATTTCATTAAAATATGCTCTCTACAGTGTTCGACTGTCACCAGGTCTTGTCAGCAGATAAACTTGCCTGAAATTAATTGGCGTCTTGTAGTGATATCTTCAAGAATGTCCCTGTTAGCTTGCGTCAGATACTTGCCCATAGGATCAGTGTCTCTATAATCAATTAGCATAAATTAATATGCAAAGTAGTTGAGATGATGGTTTTTTTTATTCCTGGGATAAGAAAGAATGTTTAGTAACAAGAATGGCTACAAAAAAGGTACAAACTATAACTTTGGGCAGAAAAATTCATTCATAACGAGCCACCGGAGAACCTACACAACTGGTTTTTTTCTTAAATCAACAGAACTGAAACGACCGAATTAAGAAGGTGCGTGGGTTTCTCAAATTAGTAAAAATGACCAAGGCTGATGATAGGATACTTCATGGACGAGATCTCGAAGAACCCACTGAGATTTAAGATATATACAAGCTAATTTCAGCCGTGGCCCAAGAGCAGCTCATTTTCGCCAACATGTCCATTAAATGAGTCCAATTAATAATATGGCCTGTGTCCATGCAGTAAATCACTAGATTTAACCACAGTCATTATGCTCCATCCATGGATGCCTAGGGTACAAATGGATTGGGTCCAGTTTTTAGTATTATCAAAGATCTTCACCTCGATAGGTATCTGGCGCTATTTGGCGCAAGTTTTGGACTGTTTTGTTGATATTGTCCTTCATTAATTATGAACGAGACAAATTTTTAGGAAAAATTGACTGATAAATTCCACGGCAGGGAGCCACATCTTCAGTCCTACCTTAAATTCAAATGACTAATCAGGCACTAAAAAGGTATACATATACATATGTATCGTCTTCAAATTCATGTAAATGTCTATTCGGGGACAGGCGATGCTAATAAAATAGACGTTTCGAAATAAAAGCATAAAATATAATAAACGTCGTCCGCTAATTAACGGGCCATAAATTTGGCGGGCGGGCCGATAAAAGATTAAATTAGGCTAAGATCACTTTTTAATAAAGCTGAAGATACAATCAAGGAAGGCGGCTCCTCCAGCACAAAAGCTACCTGAATTTAATGCTGCAGGGGTTTTTCTACAATTCTTCAAAAGATTTCATCGTAATTTGTAATCATCATTAGGGTAACAAATATTGCAGATGGATACGTTATAAATCAAGTCACGGATTTGTTGTAGCAAGAGTGAAAGATCGCGATCTGCTCTATGGTTCGGAATTTTTTGAGGTTTTTGAGTATTTTAAAAGAATTTTGCTTATTCAAGGTAGTTGTGGTCGTCTTTTCAAGGTATTACTAAAAGATAGATACGTTTAATCCAGTTAAATTTTACTATAGCATTTTTTATAAAAGCTATTTATAATTTATTTCATAAATCTACTGAAAAAAGATTTGACAATACAACAGCTCAAACAATTATTACTGCTTCTTATTTATTGAAAGATTGGTATCAATGTACTGAGAAGTGTACGACAAAAGAAAATGTTGAGAATTTTTCACAATTGCAAAAGGATAAATTTTTCCAACGGCTAAGAGGTTAGAATAGTTTTTGGTACCAATTTGACAAGTGCTGCACCTGCTAAGCAATTGATGACAGCGTGCTTATATATTTTGACGAGCGTTAGCCTATCAAGTTGTTTACAAATTTATGAAAAATATCGTTCCAAGTTGTAATTGAAAATATACATTTCAAAGGACCCTTTAGTCCTCAACAGGGGTGGCGCTTTCATAGGTGCAAATGGTGCACTTGCACCGGGCGCAATTGGACAGGGGCGCAATTTCAGAAATTAAAAACAAAGTTTGAGACTTTGAAAAAAAAAATTGTTAAGGTATTCCCGTGACTTTATTTTCATATATTAAAGGAATTCACTTTTACCACAGTTTATTTTTCCATTTTTTCGATAAAATATTCTGTACGTCTATCCCCAAACTTTTGTGCATCCCGCGGGCTCAAGAATTTACACGATATAGTTTTATCGGAGCATTTACGTTCGATATCTAATAGGGAAACCTAATATAAATATTTAAGCGTTTGTGCCTTTGTCCATTTTCCTTCACTGCGACCAAAAAATGAGGAGCTGATGGGGCGCAATTTGGTATACTGCATCGAGCACCGGCCTGTCTCTTACGCTAGTAAGAGGACCACAATCATACATTCCTGGTAATTAGTCCGGTCAAATTAGACCAAAAAATAGGTATGAGGGTACAGAAATTCACACCAAGCTGAAAATTGGTAGGATTGTTCAAAGCACCGTTATAAATGAAATGTAAAAAGTCCTCATCGATCCGGCACCTGGAACCTGGATTTAATCGGGGTCAAAGGTCACAAAAACGGGTTTTTCGCGATTTTAAGCAAAACGGTAACTTTTATCATAAAATAGTGTTTACAAGGTTTGTAGATTATGCGATTACCTACAAAAAAGGATCTTATACATTTTCCCGTACGAATTGTCATTCATGAGATATCGCCGTTTTAAAGATTTAAAGCACTCATATCCCCTCACTTGCAACTTGTATGGCCGAATTGCCATTTTCTTAAACTTTAATAACTTCTAGTAATTAGGCTCATCTTTTAGGTAAATGTGGATTCTTTTATTTGAAAGAAAGAACAGAAACCTGAGTGACTCCGTTTAGAAGATATGTAGGTTCAAAGTATGGGCAAACTGCTGAAAAACGCAGACTTCCAGATTTTCCTCACACTTTGAACCTACATATCTTCTAAACGGAGTCACTCAGGTTTCTTTTCTTTCTTTCAAATAAAAGAATCCACATTTACCTAAAAGATGAGCCTAATTACGTTGCTCTACTATAATCGGTCTAGAAGTTATTAAAGTTTAAGTAAATGGCAATTCGGCCATACAAGTTGCAAGTGAGGGGATATGAGTGCTTTAAATCTTTAAAACGGCGATATCTCATGAATGACAATTCGTACGGGAAAATGTATAAGATCCTTTTTTGTAGGTAATCGCATAATCTACAAACTTTGTAAACACTATTTTATGATAAAAGTTACCGTTTTGCTTAAAATCGCGAAAAACCCGTTTTTGTGACCTTTGACCCCGAGTAAATCCAGGTTCCAGGTGCCGGATCGATGAGGACTTTTTACATTTCATTTATAACGGTGCTTTGAACAATCCTACCAATTTTCAGCTTGGTGTGAATTTCTGTACCCTCGGATGTCTAAATTGACTGGACTAAATACAGTGAACTGGAAAAGCAGAAGACGGATATTAGAAGGCCCTTAAATTGGGTAATGAGGGGCCACTACGCATTTTCCTGGGAGAACTACAAAACCAGAAAAAAACATAAATAAAAAAACTCTACGACTATCGAAGAAGAGTGCTTTGGCCGAGGAAATTATCTTAGAGCATAGAGAACATATCGGAAAGTCTCAAAATTCATGAATTAATGAGGAGGATGGCAGAAAAGCTGGAGGAAACTAGTAAAATCATGATGGAAGCTATAGATACATTTTTCCAATTCCAGAAATTAGGGCTTGGCGAAATATCCTCCGCTTTGCTCCAATGCGACAATAAGGTAATTGGACTTAAGCTGGAATGCCGCTTTCATAGGTGCAAATAGTGCACTTCCACCGGGCACAGTTGGAAAAGGGTGCAATTTTTCCATTGCCCTTCGCTGCGGTAAAAAAATGTACAGCTGATGGGGCGCAATATCGCATACTGCACCGGGCGCAAAAAGCCCAAGCGCCGGCCCTGGTCCTCAAGGATTTTACTGTTGATAAATGATCCATTTACGGTTGATTGTTCGTGTAATCACGGTCTTTCTTTGTTATTTTTGCATCGTACAACATATTTACTCCTAATATAATTCTTAATAATGTATTTCCGAATTGCAGCATATTTTATTCTAGTTTTCAGTTTTAAGGAGTGTTTTAAATGTTAGAGTGAGCTTTATGCTAAACTTGGGCTTTAAGCTGGAAACAGATACGTGCACTGATAAAAAAATTGTCTTGATTCCAGCAATTCTATAGTCTTCGTTTCGTTATCTTGAGTAGAAAATTTTTTCAGTCTTAACATGAGAATGCTGTCTCAGCGTAAGACACTGGAAATTCTTGAGCCAAGCAAGCGCCTTTCTTCGCTAAATACTTATATTTTTCGACCGACCGATGTCTTTCTCGAAATAAGATTGTTTAATTTTTTACTCAAGAAACTAAATTCTTAATTCATCGGACTTTTTTCGTTTACCGGTCTTTCAAGCTCTAAAAATGTATTACAACTATTAAGACCGATTTTATAACTTGAATTTTTTTCAATTATAATATCATCAGTATATTTTTTTTTTACTTCAAGTCAACTTTTGTCTTCATCCAAGACAATAAAACCAAGAATATGAGTATTGCTTATCCCGAGACAATTTTGTTTTCGTTATATCTAAAACATGAGTTGCTTGGTTCAAGAAAAAGTGCTTTAAGCCAAGAAATTTTTTTTAACAGTGTGGGTAAGGAGTATGCGACAAGTTATCATTGACAGATAATTGCTTGCTTGCTCTCCGTCTCGTCGATCACACATATAAAGAAAATATACGGGATATGTGTATGTGTATGTTTTGTTCTAGCATCCCGAGTAAAAATAAAAAACGGCCTTATAAAGGGCGAACAGCGGCCGCTTGGCTTTTTAAGGGACATATGATGGCCGTAGAGTTTTTAACCATTTTTAATGGGAGCACATACGGCCTTACGACGGCCAAATTTGACCAAAAGATTTAAAAGGCCAAGTACTGAGTTGTAGAAACGGGCATTCGACGGAAAATTTGAGCCAAAAAAGGAATGTGCACCAAATGTATTGTTGAATGTGTTTTATGGGAACTTCATCATTTTCGTTATGTACAATGGTTGTTTCGATTTATCCTACTTAAAGATATCGATGCACAAGAGAAACGAGCTCGCCGTACCGTACCACCGTCGTATACCCGTAATAGCAACCATACGGCCGCCGTACCACCGTCGTATGGTCGTTATTGGAACTGTAAGGCCGTTGTTTCACCGTCAATCGCCCCTGTACGGCCGTTATTGGAACTGTAAGGCCGTTGTTTCACCGTCAATCGACCCCTGTACGGCCGTACTGTCCTGCAACGAGCCTTCTGTTAACCGCCACATGGCCGAGGACTATGTTTCAATCACAGTCGGCATTTGCCCGTTCTAAGGCCATCATTTATTTTTACTCGGGATAAGCGCCAATTCGGAAAAGAAATTAGACAAAATTTTGAGTTGGGTGCGTTCCGTTGACCCAACAACATTTCACGTCGGACTTGATTGCAGCTAGTTCTATAATATCAATGACCGCTCGCACCGCACGCAAGCATGCATCCGTATCCAGGTTGACATTATAGAAGTGCGAGAGATCCATATGCAAGTTTTTTTCCTCCACGCTGACATTGTCAAAGGACCCTTATTCTAAAATAATCTGACATCCTATCAAAAACCAAAAGCTCAGAGAATAAAATACTGTTTAATTAAACAGTATAATGTGAAAATCTCCCTGACACGGTCAAAACCCTACCTTGTGCTAAAAAAAAACTAACCGATGCCTGTTTAACATCATTAATTTTGAAAATAGAAAAAAAACCTAAATAACAATTACCTTACAAAAAAAAAATCTCACGTTCATATCGCTTCAGTAATCGAAATAATTTTTTTGTTTTCCTCTCTAACCCTACATCGACGTTTGCTTCTTACCAGTGGCATTAACCCTAGCCTGGATAAAAGTCCAGGGACAGGCAAAACCATATTCTTTCTCTTTATTAAATGGAGGAGTGTGGACACACAATGGGATTATGATTGAGTCGTTGTAATAGGGGATGATGTCCTTGTCGGATGTAATGGGATACGACCCAAATAGCAAGGAACTAAGCTAATCGAGCGGATAACAGATTTACTTCCAGCGTCATGTCGAAGGGAGCATCCACCTATATGCAGCCGTTCGCTGGACTATGGATTTCTTTGGGTCCTTATAGGAGCGAGGATGGGAGATGCAATTTAGATCCTGCAACAACCAAGGAGTCAAAAAGCGTTTGACGAGTTAATCTGTTTTCATATTATTGAGGGTGAAATCTAATATATGTGTGCGCTTGTGTTGAATAGCATCATCCAATGCCGGAGTGACAGTGGCAGAGGGTTATTCTTTATGAGATTGAACGATTCTGGTGTACGTTATGAATTTTAACCTGATTAAGGGTGGAATAATTTCAGTTTTAAGGGATGAGAAAAATAAATTAGAACTGGTTAATTTATTATTCATAGCAAAACAAGCTTCCCCTACAGTAATGACTGATGGGAAACGTCTACTAATTATTAAATTTTTCGAAGGACATAACAGAGTCTAATAAAGAAATAAAACAAGCTCTTAAGATTACGAAAATCGTGCATCCTGTCCGTTATCCGGCACTAGATCCTTCAGATACATTTACTCTAAAAATTGTACCATTAATACTACCGTCAAGTGGCTCAATTCATTTTCCTTCTTCTGAAGTTATCCGGTGTAAAGATTCACTCAGCCGTAATTATAAGCTATTATAACACTCCTAAATACAAACTCAAGTGGGTGTTAGAAAGAATCCCTGAACTCCGGTTTGAAAAGGTGCCGAATTCGTTTCGAAAAAGGACAAGCGATATCCTGTGTCATTCCTTGTAACCTCGATTTTTCAAAATAACAAAAGCAACTCTTCTGGTCCAATAAAACTGGGCACAGCATCACCATGGTGAATTGGCAAGAATATCAGAGAATATCGAGCTGCGAAACTAACACAGAAAAAAAAATTGGATAAAAAATGTTCATAGGAAATTAGATTTATGTCGAGCAAATCTGAAAAGGGGTGGTACGTGGCAGTGAAGCCGGTCGGGCGGTTTTTTTTTATCCTTTTCGGTTATTTTGTCCTTTTCATGTATGGATGTAAAAATGTAATAAAATGCAAAAAGAAGAAATTTATATCCTTTTCAACAGTATTCAGGTCCAGTTTATGATAGCGTTGGTGTATCCTTAAAGATTGTTATCTAAAATTACCAAAATGTTATTTCTGTTGGGATGAGAAATTTATCTGCTGTATGAACGTATGGTATGAATTCGTTGGTAAAAGTGAAAAGGAAAATATCATTATGATCAGTCTAACAGGGTTAATTGAGTAAATTCAATTTATATAATACTAGGTGGGACCCGGTGCGCCTATGCTGCTCCCAAAAGCCAATAGTAGTAATCAGGTGATATGAATTTTAATATACAGTAGGAGAGTTTGAAAAAGGCAATTTTTTGGTATTTTTGATTCCAAATAACAAAATGTGAAACTATTAGGGATCTGACATTATGATCGAGACAATAAAAACCATCCATTGCCATGGCATTTTTCGAGATATGAATTTTCATACATTTACTACCTTAAAAACTCCCATATACCGATTTTAATTGGAATCGGAATACAATTCGCAAACTCGCCGGCCATATTGGTGCGGCCATTTTGAATTTTGATCATAAAGTCGTTATTTGCTACCTTAAAAACCTCAGATACATATTTTCATTGGAATCGGAACACAGTTAGCAAATTCGTCGGCCATTTTGTATTTAGAAGTTTTGACCACAAATTCGTTATTTGCGACCTTAAAAACCCCTAGATACCCACTTTCATTGGAATCGGAATAAAATTGGCAAATTCAACCATATTTCTGCGGCAATTTTGAATTTCGGTCATATTTCGGCGGCCATTTTGAATTTCGAAAATCGGGCTTCGAGGTGTATCATAGGAGACCTCCACGGAACTTCATCAAAAATTCAAAGCTCTGCGATGATTTTCAACGAAGCTCTCCATGACAGCGCCATCTAGGAGGGGCTTTAGAAAGTAATAAAATAGCCTATGTTCTAAGTTTGAATGTAAATAGCACATGGTTAAAATTCCATTAAGATCGGTTGCACGGTGTAGGAGCCTATAGCGATCATACATACACACATTCATTTTTATATATATAGATTGTTTAAAGTTTTAATTGTTTTTGTCTCCTACTTTTCTGTCTTGTTGGTTGTTTTGAACGTTTCTATGATGTAACTAAAAAGTTCAGCAAGATTTCTAGACCACTGTGTGAAGGTAAGATAGGTTTGTGTGTTTTATGTTTTCATACTCACGATCTAAGGAATATACCCGAAAATGTAATAAAAATTACGAAAATGCCTTAGTGTATCAGTTGACGTAAAACTGTAGCGGATTCTTCTACAACGCTTGATCTACATCACCTCAACTATAGACTGAATTCAGGTATATTGCGTGAGAATAAATCTCAATACCCGAAATAAAAATGTACCTGCAATTCACCTCCACAATTAATTGGGCAGAAAATTTGTCCTTTTACACAAAAGCACCGAAACTCCTCAAAGGAAATAAAGAAATCACATCAGGTGCAATAAATCAATGCGTTACGCATCCTTAGGTCAGTTTAGATCCTTGTCCTAGACTCTCACCTGCTTAAGATGAAGTGTGAGAAAATAGTTTCCTTGCAGACATTTTTTTACGGCAGTAGTCAATCTTGAAAGGACATAAAGTAATTGTCCTTCTTGTATCTTTTGTAAAAATACTATTGCCGACCACTTTTGATGAATGAAGTGTGGAAATCGATATGAATAGCGCGAATATTTCTCAATGGACGGAGAAACGATGTCCAGTAACGTGGAATCATCTGCGTTAATTTTCAGTATAAATTTGAAACAAGTTTCAATATCGTCGTCAAAATCGTTTCTAAATGCAAATGAGAAACTGAAAGAGGCTAATTTACTCAGCACGACGCAGTGGAGCTCATCTTGAATTTCTCAAAAAATATATGCCGAAGTGATCGGGACTAATTAATTATGCGGCGTGCGGCGTGCACAACTATTTCTGGTTAAAATCACTTAAAGGTGTGTGGGCAGCAAAGAAATTATGAAATAATTAAGACAGTTAAGGAACGAAAGAAAACCCAACAAGGAATCGGCATAATCTTAACAAGATAACGAGAACAGAACACAAGATGAGAAGTTATCTGGACATTGGAGAAAATGTTCGAAAAAAATTTTTTTTTAGTGGAGATCACTGATCAGTGCCAGAAATTTATTGTCAGAGAAGGTTCCCGATGCGACCACCGACGAACTAGAAGTAAAAACCAAAGAAACTTATAAGAAACGGCGATTGAAATTTAGCACGAATCGCCCTCCTGAAGAATATATATGACTACCTGTGAGAGTCTGTCGTATGTCATAAGCAATTTGTCCGACGCAAGTTTTTGTAGCAACGAAATTCAATGAATTAATCAGCAAGATTTAAAAGTTTTGTGGGCTGCAATTTGGAGATAAATATCAGAATGATGATGTCAATGAATTATGAGTTATGTGTCCAGAATCTTAGGGATTAGTTAGAGGTCAGCTTGCAAGTTCGTTTGAAAGTACTTTTTTGTTGAAAACAAATTTTTATGTTTTATAGCAATACGTTCACAGAAGACGGGGATAAAAGATGAAAGGAAATTATGTTGGGTAGGAAAATTCAAGATTAATATTATTCAAAGACAAATCAATTCGACTGCACACGATCAATGGATGCTGACTAATTAAAAATTAATATGAATAATGTCTGATATTACAAAGGAGGGCCTATGAGAGCTGCCATTCAAAAATAGGTATGACTCACTGATCTGGTTTAAGTATTTTGAAACCCTAAAAAAACAGATCAGTGAGTGGCAACTACTACTGAGTGGTAAACAGAAAAAAATAATCTAGCTAGAGTCTTGGAGTCTTCCACAAATCTTATAAGAAACTTTTGAGGATGTTGAAAACGTTCAGAAGAAAGGACCTCAACGAACTACTTTTTGTATTTTTGTATGTATTTTTTTCATATATTTTTTTACAAATTAGATCCTTTAAGGTGCTGATAGACGATGAGAATATTCTCATGGAAATGTTCTCGCGAGAACAAAAATTCGCTCTCATACACGTGTAAATAGGCATGAGAATACTTTCTTGTTCTCATGGAGGTATTCTCAAGCGCTCTCATGAGAAACGTTTTCTCATATGTATAAATAGGTGGCGTGAGAATATTCCCATTAAAAAGCGTGAAAATGCATTCTTTCCAACATGTCGGAAAGAACGAATGTTCTGCTTTGTTGTGGAAAAAATCAAACAAAAATTACACAGGGCAACGATGAAAAAAATTTTTATGGCTTTGCCTGATTCTTATGTTTTTGGGTGTGCTGAGTCCGAAAACAATAGCAAAAAAGTCGTATCACCCACCATTTTACACATTTATTGAATATACGAAATGTGAGAAATTCAACTATCCTGCTCACGATTGGATGATGTGGAGATTCGAAAATAATTTGCATGCTCCTTGGACAACCACAGTGGTTTAATAAGTTTCTATGTTTTATATGTGAGTGGGACAGCAGAGCAAGGGATCAACACTGGTCCACAAAACATTGGCCTGCAAGGAAAATCTTAACACCTGGAGAGAAGAACATTTTGCATAAAACTTGAGTAAATCAAAAAAAGGTCCTTCTGCCACCTCTTCACATTAAACTGGGTTTATTGAAACAGTTCGTAAAGGCCTTGCCTAAAGATGGCGGATCGAGCCGATTTGACCCATTGTAAATATAATCAAGGTCATATTTTGAAAGAACTGTGCGTTGTAACGAACCAGGTTTCGTTACTAGAATCCCTCTCCACAAACGTTAGAAAAATACGCCACTAGAATCCCTCTCCAAAAACTTTAGGAAAATATCTAGAGGTCTAGTAATCCTTGAAAGCTTCCTTTCGAAGCTTTAAAGCTTCCTGCCCAGATGAGCTTTTTGACTATAAAACAAACCGCTTCACCAGGCCAAATTCAGTCTTTAACCAGGCTCGTTCCGGAGAGGTCCTCCTCTCCGGTCCTAGACCGTGTCGAGGTGTATGATCCGGCACGGTCAAAACACATACCGTTGGAATGTGGCCTAGGTCTTGTCGAGGTGTATGATCCGACATTGTGCCGAAGCAATAATTCCTAGACCGTGTCGAGGTGTATGATCCGGCACGGTCAAAACACATACCGTTGGAATGTGGCCTAGGTCTTGTCGAGGTGTATGATCCGACATTGTGCCGAAGCAATAATTCCTATACCGTGTCGAGGTGTATGATCCGGCACGGTTACACTATACACATTACACACATTAAACAAATACCGGAGGAATGCGGCCTAGGTCTTGTCGAGGTGTATGATCCGACATTGTGCCGAAGCAATAATTCCTATACCGTGTCGAGGTGTATGATCCGGCACGGTCAGACCACATACTTATCACATACACACCACATACCGACCGCATACCGACCGACCACCGAATACCTGAGGAATGTTTCCTGGACCAGTGTCGAGGTGTATGATCCGACACTGTCCCCGACAGCATTTCCTAGACCAGAGTCGAGGTATGACAAGATACAATATCGACAATATACCGAACACCGCATTATATGCATACCCGCTTAGACCGCACCCGTAATACCGCTAAACACCAGCTTACACACATGTAGAGTGTAGAAATTAGTATATTACTGCTTAGCGATGCCTAAGAAGCATCCACCCAGAGTTAACCAGTAGTTAGCTGCTTAGATATACCCATAAGAAACATGTAAATATATGTATATCCAGATATAATGAGTAGTTATTTATATTTAAGAAACCTAAATTGTTAGTATATAAGGATTTTGAATGAATAAAAGAAATATTATTTTGTACAAAGGGTGTTTGTTCTCACACGACCTTGGACAACTCAAGAGCCCCCGGCAACCCTCCCTTAAACAAGGAGGTTTAGGGAACTTCCGGACGAAACACCATTACAGCGTGATACAAAAAAACTCACAGAAAATCCCGACATTAATTTTCGTCTTTTTGACATGGCGATGAAAATACAAATGAAAATAACAAACAACAACTGGCAGTGCGAGAAGAAAAATTATTCTCAAGCCACAGCTTTTATTCTCATCGTGTAAACGCACATGAGAATTCATGAGAATATTCTCATAACAACTGCCACCATGAGAACGATATTTATTCTCGCAGGAGCAAATACCATTCCTCGTGTAAACAGCCATGAGAATATTCTCATGAGAATACCAAAATTTACGTTGAGAATATTCTCATCGTCTATCAGCACCTTTAGTTCGGTTTTCCCATCATACACCATTGTTTTTTTTAATCAAATGAAAGTCGCATTTCTTAAGATAAAAAGGATGCCCTATTCGTGGAAATAGACCGTTGTTTCATTAACTGTTTACTCTAAATCATCCAACTTCATTTTCCCACCAAGAAGAAAATTGAAAACGCCCTATCTTGACAACGGGTAGGGATAGACCCCCTTTTTGTGTTTTTTGACGATCATTTTTTATGTACTATCTACCACATTAACCGTTGTACAAGCTGTGACGGGACTCCCTGTATAGGTATGTAGAACAACAATTGGTTATTTTCCCTTTTGTATACTAACTTTTGACTCCAGTGCATCACACTTGAACAACTTAATTTTTTAATTTTCTTATAATAAGTAATTAAACACTGATATACAAAGTTTACTTTTGCTTCAAAATATTTTCGTTATTATTTGTTACTTAGGCGGCACTCACCTTAGAAGTAGGAAATGTTCGGTGTTGAGACTGACTGTAGTTATCTTTCATATCTTTCATATTTTACAGTTCGATCTGAAATTTAAATTCTATCAATTTAAATTATGTTCTCCCAAATACTTATTGAAAAAAAAACGAAATCTCTTGACAAAATATCTGCAATGCCATATCAACACTTTTGACTGACAAAAAAATTTTTATCGACATTTCCTTGCCAACGAATGAATATTTTCAAAGAATTCTGTTCGATAAATCGGCATCATTTTCCTTCATGGCTACATGTTTAGCGGATGGCAGGGATGCTGTCAAAAATTCACAACTCTTTAGTATGAAATTCACACCGGAAATAGCTGAAAACGACTTCTGAAGTATGCTACACAATTTGTTGTAACAATGTTCCTCAAAATCGACAGCGGGATGCAATGACGTTTATGGAAATGAATTTCACTTGGAAGACATGCGATACTCGAGCAGATATGAGAGCTTCCCTTAGAAAATGGTTAGTAGACTTTGAATACGTCAATTATTTTTTATTTATAATTTTAAAGACTTTTCCCGCTGTAATATGGTAATTGGAATGTGTGGATGGTTGCTGACATATAATTCTGAAAAGGATATCAGCTATTAAGGGAATGTGCACAACTGACATGGGTGTATTCAAATAAGGATCCAACCCCTGATGCAGGCAGGGTGACGCTTATCAATCAATTCCGTAAATTGAAAGCTCATTGCTATTCATTTGGAACTTTTTCACATATACAGGCAACCGTTGTCGTTTATCTAATGATTTGCATCAATGATTCCTCAGGATGGAATCACTATTCACCTTTCATGGAAAATCAATTTAAATTCAACATATCGCCTAGGGCTCACGGGCCAAATGGCACGTCTGTAAGCTTAACGGAATCTGCTTCCTATTCAAATTGAAACGAAAAATCGCCAGAAATACGACACTGAAGACTTAAGGAGGCTCACCGGATAGTGTATAAAAAATGGCGCTCGCACAACATAAATGGCCAATTTCATTCGAAAGAAAACATTTTATTTGCCGCCGATGTGAATTTCTTGGAAAATGTCGCCGTATGCAAATTAAATAGGTCCCCATTTCGAACGATTTAATCTTGTACACAATCCTCGGATTGGCGTCTTCTCCTTTCGCACTCGAAAAAGGCGCCTTTTTATGGGCGCTCTGCATATTCCCTGAATTGAATTGGAAAGGATAAGGGGCAAGAAAATAGCGAAAAACTTTTTAAGCAACACAAAACACTCAGGTGGTGGGGGGAATTTTAACGTGTTTACCTTTTTATATAAATTGGAAATTGAGAAATTGAATTTGCGCCTTATCAAACCAGGAGATGAGGGCGAGCTCAAATTGACTTCTTCCATTCACATGACGGTGGCACAACTATGCAAATAGCATACGAAGGGCATTTGTCAGGGACATAGAATTTTCCAAAAAAAAAGAGAAAGAGAAATCTGAGGGTGGAAGTGGTTCGGGTGTTTAGATTTAATCTTGGTGTAGTGTTGGTGAACCTGAAACTTGAGAATCTTGTTTGGACAACTGATCTGCTCAGAAAACAATGTACCTTCAGATCGTTAATCCTCCGTCTACCGATTGGCAGATGTTAATGGTTAAATATTAGCAAAGAGAGTTATTTAGGGAAACAATTTAAAATATCGGTTTTGTTACTTCCAGGTGCATTACTAACATGTTTTGGGTAAAACAAACTCTGGTAGACATTCCAAACCTGCATTTAGGTGGCAATTTTTAAATTGATAAAATCGCATTGCCCATTTCCTTTATGTGGGAGATCTAAGCTCAGGAATCACCCTTTGTACTACCAGTCCGTCATGTCGTTGATCACGTCATGGTGCAATGTCTAGTAGTAAGCTAAGTACGCGGGATAGATATGTTTTGGGGTTATGAGGATCAGAGGGGATGTTGAAGGAGATGGCCATGAGCCCTGCGTTCGAAATCTTGGATGTCGTAGGAGTTCGGAAATACTGACTGCGAAAGATTGTTCCACAGTCAAGTTATTCTTGAGCTGGTGAGCCTAGTGTTGCGAATATATTCACTGACGCGCGTGGAATTGTTGTAGGTTTAATTGGAAATGCGACAAAACTTTCGTTATGGAAGCACTGAATTCAACTCGATTCTTGATGGAATGAGCACATATTCCAAATCGCCAGACAAACATCCCTAAGCTTGGGATTCCCTAGTTCCAGATGATCTTACTTGCAGACCCTAGATGCTAGTTCCTACTTCTGATTACAACGCCCGCTAAAATCTACAAGTCCTACCTCATACCCCGCCTCCAGTACAACCTGGGCTGGCTCTTCAAACTTCATCTTAGCGTAGTTTGGCAAAGTACAAAACCGCACCATAAAACTCATTGGTGAGTTTTTGCCAAGTTGGACAATCCTTGAAGATGTGTCGTGCATTTTCAATATTTGTTCTTCTTATTATAAATTCTAGCGTCAATGAAACACGTCGTTACCGACGATTGAACAAAGAAGTTCGACAGAAAATGAAATCGGAACGAGAAGCATACTGGAATAACGTTGCGGTTGCGGCCGACATGAAAGAAGCGGCGTCGAGGCACGAGTACCGGACGCTGTACCGGACAACCCGGCGGTTAGGCGGCAAAACAACATCAATAAACGACAACATCAAAAAATCAGATGGAACTTTCGTGACCTCTCCCCATGAGCGCCTGTAGCGGTGGAGAGAATTCTTTCACCAGCTGTACAACCACGATCCGCCACAAGGTCTAGCACCCGACTGCCGATTATCGAACAGCCGACGAATCAGTTTCTCGATACCGAACCGACAATTATCGAGGTGAAGACGGCAATAAAATCGCTGAAGAATGGAAAAGTGCCGAGAATAGGTCAAATAACCGCCGAGATAATCGAAGCCGGAGATGATGTCTTATCACAACAACTTCACGTCCTTATAACACACATATGGCATTCGGATCGTGTTCCGTCGGCGTGGAAGAAAGCGAATGTTGTGCGAATTTTGAAGAAAAGCGGCAGTCGGGAATACAAGAATTATCGCGGTACCTACTAGCTTCCTTTTGATCGTCGCGGCGGCAAAGTATTTACGAAAATCATACAATCGAGGCTACAGAAACATCGAGAGCAAACGAGCCGGAAAGAACAAGCGGGATTTGGATCACATCGAGGATGCTCTCCGTCAGCTAATGGAAGAAAGAACTCGTTGCCGCAAACGAACTGTCGTCGTTTTCATCGATTTCAAATCCGCTTTTGATTGCATCGATTGGAACAGCTTGTGGAGACTCTTGGAAACCGAACAAGTGCCATTGAAAATCATCCAACTTCTCCAAGCGTCATACGATGGCTCAACCAGCAGCGTTCGTATTCGAAGCGACTTATCCGAGGAATTCCCGATTCAAACAGATGTCCGACAAGGAGACGTCGGTTCGCCGCTTCTCTTCAACGTTGTGATCGACGCGATTATGCGTGAAGCATTCGATGGACGACGCGGAGTTCGATACGACGACAACAACTTGACTTGGTGTTCGCCGACGGTAGGGACTTGATGTTCGCCGACGATAGCGCCACCTTCGCTGACACGGATGCTGCAGCAACGTACATCTTATACGACATTTCCCGCATCGCCCGGTCATACGGGTTAAAAATCAATGCAGGAAAGACCAAAGTTCTCACAACGGACGGATCGAAAGCCAGTGTTCACCTCGATGGAACCCAAATCCGACAGGTTCCGATGTTCAAATATTTGGGATCGTTGGTTGAGGAAAAGGAAGTGGCATCGACGGCCGACGTTCACAGCCGCATCGGACAGGCAACAGCAACATTCGCCTCGCTCAAATGGTGCATATGGAAACGAACAAATATTACCATCAAAACGAAAGTACGCCTTTACCGAATGTTGATTCTTCCGAGTCTTCTTTATGCATCAAAAAAGTGGACAATGCTCAATACGGGCGTCAACAAGCTCGAGGTCTTCCAAATGCGATGCTTGAGGCAGATTTTCGCTGTCTCACTATGCGATCGCCTTCGAAACGAGGCAGTTAGACAAAGATGCGATCAACAGACACTGATCGAAGAAGAAATACAAAAATTTCGACTACTATGGTTTGGGCATGTTTGCCGAATGGATGATAAGCGCTTACCACGTAAACTTCTCTGGCGAGACCGTCCGGATTATTGGAGAATTCGGCGATTTAAAGAATCAACGATTATCAGTTATCGAGATTCGAGACGTCCCCAAAAATCGTCAAGAATGGAAACGAATCGTGAATGGAGTTCGAGACCCAGCGGCACCGACAGCAGCGTATCCGTTGCGGGGATGTCCCACTCGGACCGTCAACTAACGGATCAAAGAAGAAGAAAGAAGAAGCGTCAATAATTCCTAGTTTTAATCGTTGCGTTATATCGAATTCATCTGTAAGTGAGGTTGTGTATTTTCACTTGTTAGCGACTTATCTACAATATATTTTATCAATTGTGTTTTTTTAGGTTAACCACGAAGATTTGACATGTAGTCGCACTTTTCTTCCGGCTTAATCACAAAATTTGACTCCATTTAATCAACTGATGGCTTGTTGAACGATCTTTCCAGAAGCCTGGGGAAGTAAAAATATCCACACTCTTTCGCGCACCAGAGAATACGGGAGCATAAATTGGGAAAAGTTGTGTAAATTTTGTGCTCGCGGGATCCCTAATTCAATCACGAGAACAGACCTATTGTTTTTAGCCACCTTAAGATTTTTCGTCCACCCGTGATCGTAGTTCTATATCCACTTCGTCCTCCGCTATTACTAAGCACTATGGGTTATTATTTTCACTATTTTTACGCCTCTATTTCTCCGGTTGCTCTAATATCCGGTTCCGGAGCAATGAAAACAGTGCCAGAGCCCTGTCTAGACAAGGCATCTACCTTGTCCTTTTCCTCGAAGCCTTCCCTAATGGTCCGGTACCCTGATGATGGTACCTAGGGCTATAGTTGAGCCGGACTTACATGAGCCAGTACATTTGTCCCTTACACGATGGTAAATTGTACTTAAGCATCAATTTTTTTAAATGTCCCGGTTCAAAAATAATGTCCTACTGGTATAGGACCGTGTATCGAGATAAATGAAGCGAGGTGTGATTGTAAATTACGTAGTGGAGAGACATTTCTTACTTCTTTTGCGGCAGTAAAATATCCAATTTAAACTGAGCCGTGGTGAGATTGTAAACACGAACTGGAGAGACAATTCTTACGTTTTTCGAAGGAGTGAAATTTTGTACTGAAGAGACAATACTTACATTTTTCGGGGGAGTGAAATTTTATATTGAAGAGGTTCTTACATTTATCGAGGGAGTGAAATCTTGTACTGAAGAGACAATTCTTACCATTTTTCGAGGGAGTGAAATTTTGTACTGGAGAAGCAATTCTTACATTTTTCGAGGGTGTAAAATTTTGTACTGAAGAGACAACTCTTACATTTTTCGAGCGTGTAAAATTTTGTACTGGAGAGGTATTTTTTACTTCTTTTGCGGTAGCAAAATTTCCAACTTCAAATTAGGTGAGGTGGGATTGAAAAATATAAATATACATTGTGGAGGCATTTCTTACTTACTCTAAGGCAGTTTAATACATATTAGAATTAAACTTGTAAAAAAGCTCTTCATTGGTATTTATTTTCTTTCTTTATTTAATTTACTTGTTTTTGCCATTTTGGCATTACAATAGCACCTCGCCTCATTTGAAGTATAACATTGTACTAACTCAAAAGAAAAAAGAGGCACCTCTTTCTTACAAACTCATTTTATAATCGTGTCCTACCCCACACTACCTAGGGCGACTTATTTCAATCTTTTAGATAATATCATATCGGTGAATAATTGCTGCGGTAGGCTGTTCTTCTCTTTCTAGGACTTTGTTCATTGTGGTTTGAAGGACCTCTTTTATTCTTTACTTTTGTTGTTTTTTCGTCTTGTGTTACATCATCCTGTACGTATGTCCTGTATATACGTATGTATATTGCTACTACAAGTTAGGGAACTGCTCAGCATGAAACTCTAATTGTTCACTTCTTTAATGTTTCATGCACCTCTTATCTCCATGGACATCTGGTCGATTTGGTTATTAGTGTCTTGTATGATGAAAGCTTGGAAATGTAGATACCTCTGTAAATACGATATTGTGAAGTTAATTTCCATTGTGAAGTCAATATTTCTACATTCTCAATTGTTATATCATGTAAGTTGTCATACTAATACTAACAGTAATTATGCAGTAAAATACACTTAACGAGAGATGTTAAACAGGATTTTCAAGGCCAAACTACAGACCATTCATGAACACTCTACAATATAAACGCGTTTCATATGCCAATTAAATCGTTTTACAGAAAGCGGCGATTTTAATTCCCCAATCAAAACGTTTAAAAATGGTTCGTAAATTAAACTAGCCTGTCCCCTTTCACATTATGTTAATTTTCAATATTCAAACTTAATTCCACCCTCTCGATAATGAAGCAACTTTTTAGATATTGTCGTCTTTTTTTCTTCAGCTTAAATACAAATGGCGCAGTGTCGAGGTGGACCTCATAAAGTTTGAATTGAATTGAGACGTCGTCGGCGGCTACAGCGGCGGCCCTGCCCTGATCTGATATGCATACACAATGAGGACAGTATTTATAATTAATAGAAATTTACTGTGTCGTTAACTGGGGCTTAATTCTCTATTTATGCCTAATTATATCCATTCTCCCTCAATAACGTTTGAATTAGTGAACTGGAGCATAGCAGTGTGGGTTTTAATTTCAGCTGCAATGAAATTTTATGTTCTTCCAAGACATCGTTACTAAGTTATGTCCTTCAATAAGGCTTTCAAATTCATAATGACTTCGGAGCTTGAAATCTTTTGTGTTTTTTAAAATTGTCAAGAAAAAAAAAACTGAGGCTGAGAACATCTTAAAATATTTCCCGCTTAGCAGCATCGTCGTAAGTGTAAATTGGTAATCGGTTGTGTCAACAAATCGTCGGCAGTTGTTGCCTACCTTGTGTGCACCGTCTTAACATCCTTTGCAAAGATTTACAAATTTTTGGTCAGCTCGAAATTAAAGGGGCAAACAAATGAGAAGTAAAGCTGCACACTGACCAGAGTCCAAGAATTCAAAGGGAGGTGCCGACTTAACGTTTTTCTTAAGGTGTTTTCTTTTCAATTTGTCGGAATGATAAACCCAAGAAACAAACACGACGGTGTTGGCTCTCCAGTTACACTTGACTGGACTTTTATGCACTTTACTCGGCGGCAATAAACTCAAAAAGGCTTCCAGTAATAACAAATTTTTGGCTTGAATAATTCTCTATAACCAACGATCGCGGCTTATTGAAGGTTCTTTAAAAAGGTAAAAATCTTCTTTTGATGCGGTAGTTGATAGGCGGTACTTATAACGCCGTTTTCTGTGTGTAAAATGAAATTTTAAGTAGTTAATAAGGTAACGAGCTTAAATTTATTTGATTATCTCTTAATAATGACCAACTAACATTAGTGTGTTTACATTTTTTACTGTTATTAATTATATATTTTGAAATGGCTTATATTTTTCAAAATTGCATGTAGGTAGAGGGCCACAATATAAATCATGCCTCATTTTAATACATGGCACAAATTATTTTTTATGTGAATTCGCGTCTTGCCTTCGATGATATAATGCCTTGCATTGATCCCGGCACAACTCAAAAACGTGCAATTTTACAGGAGAGCTGTAGATACATATTTTTTCCAAAAAAAAATAAGTGGAAACATGTTAAGTTTGTTTAAAGGCAGATTTGAAGTTAGAATTTCTATCCGTAGAGCACAATATTACCACATGATCTATCTAAAGAGCAAAAAGAGTACTGAAAAACCTACTTAAAAAAAAACCAATACCGTGATGCACAAAAAAGGATGAAATAATTGTTGGTAGTTCTTTACAATACTAATCCAATCAGAATGGATTTAGAAAGAAGAATCACTTTTGAAAAAATATTTTTGTAATTCTTTACAACATTAATCCAATCAGAATGGATCTAGAAAGAAGAATCACTTTTGAAGACGGTGCTAACACCCGTTTTCGGGGCGATGTATTAAGTGCATAAGGTTAACAAAGAAATGAAAACAATTTTCGAAGCAAGATTAGTGCAATGAAAGCCAACCTGGCACCGTCTTCAAAAGTGATTCTTCTTTCTCGATCCATTCTGATTGGATTAATGTTGTAAAGAATTACAAAAATATTTTTTCAAAAGTGATTCTTCTTTCTAAATCCATTCTGATTGGATTAGTATTGTAAAGAACTACCAACAATTATTTCATCCTTTTTTGTGCATCACGGTATTGGTTTTTTTTGTGAAGTAGGTTTTTAAAAATTTATTTTATTTCGTGCTTTTTAGTCCGTTCATTTTTTTTCGGGGCCAATTTAAAAAAAATTAATTATTACGATAAGTATAACACGCCGTCGTCGAAAGGATCGAGGCAGTAGCTAAATAGTTTTTGCAATAATGTATTTGCGTACTTTCGGAGTAATTTAATAAAAAAAACTTATTTAGTATGAGTATGAAACAAAATTCCCCGAATGAAATTAAAAAACAAAATTTAATCAAATTTATTGTGAGAATATAAAGTCGATTGAAAAAAAAACGCAGCAGCCCGGAGAACCGAACGCGGAACCCTTGGACGAGAGACAGGTATTTACTCCCTGTGCTACGAGAGAGTTTTGCTATGTACTGGCTAAATCTGTACATAAGTAATATCGGAAATTCGGCTAAATAGTTCTCCAATTCAAAGGATAATTCTCTTACAGTCTGCATGAGTAAGCATGAAATTTCTCACCGAAGAGTTTTAAGTTACCGATGTGCAGCTAGAGGCCTGTTGAGTCGCTTCGTTTCCAGGAACGTTCTTCACATACTTGGTTGATGAGGGGAGAAGTCGGGTGGTACCCACTTGCCCATGCCCATTTCCCCCTTCATCCACAAAGTTCGTGAGGCACGCTCCTCGGAGCGAATCGTCTAAACAGAACCATAAAAGTTTCCACGGAAGCCTGAAACTCTCTACTTTTTCCACCTCCGCCCGCCTCTCTTCCCCATAAAAGCTGTTTTTTCTGCTCCGCGTATATTTAGGCCCATTTGTGCAGTAGTTAATCTGCTAACAAATAGTGCACGCATGCTCGAGTGAAAAAAAAATAACGTTATAACTTTTCCAAGTTGGTGAAAAAGTGAAATTCTAAAAATTCATTTTTTTGGGGGGAATTTAAAAAAATAAATCATAAATTCGGTTAAATAGTTCTCCAATTCAAAGGATAATACGCTTACAGTGTACATGAGTATGCATGGAATTTCTCACCGAAGAGTATGTAATAATTCTTTACAAGATTAATCCAATCAGAATGAATTTAGAAGAGAAAAAAAGAAAAAAAAGTCGAACTGTCCGATCCGGGGTTTGAACCCGCGATAATTAGTTCGGTAGACTTTTACGTAGACACTACGCCAAGTCCCTCTTAAGTATTTGGTGACAATAAAGAATTTTGTGATACCTTTGAAATAATTCTATCTGTTCAAGGTGTACTAATTTTACCAGTTTTTTAAGCCTACCTTCGAATTCCTTTTTCAGAATTTGAAAAAAATTGCATGGGACCACCGTGGGAAACTACCCTCTCAAGCAAAAATAGAAAAAAGCAAAAAAGTTATTGCGTTACAAAGTTATGCGTGAATAGGACCAAAAAAACATACCTACGCGTCGAATTGATAACCTCCTCTTTTTTGAAGTCGGTTAAAAATAACAAAAGCTACAGTACCTCATATAAAATATTAGTCCTTGTTCTAAGAATGATTAGTCATTTCTTGATTCCTGCTATACGAACCAAACAGGATATTACACAGGATATTTTTCGGGAATTCATATTACTTCGATGTTTTGGTTTACAAAACTCTTTTTCGCAACAAATTTCGGCTTCATGACTTTCTCACAGATATTATTCAAAATCAGTGATCGTTGGTTTTGTTTAGTAATCTCTGTTATAACAATTCACTGGTTTGCGAGAGTAGTGACGCAACTAAAAATGATTGGTTTTAGAGAATGACGTTTTTAAATTTTTTTAAAATTCACTCGAGAATGTTTTGTCTCAAATGAATAATGACGACATATTTTTCTAACGATAGTTGACGCGAAATCGGCGTTGCGTGTCTGTTTACTACAAATTATCAAAAATTGTTGATCATTTGGCATATTTAGTTTAATTTTACAGAATTTTGAATTGCGTCGTTATTCCCGTAAACCAGCGAATTGTCAATACAGTAAGATTGTAGTAGTAATGGAATCGAACGCTTCTATTTAATACAATCCCCTAAAAAGTCTATTAAGGGATTGTTACAAATCGAATCATCTTTTCTTTCCTGAAAAAAATTAAATCAAAAATAAAATGCTAATTTATAAAGAAATCGTCCCTATCGAACACATTTTCCTCCGTCCATGACTGTAAAAACCGCAAAACGGCATCAAATTTTAAACTTGTAAATTTCTCAACAAAATTATTTCCTTTTTCCAGAAAAGGAATGTAAAAGTATCGCTCGTTACATGCGAAAATCTTTTGTCACTTCCGTCACTTAAAAGTTTTCACAAATCGAGCCATTTTCCGTCCTATCAAAACGTCCTTTCTCTATAATAATGTGAATATGCCGAGGACATTCCGAGAAATCCTCTCCAGCAATATGGCTCTGCTAAAGGGTCCTGCTAGAAGGGGTTAACGTAGCCATATTCTGCATAAAATTCATATAAAAACTTTGGTTACTGAACTTTCTTTTACGAATGTAGCACATAGACCCCACTCCTATACTGCCACATCCTTTTTGAACATGTCTTCGAAATGTTGTTGGTATGGAAGGCGATTTAAAATTATTTATTGCCTTCAAGGATTTACACAAAAACTTAGGCAACACGCAGAGACATATCTTTAGCTGCAGTTGTGTAAGAAGTCTGTGGCTACAATAGCTACTGCAGTCGATTCTCTATATCTAGATCAAAGTCGCTTTATAGGTTCAGCTGCAGGGACGTATAAGGCTCCGTGATATGAGGATATCTTAAGAAAATATCACAATTTATGTTTTTTTATTATTATTATTTTGCTGTGAATAATAAAATTTTTAACTGAATAACAACTTATTTAAAATTGGAAATCTTTAAGCAGATTTTTTTGTTTGACTTTCTGCTACATAATCACCGCGAGTAATAGCATTACCGACGTTTTCAGATAAAACCAGTGCCATATTAAGGCACCAGCTAACTAAGCAATTGCTTAGGGCCTCGGCCCACAGGGGCCCCAAACTTTCAAAAAAATTTTGTTCTATAAAAAAAGAGCAGAAAATTATTTTTTAGAAGTGGAAAACAATTTTGTGTTCTATTAAAAAGTTAAAAAAATGTATTTTAAAGAAACCGTTTAAAATTATTTTAGTTACTTTTCGTTTGTCAGTTCGCAATGCATTTGTATTTTGATAATAGGTACTAATAGGCAGCGGAACTAAGGTTTTATTGCCTATGAAATCGCAATTTTTTTTGACGAGTTTTGAGCTATAAACCCTATGAAGTCCGAGGCGTTCATGATAAACTTTGTTTAACGACGTTATTTTCAATAATACTTTGTCTGCTGTTAATCACAGCGTAAAAGCTTAAATTTCACCTTTCTCATTAATTCCGACAAAAACAAGTCCCACACCTAACACGCATTGCCCAGTATATTACGGAACAAATGAACAGTACGGCGTCGATTCAAGAAGTTGTTAGCACTGGCCAGTATACTGGGTTCTATTTCGGAGTACCGCCAAAATCCCTAGAAATATTCCATATGTACCACCATATATTAGGAATTGATATAAAACGCGGTCGGAAGCACATTCTGTTGCAACTGAAGCCATTGGGATAACGTAGACTAGTCATGCTTACTATGCAGTAAAACCGATTTTTAAGAACAGAGGTAGAAGGAAAACAGGGAAGTGCAAAAACCAAACCAGTAATTTTTACCAAAGAAATTTTCGTGAAAACTAACACATTTACAATGCGCTTCTTCCTACCTCTATTATTTTCTTTTTTGCCTCAGATTGACAGATTTACCTCAAAATGACAGACACACACACATTGATGCTCCTTGTACAGACAAGAAATTTTAGTGCTGTAACCAATTTTCAGTGTAAGGCCTTAGTATGTAGTAAAATCAGTCTTACTACATGTTGAAGCATGACTAGTCTACGTCGCCCTATTGTGCGATCTTATACAGAAATATCGATCGAAGGGTGAAACTAAACGAGAAGCAATGAATATAGGGAATAAAATGAAAGAATTTGAATTTGTATTTTTGTTATCAATGTGGAATGAAATTTTGCAGAGAAAAGAAATAAATTTAAAAGTAGGTATGTGTTGACCTTTATCAATCATTGATTGATTATTTACGTAACGAGAAGATTTTAAAAGATTTGAGAACCTTGCAAAAATTCATGGGATTTTTCGAAACAATTGACGAAAAATGCAAAAAATTCACGGTTTTCGATTGGATTTTTTTTCCTTTTTTCTCATGTTTAAAATTTGTTCTTGCTCACCATCATAAACTGCATAAAATAAAAATGAACCTCATTTGAAGTGATGCACAAAAGTTATTGACCAATCAATTTTCAAATTTGAGGTCAATTTTTGATACTTGTATTAAATATTTTGAAAGTTTAACCAGGTATTTTACACGTTATAATGTATAACTTCTAAAAATTTCATCAAATTTCACTGAAAACATCCAAAGTTTGGCAGTTTTTCCAGTTTTAATTTTTTTTGAGGTTATATAAATCACATAAAAATTTCATATTGTAACCGCTGACCTGAGAACCAATATCATAATGAATAGCCTCAATTTTTTTCTCTTTTTTACTGTATACTATAAACTCAAATATAGAACGACCAAAATGGTCATGTCAATTTCGTATGGAATTTGAATTCGAATTTTAAAACTGGAAACAATTCCTTATGTTTTGCTTTTCGGGCGCCAGTAGTACAGGAATATGATAAACCTAAGCTAAGGCGCGCACTGAAGTGGGGTGGCGGTGAAGTGACTTTGGCATGGTGATTAAGTTGCAAGAGGTGTGCCAGAGGAATGGCGGCGGAATGGCATCGAAGTGGTTTAATGCGCACAGAAGTAGCAGGCACCACTTCGCGGCATCGATTTACCAGATGATATTTTCAATCAAAATGTGATCGTCGGACGATGAAGATGCTGTTGCATGTGTGCAAATTATTAACCTTAACAATAAAAAAAACAGTTCATACTGGATCGATATGCGATAAGCGATATACGATACGCGACACGCACAAAAAAATACTTGAAATCTAAAGGGAGGCGATATAAAAAGTTCGCAGTGGCGCGATAGAGCAACATATCGTAAGCGACATATCGCTTGAAGTGCTACTTGCTGGTCGCCTCGGCGATATATCGGCGCGATAAAAATGTGGTGGGAACAGAATTCTTTGCCGTTCGCTTCAGCGATTCGTTGCTGGCGCAGTGTTTTGTATTTTTAAAAGTTTATTTTAAAAAAAATACAATTCAGATAATAATATACCTAAGTATAGAAATTTATAAATACACTTTATATTAAGGGTATTCATGAATACATGTATCTAAGTTTATACATTAGGGGTATTCACGCTTAAGTGTATCATTGTAAACAGTGTAAAAATACAATACAAATTTACAACGAAGAGTGAACGCTCCTTTTGCAATCTATTGTAAATACATCGAAGAAGAAGAAAATTTTTGTCTTTTCTTTTCTTTCTGTCCTTCAATTGAATTATTCTAAAGTTTTAAAATATATAAATAGATATAAATAAATGAATTTCTTCAATTTACCATCTCCCGCTCCATTTTAAACATCTGTCAAATATTAAATACAATGATACAATACGTAATACAACACTTTTTAGTGTTGTAAATTTACAACACCCTTGTAAATAATTTTATATGAAAAAGTCTTGTATTATTTTACAATGGTGTAACCAAATACACCTAATACAACGATACAAGGCTGAATACAACAAAGCGTGAATACCCCTATTATATATACGCGTATTTTATCGAGGTTTGTTTGATGAACGCACTTATGATGAAATGACGTGTGTAAACCATATAATTGATCAACTGTTAAAACTGGACGTGGATGTCTATATCACTGAAAATAAACTACCTCATTCTTCTTGCTCTTAAAATATCAAAATAGTTATTACAATGCTTCCATTCTACTGTGTAGTAAGTAATGCCAAAGTAAATAAATAATTTGAAACGTACGGCTACCTCAGCCTTACTAGTAGTGCAGAGCTAAGGTAAGGCAATGTTCCTTTTCTCCTTAGGCCGGCTCCACCAAGTTAGCACCAAGGTTATCCCCAGTGCTACTTGTCCAACGTGTGGATCGAGAAATTTGCAGTTGGCGTGCGTATTGGGGATTGGCCGTCGCGTGTCGGAATTGTGTATCTTTTTTTTCAAGGTTTCGTGACACCAGACTTTTCAGAAAATGAAAGTTTTCAAGATGCATTAGATAAAACTCCCTGAAATTTGATTCATGTTGAGACAGGTATCGAAAAACAACAGCCGAGCTATGGTGCACGTTGGTAAGATTGTAGGGATGGACACAGTATTTTCTTTTCCTTCTAATTCTACGCCAGAACCAATGAGCCACTACAAGGTCTTCCTCACTTGAACTCATATTTGTAACTGAAGTAATGAGAATTGTGCTCCCACCAAATTTTTATCGCCCAGGTCGCGCCGACATATCGCCTGCTGGTGTGAACCCTCTTAGCAATATATCACAAGGTGCAAAGCCGCGCCATCCGAATCATCGGTGATGACAGCCTTTGCACCTCCATTGACTCTCTGAGCCACCGTAGGAATGTAGCAGCCCTGTCGAAGTTGTATCGCTATTATCATAGCGACTGTTCCACTGAAATTTCCATCCTCCTGCCTGCACGGCAATACTTCTCCCGCAACACAAGACTAGCCCATTCGGCTCACTCTCATACCCTACCCTTCGCGCACACTAACGTCTAAAAGTTCGTTTATAAATAGAACAATTTGGCTGTGGAATAATCTCCCACAATCAGTTTTCCCGAACTCGTACAACGCCCAAGAGTTCAAACGTAAGGTTCATCTCCACCTGCTCCAACACCCCCCAGACGCCCCTGATCTATTATAGCCTCTTCTTTCTTTCAAACCAAGCTTGCTACTAGACATTGCACGAACGACATGACAGACTGGTAGTACAAAGGGTGATTCCTAAGCTTGGTTTTCCCACATAAAAAAAAATATGGTGGCCCGTGTATTTTAAACATTTTTCCCGTCACAGTCGCCGCCACCGCCCGAATCTGTTTGCGCCTTAAGGCCTTGGCTGTAGCGCCAAGGAGTAGTAGTAATGTTTACCTGCACTTGTGTATTAAGTATAAGCACTAAATTTATTGCAAAATTGTGGGTGTTATGCCATAAAGTCATCTGACAATTGGAATCTGTAAACATTTTTGACACTTGCTTATATTGCTAATTCCGCTCTACTTTAAAATTTTCATTATATATATTTTTTTTTATTTTTTTATTAAAAGTTATCAATAAAAAATCAAAAGTCCTACACAACTAGAAGTTAAGAAGTGTAGTCATTTCTTTATCTAGTTTCTTGTAGGCATCTTGATTTATTAAAATTATTAAAAAAAACCAATTTGTTGTTGCGTATGAAATTATAACGAAGAAAAAAATACAAACTCTAGAAATCCAGTCACTGACTCCCAATATTCAAGGTAACTGATACTTCTCTAATGAATTGGACACAGGTGTTAATTATTGTTTATTTATCATTTTCTATCGGCATCTTTAGAAAATGATGAAACTACTAATTGAGGCGAGTGTGGGCTTTGCCACACACATTGCTGGAACGGACAAATGAAAAGAAATTAATTAGTAGATCAATGTGAAAAGGCGGCTCTTCTTAAAACAGGCAAGTAATATGATGTGGATCCCCTAGATGCTATTGAATGATTTCACTTGTTAGATTAATGAAACAAGGTAAGGTGAAAATAGTCATTCAAGTGTTAACACTAATATAATATTAACCAATTACACCTGTTCCTTTGCCATTTTCGTTTTAAATATATGACCTCTCCAATGAAGAGTGTCACTTAAACACTTAGTGAAAACGGTACAAAATCAAAGTGAATTAACTTCCATTAACGAAAGCAAATACATGTGTTAGAACTGTTTCCGTTTTCGGCACTTTTTTTGAACGAGCCTCTAAGCCCGCTCTCCTGGACGCGGCACTCACCCTTCTGCGGCTTAACACAAAAAGTGTATTATCCTCTGTTAACAAGACACTTGATTCGAATCACTTGAAGGTATCCGTTGATATATGGACTTTCCCTTCAATGAGGCCATCACCACCCCTGTAGATGTTGCTTCCTTCAAAGGTTGCCGTTTCCTTAGCGCTTTTTGCCCTTTCTACTTAACAACATGTCAACAGCCGCAGCACATGCAAAAACCGGCGCCTTAAAGTCAGGATTACTGCAAAAAAGGATTTAAAACGGAAAATATCAACAAACGTGTCTTAAGGATATTGAATATCTTAGCATGGAAGGTCGGGCTTGTAGTTATGAGTAAATAGTGACTTAAGGATGACAACAGTTTGCTTATGTTTAAAAGAGAAGGGTTGAGCCATGCACGAATAAGATAAAGATAATAAAATAGCGTTGGATTGGTTTGAGGTGTTGGAAAAAGTATAAAAAAATCTATAAATAAAATATCCGTAACCAAATCTTAATGAAGGAAATAAACAAAAATTTGCTCAATCTTAAAGGAATCCTCTTCGTTGACAAATTCATATGCTGTCAACTTGGCCTCAAAATATTATCTCTCGATCTTCAGAAGTCTCACAATTAATTCTTTTTGCCCGACAATTCAATGACATGATTTATGGTGTCCTGCACCAGCACAGGAGAGAAGCCTGGATCAAACGACAGATTCAGGCACAAAGACAATCGATGAATCCTTAAAATCGCAGGAATATTCTATCGAGGTAATTTCATTGTTTTTTCATGAGATGTCCAGTATCGATTTTTTCCCGCATCTACCCGATTATCGCGGTGCACCGTCAACTCGTTAGGGCGACCTGTGGCTCATCTCTCGATCTTGTCCCTATTGGCTTTGGGTTTTGTTCCCAAATTGACAACAGGAATGAAATATGACGGTTAATTTGTATCGAATCATTTTTTCCGATACATAACTTGACTCTTTTTTTATGTATAAAAATGCCCCATGGTCATGGGCCCAGGGGCGATTTTTTGCTGCGCGTTAGGACGAGGTAGCATCGTCGGCACAGGGCAGTCGGTTACATTTTTTTTTTGCGTGGACGATCTCGAAACGATTATTGTTTTTCCCGATCCTCTCCATATAGGAGATGTCGAGCTAACGACACAACAAGATGACGACTAAAAAAATTTGAAATTCCAATCGAATTGTCCTTTTTTGTTGTGCCTGGTCTGTCGTCGATGTGTAAGCGCGACCTCTTTTTTGTTTGGTAGTAACTGTGCAGGCCCTAAATATCCCTTTGCCCCATTCACAGAAATTTTTGGGATGTTCTAGCTGCGATCATTAATTTATCATAATTAATTGCTGGACTACTTCTGTTCCCTTTTTTATTGGCCCTTATGTGGTTTTCTACGAATTTTATTTGTTTCAAGATAAGTGGCTGATAGTGGTCCATTTAGGTTATGTTATTTATTTCGCTGCTCAGGAGGGAAGCAAATTAGGGGGTAATAAAATATTTGCCTCCAAATATCATAATTAAATCCAGCACCTGGGCTTTTCGTATTTGTTTAATAAATTTAAGAATTTCATCTGTGATTTTGAGTTACCTTTGACAGGAATATTTGAAACATTTATGTATATAAACTAGTGGAGAATTAATATCAATAATAAAATTGAACAGGCTAAGGTGCGTTTTATTTTTCCAAATTGTGTCGATCCTTTATTTAGTACAGACTGAGAAAGTTCAGATCGAAAAAAATAACCTGGCTGGTTTGGGATAATATAGGTAAAAGTTCTAGTTTTTAAAAAAACATACTTTGGAAAAAATCGTTTTGTAGGAAGTTATCGAAAAAAAATCTGAAAGTTGGGAAAACCGATATATCGGAAAAAAACAGGGAAAAAAATTTTAATGGAAAAACAAATAGGAAGTTGTAGAGTGAGAAAAAACGAAAAAAGTGATAGTTGTTGAAGTCAAATCCGTTAGAAACTTTACGAGAAAACACGCTTTTATTTCGAAAAAATCGCGATTTTTTGCCTTTTATTTTCTCAGCTTGTGTGACCCGTAGGAAATCCATTCGGGGTTTAAATTATAGCTTTTAATGCTGTTTTTTTGTAAAAAAATTTTCGTTGCAAAATAATATTAAGTTTCCGCACAATTTGCGAAAATGTAAAAATAGGTGCTTCGGAAAAACCGTGCGCGATCGGTTAGAAAGCATCCTACGACAATTTAAAAAAACATTTTTTACAACCTCTGCATAATTATAAATTTCCCAGATGCATGACAGAGCCGTGAAAACGCAAAGAAAATAGAGCGATTTTTTCTGCGAGCGCTATATTTAAGTATATTGACCTCGTTTCAAGTATGTACACTGCACATATACTTATGAATGCATACACATACATTACGTTTCTCCCGTACAGGCTTTTAACGTATCGCAAAAGTTAAAATCAGAATGGGGAGTGAGGTTGAGAAATGTATTCTGTGCGTCACACAAGCTGAGAAAATAAAAGGCAAAAAATCGCGATTTTTTCGAAATAAAAGCGTGTTTTCTCGTAAAGTTTCTAACGGATTTGACTTCAACAACTATCACTTTTTTCGTTTTTTCTCACTCTACAACTTCCTATTTGTTTTTCCATTAAAATTTTTTTCCCTGTTTTTTTTCCGATATATCGGTTTTCCCACCTTTCAGATTTTTTTTCGATAACTTCCTACAACCGATTTTTTCCAAAGTATGTTTTTTTAAAAACTAGAACTTTTAGCTATATCATCCCGTTGAAAAACCGGCCAGGTTATTTTTTTTCGAGCTGAAGGAATTTTGCGCCGCACAGCCTGTACTATATTATTTTATTAAGGGAACAAAACATCAAATAAAAATTCTAAAATGCATATTTTTAAGTAAACTTTCATAAGACAAGAATCATTTGATCAACTAATCATTTCCTATCATATCAGGGCGCATAATCTACAAACTTTGTAAATACTATTTTATGATAAGACATTCCGTTTAAGAGATATTTGCAAAAAACTGATATTTTGACCCTTTGACCTTGACTAAAAATATTTCCCTGCGACCGATCGCGTGTCAGTCTCGACATTTTATGTATAATGATGTTTTTAAGGGGTTTACCAATTCTCAGCAACTTTCGAATTATCTTCAGTCAAAAATCTATCTTGACTGGACCAGCGAGCAATAATAACAAGAGTGATGAGGTGGGCTTCAAGGACAAGTAAAAGAGTTAAAGATATGAAAGAACAGATTAGCAATAACATTAAGCAAAAAGTCCAAAAAAATGTAAACAAACGCGAGATGGATATATATTTTATGCAAAAAACACAAGAGTATGAAAGAAACAGAAGATGTTGCTTGATTTCTCGATTGGAATGTTTCACAACCTTCTATATTACAAGCCATGAACAAGGAAAATATTGAGAGCGAATTTCCGCTCAATCGGACTACAACTCGGTGAAGTCACGTTATGTTGTTAGTGTAATTTGGAGAATTTGGGAGAATTTGGTGGTCCGATTCTCTCAATTGAGATTCTTGTTCATGGCTTGTAAATATAGAAGGTTATGAATGTTTACATTCAAATGGAAGAAACACTGGAACAGAGCACGTGTAAATTGATTTTGCTTTTTGTGTATGTATGCGTAAAATTTCATGTTGGTACACAATATTAGAATTGGATTTTCACTATGTATTGTCCGTTAAAAAAGGCGGGAATCTTGCAATTTTTTCCCTGTTGGGTTAATTTTGAGAAATATACATATGTATGATGGTTTTCGCCTTTTTTTCTATTTTGAGGAACTAACTAATAATTTCACAACATTTAAATAAGTATAAGATTCCTCGTCTCCCTGCAATGGTTTAACCAGCTCCAGTAAATCTTGGTGTAATGCTTGCGGTATTGTTGGCGGAAGCTCTTTTATACTCTTTAGAAGAAGTAAATTCTTAAAATACCTTTCTTTCGAAGTGCAATCCAATAAATAATTAAAAAAATCTTTGTACTTCTGCGATCCTTCTTTTAAATCAGGCATAATTGTGTACACTCCTGCCATTTTACATGGAAATATTTTGACAGTTCTCGGTTGAATGGCATTAAAGTCGTGTTTTTAATCAGCGAAGTGAATATTTACGTTTTTATTTAGTGTTGTTATTTACAATTTTAATTTAGTGGAGGACAATAACAAAGTGGAATATGCCATATTGATATAGTTGGGGTATTCATGATCTGTGTTATTCGTGTTATTTGTGTTAAATCGAGAAAAAAGTTTAACAAATCGAGAAACTTTCCTAGTAAATGACATTTGTTTCGATTTTAACAAATAACATATGAAAAGGCGTGTTAATTCAACAACTCGAAATCAGCTGTATTTAAAAGGTGCAAATTAATATAAAAAATGCACTTTAACGAAATTTAAAGGGGTCGCTCACGATCTTGTCTATTTCGAAGATAACATTTTACGATTTCTCGACGTTTAAGACAGATCATGAATACCCCTGTTGAATTATTTGTTAAAATCGAAGCAAATGTCATTTACTAGGAAAGTTTCTCGATTTGTTAAACTTTTTTCTCGATTTAACACAAATAACACGAATAACACAGATCATGAATACCCCAACTATATCATTGTGGCATATTCCACTTTGTTATTGTCCTCCACTAAATTAAAATTGTAAATAACAACACTAAATAAAAACGTAAATATACACTTCGCTGATTAAAAACACGACTTTAATGCCATTCAACCGAGAACTGTCAAAATATTTCCAATGCACATTCCAGTCACTTCCCGCACATTTTTTATCTTTCTTTCACACACATTGCGTATAGTGTGAAAGTAATTCTGCCTCTGTTTATCATAGATATTACTTCTTTGATATCTTGACTTTTTCGCTCCCATTGAAATTGCTATCAGCTGATCTCAAGGTCCCTGAAACATTTTTAAAAATTTGTTCTAGCTCATCACTCTTATTATTATTGCTCGCTGACTGGACTATAGATGAGGTTCTCAAAAGTAGCATTTTCCATGCGCAGTGAGAATGACAACAGATTTCGAAGGAGACATTTTAAAATCATAAGCGCATGGCGTATCCCGATGGTCGCAACCGCAAGGTTTGTTTAGGTGTAATTTTCATTTCCTCGCATGCGCGAAGAACCTTAATTACATTAGGTACATTACTTTTTTTCTAATGTAAATGAGCCGGTAAATTGGAGTTTTAAACGAACAGAGTGAGGCGAGGAAACAAGCGATTTTGAGATTTTCTTTCGATTTGGCGATAACTCTAAGAACAACAAGAGCGCGCTAGAGAAACGAGATATAAAAATTAAGAATTTGCTAATACCTACATATGAACTAGAAATTCCATAGGAGAAAATTATAAAAAAGCCGACGAATTGAAAAACGTACGCGCAAAAGAAAGAAGAAGACGTGGCTGGAAGTAGTGATGTGCGATTCTGTATCGATTTTAGAAGAAATCGATTTTTCATCTAAGAAAATCCGGATTTTCCGATTCTTTCCCAGTCGATACGTTTTTAGATAATCGATTCTTTTTTCGAGAATTGTAATCATCAATCGCAGCTTACTTTTCACCACATAGCCGTCATCCGATTGAACCAACATTGGCATAGTATTACAAACTATAGTATTATAGCTTATGTGCAGGAAGGAACCGGTCCAAAGTATCAAACAAGTACAAAATAACCGCATAAACGAGGACGTGATCGGTCCATTTTCGATCGTTTTGGTCTTGATTTCGGGGTGATTTTTGCGGACTGAACCATTTCTGTACAGACACAAAAACTGTTTCAAAATTTGCCCATCCCATCATCCTTTCTCACCCTCTTCTGCACAAACCAACGTTTTCAGCAGATTTTTCTCGCTCCGGTTGACACTGGTCTTCACAGACTACCGAGAGAGGATTTCGCAGCACTATGACTATAATTTAGATGCGAATTAAAATTGAATTATTTTGATTGATTTATTAATGAAACATACTTTTCTTTGCTACATTTAATAAAATTTTTGTTTGAATTAATTCAATATTTTCTAAAATATTGTACTCGATTTTTATAAAATCCAATTTTTAAGACAATTGTATCGAAAAATCGATTCCATTAAAATCAAAAATCGATTCTGAAGTCGATTTTAAATTTTGAAAATCGCCCATCACTAGCTGGAAGAACAAATTACAAAGATAAACGAACTCGGGAATAATGACGAAGTAAGAAAGTTTTATAAGAAAGTTAACAACCAACCCAAAGAGTTTAAACCCAGAGTACCGATATGATCGAAGGACAAAAATGGTAATATTCTTAGCCAAAAGGAAGAAGTCTTAGAAAATTGAGGGGAGTACTTTAGTGAGCTACTGAATAGAGGCGACGAAAGTGAAGGTGATGTGAAGAAACCCAATGGAACGGACTATCTACTGCTATCGAAAGTGAGGTGCCGAAAATGAACGACGTAAAATATGCTATGGAAAACTTTAAAAATAATAAAACCCCAAGTAAAGATAACATAACTACTAGGTTGTGGAAATATGGAGGTCAAATATTGATGAATAGATTACACAACTTTATAGAATCGATCTGGGGCCAGAAAAATATCCCACTTGAATGGACTTTCGGTGTGATATATACTATGCACAAAAATGGAGACCATCTAGTATGGGAGAACTATAGAAGTATAAGCCACATCAACTCTGCGAACAAAATACTGTCCACTGTTTTGTACAAGAAACTTCTACCGATCGCAGAAGGCATAATAGGTACCTATCAATGTGGGTTTCGGCCTGGGAGATTCACTACAAACCGCATTTCCATCCACAAACCAGGGACGTGGCGTGCTTTGAATTTGAAGGGAAGTAATCTGATTAAAACTTTTTAAAGTATTATATTTACACTGATAAAAAAAATTTCTTGGTTTAAAGCACTTTTTCTTGAACCAAGCAACTCATGTTTTGGATATAACGAAAACAAAATTGTCTCGGGATAAGCAATACTCATAGTCTTGGTTTTATTATCTTGGATGAAGACAAAAGTTGACTTGAAGTTAAAAAAAATTACGAAACCGATGATATTATAATTGAAAAAAATTCAAGTTCTAAAATCGGTCTTATTAGTTGTGATACATTTTTAGAGCTTGAAAGTTCGGTAAACGAAAAAAGTCCGATGAATTAAGAATTTAGTTTCTTGAGTAAAAAATTAAACAATCTTAGTTCGAGAAAGAAATATCTTATTCGAAAAATATAAGTATTGAACGAAGAAATACTTTTGCTTGGCTCAAGAATTTCCAGTGTCTACTCTCTGAGACAGCATTCTCATGTTAAGAATGAAAAATTTTTCTACTCAAGACAACGAAACGAAGACTATCGAATTGCTGGAATCAAGACAATTTTTTTATCAGTGTACAGTAAACATGGATGTAAATGTTGTTTTAATATACTATGTATGTATGTATTACTAAAATCTCTTGCGTCTACTGCTTTCTATGCACCCAATCTATTTCAACATTAACAGACTAATGACTCTCACGGTATCGTCGAAAGGCTTGCTCCAGACAGGCCAAGTGGCAAACAACTCATTGTGTTTTATAATTGAGGATTTCTATCAATCCTTTGGCCTGTGCCGAATTTAGAGAGAGATAAATACCAATTTTAAGTGTTCGCAGGATTTTTTGCCATGCCTGTCAACATCCTTATAGAACTTATTTAAATCATTAAATTCCAAAGTCCGCCAAACGTCTCTTTCAGATGAAAATAAAATACAAGGCCAACAGAAAAATATGTCGTTATTTTGTCAACTGGTAGGCTATAGTATAATTTAATAGAAAACAGTTAAAATGTGTAATATTGGTTTCGTTCTCCCATATTCAATTATGGATTTCTTTTCTGTAAATGAACGCGAGCTAAAGGATTGCTGTAATAAATCGTCATTTATATAAAAATGCTTACCATCGACCTCACCCATAATATTTAATAAAGCAAAAACAAACAAAAAAGCTAACACAAATTAGATAATGTTTTTAAAATACTGTTCCAATTCTCTTTTAAAAATTACTGTTTAAAATTAGTTGCACTATTTAAAAGTCTTAAAAATTAAAAATACATAATTATTCTTTTAGTTTTTTTTATTTTATCATTCTCAGATTAACATTTATCTGATTGGTTGGCATTTTTTCTAGCCTAGACTGTCATCGTCTCGAATTTTTTTTTTTATGTGGAAGACTAGAGCTCAGGGAAAGCCCTTTGTACTGTCGACAATCTATTTTCTTCGTATAGAGTGCAATGTCGAACAGCAAGCTCTAGTCGATAGATAGTGGAGGGGAAGAGAGAAGTAGGAAGGAACTGCCACAACCACCTAAACCCAACCATTTCTATCGCGACTCTGGCATCGGGGCAAGGAGAAACAACTCGCTGAAGTGTTATGCCTCCTGAAACGAGTTGAATACCATCAACCAACCGATGCCAAGCGCTTGGTGGATCGGGGCAGTGCTAGCGGAAGGCTATGACAGGAGGAATGTAAAGAGGGAAGAGAAAGAAGGTGGGAAAGGCGAAGGACCGTGGGGCTCTGCCGGGATTCGAACCCGGGACCTCTGGGATAGTAGCCAGGCGCCTTACTCCTTAGACTACCGAGCCCCCCCTCGAAATGAAAAATTAACTGGAAGCAACATTAAATGTTATGTCCATCAGCGAAAGTTCTCTACTAAGCTCTCTCTGAACACGGCATAGGAAAACTATTCGCTATACGCAAGGGATCATGCCAACAGACTTCAGGAAGCAGAATTTCAACTGCTTCCCTTGACATTGTTCGCAGGAACAAACGTTCGTTGAGACTCGCCATATCCTCTACCTCCTTTATCAAGTACGCAACGAAGTGCATTCCTACGAACAGTGTAATAATAGTCAAAGGAAGCAATTCCAATGCTGCTTCTTGAAGCTTGTGGGCATGTTTGTTTGCGCATAAAGAGTAGTAGCCCAACTTACAGCCCATGGATCATTAGTTAGTTTATCGCAACAATTATTGATGGAAGCGATAAGCCCACCGTGAAACAGGCCTACAAAACTATAACATCATAATGGCTCCCAGTAGGGAAAGCAAGTAATTACCCAATCGATTCCGAAAGTAGTTCTAAGGAGTAGCAACTAGTTCTCGTTCAGATTACAGTAAGTGGAGATAAGGCATTACATTTGCATGGCGATGTCATAGGCGGTAACCAATCGCCTGCATTCTGCATTACATAGAACTGGTACCTTCATTGGTTACATGTAATGCAGGATGAATTAAATTGCATGTTAAGTCTCTTTCGAATTTTTAAGAGATGTGCCGCATCAGCTGCGATTGCATTACACTTTGCATTACTTTGGCATCAATGTAATCAGACAAAGAACTACTTCATTAGAATTGGAAAATTTTACAATTGTAATCTTATTTACTTTATTGTCAATGGATTACAGAACCGATTCTGTCGGTAATGTGTTCCAAATTTCCTACTGGGCTATTTAAAATATCAACTTATCTTGGATGGAACTAAACCATACATGCATACATGCTCGTAAAAGTATAATTGACCCCAGTAGGGAAAGCAAGTAATTACCCAATCGATTCCGAAAGTAGTTCTAAGGAGTAGCAACTAGTTCTCGTTCAGATTACAGTAAGTGGAGATAAGGCATTACATTTGCATGGCGATGTCATAGGCGGTAACCAATCGCCTGCATTCTGCATTACATAGAACTGGTATCTTCATTGGTTACATGTAATGCAGGATGAATTAAATTGCATGTTAAGTCTCTTTCGCATTTTTAAGAGATGTGCCGCATCAACTGCGATTGCATTACACTTTGCATTACTTTGGCATCAATGTAATCAGACAAAGAACTACTTCATTAGAAATGGAAAATTTTACAATTGTAATGTTATTTACTTTATTGTCAATGGATTACAGAACCGATTCTGTCGGTAATGTGTTCCAAATTTCCTACTGGGACGCTGTACGAGCCGTTCGTTGAGAACATGCTGAATTAACTAGAGAAGTATCCTTTGCAGATATGGAGGAGGATGTTCCCAGTAGGAAATTTGGAACACATTACCGGCAGAATCGGTTCTGTAATCCATTGACAATACAGTAAATAAGATTACAATTGTAAAATTTTCCAATTCTAATGAAGTAGTTCTTTGTCTGATTACATTGATGCCAAAGTAATGCAAAGTGTAATGCAATCGCAGCTGGTGCGGCACATCTCTTAAAAATGCGAAAGAGACAACATGCAATTTAATTCATCCTGCATTACATGTAACCAATGAATGTACCAGTTCTATGTAATGCAGAATGGAGGCGATTGGTTACCGCCTATGACATCGCCATGCAAATGTAATGCCTTATCTCCACTTGCTGTAATCTGAACGAGAACTAGTTGCTACTCCTTAGAACTAGTTTCGGAATCGATTGGGTAATTGCTTGCTTTCCCTACTGGGTTATTGATGAGATAGTAATAAAGATATGATTGCTATGAATGTTGGTAATTGAGGGTTGAAGGTTTTTTTAAGTAATGGTGCTGACGAAAATCGTACACATTTTTTGTTGCAGTACATATACATACATATAAATACAAAAAACTATATACAATTAAAATTATTTCCCTTTTCATCGTTTTCTCCGGTGCCAAACACTCCTCAAAATAGAAACACCAATAGGGGCGATAGATGTGGGCTATGATATGAATGCTCAATAAATATGGGTACCATGTAGGCTTCTATTGACTTACTAAAATGCAAAATGTGGCAATAAATTTCATAAAAAATGAAATTGCCATATAAAGCAAAACACTACAAGGCCAGGAATCCTGACCAATGTTACGTGCTGATCAGACTTCAATAAACTCGCTGAATATATGTTTTTCGGGGGGCATTTATGCCTTTATGCATTTCGATAAGGCAGGTCAGAATTCACTAAGGTAATTAGGATATACATATACACGTCCGCTAAATATTAAAATTAAATAAAAACTACTTATAATCACTAGCATGAAATATTAGGAAATATTAAATTTGGAGTTTTTGACGTTATAGCTGCAGCACAAAAGTGTTCTTCCTCTCAATAACTGAACAGTTTTACCATTATGAACTGCAATTTAAATGTTTTCAATTCATCCTTATATATTTTAAAACTAGCGAAGTTTATTCATTTGTTCATTTGTTTATAACGATACGGTCAGCTCTTACGTACCTATAGGAACAGGACTTGTGTTCGATAATAAAATGTTACTTTCTAGATGATTATTACACAGATTCGTAGTGCAAATAAATAAAAAAAAAACTTATAGACACAAAACGATGTAATGAAATATGTATAATTGTAACCAAAAGCAACAAGTTATTACTACAACTTTATTAGAAGACCACGCATGCGGAGTCGTGTATCTCGAGCTATTGGTGTTGTATCTCCGCTAAGCACTTCACGATCTCCTGCCCAATGGCCCCGAGTATTGATCGGTGCCTGGCAAGCCATCCATACTCCACCTATTCCTCCGCCTGAATATTTCAATCTGTTGTGGCGCAATGTTAACATAATGCGATCGCAATAAAATCATTTACCTGGATATTCATGTTGAGCATCGAGACAATATTCCATTATGCCTGTCCGATATGATCATGCCGCAGTACCAGCTCTGCTCGTTGTTGAACCGAGTGTCAGGCCATTATGTCTCTATTCTGGCGGCTTTTCTACTTATCCTGGGCCTGAATGGGGCTCGGTGCTTACAAGCACGTCAAAAAATTTATTAATAATATTATTTCCGCCATTTGTATGAGCGGTATTCCTCCTTGAGCCTTCATTCCGTTCGCGAAATTTGTATGATCCGCGCTTAACGATCGGCAAAGATAAAAAGTTGTTTAGATAAAGAAATAAATGCAAAACGACAGATGGAGAAAGAGAGTCGCCGCCTGTTACTGGCTTTAAATTTATATCTTTCGAGCTGAGCGAAACAAGTTCTCATTTGATTGCAATCGTTCATTCAATTGGCCTCGCGAAATGATCAAACGATCGATTGCGATCATCGTAAATTATTGATCGCGCGCAAACTTTGCTGTCCGTACTGCTGTTACCTGGAAATTGTTTAATTTTTTAATATTATTATCGACATTTTGGTGGGGTATTCAACTGCCCGCACCTTGTCCCAGAGACGTAACATAATTTTTATTTGGTCCATATTTTTGCCGCTTTGGCGGGGACTTGGAAACAAGTCATTTACATTGACGACGTGATTTGGAAATGTCTTGATAATAAAAATTACCGCCTAATTTCTAATCGGAATATTAGAGGTTTACCGTGACTTGATTTATGATGAAAGCCGATCGTGGGTTGGCTAGATGCATAAAGTGAACGGTTTTGTACAGTTTAATAGTTGATTATTTATGGGGACAACAAAATTCTTTACTGCAATTTACAGTTTCATAAATTCTATTTATCGAGAATATTTTTTGAAAAAGGTGTAAAAATTCATGTTGAAACGAAGGCAGTAAGTGTCTTGAAGAATAATGATGTTGCAGGTAAATTGACTTGATATACTTGGATTTGTTAAATGGGAATATATTAAACCATTATCACTGATTTATTATTATAACTAATAAACAATGTCGAAAAAAGCTCAATCACCTTTTCATTCGGGAATTGATAAAGCCTTTTATAGCATTCATCAGTTTGTGCTGACTACAGACAATTATAGAGCACATAACTGAACACCTTGTGTCGAGTTCGATTTTTCCATAAATTTTATAACACATTAAATCACAACTAAAATTTAATGGGATTTTCACATACTAACTATATGGTAGTAAGAAACCACAATTTGATTTTGAGTCAATTGATAATTTTTATGAAACGTTTTGATCAGCAAGAAATTTTGCAATAATTCACCAATTAAAATCTGTAAATCAGAGTGTGGTAGTGTCTTCGATGGGAATTTTCATTGGTACTAGGAGTAGTAGTTAACCTGCAGCATTTTAATTTAGGTCAGTAGACACATCTGTGACTGGAGGAAAACAATTTCATGGTAAACATGGGTGTATGGGGTTGTAGAGATTGTGAATTTGACTATAATGTTGGTTCTCCTTTCCGCCCTATGTCCCATGACGGATTAAAGGAGCAATTAGTATTAGTTAGTTGGTTCTCCTTACTGAGCGAGACCAAAATCTAACACTGAGTGAAAAGCAAAGAGTCTTAAATTTTTATCTGCTCGCCATATTAGATTGTTTGTCTTTTGAAAATAGATAAAAAAAAATTATGAAATAAAGTTGCGATATATTTTGCAATATTACTACGACAAAAGGATGAACGCTGAGTGAAAAAAATTATTCTGCTGCTCGGAAATGGCTCACTCGCTCTCGTTTCGGTAATTTTGATAAGAAAGATGAACCACCCCCAGTCGTCCAATCAATGAAAAAGTTGATAAAATTCTGAAAAATTCCAGTAAAATCGGCATTTCACCAGTGTCGATATTGGTATGGTATGGAGCTAAGTATTGACCACAAAACTGTTTTGAACCATTTACACAAAACTGGATACAAAAAGAAGGTTACTTATGACTTCAGCACGAAAAGCATGATGGATCGAATTAGCATCTGAGATATGCTGCCAACACGCAATGAAATCGACCTATTTTTTAAACTTCGCATAACCGGTGATGAAAAAATAAATTTTTAAAAACCGAGTTCAGAAAAACCCCAATTTCGTGATACACAAAAAAGGATGAAATAATTGTTTGTAAATCTTTACAACATTAATCCAATCCAAATGGATTTAGAAAGAAGAGAAAAAAAGAAAAAAAAAGTCGAACTGCCCGATCAAAGCCTTTACCGACTCACCTACGGACCTTTTATCAATTTCGCGATAATAAGTTTTTATTGCCATTTTGAAGCAAAGCAACTTTTAAGCTTACTTTGGACGAATCAATAAAAAGTCGCCATTCCTCAGATCTTTCAGGGAAATCCAATTCTCGTAGAAGTCCTTCAGCTTTATTCAGTCAAGTAACTCATAAAGTCTTCTTGTCTAGTACAAAAATCAAAAAAAAATTTAAATTTGACTTCGTAATGGTTTAGCCGCAAGGCCCGTTGAAATTTTGTTGTTAGAGTTTCAAATATCACCCTGGTAAGGTACCAGTGTTCCCAGAATACTATCATCCATATATTATTCGTAAAGTGGTTCCATCGCACTAACTTCCGAGTTATGAATCGTCAAAGTCAAAATTCAACTAGAACTACCCTTTTCTCTAAAAAATACGTAGTTAACAAATATTTTTTCCAAAGTTAGAAAGCTGGGAATATTTCCTATGAATAATATCCGTTACGGCCTTTAGTTTTGAAGATACATTTAAGCAATGTTGATGTTGAAAATTTCACTGGTTCATCCAGTAGGCAATAATTTCACTGGAAAATATAATGTGACTCATTCTAGGCATTTATCTTCATGACTGTAAAAGATTCTATTTAACATACCTACTCAGTAAATCGGCTCTCGTTTGATTACGGAGGTCAAGCAGCATTTCAGTACTTAGATGGGTGTCCGCTTGGGAAACGACAGTCGCGTTGGAAAAAAACTACATATTTTCTCTTTTTTACTTGAATTTCACTGGTTCAACAAGTGAAATTTCACTGTTTTGATATTGGATGACTCAGCAATAGTTCTCACAGATTGTGGTATGTAAAAAAGTACTGAAAATGTACTAAATAAAGCCAATTCTAACAAGCCTACATGGGTACTCGACAAACTTATAGACCAATGGAATTAAGCGGCCTTCAAAAGAAAACTACGAAACTACTTGATTCAGTTTTTCAATCAGAAACCACACAAGTTCTTCACTGATGGTATCATGATAAAAATTGTAATACATTATTGGCAATAATGAATCATATACCTAGTTTATAGCTACTCCAAAAATAATTCGAATTATGGATCATCCAAAATTTTTTGTCGTATAAACGGGATAATTCGAATTGTGGCTTAAACCGAAATTTTTTGGCTTAAGCCAAAGTTATATGAATATAATTGTGAGAATCTTCGATATTAAATACCCGTTTATAGGTTAATTCAAAATTTTGGCGTAATCTTGAGTTAAATCGATTTAATTTTGCTGCTATAAACTTGCTAATATTTGGTTTAAATAAATTCATTTTCACACCCCGAGTAAAAATAAATGATGGCCTTAGAACGGGAAAATTCCGACTGTGATTGAAAAATAGTCCTCGGCCATCTGACGGTTAACAGAAGGCTCGTTGCAGGACAGTACGGCCGTACAGGGGGCGATTGACGGTGAAACAACGGCCTTACAGTTCCAATAACGGCCATACGACGGTGGTACGGCGGCGGTATGGTTGCTATTACGGGTATACGACGGTGGTACAGTGGCAGCAACGTGGATATTCGCCCTCCTATAAGAAAATATATTTCACTGCAATTAAATGTTTGATTTTTTTTCGGTTGTTTTTTTTCAAGCCGTTAAATAACAAAATTTCCCACTAAAATATAAATAAACACGCACCACACACTTCACGTACAACAAACCGACGACTGGCGAGCTCGTTTCTCTTGTGCATCGATATCTTTAAGTAGGATAAATCGAAAGAACCATTGTACATAACGAAAATGATGAAGCTTCCATAAAACACATTCAACAATACATTTGGTGCAGATTCTTTTTTTGGCTCAAATTTCCCGTCGAATGCCCGTTTCTACAGCTCAGTACTTGGCCTTTTAAATCTTTTGGTCAAATTTGGCCGTCGTAAGGCCGTATGTGCTCCCATTAAAAATGGTTAAAAATTCTACGGCCATCATATGCCCCTTAAAAAATCAAGCGGCCGGTGTTCGCCCTTTATAAGGCCTTTTTTTATTTTTACTCGGGACTATAAGAAAAGCAGTTGAACACGAACTTTTTCAAAGACCTAATAACATGATGGCCACTTTTACTGGACTTTTATAAAGAACCTTCCCAATAATACTATATCTAGGATTCCAAACTCATCCATGATGCCCAATAGGCCAGTTTCACACGGGCCAACAGCCAACCAACAAAAATTTTCTGTCATCGTTCATGCCCTTTTGAAATTCGATGAAAAGTCGTATGGGCTTTCACATGAGCCAACTTTTCCAACCAACGAAAGCTTTAGCTTATTGTTGTTGCTTTTAATATTAATTCTCCCTTCTGCTATTTCTCTATTTTTTCTTCCAGAAAGAAAAAACAACAACAACCACACAGCTGTCCAAAAGTTGACTCGAAAATCCAGTGAAAGAGTTGGTTCAAAAAATCTACCCACCGCATCGTCTTCCCTCACCCTCTTCCCAACAAACGACGTTTTCAGTCGATTTTTGTTGGCTGGTGGTTGGCCCGTGTGAAACTGGCCATAGCAATAATAATTTGTTAGGTTTAGGTTAAGTGTAGTGCTAACAACTCCAGTACTACTGGAGCCCCAATTATCGCTTTGGCCCCTGCTTAGCTAGAGAGTCTGCTTTCTCGTTTTCATCTATGTTCCTAGGTCCGGAAATTTAGACGATAGTCACGATGTGCTTTTTACTAACTTATCTAGCTCAGCTATGCATCGTTCCTCGAGCTGGAACGCATTATTACTGAATCCAGAGATTTTATAGAGGCTTGGCTATTTATGAAAATTCCAATGCTTCCATGTGTAGCTTCAAAGTTAATTTTGTGGCAGACGTTCAGCATCGGCAGCATTTCCAGAAAGATACTGGCGTGCACCGGGAGGTTCCAGAGCAATGAACTGTTAGTAGCCTTTAACGATAAACTCCTGGTTCGACGCCTTCTGACGTATTTCAGCCGTCGGGGAATATTAGTACCTATATCGAACTTCAACAGGAAGTCTCCTTTTTCTCACTCTATTATTGATGATATTTTGACGTACAAGGGCGTTCGTGGGCCATGTTCTCATTAGTGATGAGCAAAAAGTCTTGAAGTCTTGGTCTTGCGTGGTCTTGAACATTTAGCAATACCAAGGCACATTTAGCAATACCAAGACGTCTTTCAGTGATGAGCAAAAAGTCTTGTCTTGTCTTGGTCATCCGAAATGTGCCAGACAAAACGAGACTGCAAGAACAAGACTGCATGACTTTTGCTTAGCGCTGCTAGACTTGGTGCTCATCATTAGTTCTCTTCTCATGACCGCTGTTGCCCCTAATGTTGCCCGGTCTTCTAGACCCTTGCCATCTTTATAACATTATAGGTCCTGCTAAGCTTTGGTCATCATATTAGCAAATCGTATGTGAACATTTTATTTTTACCTACTACGGGTTTACATCCACAGGACCATCTTTGGCCACGTTTATGTGCAAGGACCGAACCGGTCCAAAGTACCAAAAAATGTCAAAAAAAACCCCGCATAAACTAGGACGAGACCGAAAATGGGCTTTATTTGGACCCTTTTTTGGTACTTTGGACCGGTTCGGTCCCTGCACATTAGTGTTGGGTAGGACACGATAATAAAATGAGTTTGTAAGAGGTGCCTATCTTTTCTTTTCAGCCAGTACAATGTCTTACTTCAAATGAGGCGAGGTGCTATTGTAATGCCAAAATGACAAAAACAAACAGATTAAAAAAAAAGAAAGAAAATAAATACCAGTGAAGTGCATTTTTACAAGTTTAATTCTAATATTTATTAAACTGCCTTAGAATAAGTAAGAAATCTATGCCTCCAGAATGTACAGCCACGGAAAAAACAGTTTCATAAAAATTGCATTTATACATTTTATATGTTTTTATGTAGCAATCATGTTAGGAATTCATTATGATATTGTTATTGATTTCCTCCAATCATTATGTATTTAAAAAAAAATTAAGAGGAGGTGGTGTGAATTCTTTAATTTGATTCCTACAAAAAAACTGTATAAATGCAATTTTTATGAAAATGTTTCTAATTACTTGTCCGTGGCCATATATTTATATTTTGCAATCCCACCTCGACTAATTTCAAGTTGGAAATTCTGCCGCAAAAGAAGTAAGAAATGTCTCTCCAGCAGAAAATTTCACTAACTCAAAAAATGTAAGAATCATCTCTTCAGGACAAAACCTCACTCCCTCGAAAAATGTAAGAATCGTCTCTTCAGGGCAAAACCTCACTCCCTCGAAAAATTTAAGAATTGTCTCTTCAGGACAAAACACAAAACCTCACTCCCTCGAAAAATGTAAGAAATGTGTCTCCATCCAGTTCGTATTTACAATCTCACCACGGCTCTGTTTAAATTGGATATTTTACTGCCGAAAAAGAAGTGAGAAATATGTCTCTCAAGTTCCTGTTTACAATCTCACCTCGCCGCAGTTCAAACTGGAAATTTTACTACCGCAAAAGAAGTGAGAAATGTCTCTCAGGTTTGTGTTTACAATCTCACCTAGCCGCAGTTCCAATTGGATATTTTACTTCCGCAAAAGAAAGAAGAAATACATATCCACTAAGTAATTTACCATCAGCCCCCGCTTCATTTGTCTCGATACACGCTCATATATCAGTAGGACATTATTTTTGAACCAGGACATTTAAAAAACTGAGGCCTCAGTACAATTTACATCGTGTAAGGGACAAATGTACTGCCTCGTGTAAGTCCGGCTCAACACTACTGCACATAAACCTGGTCTTTGTTTTGAGATCTCTTCTCTTGCTGAAGGTCTTTTTACAGGTGTGGAAGGCTATGTAGGCTTTCTTTAACCATTCCGGTCATTTGCGTATGCTATTACCTTAGCTCCGCTTCTGTTTATTTTTCTAGTATGCCATTTATCATTACTAACCACAGCAGAGGAAAAATCACTCCTCCTTGTTGTGAACCACTGTTGGCGTATTTGATTATCATCTTAGTTCCCCAATCCGCTGGGATTATTCTTAAGTTCAACAGCTTCTCGGATCGATTCAGTTCGTACATTGTTAAATACCCCTTCTATGTCTAAGAAGGCTGCCAGGGTATATTGTTTGTAATGCACATCCCTTTGGATAGTTCCCACTACTTCGTGCCTCGTGCTGTCTCTACTTCTGAAATAGGCATGTTGAGCTGGGGACAGTAAAGAAGAATGTATAAAATTTTCAATAAAATAAAACAAAAGGCTTGATTTGTCAACCTCGCAATATATCGAAAATATTCTTTATCATATTGTATATCTGGAATTATAACTCCAAAGTCGAGGTAGGTAGAATCTAAGTAGTCCACAATATAGAAAATGAAAATAAATAATGGTAAGCCGTCAGTCATCTAACCGCAATCAATTTTAAATGGTGTAGAACAGTCAGAACATAAAAAACTTCCTCTTATAAAATTAGCACTTTTGCACGCTAGGAGACCTTAATCAAAAATTAGACTAAATATTAATTAGTTAGAAAGGCAATACCTTGAACCCAAAAATATTTCTTCACCTCGATCATGACGGACATCATTAATAAAAATCCTGAACCAATTTGTCAAAATTATAAATCGAACTTTACCTTTAATAAAACATCTCGATCGGTTCCAATCATCTTTAAACAGTTTCGAAAATTGAATTCCTCATCGGCGGCGTCCGAAAATGGGAATGAGTCGTCGCATTGCGCAGCCACACACAATTGCTTGATCTGAGTAGAATAGCCATTCCGGCCGTTCGTACAGAGGTCCGTCGACTTTCATCAGGCGTCCCAGACCCCACAGAAGAACAATTTGTAATTAAGTGAATCAGCAGAAAATTTGTAGAAATCCGTGATCCCCGGACTGATTGTGGAGCCATATGATCACAACAATATTCCCGATCGGCTATCTGCGATCCCTTATCTTAAAAGTCTGTAATTGCTGTAAATAGCTGGACAATGGTCCCAAATTAATTCGACCGATCGCTCGAGATCAATCCAGGAACGACGCTTTAGAAACTGCCCCGCTTCGGTGCTAAGAAACTTGAAAATCATGGCCAGCAGATTTTTTTCTTTGAACATGCAATTGCCGAACTTAATTGCAATTACTCCCGTAGGAAACACGATATTCACTTCTCTCTGTGAAGCCGTTCTTGATTGAGACTTTTGATATCAAAATTTGAAAATTACAACCGAGAGGGTGGGTATGGAGCGATATTGGCGCAGCGCCGATCCACACAACACATCCATTCGATATGCAACAAAAAAACGTCACGTTTCTCAAGAATTCCCCAATAAATCGGAGGTAGAATCTTCACCGGCAGTCGAGGAGATTAATAGCAGGTGATCACAACAAATGAGAGGACTTGCCTCTGTCACTTGGGAGTGCAGTTATCATTTCGAGGGAACCATTAAGGAAAACGATCGGCGCGTGCATCAAATTCAACGGTCGATCGGATACCATCGATACGACGACACAATTTACAGCGCGCTTCTTGCGTCTCGATTCAGAAGAAATCGAATACGTTTAGATCGCGACTCCATATCCAATATATGTCGAACTTTGATGTGTGAGTTTCAGCCATGTATGGATTTAGCCATCCAATCGACAATTAATGACCATTTTGTGGTCCCCGACTGTTGCTATTTGTTTGTAGACTAGGGCTCGACTCTAATCAAGTCGAGATTAGTTAATGACTGAACCATTTACGTCTATCAATACTCTGGACCATGCCAGATGCTGACGTCGCTAACTGAAGCCACAGTGGGTGGTGTCGTCTTATGAATATACCTCCCTATACGATAAAGCGCCATTTGTAGGCAACTTTTATCCAATGCAAATCCAATCTTCATTCCCATTGATCGGAAATATTAATTTAAAACAATTTGTGTGGCATCTTGTCATTAAGCCACTGATATGTGACTGGCAGCCTCTAGGGGAGGTGGATGTAATCATGTTATTCCATTCCAATCAGATGCCATTTAAGATAAAAAAGTTTATTTTCGTTATAAATTCCGATATCTAATTAACAAATCTTATATAAAATTAAAAATAATCACCAGAAGCTAAATTAAACGAACTTGTTTTATGCTAATAACCACCAAAGCAAATTATTCATCTGTGGGGGTGGAACAGCCATTAATTGTCTTTGATTAGAGGCTGTGATAAGATTTTTATTACGAAAATTATTTCAGTTTGCAGATTAGTTAATTATTGAATAATTGCCAGAAAATGAATGATGAAAATTGTGACGCAGTGTTCTGAATGGAAGAATAAACATCTTAACGTGTATTGAGGTTTTGGCAATCGAGGTCAATTTATAATAAAGTGGAGCATTCGCCAATGGGAGATGCATTTACAATGAAAAATACTTTGACTGAACACTGTAAATGTCTAAATGGATGTCTTCATTTTCCCCACATTATTTTTTTTAAATACAATGACTAAGTTCCAATAGAACACAAATCAGTTTACCTTTGAGCAATCGTCAAACCTTCGATGTTTCGATACTGAAGTTTTTTTTAATGAAAGTCCAAGCTTACACTGCGTCTACACATTCCATATTTTTCGCCATCGACTTTGCCATATTTTATGGCTTGAGCTGTCAAATGTTATGGTGGTGGGCAATTCATGGCATGAATTTTCATGGAAAAAATGGCACATTTTCACAAATGTTATCGAGACAAAAATATTTTCAGAATTATAAACATGCGTACATGTATTTACACCGAATCAAACTAAATTTTAAACTTTCCGCCATAGTTGTGTGAACAAACGTCAAATTATGGCCAAATTCATGGCAGATTTGATGGCCGGCCATAATGGCTTTCCATCGAGTTTGCCATAAGATCTGCCATCAAATATGGCCAACTTTCAGGGTCTACACGGTCCATGCCATATGGAAATGGCCATGGCCATGCTAGTCCGTCATGTCGTATTTCGTCATTGCGCAATGTTAGTTAGCTTGATCCGAAAGAAGAGTAGAGGACAAGAGAGATAAATAAGAGTCTGTAGAGTGCTAAAGTAGAAAGCGATGAACCTTGTGTTTGAACTCCTGGATGTTGTAGGACCCACTATAAAAAAAATCAAAACATAAAATTTTTGTAACGTGGCCTCGATTTCGCAAAGTCGATATCCTTAATAGGAGCCGGCTGAGCCAGGACGCAACCGTCGGCGTTAAGTATACACCCAACTCTCTTTTTACACGGTCTTTTTTACCCGAATTTGAAATAACGCGGTTCGCCAATAAAAACAAATACACTTTTTTTACACGATTTTTTTGTTCCAGCACGAATATATTTTTTAAAATATTTTTAGTTCATATTAACTCCCACTTTTTCCTAGAATTTTAACTTAACAAAAAATTCAAAGATTTTTAGCAGCGTTTAATTTATCACAATTCAATGAGGGTATCTACACTGGTGTCCTTTCAACTGTTACTTGCTTATAGCTTCAAAAGTAAAGCCCGTCGCGTAAAAATTGTCCAGACATTATTCATAGAAAATTGTCCAAGTCCTCCAATTTTGAAAAAAAAAATATTAGTAGTTATTTTTTGGAGAAAAAGGTAGTTGAAGTTGAAATTTTAATGAAAAAAACAAAAAATTTAAGTTTTAGACAGGTGGGAGTACCTTATTCATGAAAATAGGTTATAGGGCTACAAAAATACAGGCTGATATGTAAACCTCTACCAAAAAAATTTCAAAACGCCCTAGCGGCTAAACTGTTACTGTAATAAAATTAATTATTTTCGTTTTATAAATATGTAATATGGATTTCATTATTCCTTTTTTTGCACGTTTTTTGCGGAAAATATTTGCAGGTTTTTCATCTTACACGATTTTTTTCAAGTCGTGGAACATATGCCCAAATTTACTATATGTCCCTTGTATTTTTTTACACGATTTTTTTTTGCACTGTTTTCTAAGGAACGTATCTACCGTGTAAAAAGGGGGTTGGGTGTACTTGATAGGATAATAGTAAGGCTCGTAGAAAGCGTAAGTTCAATTGCCAGACAGATATGTGGGTTGCGATTACAATTTCCTTAAAATTCCTTTCTATTCTAAGAGACTCTCCTGCAACTCTGGTATTCTCCCCTGAACCAGCTGGTGTCAAACAGCATCAATTTGTCAGTTCCATTTCAGCCTTTTTTGGCCTTTCGCATCTTTAATTTTTCTAATCTTTCTATTTGCTATCGACTCCTTCCAAGAATGCCATTACAGTCTCTGATATAATAAGAAAAGTTAAAGGATGCAATCGCTAACAAATTTAATGTTTGTTGCTGTCAGCAATCGGAGTGAGTTTAAAATTGTTGAGCCTTAGCAGCATTCCAAAACTTAACCTTAAGGTACTCATCCTTGGTAGTCTGATACTGCCGGCGTCGCAGCCTTTCTCGCCTTGTTAGCGGATTCACTTATTTCAGGAGGCAAAACACTCCGACGACGCTGCCTCCCGCTAACCCAGACGGTTTCTGGCTCAGCCGGCGGCTTCAAAAATGAACACCCCACTACACCTAAGAGTTCAAAAGGGACTTTCACCACCTCCGCATCATGCATCCGTCCGACTCCCCTAAGAGATTTTTACACCACATGATTTTGTCACAAGCTTTCGACCATGATTTTGCCCGTGATTTTGTCACTGACAAAATTTATCATATGACAGCTCCGATTCTTGTTTACATTGTTGTGATTTTGTCAGTGACTTAACTACAAAGTCGGAAGAAACATAAATTATTTAAAATTAAAATGGACATCGAATCCAGGAATGATATAATGATTTAATTACACATTATGAATATTTAGTCAGTTTTGAAACTCAAAAATGAAAAAAGGAGAAAAACTGAGAAACATGTAGGCTAGGAATTGGCGAGGAACTGTTCGGGACGTTTCCCACCTTGTTATGAACGAAATTCGTATTGATGATGGACGATCATTTCAAAATTATACGAGAATGAAGGCAGATACTTCCAAAACTTTATTGAATTTAGTCACATCTTTAATTGAAAAAGAAGATACTCTATTACGTGAATCGATACCTGCTTCAACAAGGTTCCTAAGAGCAACTTACAACGTTGTTATTCTTTTAAATAACTTTTTTTAATCACTCAATATTCCATAGATTGCTTCTCACTATGAGGCTTTTGGCGACGGGAGACTCATATAGTGATTTATCATTCAACTTCAGAATTTCAATTCCATCGATCTCTATAATTATACCTGAAACATTGACCTCAATTTACACATCTTTGAAAGATGATTACTTAAAAGTAACTTCGTGGCATATTGGAACACCTTCGAGAAGGAAGTTGCTGACCAATTTGAAATACAGTGGAATTTTCCTCATTGTCGAAAAAAACAAGGCCGTCTGTTGTTGCACAGCAAATTCTCAAAAAAAAATTTTTTAAAAACACAAAATTTCTCAAAAAAAAACCAAGGCCTGCTGTTGTCACACACGAAAACCCTATGACTGATCATAAGAAAATAGAAACTGTTCTATCTTCCAAAAAATCATGTGAGTTGTCATAAGCGAACGCACAAGAAAAATCATGTGTGAATTGCTGAATATCGAACCCAGGACTCGTCTTGTGTCAAATCATGTGACAAAATCATGTGGTGTAAACTGCTCTTAGCACTATCCTATCCCTTTTATATCTTCGAACTGATGTTGCTACTAGAGATTGCACCATAACGTGGGCGATATACTTTTAGTAAGAATAAATGGTGACTCCTGAGCTTAGACTTCCACATAAAAAAACCAGACTCTCTTTCCCCTAGATTGACCTTCAGGAAGGACCCCCGTGGAAATACCGTCAAGAATTGAGTGGAGAACTGAGACCTCCTCAAGAAGTTTGATATGGGGATATTCACCGACGCCTCCAAGATGTCACAGGGCGTCGTGGCGGTGGTCTATCTAGAGACCACTAACAGTTCTTCCGGTGCACGCTAGTATGTTTCAAGCGGAAGTACTGGCGATCCTGAAGGCTTGCGAGACACTGAACCTCGAACCTACACAAGGATGTAGCATTTTTGTTAGCAAAGAGTGGTAAGAATCTATCGTTTCCAATTTAAAAAAACAACTACATACTTATATCTGTTTTTGTTATATTTAATTAATATTTATCAGTTCATTTAAAACGGTTAACTTAGATATGAATCTTTCGTAAACTTGTTAAGTTCGAAATTATCTTTTTTTATTTTTTTAACTTTTATAGAGAAAATCTCAAACTGTCACTTGTAAGGAAATTTTTTATTTTACTAGCAGTCGACTTTGTTTTAATTTTCTATAGTCAAATACTACGGGAGTGGTGGAATGATGTCCCTACAAATCTGTCATCAGTCGAGCAGCAGGAAGATGTATGATAGATCATGCTTAAGACAGGACACACCGCTGTGGTTCGCATCAGTATTGTCAGATTCCTACTGACAAAAACCCCCAACCCTTTTTCATGACGTTTGAATTCAGACCGGAACAAGCCTTGTGTCATCGATGTGATCCATAAAAGGGTCCTTCGAAGAGGTGTTCACCAGAGCCGTGACAGTGGGGTATACGATCAGCGACCTACCGTCTATGCTTCCTCTGCGGGAAAGGTGACACCGAAAAGGCTCGTACCCAATTCACTGGCTACATTAGTGCCTGTAGGTCGTCGGAAGGTCGGCAGAATTTTAGCAAGAAGTCCCTGCATTTTGATTCTGTGGGACTCTCACGGCCTAAAAACCCACCTTCTTCCGATTTTTTTTCTCGCTTAACTTAACTTTAGGTACAAGAGGTTGTTACATCTAGACGGCGTACCAATGCTTTAATTGTTCCTCCGATCGTACTGGAGGCAGAGCTACACCTAACCTAACCTCTACCTGTATAAGACTTCGTTAGTACAACAGCTTCCTAAACAAAGCCATTCCCATAAGTAGTTACTGTGACTGTATGATGGCCCTACATATTTATTCAGGAGATCAAGCATTCTACGAGAGAACACTATACCAAGCGATTTATGCGTGCATGGTATATAAGCATGAAGTGATGCTAGAGGACTGGAAAATAAGCAACCTGTCTTCTGAACAGAAAAAAGAAGTTATCACAGCGTATACCAATTATCAAGGTATACGGCTATTCGATTCTAATTCTAAGATATTCTCTGCCTGGCGTTGAAGAAAGTGATCCGAGATTCGGGTGCGACATTAAAGCGTGCAATCCTCCCACTAAAATAACATCATTGAAGAACATAAAGAGACAAAAGCAACGTTGACCCCGCCATCAGGCTAGTGAAACTTGAAATCAGACATACAGTTGCTAAAACCCAACAAAGCCAATTATGTCTGTCAAGGCTCTTCAAATTCAAGCATCTTACCATAACATCCGAACTGCTGCAATAATCCTACCAGTTCTCTCAGATGGGTCCGGGACTTGTTCAAAAGGGAGAATTGTAGACCCCATAATATGTGAGTACGCCGCATACATTGGTATCTACGACTGTTATGGCGACATACGTAGATGTCATGAAAATCCTGCTTAGTAGGATCCGGTGGGCCGAATATCTAGCTCCTGTGGTAAACTGAACCTAATGCCAAGATTTCGAAGAGAAGGACGCCCTAAACTTAGCGATGCCAAACTGGATAACATTAGCTAGAAATATAAGAATTACAAATGTCAAATATCTTCACGGTAGCTGCTGAAAGTTCCGATTTAGTAACTCCAACCTTTAAAGAGATGCGTACATTTATTGGACTCTTAATAATTTCCTCCATTTATTCCCTCTTGCTATCACATTATTTGAAACAATATTTTATACAAGATGTCACAACCTCTGGTCAAGAATTTAAATCCTACTAGGACCAATAGGCGATCTTTTATTTTTATCTCTAAAATTGTTCTGGTCATGGAAGTTAATTTCCAACCACGAGGACGCAAAGAGCAAAGATTTGGTCAAGCCTAAATGGGAAGTGAAGTGAAGTATGGTACCATTGCATACGAATGTATGAAAGTGACCAAAATGGAAACGAAGTGAAAGTTACAATGTACTTCAGTGGAAGTAAGTCTACTTCACTTCTACTTCAATTTTGCGTTCCTTTTCATTAAGGTTTGGCCTATTATCGTTGAACCAGTTGGAAGTATTAAAACCATTACTGCCCTGTAGCCCAAAATCCAAATCAAAACTTCAAACAACTAACACCATCAACTCAACAATTCGAGGATTCTCCAGCTATAGAATATCTTTATAAATTAGTCAGAAAACATAATTGTTAATTTACGACTTTACGTAACCAATTTTTAATTTTTTAAATTTAATTACCGCCATCTAGAATTTCTTATGGGTAAAAACGTGTTTGGCTTTCACGCATTTATTAAATACTCGAACCAGCAACTAAAGCATCTAGTGAAGAAAGGTGGAACTTTTGTAAAACTTACAAATGTGATTAAGCTTTTACGATGTGACCTAAATCAAGCTTTCTGGATTAAATATTTGGTTATCTAAGTTAAGAACCGCTGTTAATACTGCTTACTATTTCGTATAACTAATCTGTTACTAAAAAATAAAATAGACCTATTCTCAAAAAAGCATTTTAATGTAAAAATAAAATTAATACAGGACATCACTAAAATAAATTTGAAATTTTGCAGATTCAAGCAAATTGTAACTCTTCTTATCGTCCTTTTTATGGTAAGGTATTGGGTCCAATAATTCATTGTTGACGGTGATTTCTATGAGCTCTATAAATCGGATCCACTTTAATGCCTTGAAATTGAAAGTAAAATATGCATAGACTTTTTAATATATACTAAGAAAACTTATACAGGAATATTAAATCAAAAGTTTTTTTTATTTGAAAAAAAAAAAACAATCAGGCTTAGAGCTCATATCCTTTGTAATACCAATCTGTTATGTCGTTCAAGGCGTGGTGCAATGTCTTGTAGTAAGCTCGATTTTGAGGAGAGAAGAGACTAGGATAAGTTGAGGATCGGAAGAGGGGTACTTGAAGAGATGTTGTTGATGCTACATTTGAATTCTGAGATTTTATGCAAGTTCGGAATTACTGATTGCGCAAGAAATGTAGCACAAATTTTTTTCGCTCGCTTTTAAAAATGCCAAGTAAGAATACTAGTTTTTTAAAGTAAAAGACTACAGCTTAGAGATAAGCTCCTTTGTACTGTCGACTATTCTATCTAAAGTGCAATATTTAACAGCTTGGTCAGAAAGATAGAAAAGAGAAGAATGAAAGACTTGCCAATGCCATCACCCCATTTTACTCTAACTGCTCCTATCCAATACTACCTCGAAAGGAATGGAATCGGCTTTGTCGATCGAACAGAAGAGACAACAGAGAGTTGCCATAAAGAGGGAAACAAGAAAGAGCGAATATTTTCCAGGTGAGAGAAGTGGAAAGACGAAGGACCCTGGTGCTGCGTCGAATCGAATCATGTGCCCGGGCAATGGTAAATGCAAACTGTTTGGTTTTGGTGCAATAAAAAAAACTATACTACTATCTAGCGAAAATTTATTCTAATCTACAATAATTTGAAAATCTAGATACGGTAGTTCAGGTACCCACCGTACAGTCCTGATTTTACATTATAAGGTTACAATTATTTTCTATCTGTATAAATTATTTTTGCTCGATTTTTTTCACCTTTTTATACCTCGGATAAGGTTATACTTCGATTAGCTTAAGAAATTTCTTAAACTAAACGGGTAAGAACTTTATCGGACATATAACTGGCACTAAAGAAATCGGACAATAAACCTTCCAGATTCCTTCTGATTTTAATACCTAGGTGCGAACCCAATAAATGCCGCGGCTGCTACGCTTGCCGTGTTCGCCCCAATTGGCAAATACGCCCATTGAGAAAAGCGAGCAATGTGAATCACAGCATGCGTAGCTTCGATTTGTTTATTACTTGATACTTTGACGTTTTTCAATTTACAGCTGTTACAGGGAAAGGATGCGTTTTGTTTGTGTTTTTTATAATTGAACCCAGCAATTTCAAAAAAAATTCAGAGGTCAAAGCTTCCATTGGGCTTTGGTTTGCTATGCTCGCCGCAATTGCTGCGATTTGTCAAGGCGAGCAAGGCAATCGTAGGAAGCGCGGCGTTAATTGGGCCCGCATCTTTGGAATAATACCTTTACCAGTGTTCCAAATATACACTTACCCGCTTTCAACAAAAAATAACTAATTTATAGAATAGTAGGCTAGATAGTCTTTTTTATAATTTTCAGTCTTGTTTAATTTTCCAATTATATCAGTTTGGAATAAATATTATAACGAAAGTATAGAGTTTTAATTGGATTAACATCAACGCAATTAAATACTGTGAGTCCTTCGGCATATCATTCTATTCAACCAGATAATAACAAGATATGACAAATGTTTTGTTGAAACAACATCTTCCAAGTAGTCGCGAATTCTCCTTTTTTCAATTGCAGTTTTCCAAAATTGTTTCAATTTTTGTAAGTAAGGATACTCAATTCGAAACTAATACTGTGAAGCTGAATGAGAGTTACTTAAATTAAAGTAATCAAAAAACTTAATAATTTTTTTATTGTTGTTAAGTTTTTTACCCGTGCTTTTGCTTTTCAATTGGTTACATTAAGTAATTGCTCATCCTAATAAAATATTGTAATATACGACTGCAGTAGAGTGCATGGTATTAGTGAACTTATCAACAACAAACAATTCAATCAGCTATAAAAAGAAATTCATAAATAGAAATATGTCCTTCACATTAATACTTGTAAGCAAAAAAGGAAACTTCACATCAACTATACCCAGGCGCAAAGCTGCTGCTGACCCGAAAAATTTCCCATGCATTAGTGGATCGGTCTTAAGAGCCAAGGCGGCCCAACCTTTTGCCTTACCGACAGAAATTTTCATTTTTATGTTTTATGAGATAACCAAATGGCATATGGCTTCTGTGTAGGGCAGAGATCGAGATGTCGGATCGTAAATGGCTGCCACTGAAAATTGCTGCCTGATCTATTTGAGTTTGCCTCGATGAATTGACCGCGATCGCTGCTTTTCTGGAAAATTATGACAAATAACGCGGAAACTTTCATGGAAAGCATTAAATTTTAGTAAATGTCTAAATTATCGGCGCATTTCCAAAAATAGTCGACTGGTCACTCTGATGGCACATATGCTTTCTAGAATCTACATGCGTCCATAGATTTCGCCCTCGCAGACCTCCTACGGTGGTGGCGCCTGGATGAGTGAGTTTAAGCGGGTGCTGCTATGCCAGTGTCTGTTTCGTTTCTGTATTAAAAGGAGGAAAGACTTTTCATGTACGAGTTATGTGGGGATGGCGGCAACAAATTGCTTGTTGCCCATGTCATGCATCTTTCATTATGACAAATGTACTGTGGGTCACATTTACTTGGGATTTCTGGTATTTGTGGGTAGTTTTTGCTAGATCTTGTTACTTCGGATTTTGAATTGTTTATGCTTAATATTGTCGAGGATGTGAAGGTCAAGTACCACAGATTTCTGGTGGGTTTTAGGTTAAACAAGCAAAATCAAAACAAAACAATTAAGTTCGGTAAATCCTAAATGGAAAAAGTCAATTCCTTTCCTGATTCATTAAATCTACTTGCGAGCAGCACACAACGTGAATATTTATACAACGGAAATTTTCTTATCACAACCACGACTTGTCTTCCCAAAAATATTCTCAAGATAAAATTCTTCACCCAACTCGAATTACATATCAAACCGCTTTGTTTACACGTCGTACGTTTTAATTAAGAAATTAATTTGACGGTAATTACACCAGGCACTTGAGTCTTACAAGAGCTGTTGTACAAGTGAAAGTGAAGTTCTCACCGACCACGCTTACTTAGGTCCTTGACTCAAGTGTCCTGTCTCTGAGAGCTGCGCTAATCTCACTCTGTCGAATCCGGTACTGTAATAAGTTTTCCATTTTTATTAGCTTCGAAAGTTTTCAAAATCAAAAATTCTTGAGGAATTCTTCCAACAGTTTGCAGCTCTTGACTTTGACATCTTCATTGACGTCTTAGGTCACGATTGGATGACAGGAGAAAGGATGAAAAAATCCACTTAAGCAACATCTGGTTGTCATAACGCACATGCGAGCAAACCCTAAGGCAATTTCTGGTTATGTAACAAAATTTTGCGGATAAAAAGGATCCTGCAAATGCACTAAATCCCGGGCACCATCGGCTCCTAGTCTGGCGTCTAGACGCAACTCGACCAGGGTGACTAAAAATTCTGGGGGTGATCCTTGTCATTTAGCAAACAAATAGCAACATGAAATCCGACTCCAGGCGTTGCTGCCATGCCATCCCGGGTCAACCAGATCCACGACCACAAGCCAAAGGCGTTTTGTTTTGGCTCAAACACTACTGGAACGTGAAGAGGAAGTTTTTCGTCGTTGATTGATTGGCAGCGAAATTGAATACTGGCCACAGCGCATGCAGCTTTTAAACTGACGCTCCTGCGGCTGTTTACGATTTTCACTAAATCGATGTTTGCTTTGTAATTCATCTGGAATCGGGGGGACACAAAGGGGTTCTTGTCTAAATTAATATATTCATGATGTCCTTTCGGCGCACTTAGATGCCAAAGGATTGGGAAAGTCCCCGTTTGCTTTGAAACCCGAGAAATTTTTTGTTTAACACCCAACAAGTGAAGGAACGTTGAAATATGTACGAGATTTCAGTTGAACGAAGCTAACAAGTCGACGACGAAAAACGGAGCGCTTCTTTGTGTAAACTTAGGTTTATTATTGTAGATATTTTAAGCGGGGTGAAGTAGATGTAAAAATACAACAGAACCGGGAAAAATCCCACATTATATTTCTGTGCAATTTGAGGGAATGCTTTAATTCATTAATGCAGTCTTTCGCTGAAGAAGGGAATTTTATAAGTTCGAATTGGCTAATTTTCGAGGACTGAATTTGGTGAAAAAATGCTGCAGTTTTCGAGTCTTCCAGAAGGAAGATGGGACTTGCTTGAGTGAGTTTTGATTTAAAACATTTCGCAATTCTTAAACATACGCAAATTTCTAATTTAGAAGTAATACTAATGCTGAAGAGAACCTGGAAATCGGAAATCGGAAAAGTACTTCAAAGCTCGCAGAATCTCAAACATTTATTACCAAAAACATAATTACGAATTAATGTGTTAACTTTGGTACTTTGTGGTACATTTATAGATATTTATCACAAAATTTGATTGTTAGTTCGAAAAATTTCAAAATGTCTGAAATAGCATGATCTTAAATTTTTTTAGTCCTATCATATGCTTCTATCTAGTTTGTGTGTAAGTGGGCGATAATAAATATTGTTTACTATATTTATCTAAAATTTCTGGAATTTTTAAGCATAAATTAATTAAACATTTGAATAGGTACTTTATTTATATTAACAAGGGTGACAATGGCAATAAGCCTAATAAGGCAATTCGCCGGTTAAACCGGTTACTAATATGGTACCTAAGTTCCTCTGAGGACGGGTCACTTGGTAGTTTGGTACTGCCGGCATCACAGCGCAATTCCCTTGTTTCAGGAGGCATAACACTCCGACAAGGCTGTCTAACACGAACCCCTGCTGTTGCATCTGTGGCTGTTGCATCTGGGGTGCTTAAAAAAACTCGTACTACATCCCAGTTCAAAAGCGAGGCTCACCACCTTCTTCTCAAGCATCCCCAGACTTCTTTAAACCTACCCTATCCTTTTTCTATCCTTCGAACTAACTTACTACTGGACATTGCACAACGACATGACGAACTGGTAGTATAAAAGGATGGCACCTGAGCGTAAAGTTTCACATCAAAAAAAGTTTACTGAATAGACCGATTCGCGTTCAATTGTCGAATCTAAGATTTCTACTTAGATCGGGGATCCTAGAGTACTCGTGTGCCGTCGGCACTGTTATTTAGAGAGGGCAAAAGTGGTCCGACTCGGCGGCAACCTCGAATAGAGTCTACAGGATGAAATCTATTAATAATTTGTATTTGATAGTTCACCAAACATCCTACAATACTACTACACCCTACAAGGATACAGTATGAGTGTCAGTTTGTCTTTAACAGGACTTTGACTGATTACATGAATGTGACGTATATTTTACACAATGTTGTGTATTTTTCTAAATCGTTTATCTAGGAAAATTACAATATTTCTTATATATTTATCAATGTTATATACTGAAAAAATCACACTTTGTACTGTAATTTTACTAAAGAGGCGTAATTTTAGAACATAAATTTTCAGTAAAATTACAAATCGGTTATTGGAATGTAAGGTTTAAATTTTTCCTCTCGTGGATATAATTCACAGGTAACAATGGAATACTAAGCATTTAACCCAATTGCTTTTAAGTTAAGGTCAGACCTTTGACTTTGTCAGGGTCTGGGCAGTTCTTGTAACAGCCAAGAAATTTTGATAGGCATTGCCTCACGTACATGCTTAACAGGGCATTGTGAGCAAAATGCTAATTTTTTATGTATAGGGAGTGGGCATTAACTAAGAATAAAATTTGGCGCTTGGAAATATTTCAGGCAGGGCCAAGCACATTGGCACAGGGCGGTAATCTTCAGCTTAGGGTTTTTCCCTTTTCGTCTCTCTCTGGTAAAAAGTTGCAACAAGAGTTTTGGAAATTTACAAAACTATGAAGAGAAAGCTCCAATACTGATTGTATTTTTACATCCCACAAATAATTAATATTTATTACAGAGTTGGTAAAAATACGTAAAGTAGATTAGGAATATTTCTAATAATATATATTGCAAATTTACAAAACTGCTTGTGAATAAAACTTCCAGTATTTTTTTGTAAAATTACCACAGAAATTTTTTACAGTGTAGACTTTCCTGATTAGGCATGCCTGATCGGGTCCTGACTATGTTCAGCAAAAAGTTTCTAGTCGGGTGGAGTGGAGAGATATTACACGTTTTATTCTTTGTTTGAGGCATTGAATTCCACACCATTTTTGCAGCCCAAATTGAGATATTTTTTTATGTGATAGTGCAAGCTTAAGAGTCACCCTTTGTATCAATCTCTTTATGTCGTTCTTGTTATGGTCTAGTATTACAATAATTTCAATCTTCTTGCTAATTGAGTCAGACATAAGTCATCACTTGCACCGATATGGACATTATCCAATTACGTTTTAATACTAATACTATATTCAACTATATTATTTATAATAGTGATGCGCAAAAAGTCTTGCAGTCTTATCTTGTCTTGGCCTTACTCTTGCTAAATGTGCAAGACCAAGCAAGACTGCAAGACTTTTTGCTCATCACTAATTTACAAAGAAGAAAGAAATGAAATTTCTCTGGAGTCGGCGTGGTCCCCTCCCCTAAAATTGATTGTGAAATGTAAACTAGTATTTTATTATTTAGGCCCCCCAGAGAATAATGCTACCCCAATGGTCTTAGGCATATATTAACTCACCAGAACCTCGGAAACTGCTCCAATCATATCTTCCACTACAAAAAAATTAGCCCATATCAATATAATAACCCTTAAAAATTCGATTAGTAGTAAGATTTTCACCATTTCATCGGAATCATCGATCTCCTGCATGGCAATACTATACCCGCGATACCAGTCCTTTGCTGATCCATAGAGCCTAAGAGCCGGTTTAGACGGTGCGCTCCAGCGCATGTGCCTCACGAACTTTGTGGATAAAGGGATAAGTGGGGTGGTACCTCTCTTCATCCCCATTACTCTCTTCATCACCAAACGTTCGTGAAGCACATGCGCTGGAGCGCACCGTCTAAAACAGCTCTATAGCTTTCCTTTCGCATTTCGTTAATTAATAGAACAACCCAACTGCAGACCAGTCATCCATAGTCATTATTCTTCAAAATTCAAGAATTCAAACGAAAATCATTGCTGTAATCTCTTTACGCTCTGATTAACATATTCCATCCTCTACCTATCCTTCAAATTAAACTTAATGCTAAACATAGCATGAAGGAACGATCAATGGTAAACGGACAACTCCCTGCGTTTGATTGAAATATTTTTATCACTGGGACCACACTTCAACTCACTAGAATATCATTTGTCCAATAGGTTATGGAAAAACTGTCTCTGGATTTCATTAGTGGCAGCAGCAAGAAGTGGGTATGTTCTATTTGCAGCGTTTATTCTTCTTCTCATCGTTGTCTTCGCCCCAAGGTAGTTATATTGGTTGACCCCTTCGAAGTTATATCCCCCCGGGTGAAGTTGTGGTTTCTCACTCGCCCCCGACATGGGTATCAAATGAAAGAGTATGACGAGGAGAATACAGTAAGCTATGTTATGTCATTTTAAATGCAATATGGCATGGCGGTCACCAGAAAATCATGGATTACCTATTTCTTTTCTAGGGGTATTCAAATTAGAATAGATATTAGACGTCTGGTCTGGGCCAGAAAGTAGTGCTGTTCTGGGCCCCTAATTCCGCCGCTGTGAAAAACACGAAGTGAAAAAAACCAATGAAAATGAGGCGTAGTAAAGAAAAGTGTACTTCACTATTTTATGGTGGCCGCCATAATAGATGTACCTTAATATTGAGTATACTATATTGCATTGTCTTCAGAACCAAAGGTGTGCCAAATTTGAGCATCACCGGATATCGGGGAGTAGTCGAAAAACCGATCCCAAGATTTATTCCCGACGGAGAACGAAGTTAACATAAAGCTTGTAAAATATCGATTGTTATCGATATATCAATATATCAGCCTGTGTTCCAGCCTTTTGGCAAGACGTAGTTATCCGCCCACTTGGATATTTATTTTGTAGGTGATCTAGATAACATTCTAGAAATGGTGGAAAGGTTACATATCACGAGAAGATTTTAGCTCTCACCCTCGCACCCCACACCTACCCCAACTAGGTTGTCAGTGATTGTCGATAATAGCTCCCCCCACATCCCCTCTACATACTAAAAACAAAATTGGAAGGGTTACAGATGGGTTTCAAAACTCGGCTCTATCTCTCCGTCTATTATGTTTGGCCCTTGCCTTGGCATTGATAATAATAATTACGCTTGTGAATCGACGACTAAACATTATATAGGGCCCATTTTCCATAATTCTATCGCCGGGGCGGGTTGCCATGGAGGAAATTAGAAACAAATTTTTTTACACTCCCTGGGGCCTCGCGCTAAATTTTTGCCCAGGGCCTCCAATTCTCTGGCCGCGGCACTGTTCGTACCGATGAATACAATGTAATTGGTCCATCCATATAGATCCCATAAGGTAAGGGAAGATCCATGCTGCCATTGTCCCGAATCAGAATACTGCATTATACAACTATCGTTAACGACAGTGCAAAAACTACCCAGCCTTCGATACGAAAACTTTACATCTTGTTTTACCCTGTCGTATGCTTGCTTGAAATCGACGAAAAATTGAAACACTTTGACGCTGCATTCTCAGCATTTTTGGAGGACTTGCCTTACTGAGAATAGCTGGTCCATTCTTAACCAATTTCCTTTAAATCCACCTTGGTATTTACTAATTGGTGCTTCTGCATAGATTACCATACTGGATTTAATTATGTTTGTCATTATACATACACTAAGCACAGTTGAACTTGTCTTTCTTGTCTATTTGACAGATAATGCCTTCCTCCCAATGTTCGGACATTTTTTCTTTCCCTATATGAAGCATAGCATTTCATGTATAGCGGCTGACAGCGGTTCGAATCCTTGCTTGATCAACTCTATTGAGATGTTATCAATTCCTGGCGATTTGTTGTTCTTTAACGATAGTATGGCATTTTGTACTTCTTCCGGGGTTGGTTTGTTTGTTGCTACCTATTATTGTACTATGCTTGCATAGAATCAGTATAAAATCTCATCAGTGTTTGTGAAGAGAAAATAAATTTGCTAAATTTTTATTGTTATGTTATAATATATATGTTAATCAACTCATCCTCAAATAAAGGGTTGTCAATCATCAACTCATCAAGACCCTGACCCAAAAATTAATTACTGAATTACGGAAATAGTAGGAGGCAAAAAAATACTACAATATTTGGATGCTCTAAACTGAATCAGTAGGTACCTTATGGACAGTTAAAACTGTTTTGAAAACAGGTCCCTTTTCTTAAAATAATTTTCAATTCTGAGAACATTCTGTAAATAGTGCTTTATTGACAATTCACTTTACATAAAATTATAAAACTTAACACAAAATTTTCCCTATTCTCTTCCACGTTTGCCTAAATTTTTCTTTGACAATTTGTCAATTACAAATTTCTTTTAAAAATTATCATTACAAATTAGAACAACCAAAATTCTATTTGGGAACGTTTGAAATCGGAACTGGCCATTCTGTACTCGCATGATTTATGATGGCGGTTCATTGCTGGTTTCCCATTGGCGCGAAAACGACCAAAGGAGGAGCTTGTTTGTCCCACTTTCTCTTTCAGTGAAATTGTTTCTACTATGAACACAAAAGGAACGAATCACACCCGCACACAAGAAATTAGTTTCGTTGATTCTGTTTCGTTCTCCATTTTTAAATCTTGTTTCGAGGAAAACTGAACTCCCACGCTTTAGGAATTTTCCTCCAATCGAGCGCGGAAACAGTTTTGTGGCCGAAGCGGTGCTTGTATCAGTTTTCCACTTGCTTCGATCAATTGAAGAAGGCTAATGAGCGAATAATAACGGGAACAAGTTGTCCTCTCTTGGCGCGGCATTAGTAGCGATTAGCGCACTCTTGATTCGCCACTTGTCGTGATTGTTTTGTTGGGCTTTATTTATTAAAGTACTTAAAAGTGAAGTGCGCGTGCTTGAGCGAGTGAATAAGCGGCAGACGTGAGCTTCTCGGAGACTTAATTGAGTACGGTGCAAAAATGCTTCAGCAGGGATACTACGAAGTCGGAAGTCCGGGCGGCGCGTCAGCGTCCGGAACGGATTCTTGCAGCGCAACCCCGTTTTCAGTTAAGGATATTCTAAACTTGGTCGATCAGGGCGACCCATACTTGGGGTGTCACGTCGAGAGGTTTGTTGTTGTTTTTGTATTCAGAGTTTAGTTCTTAAGGAAAGATAATGACCTGAAAATTGCAATTCCGTGAAGGAAGTCGGATGCGTTGGGCAGTGTTCAACATGTGTGAGGACGTTAGCCTTTTCTCCAAGGAATCTTTGTGAGGCGTGTGAATAGATCACCTGCTGTGACATTGTCTATAGAAATTGTGCAATAAATCAAGCATTGAAATCCTGGCAAGGATTCTCTTTTGAGTTCGGCACACATATGTTTTCAACAGTCAGTGGATTATGCTCTAGGCTGGCTGTTGTGCAATTCTGAACTAGATCCTTTGGGTATGAAGTGTGAATCCAATAGTGAATGTAGTGAATATTTAAATCTCCACTTTAGGCGCTCGATAATTATGTGGTATCTGTAAGCGTTTTTTTATTATATTGTGAGATACTCAAATCATTCTATCACTAATTTTGGTGACTTTGGTAGTTTAGTGGAAGTATCTTTAACATTGATCTTCAAAAAGGCCTTATTAAAGGAGATGAAAACGGATAAAATATTAAGACAAAAATGTTTTGTTAAAAGTTTGGAAACTGAACAGTGTAGCCATATAATTTATCTTCAATGAAGAATCGTTTTTGCTTCAATTATTAGTTTAATTAGGTCGTGGTTTAGCACATTTTTTATTAGAATGAAAAAATAAAATCTTAAATTTCGGCTAGTTTATTCAAAAGTGCAATTTTTAAGCAAATTTTTAAAACGAAATTTTAATTGAAATGCAAAAAAAAAACATCTAGAAATAATAAAAACAACGTTTATTTCAAATTAATAATAAAAAAGTAAAATAGACTTTTGTTTACCTTCCTTCCGTTTGTCGGGACAAATTTCTTTTTATTGCACCTGTGTGGGCATTAGATAATTACGAAGTGTTGTTTTACCGGCGTCTAGCCCTTTTGTAAGTAATTCAGGTGCCGTTTGGTAATAAAAAACCGTCTCGACGGTGTGCTTTGTTATACCGCCGTAATGTTATTTTATCAATGAATTTTTGCCTAAACTAAATAGAGTTTTTGAATAGTTTTAGTTTAGAAAATAGCCATTAATAAGCTTAAGAGTAACGATACTTTCTTTGTTGAAAGTTAAAGCTGTTTTTACGAAAGTTGATATTTGATTATTTTTGATTTTCAATTTAAAAAGTCTATAGAAGTTAAAAAAGGAGTTCATTAGTTAGGTTAAACTTCGTTCCATTATAAATTAAGTTTTGATGGGTTCTTAACAAAAATATGTTAGTTTACATAAATATAGCTCAATTAAGTTCGACGCAACTGGCTTAGATGCCTTCCCGAACCTTAGATATACAGTTAATGTAGAAGTGATTTGATTGGTTTATTTTTAGGCTAAATAGCTTCCATGTTTTTCATCGATGCAGTATTCTGTATTCACATTAAATTTTGTATGCCTATATAGTCCAGTCATTTTAGACTTAAAAAAGGCTTCTGATCTAAGAAAATATATCCTTCATTTTTTTCTTGGAATCGGTTTATTTTGGTGTTTTAAAAGAAATGTTAAAAATCGAGATCACCAAGACATAAAAAATCCTTCAAGGTCAAAGGTCACTAAAATGAGTTTTTCTCAAATAGCTCGTAAGTTATAGGTTTTACGTAAATTTTGGCTCGGTAAACTTTGTTCGTGAGATAAATCTGCATAAAAATGTCCTATACAAAATTTATGTAGAACCAATAGTTTTCGAGAAATTGGGGTGACAAGCTGCGGAGCAACGCATACGACACTAGTCTACGAGTGCAACTATTTGTTGTGTATGTTTGTGTTAGCTTTATGAATGAGATGAATTCTATCTCATTAGAAGCCCGTGAAGCTTAAGCCTTCTTTGAAGCATATAAGAGGTGGGCCATCTGTTTGTTTCTTTTTGAAATTGTTATTTAAACTACACCGTTCAATATTTTCCAATGAATGTTGTTTTATTGAAGAGAGCACATCTTCCGATTATTTATATAAAAAATTTTCACTCAAATAGCCGCCGGGGCTGGCTAGCCAGTGGCCCATTTTGTTAAGCAATTTTTGTTTGTGGCCTTATTTCACGAATAGCTCGACAGGACATTTTTATGCAGGTTTATCTCACGAACAAATTTTACTTAGCCATTTACGTAAAACCGATAATTTAACAGATATTTAAGAAAAACTCATTTTCGTGAACTTTGACCCTCCGTAGCTGAGTATCCGGTCAGTTGGCTTTATGGACGTTTTTGGGAAATTCGGGAAATTATTTGTGACCCCAAAATAAAGAGAATCCCGCTGTAAAATCTCCAGTTGGATTTTTTCAGAGGTTTATGTATAAAGTGACTGGGCTAATATCTAGGTATATGCCTTGTGCGGAAACTTTGAAGCACATTTTTGCCGAAACTGTTCGTTTTATATAAAAAATGAAAGATTTCTTTTTTATTGGGGGAAATTTAATTATCTTTCATTTTCATAATAACTTTAATTGGCCTCCGAGCTATAGAAAGCGCGATATTCGCAAAAACTGTATTTTATGAACTTTGAACTTGAATAATTTTTTACGCCTTGGTGATATCGTTCTCGACTTTAAACATTTTTTTAAAACACCAAAATAAACCGATTCCAAAAAAAAATGAAGGATATATTTTTTTAGATCAGAAAATACTAATTTGACTGGACTAATAGTAGAAATTATACAATATTTTTTTGAAATATCAAATTTTAAATATTTCTCCATAACCAAAGAGCTGAAATTGATCGATTTATTGTTAGTCAACGAATTACTACTAGGATAGTGGAAAATTAAAATTTTTTTGTTTATTTCAACTGAGGAAATTTTAAGATGGTTGTAGGATAAAGTTTGCAGCAAGTTAAAATTCTCAATAATTATTTAAAAATGCATGGCTCGACGGCAATGATTTAAAGAAAGACAAAATATGCAGACTCGTGGTATTTCTGACAGTAATCTGAGTACCATTAAATCAAACTAAGCCTCAGCCGTAGAGGCTGCAACTCTGATATAATCCCGTCCCGAAACATACCAAATAAACACTCTTCAAATAAATTTCATAAATCTCCGTCTTCTATATGAACAGCAACCGTGCGTGCTTCTCATTTCCTTCATTACCAACAATGCATTCGAAAGGCGGAGGAATCAATCTAGATCAAAAACTTCATAGATTAGAAATTTTAATTCATATTTAATTTAACGTTGTTTATTTTTAACATTAATAAAAATTATTTATTTTAGCTTACCCCAAACTGCGCCTCACTACATGGACTATGATACTTGTCCTGATCCAGTCACGGTCATACCGCATGGTTACATCCCACAAACGCATAACTATTACAATGAATATTCTTCCCCTCACCACCATCACTATTCCTATCAATATAACAATACGCATTTCCCCCCACAAAGCTATCATTTCTCCCATCATCCACCTGCATTCAACAACAACAGTATTGCCCATTCGGACGAGTCCTGCCAAAGTAAACACATAACACCCTACTTAACTCCATCACCCACCGCTGGTGTAAGCAATCATCCCGAACAGTCCAACGATCCTGTATATCCTATACAAGAAAAACGGAGCCCTCAGATCCAGCAGGGAGCAACTTTGCAAATGGGAACGAATTCCAACGCAACTTCTGAACATGTAAGAGATTTGGAAAGCATCTGCCAAATTGCTGAAATCAAGGATGAAGCTGTGCACAGTAAGTCGACATTGTTAATAATTGCTAATTTCAGTTAATAATTATTTAATTTGTAGAAGATGGATCGCAAGTAGTGACGTCATCGCGATCAGAGCTGCGCAAAAATGGTAAAGTGCGATCCAAGCGAAAGCCACGAGTCCTGTTTTCCCAAGCTCAGGTTTTGGAGTTGGAGCGTCGCTTTCGCCAACAAAGATACTTGTCAGCACCAGAGCGAGAAGTTATGGCTCAATCGTTGAATCTATCCCCAACTCAAGTGAAGATCTGGTTCCAGAACAGGAGGTACAAATCAAAACGGCTTCAAATCGAAGGAGCCCAGAAGGATGCTGCCAAGCCTCAACCAAAAATCGACGTCAAACGCACTGAAAAGAGTCCTTTGCAGGTAGATAATCCAGTGGAGGTTTCAGCTTTTTCCTCGCCGCATTTGCAGCCCCCACCACCGCCACCGTATCCGGGATATGCATTAACCTATGACCAATATCAAGGACATCCAAGCATCTACTCGACGAATTACGAAGCTAAGGCTTATTGGTAGTGCTCCAAAAATGACTACCCTACAACTAGCAAAAATCCTGTAAATAAAATTTAAGTGTAGATAGTAAGATAAAAATCTTTGTACATAACTCGATAGTTAGATAAAATATAGTGCACAAAATCTCCCAGCATTATGGATTAGCAACTCGCCCCGGATATCGATCAGCTCTCAAGATTGATGGATTCGTTTTCAAGGTCCAATAATAGACTCAGTGTCAGACTTGAGCTACGAAGCCAGATCTAACATCCGGAGGCGAGCATTCCTATTTAATATTTCTTAAAAATTATCCAAGACTCAGTTTCTGCCATTTGATCTAATGCCGGGAAAACTGGCGCGGATAGAGCAAAGGGCATCTGGTTTACGTCCATGTGAAGAAGCGACCCCAAGGCGTCGTCGTTGCTGCTTTGCTTCCGAATTCATCTCTACGATAACCCTCCGGGCCGCATTTATTAGGACGAGTAATTAATAGGCCTTAATTGTTCCCCAGTTAAGATATGTAAATGGATACATTTTTCTGGGGTCGAGAGGGAAATGTGGGATTTTGACCTTAGGGCATGGAAATCATGTGGAGGATTTTGAATGCTTTATGACGAACGTCGATGGTTTTAGTGCATTCATATCAATCTCTTTTGAGTTTTGAATTTTCAATGAAATTCAATATTATTTTTGTAAGTGATTATGGGAATAGATGTGCGGTATCCAGCAATTTTGTATGGTGAAATGCAGACAAAAGTGCTTAAGATGGTATGGTTGCAAAGTTTTTCTGGGTAGGATTTACAGTATTAGTCGACGAATGGAATACTAGCCGGTGCCAACAAATTTGTATTAGAATTGGATTAATTCTGGATTATTTTCAATTTTTCTTATAAAATGGAGGCAGTTTTAGACTTTTGTTCTAAGAAAATAGTAACGAAACAAAAGCCGATTCATTGCATTAAGAGAATGTTGACAAGTCGAGTTTCTTGGTAAATATTAAAGTAACTCACAATTATGCTTCCATAAAAGTATAATTATTTTTGGAAAATGAATAATTCAACTTATCTCTTATCTATATTAGAAAGCGCGCCATTATAAATCATTCTCCACAATCCCCGGGGTAATGGTGTTGTTGCATTTTAATTATTTCAAATTAGACATTTTTAATTTGTTTAATTTTAATACGAAATGGCTTAACAATTTCGGAATATTTAATATGTTTAAATCGATTATACGAACGTAATCATTAATAAAACAAACTAAACAAAAGAAAACTTGGACGCTAAAGGAGAAGATCTTTATAGTGTAGCTGTAGATATTGAAACATCATAAGCCCTTTGAACTTCTTGATCAAAATATTTATTGTTCAAAATATCTTAACTTTCGGTTACCTTTGAGAGTTCTAGATATTACTTTCTCTTAAAACATATCTTTTCATTGATTGCATAATGGGCTCCCGGTAATGTCTGATGCCTAACAGTATCCGTAGTTTCCTAGATTAACGATCAAGAAAGAAGTAGATTTTCCGATATTTTTGAAAGAATAACAGAGATTCCACAACTGAGATTAACGGGTTTATCTAATAACATATCTAATAACATGGCATTAATCATCTAACTAATCTTATATACCAGCCTGGCGTGTTACTTTCTTTGAGTCTTGAAGCAAACTCTAAAAGTCAGCTAATAAAGGTAAGCATTAAAATTTTGAACGCATACAAAGAACTATTGTATTTAGTGAAATCAATATAAATTCCGATCGTTCATTTTTTAAACTTAAAATAAGATCAGATTGCCTTAGGCTTCTAGACTAGCTTTAAGAATTTTTACTTTGTTATACGTAAAGCAGCATTAACTAAATTTGTCTACACTAAGTAAAAAACATTCCCACTTTTAGGTCTGTTCCGTGGAATCGAAAACTTTATTAGACTAGTTCAGCCACTACGTAAACCATCGAAAGCTTTCCATCTTATCTATTTCCAGAACCATGTCGTTACTTTATAACTGTTTGCATTGGGTATAGGAATAATTAGATGCTTAACCTCGTGTTTTGGATGTCACACACAATAGATGGCCACACTTATTTATTTTGAAAAATTAATATTATACAGTGAGCTTTGCGAACTTTTAAAAAATCAAGTTACCAGTTGGTGTCGATAAATGGCGCCACAATATATTCAATCATATTGGGATAACTGCCTTGCACCATAACCTTCTATATTAATACACCATAACCTGCACCATAACCTTCTATAAATATAGAAGGTTATGCTTGCACCTATGGCTTTCAAGAGAAGGACAAATGTGTGGAGGCAAAAACTCTCAAAGTGGTTTTGTCACATTCGGAGAAAAGTAATCAATATAGCCGTTGAGCGTTTATTGCAAGCCAATCAATTAAATTTTTAAATCTAATATATCGCAGATTTAATACACTACTCTAACCATATAAATTCTACGTATACTACACTTTTGTATGTGAAACTCTAAGCTTAGATGTCACCCTTTATGCTTCCTTAATATTTTGAAAAGTTTTTTAAATAGTAAATTTCGGCATTTTATAAAATAACTGCTACAAGTTTTTAATTTTGATATAATTATTATTATCCTTCCTTACCCGTCCTGGGAGCATAGGGTTTCTACAAAATTTCTCCATCGGACTCTATTTTGAGTTATTCTTTTGGTTTTAATCCAGGTTTTCTCATAATTTTCGAGTTTTGTCATGTTTCTTCCTCTACAGGTGTTTTTATTGATATCCTGGGCGGAGTTGAGACCTATCCCACAAAAAAGAGTTCATGCGAGGGAAACTGTTTCCTCCCTATGTCCCACGAGGGATTAAAGGAGCATAAGAAAAAGAATACATAGAGTTTTACACACTTTCTATAATGTGTTGAATGTAACTCTAGCTTTTTTATTCCTACTTAAGATATCCTTCCTCGCACCTCTTTCTGTCATAATTATCAAGGGCGGATCCACCGTTGTGGGCACGATGGGCATGCCCACAACCCTAATAGACTTGTGACGTCACATTTTTACGGTCTATTAAGATTGATAGGCTGATGATATTATATCCTATGCCTTAATAAAATAAAAACTAGTTGGGATGTGGCTTTTGACCCTTTCGGTCCACAAGATTAACTTCCCAGTATTCGTTCAAACAAAAAAACGACTCGAACGATTTTTATGAAAATCTTTTAAGATCATACTTCCTTTAACACGCTTTGAACGGCATCTTAACGAAGTCGGTATCTTTTTTGGTTCGCGCGAAATCGTGCTGGTACAAAAATCACTTACGTCGTTCAAACAAAAAACGGTTCGACCGATTTTTATGAAAATCTTTTCAGATCATATGTCCTTTAACATGCTTCGAACGGCACCTTAACGAAGTTGAAATCTTTTTTGGTTCTCGCGAAATCGTGCCGGTACAAAAATCACTTAAGTCGTTCAAACAAAAAAACGGCTCGACCGATTTTTATGAAAATCTTTTCAATTCATGTGTCCTTTAATACGCTTCGAACGGCACCTTAACGAAATCGATATCTTTTTTGGTTCGCGAGAAATCGTGCTGGTACAAAAATCACTTAAGTCGTTCAAACAAAAAAACGGCTCGACCAATTTTTCAGATCATATTTACTTGAACACGCTTCGAACGGCACCTGAACGAAGTCGATATCTTTTTCGGTTCGCGCGAAATCGTGCAGCAAAAAATTACCACATACGTACGCACACACACACACATATTTCTTCTCAAATTGTTGCTTAAAATGCTATTGGGACCTGGAAACGTGTAAATACATTGAAAATTTCGAATCCGATTTTCGGACCGATTACAATAACGTCCTACTGGGAAGTTAAAAATATGAGTGTGCTTAAGACCACACCTTAGAAGTAAAACTTGTTTACCCACAGCTGCCACAATTATTAAAATATTAACCAACTAGTAATATGCAATATATATAGTGGAAGGTCGGTGTCGAATATATAGTACGTTTTCAGAGAAATCAGGCCAACGACAGATGCAGGAAGCATAGTGACGAGCCTACTGAGGGACTTGATACAAGTACAATTTACATTAAAACTTAAAAACGAAGGAAAGGTTTTATAATAACTGAAATATATATTTCCGATTGAAACTGGTGTAAAAATCGCGTAAAAACTGTATCAAGTGAGGTTCCATATGGCGTGGTACTTTTGTCAATATTGGGTCTGTTTAGACGCTTCTCTCCCAGGAACACGAAGGGAGAAATGGAGTGGTACCTCTCATCATCCCCACTTTCCACTTCAACCACAAAGTTCGGACGAGCCGTTTCTGATAAAAAATTAATATTGAAATCGCCACTCAAAATCATGGGGATTTCGTTGAAGTTTCGACCTAGTAAAATTGAACCTTCAGATGTGCAGATTGTCATGTATGAATTCCATTATTTCACGTAAAGTTTTATGTCGCGATACATATATAACTACCACCAAATTCCTCTGTCCTTTTTCTGCCAAAGATCTGCCTACACACATTTCATGGTGATTTATCGTGAAGCGATAGCGTTTTTGTATATCTGTATGAGAAGTTAAAACATTAGCGGAGTCCTCATCATATTCTTCATTTTTCATCCAAGTTTCTGATAAAAGTAATACATTCGTTTTTTTTACAACTTCGTCATCTAAATCTTGTACGTTCGCACCTATACTTTGACAATTTAGCGAAAGTATTGATAATCCTAGTCTATTCAAGCCCGAGTAAAAATAATTTGGTTGGTTAATTTTCTTAAAAGCATGCACGCGCCGCACCTAGGGCGCATAGCGCACAAATGATAATGACACACGGGTATGCATGCTCCCGCTACAGGCATGGCATGCACGCTCCCGCTACATGCATAAACATTTATAAATGCATCCGCATCGGCATAGACGATTCCAAAAGCGGGTGTTGTTTTACCAAGCAGCCCCCAACTAAGCACTAACGAGGTCTAATGCTGCTTAACCTACGCAATCGAAGGAGAACCGGTCTACTGAATATGCTATTGGTACCCTTTGTCGCCAAGATAATTGCCCGTTTTCTTCGTCCTTTACAATTTTTTAAAGCCCCAATTTTAAAGGGAGCAAAAAGAAGTGCAAAAAAATGTCAATCTTTTTTAAATTCAACTTTGATCTAGCGGTAGTTTTACTCCCTTAAAGATAATTTATTTTTGGCTGATAATACCTATTCAACCAAACTTCAAGCAAAAAGCAGAAAAAAATAAACCTCGATAACGGTGAAATTAGCAAGGTTTTCGCGAAAAAAAACTGAAGCTTGAATTTGTAATTTAAGTAAGCACCTAAATAAAATTATTTATTTTAAAATGTATACTAGCGTTTAATTTAATTTGATATCCTTTGAAGTTGTAAAAATTTCATCAAAATCGGTTCAGTAGTTTAGAGTCTAAATGTGATATTTTGATGTGCAAACAAGCACACATTTACTTTTGTAATTTTTGTGAGCGAACAAACTAACATTTTAATAAATTAATTTACCTACTAGTATTTGCCCCACGGCTTTGCCCACGTGGAACTATGCACTGTACAAAATCTTGGTCAGTGCGTCAAATATTTTGTAAACATCTCCTTTGTAGGAATGCACTACTATATCGATCATGAGCGTGTTCATACTCCGACTCGCAATTGACCGATTTTCGGGTGGCTGTGACCACAACCTTATTTGAGGGCTGGATCCGCCCCTGAATTATACTACCGCGAAAATTGAACTCCTTCACGTCTTCTACCAATTCCATCTCGTCTTCTATCATTCCTTGGGTTAGTAGGTATTGGTAGTGTTAATGCTTATTGATTTTGTTTTTTGTACAGTTTTTCTTATACTTGCTTCCAATGCACATATCGATACCCTCATTCTAATACCATGTATCAGCATTTTTAGAGAAATTTTGATTTTGAATTACTATTATGTATCTTGCAATTCTCTACACAGCAGTTGCAACATCATGAAAGAGAAAGTCACAACAAAACAAAATTTTATACTATAAAATATAATAACGGTAAGTACTTCAGAAGATACAAAAGCAGTTTTTTGCTTCTCCTGAAAATTTTGAATTTTTCTCGTACGGGGTATTAGAATGAGGGTATCGATATGTTTGTCTATTTTCCGATTGTTCGTTTTGTATGGTAATACCTCCTTAATGGATACGCATTCTTTTAGATCCCCTCTTTTGGTAGATTAATGATTATTACTAGTGATGAAACGATTATGCCTTAGCGATTACGATAACGATTACGATTATCAGCCACAATAACCGACGATTACGATTACGATTGCGATTATCGCAAAATTTTGTATATTTTAACTAAAACATATTTTAAGGTTAAGGAAATGTGTATTGAAGTTGTAAAAATCAAAATGTTACAAATTTTAGTATTCAAAATTTAAATATTGCAAATTTTTATTCAGTAAACACAATATTCAAGTTGAACCTACATACGCATTTTTTTCAATTTTAACCCCTTTTTTATCCCCTCAACCCCCTATCCCGAAATGAGTCCACTTCCCGAAAAAATCTGATATTACAAAAAATGCTCGAAATTACTTGAAAAGCTTATAAAGCAGGCGGCAGAAAGTTGGCACGATGGATCTTCCAAGCGGCAGCTCTCCTACTACCTGTATTCCGTTGCAACCGTGGCGGGAAATTCCCTAAACCTAAACGGGGAGTTCCCAAAATGGGCGTTCAGTTACGTCATGTAAACGCGTAATTTACAAGGTTGTTAACGAGAATTTAAACAAAATTTATTTGATAATATTTTTGGCAGATAAATCGACAACTATCGCAATGATAATCGACGATTACGTTTAATCGCTAAATACTGATAATCATCGATTACGATTAATCGTAATCGAAATCGTTTCATCACTAATTATTACCACTGCAAAACTAAGCTTTGAAAAGTGTTCTATTTCAAAACCCTTAAAACGTTTTATTTTGACGTCACCCTTTTGATTAGCATTGGGCGCGTTTAGGCCCGAGTTATTTTAACTCTGTTAAATTAGCGCTGCTAACTTAGCACCGTTTCTAGCATGCCATTTGACAGTTCTCATTTTACAGCTAATAACAACCAAAAATAATAACATTTCTCATTTTACAAATAATAAAAAGCTAAAAACTTAATATAATAATACATAATATCTTCTTGCTGTATTGAAATATTTCTAAATTATTTGCTTACAACAAAAATTTACAAGCAAAAGTCAATTCATTTTAGCTGTGCTATCTTTTAGCTGGGCCAAAAAGCAGAAATAAGTTAGCTAACAGCGCTAAAAAAATTGCTGTTTATGCCGTTGTTAACTTGCCTAGCTCAGTTAAATTAACTTGGGTCTAAACGCGCCCATTGTCGACACTTTTAAAACACTTAGGGCCGTTTTCACCATGTCCGGTTAAACTGTCAGTATACTTCCAGTTTCTAAACTTGTAGTTAATTTAACTGTGACCGTAAAGTGCAAGTAAAAAAATTTCGTTTTCGCCAACTATGATTAACAAACCTGAAGTTAAAGTTAAAATGTACTAGTTTTTTGCTAGTTACAGTACATCAAATGTCAGAAGTGTCAATATTTATTAAAAGAAAACTTCGAACACTTATATATTCTTGATCTTCATCAATTGAATCGTCGTATTTACACATAGTTTCTATTGATCTTTTGAGCATGACTAAAAATTAAATTCATATTTTCCATATTAAAACCAAAGTGCAAAAATGTCAATCCCAGTGTCAAACTTTCAGTTAAATTAATTAACCAGAAGAAATTTTCTCGGTTAAATTGACTACCAGTTAAATGAGAATTAACTGACAGATTGACTCTAACCAGAGATTGTGCAACGCATTTTTAACTAACTGCAGGTTAAAGTTTCAGTTAAAGTTTAACCGCAGATGGTGAAAACGGCCCTTAAAAGTATTTAAAAAATGTCTACAATGTAAATCAAATGGGCGACGTCAAAAAAAAACGTTGAAATAAAACACTTTGAAAATCTGAGATTTCTTGTGACCTCCTTCCATTTATTTTGATATAATTATGAGCTTTAATTATAGAATTATAAATAGGGATTCTGGGAGTCGGATACGACTACCTATTTCTTCCTTTCTTAATTTTCGTCATCCTATTCTAAAATCTTAGGTATATTTATCAACGGTCACTAATTACGATCGTTGATGAATTTACAGGGCTCCTTGAAGCACTGTTCTGTTAGATCGATACTGTATCATGGACTTTGTTTTGGCTTTAATTATTTTTGGCTCAGTTTACCTATTCTGTTGATTGTGTAAATATTTCGCAAACCTGCTGTATTGCAGCGATCGTGCTATAAATCACCAACATGAGTCATCATCATCATCAGTGGCGCTAGAGCCCTCTGTGAGCCTTGGCCTCCTACAGAATCTTTAAGTTAAATTAAATTTTACTTAAAATCTGGAGATGATGCTTTGAACCTACATGTCTTTTAAATGTCTTGATGCTTTAGGTGAGTCAATATAATGTGCCTCTAATTTAATATTCTAAGGGCTTTATGTGGATCTATATATACTACCTGGCATGGGTAAATAGTGCGTAAACACATTGAACTTTGATGCCTTTATTTCTTTTATATGATTTTGATACAATATTTAATTAAAAACCACTTCCACTAGATATTATTGCAACAGTAATCAGGAAGTAAAAATAATTAAGCAGCTGGTTCTAATTTGAAAATCAATAAGCTAGGAAAGAGTAATATTTGACTTTCTATTCATTTTAAGAGATTCAAAGAAAATCAATGTTTGGAACTTACTTGGAATACTACAGTCGTTAAATTCCTTATCTGCAATAGCACTATTAAATCAAAATTCGCGTTTATATAACGAAAACAAGCAGCAAGGAATAGCTACATTGCTGCCTCTACAAAAATTTTAAGAAATCCGATTAACTACTCACGTCATCAGATTCCTATTAAAAACATTCCCAATTGCAATTACCCACATATTGTTCAAATTTGAACTCAACTGGGTCAATTACATCCCATCCACGTGCATATTCTCCTGAGGGGCTAATGTGCACTTCCTGAAATCGATCATTATTCCACCACTTCTAAAGGGGAAAAGACCCCTGAAGTAAGCATTTTACTAATTCCAAAGAAAGTGCAATCTCCTTGCACACTATCACACCCCGAGATGAAAAAGCTGAAAAGTTGTGAGCCAAAAAACCGTAGCAAGCACCAAGAGTCACCACACCGTTAACCCAGGCCATAAATCACCCTGAAGAAGCCGGAGAGGAGCCAAATCGTTGCTTGTTTACCCTCGAGTTCCCCAATCAAAAATCTAAGAGGGCTAACCTCAACCAATAAGAACACTTCGACGTCTTCTGCAAGACGAGCACCGTTCTTAAAAGCTAGCAAGAATCTTACTTTCTTCTCCGGCCAAGGGAACCAACACATCGAATCGGGAAGCAAGTGTGGTTGTAAGGAAAGAAGCATGCAAGACCGGCCCCTGTAGTGGCCAATGTGCGCCAGCTCCAGAAATAAAACAAAATCCCTGAAAAGTGTTTTGAAAAGGGGACTTCTTACGCACACACCGAACGGTCGTGTTTGATTAGCTCTCGAGGAGGGAAATCCATCATAAGAATTTGTACACAGTTCATTCGCCGTTGAAACTTTTCCGGGCTCTTGGAAAATTCAGTAGAAGAAGTACTCTCGCGGAAAGTGGTTCGGAGATCCTAAGTGGAGTGCAGAATCGAATAAAAATTGAAAGTGGACAGTTTAGTGAACGAACGTGAAGAATGGACAATTCCGGATTGAGTTTGTGCAATAAGAACTTATCAACGCCGTTTTCTATTAACGACATTCTTACCAGGAATAACACCACAATAACCCCCAGACCTCATTCGAATTTTTCGCGGCGAAAGTCCTTGGAGTCGATGGATTCCCTTCGGCGGGACGAACTCAGCATTTACAAATTGTCGCAGTGCAGTGATGCGAGAAACACGTCTAGCGAAAGCCCAGTCGGTGACACTAAATCTGAGCCTGAGTGCCAGGATTTCTTTCAATATTACGCTGGGGACAGCAATAATGATGAGCTGCGAGGCGGAAATATACCTGAGCCCAAGGAAAGATTCTGCCGCGAGGAGCATCGCAAGGATTTAATGGATATAAGTGAATGCAATGGAAACACATACGATCACAGATCACGCGTTAAAATGCTTCTCGCGAATGGAGGTCGACACCTGTCCTACGGGCGAGATTGCCCCATTGACATGAGAAGGTGCGCCAATAATGACTCAGGTGAGTTTTCAACCCTTTGTCGCACGTGTGCCGCAGTCATTATCGAAATTAGTCCTTTTAGTGCGCCTTTTTGGAAGCTTTTAGCATATTGAAAGCCTTGAAAGGTGGCACTGAATGGTACTTTTTAAAAAGTTCCTTTGATATCGACATTCTTCATTTTTTCCATTATTTAGATTGCGATTCTCCGCCCCCGAATTACTCCCAGACTTCTCAACACCTCGAAGACAGTTTGGCCAATAACCGGAAAAAACGATCACGTGCTGCCTTTAGTCATGCTCAAGTGTTTGAATTGGAACGAAGGTTCGCCCAGCAGCGGTACTTGTCAGGACCAGAGCGGTCAGAGCTGGCCAAAAGCTTGAGGTTGACCGAGACTCAAGTTAAAATATGGTTTCAAAATCGACGGTACAAAACCAAACGAAAGCAAATTCAACAACATGAAGCTGCTCTGTTGAGCGCTACCAAACGAGTTCCCGTTCAAGTCCTGGTCAGGGATGATGGTCATTATGGACACATGTTTCCGCAAGGACATTATCCAACTGGGTTAGACCCAGCTCTTTTAAATATTTATCGCCATCAGGTAATAGTAAAATTTTTGTTAGTAGGCTAGAAACTGATTATGTTAATTAACGTCCTTCAGATACAAATGGCCTATGGAGTACCTTTGCCACAGATGTCTTTTCCTTATTTCTATCAGAAGATTCCAACAGCCATTCCACCCCCAACGCATGTTCCTCCAGAAGTAAAATTAATGCCGCAAAATTTCCTGTCACATTTGAAAACTCCCCTGAATTTCTCAAAGATGGAAGGAATTTGCGAAACTCTACGCTATGCTGGACACAGCCGGGAGTCTAGCCCCAGGGAAACGGACTTGACGCCCAGGGCTATTGTGGGCGGAAGGGTGGCAGATGAAAGTGAAACAATGGAAGAAAGTGAAAATGTGGAAATTGACTGAGTTTTGAGTATGCAAAAATGTGTACATAGTGCGGAAAAATTCGGTGTTTTTCAATATAAAGGACCAAGTCCCGGACGTGTGAACTTGAGTGTCTGCAAGTGCAAGTGATATCTTTAACAATTTTTAGCGAGTAGGCCACTTTGTGAATTAGTGTAGATAATTGTACACTTTCCTGTATACCAATAAATACGTAAAGCAATAATTTAGTTAAGCACAAAAAAGGATTTGCATTTTTATTTCGCACTTTGTGGCATGGTGTTACGTTTTCTTTGATATAGCCCAGCAGTGACAGACAAACTGCAAGTATTCATTCTTTTACATTATAGATGCTGAGTTTTAAGAAAATAATTTATGCGTAAAATTAGATAAGATAATATTTACATATAATAAAAAGTGTTTCAGAATTCATGTCATTTAAAATGGAATGGTTTGAATGCGAGTTGTGTATTATTTGTTAGCTTTAAAAAAAATTAAATCCCTTGAAAACTATTCAGTCTATAAGTAGAGGTTTTCCTCAACAATTACCTATTTTGGTCTATATTATGTTATTCTTATAAATATCCGTATACTTTCTTTGAAAAGTTATAATCAATAATAAATCTTAACATCTAATAAATCTTATTCTATTGTAGTACACTTAATTTGTTAAATTAATACTATCAACCTTTTTTTTGTTAAAAGAGACAATATCAAGATAAAGAGCCCAACATAACGTAGCAAACAACATAACAAATATTGCTTCTGAATTAAATTTCATCACTTCAACAACTTTATTCGTAGTTAAAATATGAACAAGTTAGTTAAAGTTAACTAGTTAAGTTAGTTAAAATATAAGGTTGAGCTTCAGGTGATAAGTAATTTCAACATTTCACTAAAGAAGAGAGGATATTTGACAAACTTTTCGAAATTTCTATAATTCTAAAGCTTATAGGAATGCAATTTAAATCAAAACCAAGGCCGGACCCAGCTCCGAATATCGAATAATTATCTTTTTTTTCAAAGGCCATAAATGATGATAAGTCGCAAACACGTTGAGTTGACATAGACATGCGTTTTATTATAACAATTCTTGCCAATTCAGAGAAAGCGCATTAATTCACTGAAGTCCTGCTACCAAAGGTCTCACAAGCTTCGAACAAACGATAAGCAGTGGCGGACTAAGCCCGTCAGAGGCCCGGGGCGGCAAAGCTGAATGAGGCCCTCAGTCTAAGAAGTTGATGTAACTTTAGAAGCCTTTTATTCAGTTTTCATTTGTATGTAAAGTGTGTGTATGTTTATTTCCCAGCAGGGAAAGCATCTAATTACCCATCGTTTCCGAAAGTAGTTCTAAAGCCAAGTGTCCACTATGGAGTTTTTTTGGTAGAGTGTAGAGTGTAAAGCTCTACCTGTAGTGTGTACACTACAGCGCGTCTCTACCACTCTACCACCCCACCGCCCGTAGAATTGCTCTAGAGAAATTTTGAATAGAGCTCTACCACGTGCTCTACAGACTGCACACTGCAGATGCGTTTTCTCTACTGTAGAGTCGGCCATCAACTTTTGCATGTCATTTAATTTCTCAGTTATTCAGAGATGCGTGCGTACACATATTGTGAAAAAAATTTAAAGGAAATTAATAGAAAACAAAAAAATAATATAATGAGGTCTCGCCAAAAACATGCTGCTGCCGTTGTATTTTTGCTCGAAGAAGAGAAAAAGAAGGAAAGGAAATGTTCGGCGCGAGATTGGATTGCGAAAAGAAAATAAAACGCTGGAATGTATCGAGAATTTTTGAATGAGCTCACGGAAGAAGACACATTTTCTGCGTATGTCGTATTCGAATTTCGTTGTTATTTAACAGGCGGATGTACAACAATTAGAAGCGCAGTCGAAATGTAAATAAGAATGAATACTGTAGAGAGAAAACTCTATCAAACAAGCTCTATAGTGGACACCAGGAGCCCGATTCCGAAACGGTGAGTTTTTCGCCAGTGAACACCGAAGGAAAAACTCACTGGCAACCTCCTTTAAAATGCGATTCCGTAAGTGCCAGTGAGTTTTAAAGTGCTGAATGATTTTTAAAGTGGCAATACAATAAACAATAAACTAAAACTATTTTTACATACCAAACAAATCTCTCAAAAAAATTATTTTTAAAAAAAATTAAAAAACTTATTCAAAAATAATCGCACGGAATTACAAAAACAACTTTACTCACCGTAAATTAACAGTCTTTTGCTCAGTGAGAAATTTTTCACGGCGCGGCGGTGTTCACCGCAAATGTAAAAAAAATCATTCTCACTCTTGCGGACGCGAAAATAAGCAGTGTACACTGAAATCGGTGAACACCGTAAAACTCACCGTTGCGGAATCGGGCCCCGGCTTAAGTTTAGAAAAACTCATCTTGCATGTTGCAACCGAGATGAAAATGGTCCAGAAGTATTGAATAATAAGCGATGTACAGGATAACGATTCAATGAAGTCCCATTTTAATAATTACATGCTGTACTTATTTGTGTCTACGGGAACATTGTACGGGACCTCCGACTCCAAAATACCACTTAGGTAGGCACTGACCATATTTTAAAAGCCTTGTTTAGGATTTGATCAAGGGAACTTGTAGACATTTGGAGGCCCCCAGGAACCAGAGGCCCGGGGCGGACCGCCCCTTCCGCCCCACCCTTAGTCCGCCACTGACGATAAGTATCAGGAAAGGCACTTCTAACCGGGAACAAAATTTTTAAATTGCTACTTTCTGCATTTTCTGGTTTTTCCACATTTAATTCTGCTTCAGAGTGCAATGTTATACCAATCTTTTCCAATAGTTCCAATATACTTTTTTTTCAATGCTTAAATCCATTTCGTTTAGGTTCAATATCGTATTCAAAATATCGCTGTTGTAGTGAAAACGCCTTTTAATTTCGTTACAAATGCTATCAATTATTTCGAAATAGACCGGTTTCAAGCCGACATATCTTGAATCTTCGCCGAGAGTTTCCATAACAATTGAATCGGTAAGACGTGACGAGCGTTGGCGGATTCGTTTTGGCCTTTGGGTCATATTGAAATGTAATCATTCTTTCTCCTACTAACCGAAGAAAGCTATTGAATGCTTCGTCGGATCTTATACGCTGCACACTCTCAAGTGCAGCATCAATTACTGGCTTTGCCAATCGAAAACTTACGTCGCGTTTTGGAGAATTTGGTTGGCTGGTTCGATTACGTTCAACAAATCATGAAGTGCATAAAGCATGAACATGAAATTTTCCTCCATCATCGAACTAACAAGTCCTGCAGCTGACCCCTTATCATCAACTTTAAAATTGTGACCATTTTCTTTAATTTTTATCAATTTCTCAAGCAATTCTTTGTAGTTCCTGTGTATAGATTTAATTGAATTTAAAAGGCCCGTTCATTGTGTTTCGATCAATCTTGGAATGTTGGTTCCCTTATAGTAGGGGAGCTGGCACTTGAAAAAATCGTGTCGTCCCAACCTTCTGCCGTTTGGTATATAAGTTTTTGAAGTAATTTTAAGCATTTTTTATAATATGACATTTTTGCGGGAAGTGGACCCATTTCGAGTTAGGGGTTTTGGGGGGTAAAAAATGGGTTAAAACTGAAAAAAATTTCTGCCGCTTCGTATGTAGGTTCTTTTAGGGCTAAATAATCGTTAAATACTAGTGGCAGACATTTTTGACCATTTGGACCCTCCCCAAGCCACCCCTAGCTGAAGTTGCCATTTTTCTCCCCACACCCTAGCAAATAGTCAAAAATTTCTGCCACTAGTATTTAACGGTTATTTAGCTCTAGTAGAACCTACATACGCAGCGGCAGAAGTTTTTTTCAATTTTAACCCCCTTTTTACCCCCCAAAACCCCTAACTCGAAATGGGTCCACTTCCCGCAAAAATGTCATATTATAAAAAATGCTTAAAATTACTTCAAAAGCTTATATACCAAACGGCAGAAGGTTGGGGCGACACGATTTTTTCAAGTGCCAGCTCCCCTACTATTATATTCCTTTCGCACTTTGAATCGCCCAACAAAAATTGTGAAGTAATTTTATCTCACCAATGAATAGCCGACATGCGTTGATGTTTTTGAGTACATCGGTCACCACTAAGGGCAGCCGATGATTAAAACAATCTACATAGGATTTAGTATCAGTGTCTGTATACCCCCATATTCGCTGCTCATCACTGCTGCGCCATCATAACATTGGCTTATGATTTTTCTGTCGTCAATTCCATGCGTTTCAATTCGATCCAATTTGAGATACCAAGAGCAGAAATGTCATCCACTTTTTCAATTGTGAAAAGTGTTTCTAAAGGTAATTCATTTTTCAAATTTCCATTTTCCATTTTTTTCGGTTGTGCCATCGGCCATCAGTCATATACCTACATATGTCGTTTTGTTAATGTCTGCTACAACATTTTCACGCAAAACATTCGCAATAATGCAAATCAGTTCATTCTGTATCTGGGGTGATGTATACAATGCATTTCCGGACAATTTCATGACATTTTCTTATTTGTTCATCGTGTTCCAATGTATATTGAAATAGATTTTGAAAGATTCCCATTTAAATATTTTTATCAATATCCCAATTACCGCGCAAATGTAACTCTCTCTTTACCAAAAGCAGAATAGTTTTAACGATAGATTTGAAATAATATCGGCGTTTTTCTAGCACTGTTTCATTTAAGAGAGTTGATATCTCTTGATTTTGATTCATTCTTGACTGATTTTCTTTCCATGAGAGCATAGAACCGATATGATTTGAGCTAGCGGAATGTCATTTCAACCCTTTCCTAGCACTTAATGCAGTTTTCCATGCATTGAATCCGCTAGAGGCGGATACGTCGTTTGCGTTAATAATTGAAAACTGACGACAAGCATAACAGTATACAACTTTATCAGTTTGTTTAGAATATTCAATCTATTCAAAGGTATTAATGCATTTTGAGTGTTCATCGTTGTTTTTCGGAAATGTAAAATCTTCAAGATTTCGCGTACATTTTTGCTCACCTTTTCGAGAAATGTCTTTCGGTGCACCATCAGCAGATTTGTCTGATGCCGGTTTTTCAGCAGTTTGATCAACTCTATTTTGTTTATGTGTTGTAGTTGATGCCTGATCAATTTCACTGTCAGCTAGTGTAATGGTTTTTGTTTTTTTCACTAGCCAAGCATCCATCGCCTGATTAGAAACCATACGAATACACGTTTTTATTACGAATTTTAATGATTTACTTCAAAGTCAAATTACCGTTTGGCCTGTTTTTCTTTTATCACTTTTGTTGCCTTGATATGATGAGAACATTTCGAAAGACTTCACTCGAGTATCTACACAATACGCGCGACCACTTGTTTTCATGCACTGTCGCCTAATAACGTCCATCTTGCAAATCATACACACAGTCTTTCCTACAACGGCTTCTACGATGATATTTGAATTTGACAAAAATGCTAAGCCACAAATAAACTCTTGACATAACGTAGAAGAAATATTTATTTCGGAAGAATATTTAAATCGTTTTAAGTTTAAATCAAATGATTATTTACAATAAATGCTAACGTTTCCAGACATTCTTACGGTTTGACACAATAATTTTTTTCTCATTGCAATTAATGGGGCGCATTCACGCGCAAAGGGTTGTATTTGCCACAAAAGCTTCAACAGAACTGATAATCCTACTGTCAATTTGATATTTTACAGGTAATTTGAAATATTATGTGAACTTTCATAATTTAAATTAAAAATAATAATAAGCAGTGTACACTGAAATCGGTGAACACCGTAAAACTCACCGTTGCGGAATCGGGCCCCGGCTTAAGTTTAGAAAAACTCATCTTGCATGTTGCAACCGAGATGAAAATGGTCCAGAAGTATTGAATAATAAGCGATGTACAGGATAACGATTCAATGAAGTCCCATTTTAATAATTACATGCTGTACTTATTTGTGTCTACGGGAACATTGTACGGGACCTCCGACTCCAAAATACCACTTAGGTAGGCACTGACCATATTTTAAAAGCCTTGTTTAGGATTTGATCAAGGGAACTTGTAGACATTTGGAGGCCCCCAGGAACCAGAGGCCCGGGGCGGACCGCCCCTTCCGCCCCACCCTTAGTCCGCCACTGACGATAAGTATCAGGAAAGGCACTTCTAACCGGGAACAAAATTTTTAAATTGCTACTTTCTGCATTTTCTGGTTTTTCCACATTTAATTCTGCTTCAGAGTGCAATGTTATACCAATCTTTTCCAATAGTTCCAATATACTTTTTTTTCAATGCTTAAATCCATTTCGTTTAGGTTCAATATCGTATTCAAAATATCGCTGTTGTAGTGAAAACGCCTTTTAATTTCGTTACAAATGCTATCAATTATTTCGAAATAGACCGGTTTCAAGCCGACATATCTTGAATCTTCGCCGAGAGTTTCCATAACAATTGAATCGGTAAGACGTGACGAGCGTTGGCGGATTCGTTTTGGCCTTTGGGTCATATTGAAATGTAATCATTCTTTCTCCTACTAACCGAAGAAAGCTATTGAATGCTTCGTCGGATCTTATACGCTGCACACTCTCAAGTGCAGCATCAATTACTGGCTTTGCCAATCGAAAACTTACGTCGCGTTTTGGAGAATTTGGTTGGCTGGTTCGATTACGTTCAACAAATCATGAAGTGCATAAAGCATGAACATGAAATTTTCCTCCATCATCGAACTAACAAGTCCTGCAGCTGACCCCTTATCATCAACTTTAAAATTGTGACCATTTTCTTTAATTTTTATCAATTTCTCAAGCAATTCTTTGTAGTTCCTGTGTATAGATTTAATTGAATTTAAAAGGCCCGTTCATTGTGTTTCGATCAATCTTGGAATGTTGGTTCCCTTATAGTAGGGGAGCTGGCACTTGAAAAAATCGTGTCGTCCCAACCTTCTGCCGTTTGGTATATAAGTTTTTGAAGTAATTTTAAGCATTTTTTATAATATGACATTTTTGCGGGAAGTGGACCCATTTCGAGTTAGGGGTTTTGGGGGGTAAAAAATGGGTTAAAACTGAAAAAAATTTCTGCCGCTTCGTATGTAGGTTCTTTTAGGGCTAAATAATCGTTAAATACTAGTGGCAGACATTTTTGACCATTTGGACCCTCCCCAAGCCACCCCTAGCTGAAGTTGCCATTTTTCTCCCCACACCCTAGCAAATAGTCAAAAATTTCTGCCACTAGTATTTAACGGTTATTTAGCTCTAGTAGAACCTACATACGCAGCGGCAGAAGTTTTTTTCAATTTTAACCCCCTTTTTACCCCCCAAAACCCCTAACTCGAAATGGGTCCACTTCCCGCAAAAATGTCATATTATAAAAAATGCTTAAAATTACTTCAAAAGCTTATATACCAAACGGCAGAAGGTTGGGGCGACACGATTTTTTCAAGTGCCAGCTCCCCTACTATTATATTCCTTTCGCACTTTGAATCGCCCAACAAAAATTGTGAAGTAATTTTATCTCACCAATGAATAGCCGACATGCGTTGATGTTTTTGAGTACATCGGTCACCACTAAGGGCAGCCGATGATTAAAACAATCTACATAGGATTTAGTATCAGTGTCTGTATACCCCCATATTCGCTGCTCATCACTGCTGCGCCATCATAACATTGGCTTATGATTTTTCTGTCGTCAATTCCATGCGTTTCAATTCGATCCAATTTGAGATACCAAGAGCAGAAATGTCATCCACTTTTTCAATTGTGAAAAGTGTTTCTAAAGGTAATTCATTTTTCAAATTTCCATTTTCCATTTTTTTCGGTTGTGCCATCGGCCATCAGTCATATACCTACATATGTCGTTTTGTTAATGTCTGCTACAACATTTTCACGCAAAACATTCGCAATAATGCAAATCAGTTCATTCTGTATCTGGGGTGATGTATACAATGCATTTCCGGACAATTTCATGACATTTTCTTATTTGTTCATCGTGTTCCAATGTATATTGAAATAGATTTTGAAAGATTCCCATTTAAATATTTTTATCAATATCCCAATTACCGCGCAAATGTAACTCTCTCTTTACCAAAAGCAGAATAGTTTTAACGATAGATTTGAAATAATATCGGCGTTTTTCTAGCACTGTTTCATTTAAGAGAGTTGATATCTCTTGATTTTGATTCATTCTTGACTGATTTTCTTTCCATGAGAGCATAGAACCGATATGATTTGAGCTAGCGGAATGTCATTTCAACCCTTTCCTAGCACTTAATGCAGTTTTCCATGCATTGAATCCGCTAGAGGCGGATACGTCGTTTGCGTTAATAATTGAAAACTGACGACAAGCATAACAGTATACAACTTTATCAGTTTGTTTAGAATATTCAATCTATTCAAAGGTATTAATGCATTTTGAGTGTTCATCGTTGTTTTTCGGAAATGTAAAATCTTCAAGATTTCGCGTACATTTTTGCTCACCTTTTCGAGAAATGTCTTTCGGTGCACCATCAGCAGATTTGTCTGATGCCGGTTTTTCAGCAGTTTGATCAACTCTATTTTGTTTATGTGTTGTAGTTGATGCCTGATCAATTTCACTGTCAGCTAGTGTAATGGTTTTTGTTTTTTTCACTAGCCAAGCATCCATCGCCTGATTAGAAACCATACGAATACACGTTTTTATTACGAATTTTAATGATTTACTTCAAAGTCAAATTACCGTTTGGCCTGTTTTTCTTTTATCACTTTTGTTGCCTTGATATGATGAGAACATTTCGAAAGACTTCACTCGAGTATCTACACAATACGCGCGACCACTTGTTTTCATGCACTGTCGCCTAATAACGTCCATCTTGCAAATCATACACACAGTCTTTCCTACAACGGCTTCTACGATGATATTTGAATTTGACAAAAATGCTAAGCCACAAATAAACTCTTGACATAACGTAGAAGAAATATTTATTTCGGAAGAATATTTAAATCGTTTTAAGTTTAAATCAAATGATTATTTACAATAAATGCTAACGTTTCCAGACATTCTTACGGTTTGACACAATAATTTTTTTCTCATTGCAATTAATGGGGCGCATTCACGCGCAAAGGGTTGTATTTGCCACAAAAGCTTCAACAGAACTGATAATCCTACTGTCAATTTGATATTTTACAGGTAATTTGAAATATTATGTGAACTTTCATAATTTAAATTAAAAATAATGCAAAACAAGGAAAATATATACCTGTAAAAAAAGTATATTACTTCGAATTCAGGCTTAAATCATTCAAGTAGTTTGTCAAACTGAAATACACACAGCGCGACTCCGACAGTTTTTGAAAATAAAAATGGCGTCGAATGAATGCTGTAAGAAAAACTGAATGTTTTAAAACATAAATTTTACTAAACACAGACAATGTTTATCATTTCAATTATTTTTACATCAAAAGTAAATGTCTAATGATCATCAATGTACAAGGATTTTTTTTTCGTACGCCTCTACTAGCATATATCTTCAATTTTATAAACATCAGTGAGAATTTTACAACTTATAACTTCCAGTTAAGTTTTCTATGAGAAAAAAAAACAAAAAATTAAAAACTAATGGGTTTCTTAGAAAGCTTAGAGTGTCCTCTTTAAAATGCTTTTTTTAACTGAACGCCGGAAGTTACTTCGATTTCATAAGATAGAAACCCTTGGAATCGAATAACCTGTGTTCTTCGGTTCAGATATGATTTATTCCATTCCAAGGCAGGACATGACATTCCAAATTTTAAGAATTTTGCAATTAAAATATCGTGGGCCCCTCGGTAAAAGCCCTTGCTGAAGTCAGCGTACATCTAATCGATTTGGTGCTCGATTTGGAGCTCTAGTCTTTCACATAAAAAAACAGCTCGGATATTAGGGCTATTAGGTTTGAAGTTTTGGAATGGCCTTTTTTGAAACCGTATTTTTGTTCACTAATATAATGGGTCGAAATGAACTTCTGGACCGAAGTGTACGTGAAAAGGAAAACTGCAGGGTATGAGAGGCTTGTGTTGCGGGTAAATATTGCCGTGCAGGGACAAGAGTGATAATAGCGATAAAACTTCGGGCTGCATAAAACTTTGGGCTGCTACGCTGACTCAATGAAGTGTCAAGCCACGCTAAAGTGGTTTTTCAGGTGCCCGGAACTTGCATATCTTAAGAAATCCCAGTCATTGAGATGCTTCTTTGGCGATTTGGAAGATGTGATCATTCATTCCATCGCAGATCCTCGGTTAAAGTTATACCCAAGATGTTGAGATATGCTTCAGGTTTTATAAGAGATTGGACTGTACTTCGTTTTGGAGGAATTAAATTCGACACGATTCTTGCGGCCCCAGTCAATAATAAGATGAATGATCCTGTTGATAGAGTTGGAGATAGGTGCTTGTCATATATTGTCGAAGGCGTAGGAGTACCATCATTGGCGAAGCTGTGAAGTAGGTGGGAGGAAATTGTGAGCAGATCATTTATAAAGATTAGGAAAAGAGCGGGTGATAGAATTGACTAATGGGGAGCACTGACTGAGATGGTGTGGGGTTTAGATTCGACCCGACCCTACCTACCTACTACCTTGATTGAGAAAGTAAACTCTCAATCCAGTTCCTTAGAACTGAGTCGATACCAATTGGATTTTATTCAACAGAGCGGGGAGATATAGTCTATCAAAAACTTTGGAGATATCAAGATCCGACTCAACAAGGGACGCTGGATACAACTATTTTCGGTATGGGCTGAACATGAACTAGTTTCCAGGAGTCTGGATAAACTCGCGCGTTTAGTTAAAGATATTTAGATTTATTGATATAACTTAGGCTGTAAATCTCCTTTTGTGATGGTGCTTCAAATGCTTTTTGGTTTCTTCGCGGTTGAACTTTTCCTAATCAAAGCAATTTAAATGGATCATATATGGTTTTTAACTATGTATGGTGTGACATACATCGGATATGAATGTCTTTACCTATCGATGGTATCAGAACCAGCATAAGCATATACTACTTCGGTTAAGTTATTATAAAATAAGTAGTAATTTATTTTATGGATACTGTTCTTCGCATAACAAATTCTATGCAGTTTTTCAAAACCAACTATTTGCTACTCAATCATGAGAAATTTTATCTTGTCTCTTGTATTTGTTTTATGGAAATCAATAAATTACTGGGTTGAAGCTGTTATTACGCACACAAGCAATAAATATGAAACTCATATTCTCCTTTAATTTGCAAGGTGTTCAGAAACGTTCTATGTCAATTACATGTATATACCCTCAGTTTCAAGTAATAAAATATAAAAAAAGGAACATCTCCATTGTTTTATTTATATCAAGACTTGAATAAATGTGTCAAAATGACGATCAACTTAAAACCGCACAATTCCTGAGCTTAAGCTAGCCATCATGTTGCTCACCATTGTTATTAGTGGCTTCCAACCGATGTTTTCGAAAACATCAGCCATGTGCGATAACAATTCGAATTTAAGTAATGAGTTGGTCGTCAAGGCGGAAATGGGCCTGTTAGCATTTAAGTGAAGCCAGTCATCGCCTCTGAAGAATCTTCTCCGGTGGAAGTTTGTTTTCATTTCAATTTTATCGTCTGGGTTTCTGCACCAGATGCTGGCGAAGGCGTCTCTCTATCCTTTACTCTTGCACCTAAAGGTTAAGAACTTCGCCCCAAAATTTAATGGACAATAACAAGAAATTCCTTGGATTTTGTTTGTTTGTTCAAGACCTGTTCCAGACAGAATTTTTAGTTTTCGATTGCATCTTTCAGATTTTCATGAAGTAATCATATTTCTGCCACTTAAGTATCAAGTTACAAAAGGGGAATGGATTAATGGATTGACTACGGATAGACTAGGGCGCATCTCATCAAAAAAGCTAAGGGTCGAATACGATATCAAATCTGAGGACTTTTGGAGTTCACTTTATTGTTTAATCTAGGGGTTGGGCACTAAAACACTGAACAAATCCCGATTCAATATTACTATCATCGGGAAATAAATATTAAAAAGTTTAGTAGAAAGCACTTGAAAATATGAGAACCACTGAACGTAAACAAATTCGTTGGTAGGATGGTACAAGATTAACCACTAAACAGTAGACAGTAAAACTCTTTGTTTAGCTTAAGAGAAAGTACTTCAAGTAGTTCAGTGATTATTAGTGGGTTTCTAGTGTTAATTGACATAAAACACTGACACCCAATGGCGCTTGAATTTGTCCCTTCATGTGATAATGCTACTACAGATTCTTCGTCTAAAACGGAAAAATTTTAATGGATACTTGAAGTACATGGTTAAGTAGCTATATTACGATAAAACAAATTTCTTGGTAAATACATGATGAGTTTAGTGATTTTTTTCTAGATTAACTAATTGAAATACATACTGAAATATTGTTTTTGATTTACAAAAGAATTTGGATCTATGAATATGTTGCAAAACGTCATGCACGTCCTTTTCAGGGTCTACAAATTAAAATTATCAAATAAATACAACAATAACAAGCTAAAAAAAGCAGGATGTATAAAAAACGCCTATATTCTTGCAGTATCCGCTCATGAATTACGAATTACGGCATTGTGGTGTTGGAAATTTCAATCTATACTAGCGATGATTTTTTCTGTTGCGGAAGTTTCTCTCTGTAGTGATGTCCATTTTCTTAAGAAGATCTTTACAGTTCTTCTTTATCATAAACTATTTTCTCAATTTCTTCTATCTATTTCCATGGCTTGACAAACTTAAGATTTGGACCAACCATCTGTCGCATCATATGAACCCTATCATTATAATTAGACTATAGAAATAAGCATATCGTTGACATAAGTTCTGCACTAATTTTGAAAAAAAAATAAGAACAGATAGATAATGCTATCGACACGTCAACTGCATCAAACTGCAGATAGCTTCGTTGAATAGATAAGTTTGGATCATTGAACGGTGAATAATTCAATGCATGTTCTGCTCTGATAGGCTATTACGTCAAGGTCAACCATAAAAATCACGATCAGTACAGAGTGACTGTAAATTTTAATTATCTCTGCATACCTAACCTATCGCATCGAAATTGCACCGACCGACCTATCTAAATGGTAAATGAGAATCTATTGGCTGACCCAACTCTTAACTGAGGATCTGCGATGGAATGATCACACATTCCAAATCGTCAAAAAAGCGTCCCAGTGCCGTGCAGTTCTTAAGAGATGCAGGCTCCTTCTCCAGCCAGCTGCCCTAGTTACAATCTACAAGTCCTACATTCAGCCTCGTCTTGAACACAACTCGTATATCTGGGCAGGTGCCCCAAAAACATCCTTGGCTTGTTTACACCAGCTGCAAAACCGCGCCATCAAACTCATCGGTGATAGCACATTTTTCGCCTCCATAGACTCTCTAACCCACCGTAGGAACGTAGCGGTCTTTTCCAAACTCTATCGCTATTACTATAGCGACTGTTCCACTGAAACAAAGAGCCTTCTGTTTGCACGGCAATATTTTTCCCGCAACACAAGATTACCCCACTCGGCCCAACCTCATACATTACAGCCCCTCCTTTCCCGCAAAATACGGTCTAGAAGTTCGTTTATAAATAGAACAACTCGACTATGCAACAATCTTCCGCAGTCATTACTTCCAAACTCGTATAACATCCTAGAGTTCAGTTCATGTAAGGTTCATCGACATCATTTCGAGCACCCCCTAAGACCCGCTCTAATCTTTGTTTCTCTCTTCTATCTTTCAAACTAAGCTTACTACTAGACATTGCACCAACACCTGAACGACATTACGGACTGGTTAAAAAGGGTGATCTCTAAGCTTAGTTTTTTCACATAAAAAAATAGGCCATCGTACAAAGTAGAGTGTTAGTGTGGAAAGCTACTTGGAGTTAAATTTGGGATAAGAGGAAGGAATTGTTTCAACTATCACTGCCACTTAGTTTCACCACAAAGCAACAATAGAAACCCTTCAATATATGCGTAAATTCAGAGTATAGACTAGGTCAAACCAGTTTATCCTGAAGTGTACTTATTCATATAAGGCTCAACCAGTTCGGCCTAGGTTAAACTAGTTTCTCCTATCGGCCATAGGTCGGATCAGTTTGGCCTGGTCCGTACCGGTTTATCCTATCGCATATAGGATGAACTGGTTTGGCCTAGGAAACACTAGTTTATCCTAAAATCGGGTTAGGCCGGTAACAGATGCATCAAAGCTTCCCAAAGAAACTCTCATTTTTGACACGTTATCAAAGAAGTGGGAAGTCCCGCGTTACCATGATTGAAGACAACAGCTTTTCTATATTCCGGGCCGTTTTCTTTCAATTGCCAGGCATAATCTTATTAGTTGTCTACAGTAGAGTAGAGAATCAATCGTCTTACCAACTGCAAGTACCTCATATTGAACGATTTCGTTCCAGTCCCGCCACACACAGTATCACTACTTTCTACTTCAATCCTGGCTTCGCGAACGCTTCTGATGGCTCACCAACATATGGATACTGCTGACAATCTGGCCTTATTTAATAATTTAATCAGTGTTTTCAGTGATTGGATTTGGTCACGATGATGAGGAATGCAACTTCGACCAAGCTCATCCAGGTATTATCAGAGAATAGTTCAGGCTTGATGCAGGCCTCTGAGTTTATTAAAGTTTATTTTATACCTAAAATTCATTAGCTACATTGATTAAGTTGACATGATGAGTTCTTGACTTGAAATTTAAGTTGCGTTTTCAGGCCAGTTACTTGATTTCAAAATGTCTTGAATTTTACTTGAACTTACAATTTGACTTTTCCTACCTGTACTATACCTTAACTATATTTAAAAATAAAATTGGATAATTTCAGAAAACTTAACGACTTATGGTAAAATCCGAACTTTTGTATGGGAGGTACTCTTCGAATCAATGCAAAAGAGCTCAGATCCATTTTATTTTGATTTTTTTCCGAAAAAAATAAGATTCCCAAAGTTTCAGATCAATCGGAGTTGATTTACGGGTAGTTGCCGTACAATTTTGTTGGAAAAAGTAGATTCTCTGAACTTGAAATGAAGGCTGTATGTGCCCGAATTTTTAAAAGTCTATGGCTTAAATAAAAAGTCTCGAATCCAAAAAGACAACAAATTCAATAATCGGATGTTCATCACTTTTACTTTTTGAGCTGTGGTACTTGGAAATTTACCTAGATTTTAAAGATGCTTGATTTTTCAAAATACAATAATTTTGCATATGTCATATCGTCAGATAACGAAACAAAAACAGACACTTTGCGGCACTCGTACGCCAAAACTATTGATTTTACGCAAAAAAAGGTTATTATATAAACTGTAGGAAATTTTCTCTAGTTTCATTTTGTATATAAATATTTTTATCGTAAAATGAGCCGGAAAAGAGATATTGTCAAAAAACTGCTTTTAGGGGCCATTTTTCCAATATGGCGGCGCGAGCGGCAAAGAGACGAGGTGGCAAAGTTGAAATTCGGAAGGAGCACATCGAAATCTATAAAATTACCCATTTTCAAAACTCCCGGAAAACTCTCCAGGTAACCTCATTTTTTAGAACCACATGAGTGTACTATACTGTATATTAAAATTTATGTCACCTCAACTGCACGGAAGGTACTATTAGCCCTAACTATAATGGTCTTACGTTGTCTTAAGACAGCTTAAGATAGTGTACGCTTCTATGGGGACTAGAATTAACAACTACAATGGCCTTCAGACGATCTTTCGTTCTCTTTCACAAACTTTCGTTAAATCTTAAGCTACGCTCAGGGCCGTAGAATATTAAAGAATCTTCAAGAAATTGACGTTAGCGGTTAATATTTAATTTGGTGTTGTACGAAAATTAAAGTATTAGTGCGAACCTAATAAAAAAGATTATTTGAAATTAAAATCTGTGTTGAAAAAATATTGAATAATAGTCCAATCAATCTACAAAAATCCATCTAATAATTGCCATCAGGAAACAAAAAATATGGTTATATAGGAAAAAAAATTCTAAAAAAGATAGCGTTTTTTGTTTTTGAATTTGGCATGGCGAACCTAACCTAAAAAATTCGAAAAGTGAAATAAACGCTTTTTTGCGAATAAAAAAAAAACTAGAGCTCGGATCGAAAAAAATCAAATTATAAAGTTGTAGGTATTAAAATTATCTTTCGATTGATATATACATATAAAGTTATAGGTTAGAGCACAACACAGAGATAACTGCAAAAAACTGTTAAAATTCACGTTTTCTTAATTTGCTAATAACTTTTGTTTAACGCAACTTAGATATCTGTTATTTGGCAAAAATATTGCTTCTTGCTAGCTGAAAAAACATTTTTATTTTTGTTGCAAAATATTGAACACTTTCCTTCAAATTTCACTTTTTGTAAAAAAAGGCGTTCTTCTAAAAACGCTCCTCTTGGTCTACGGATTCTTCTAGAGTACGGTTCTAGAGCTTAGAGCGTGTTGATTTATATTTTAGTGGGAAATTTTGTTATTTAACGGCTTGAAAAAAAAACAAAACCGAAAAAAAATCAAACATTTAATTGCAGTGAAATATATTTTCTTATAGGAGGGCGAATATCCACGTTGCTGCCACTGTACCACCGTCGTATACCCGTAATAGCAACCATACGGCCGCCGTACCACCGTCGTATGGCCGTTATTGGAACTGTAAGGCCGTTGTTTCACCGTCAATCGCCCCCTGTACGGCCGTACTGTCCTGCAACGAGCCTTCTGTTAACCGCCAGATGGCCGAGGACTATGTTTCAATCACAGTCGGCATTTGCCCGTTCTAAGGCCATCATTTATTTTTACTCGGGTGACCCCTAAAACATATTAAAATGAAAAAACAGACGTTCGATTGTAAAAACGAACTTTTTGAGTCTGTTTTTTCATTATTAATATGTTTTTGGGGGTCATTTTAAGTACTGGAAAACCTTTTAATAGACTTTTTGTTACTTGTACGTGATAGTACAAGTATTGAAGAAAATTTTAAGCTCTAGAACGGTACTCTAGAAGAATCCGCAGACCAAGAGGAGCGTTTTTAGAAGAACGCATATTTTTACAAAAAGTGAAATATCAAGGAAAGTGTTCAATATTTTGCAACAAAAATAAAACTCTTTTTTCAGCTAGCAAGAAGCAATATTTTTGCCAAATAGCAAATATCTAAGTTGCGTTAAACAAAAGTTATTAACAAATTAAAAAAAAACGTGAATTTTAACAGTTTTTTGCTTTTATCTCTATGTTTTGTGCTCTAACCTATAACTTTATATATATCAGTCGAAAGGTAATTTTAATACCTACAACTTTATAATTTGATTTTTTTCGATCCGAGCTCTAGTTTTTTTGTTATTCGCAAAAAAGCGTTTTTTTCACTTTTCGGAATTTTTTAGGTAAGGTTCGCCATGCTAAATTCAAAAACCAAAAACGCTAGGAATTTTTTTTGCTATATAACCATATTTTTTGTTTCCTGTTGGCAATTAATGCTAAATTTACAAGGAGCTATTGTAGATTGATTGGACTTAATGGAATATTTGGTCCTTGAATTTTGATTACTTTTTACAAATGTCAAAAACGTCTTAAGGCAATTATAGCTGAGCTTAAGATTCATTACGATTTGACAGAAAATTAGCCAGTATTAAGAGAATTTGGCGAGGAATCTTAAGACGTGTTAGGTATTAAGGCTATTATAGTTAGGGCTATTGGCTTATGGGTGCAGCGAGGCGCGCCGGGTTCCAGCTAGTAATTGTTATAATGATGAGAATATTCCAAATAGCTGCCACAAGTAATACCGGTTGTGAGAGAAACTTCTCGAAATTCTAATTAATTCAAAATTATTAAAGATCTACAATGTTCACGTTGAGAGTAACAAATCTAGCTATCTCGGAAATCGAACAATAGGTACTAATTAACATTTGCGTTGCAAAAGCACTCAGAATAAAATTTGAATTTAAGAAAGGCGTGTTATTTTGAATCATTTTGAAATAGTAACAGAGTATCATGAACAGTACTTTTTTTATTATATTCAAAATGTTATTTGGATATTGTTTTGGAAAATACACCTTCTTTCAGTAGACGGGGCATTAAGAAATTAACTTTTGCGTTATTGCACAAAAATATTTCCCGAATAATTATGAAAACTTTTTGAATCTTCAATTAACGTCAATTTTTATACTTTAACAAAAAATTATAACTGTCCAAAGATTTATAGAAGTGCCAATCAAGGAAATGAACATTGCTTTAGAAATAATAAGTAGTAGTAATAATTTTTTGAAAAATTTACCATATTATATCGCCGCCTGATTGTAAGAACTAGGTAACTCCAAATTTTGTGATTTTGAATTATCATAGTTTCATGTAGTTAATATCAAGCAGTATTTAATGCAAAGATCCGGCAACTTGTTAAAGCAAACTAGCAACATCTATTAAACAATGTAAAAACTGGACAAATGAAAATACCGCACTTATTATCATGTTACGGATAGGTAACTAGAGAAATTTATTTTTTACAGAATTCTGAGTTGCCTAGTTCTTGCACTCAGGCAGCGATATATTTTATTTGCGATACCATCAAATGCCATTGGCTATTTATTTTGGATGAACTCGGCACAGTAGAAATGCTAGCCTTGAACGTACCCAAAAGTGTTCTGTTAAAGCATGAAATCTGTTCATTTCAAAACTTATCTAAAAAATTAAATAAAACTGAAAAAGTTGTTATTGTAGGTACTTTGAACAACTCAAAAGACAATAAAAATTGAAAATTGCAACTTGAAAAGCCATAAACTGGGCCTTCTCGTAAGTGGCAGAATAAAGAGGATCTTGGTCATAAAAACTGATTCAGCTGAGTGCTCATCGATCTTGGATGATGGTACTTGAACATCATGAAGGATCCAGTCATGATTAATCCATATAATCCCAACAATCAGCTATCATGCACATATGCAAGAACACTCAAGTCATGATCAAGAGAGGTCTTAGTAGTAGGTCACATATAGGTCAGAATCTTCAGAGGCCGAGATTCCAATTTTTTGGCAAAAACTTTTGTGTGGCCCTCAGTTTGGTGTCTTGTTTCAAGTAGCGTCCAAGGAATGTTTACTGTCTGCCGATCTCGAATTAATCCTTGTGACAGCTACTTTCAAATATTTTATGTTGGGGGAAACTTATGTTTACAGTCATTAGTAGCTCCTTGAAATTGTTTAGCACTGAAATTTTAATGGTGCGACAAATAAGACCTCAGTGCCCCTACAAGTGGAGAAAGTACTTTGGTAGTCGTCACCACATAGCGGGCATAGACTACTTAACTGCAGCCACTTGTAATGCATGATTTAAGAGTAATTTGATAAACAAATCAGTAGACAAAAATTGCTGTTATACCTAATTTGGTTGGATATGACAAAAAAATGCACCCTGGAAAATTCCCGGTGATGATGGATATTTGCGTATAGTGCCTGTCCGTGGGTCAATTTGTGTGGTCATATGGGAATTTGAAAATATATTTTGAATATTTTCAGTAATCTCAAGTATGTACGAGAGTGTAGTTGGATTTTTCTTCTTTAACTAATAAGAGCGAATTTCATTTTACGTAATCCCTCTAAAGTGGCCTTATAAATTATAGCTGCTCTCGGGATTTGGCTTAAGTATTGCAAAGTGAAGCACTATTTATAGCAGAATGGTTGGAATTAGATCAAAACACTTGGAAGTATAGAAAAGGCGATCAACGAGCATTAGATTTAGTGGGCAAATGGTTCATTTGGATATAATTTTGATAAGGGATCATTAGAGAAAAGGTTGAAGTAGGTCAAGGATTTTTTTTTAGAACAAACTGTATTTACGTCAGCAAATTGTATAGTCAAGAACTGTTTACTGAAAGAGTTTACTGAAACTCTTTTTCATGTTTTGTTACTAAAAGAAGGATTTCTCAAGTATTGTTATAAACAGGATCATCAAAGTTGTCGGATTTGTTTTGCTTCGAAAATTGTAGTCAGATGTAATATGACTGCAAATATCAGCGTTTGAAAATGTTTTATTTTAAAAACGCTTAAGTGTAATTACAATGTTAATCAAATGTGTTACGTCACAATAAAAACTTCAATCGTTTTGAAATAAAACACTTTCGAAGGCTGAGATTTTTAGTGATTGCAATGGACTAAATGCGGACTTAATACGTAATAAATATTTATAGAAAGGTTTTTCGTTGGAATATAAATTTCGTTTAAAAATATTAGTTCGGCGAATTAACGTTTGTTAACATAACCAAGATAATAAAAAATATAAACAATTCAATATTCCTTAGGATGTGAAATATTCAGTTAAATCTTCAGCAATTGGAAGTCTGTAGCTCAATAAGTCAATTGCTAGCGCAACGTGCATTATTGACTAGGCCCTTACTTTATGTACCCGACTAGAATTCAGCTGAGAAGAACCCTTAACATATATCGGGTCCTGATCAGGCAGTGGTAAGGCATGCCACACCAGGTTTTCCTAGTCGGGTCCAGATCAGGAAATCCTCATCTTATGAAAAATCAAATCTAGTCGAAAATGGAAAAGTATTGAAGGTTTTTGGAGATGGAACTTTTGTAAACCAAGAAAGAAGAAGACGTAAATTCCATTTGTTTGTTTTAAAAATGACAAGTGACAACTGCTTGTTTTCAGAGCAAGAACAGAAGTGAAAAATTTGTGGAAAACATTGGATTTTGTGTTTTTTCATAAGTTTTGTGAAAAAATGTTCAGTTTTTTAAGTTTGTGTAAAACATTGGAGTTTGTGTTTTTTAATTAGTGGAAAATGCCGAAAATGTCAAGGCGTAGTACTTAATCGGCAAAGAGTGCGTCGACATCGTGCACCTTTAGATGGATTTAGGAAAATAAGGAAATTTCAGTTTATTGCAACCTTGAGTTTTTCGAGGCAGGTGCTTAGGACCAAAATTAAAGCTCGCGATATTCTCCATCAAAAAGGTAATAATACTTTTTCTCATAGGGCTTTTAGTTTTGGCGCTATTTTGGTTAAAAGGGAGAAAATGTTAGTCTTTCGCGGTTGTTCGTGATTATCTCGGAAACCGTTGGTTTTTCGAGGCAAGTGTTAATAATCAAAATTAATGATCGCGATATTTCCCATCAAATGGCATTAAACTTTTTTACGTAGCGCTATCGTTGCGGAAAATCAACAAAAAAATCAGCACCCTTAAAAGTAAGCTTACATCAAAACTAATATGCATACTCCATCAAGAATTGGAACCCAAACTAAATCCCCGCACCGGATCCCGCATAAATGAAATGATTGAAATCTTTTCCCGAAGCCTTCAAGCCGCCATAACATCGCATCCAAAGTCATAAAAAACAAATAAACTCATCTTATATAGCCTAATTGATTTCAAATCAAGTAATCTTGGTCAGGTCCTGGTCAGGCATTTCTGATCAGGTCCTGATAATGTTCAGCGAAAAATTTCTAGTCGGGTAGTTTTGACACCCAAGAAAGACTTCTAAACTTGACGCGGCACTCTTTTCTTTGAGGATGCTTCGACGCCCTGTTACACAAGGCTTGCAATATTTTTTGCTGCCTTGTGGTTGCAGGTTAAATTTTATTTAGTTATATCTTCATTGTCTTATACCCCGCGATTCTAGATGTTAGATCGTTTTTAGATCTAACAATTTGGCCCCAGATTTTGAAAAGAGCTTGCGCGTAAAGCTTTCCCTTCGATTTTGGAGACTTTGAAAAATCAGACTCCCCTTGATTGAGGCTAAATGGTTTGAGCGCACGATATACAGAAACAAGGTAATGTAAAAGAGACTGACAGCTTCGAATATCGTAGAAAAAGGTGACGTCACCCGGCAACTTAATGCAGAAATAACAACAACAATTTCGATTTTATATGGGAAGAATTGCTGAGTGACGTCTCACTAAATAATATTCAGTCTTTTACATTACCTTGTTTCTGTATACCGTGGTTTGAGTGCCGGCTGCGCGAAGGTAATAAATAAAATCAAAGTAAGTAAAATGCGTATTTTAAAATAAAAATATTATATTATTTGAAGTTCTAATATTGCAAATGGTCATTCTTTTTGCTTATTTTCTTGTTAGAATGAATTCGGAAGAGGTATTTTCTGGAGCAGTAGTGGCGGACAACGAGGAGGAGCCCAAGCCAACTGCTGAACAGGCGCAGACGTTCGATACCACAGTCCAGCAGGACCTTAACATTCACCTTACCTCGAAATTTCAGACCGCACATGTTGCTTCAGAAATTATAAAAGCAACTTCAAAACACACAATATTAACCCTCTTGTATCTGAGTCCATTACTGAGTTTCCATGAGAGTTCAACCAGAGTTGAAACCAAGTTATATACGTCATGGAAACAGAATGAGTTAAGAGTTTTCGTTAAAGATTTTCAACTCTGCTCAACTCAACGAAAATAGGTAGGTTGAATTGAGTTCACGCATGCAACTAAAAACGGCACACTAGCAAAGGTACAAAAACTGAAAATGTCGCGCCTCTTTATACTTATTTAATAAATACTTTTAAAGGAAAATCTATAACAAAATTAATTTATGGAAAAGGATAGAGGAAGACGGAAGGCAGATATGGAAACGCATCGAGTTAATCGTTGAGTTGAAGTGCCATTTCAACTCAACCACAACTTAACTCGACTCCCATGGAAACTCGATACATGTTTTAACCCGCGCCTCGATGAAATGGTATACCCAAATCATCAACACGACCATAACAGTTAGCTCGTAAGTCGCTCGCTATAATCAGATTTCCAAAGCTTACAATTCCCCTCCATTTGTTAGATCTGACATCCAGACCAAATCCTCGCTTTTTCTGACAAAAGCACATAGTCTCCATCGAAGGGGCAAGAGCTTTGAGCTTTTCCGCGTTTTCTGACTATAGTCAGATTTCTGTGATCTAGAATCGCGGGGATGTGTCCAGATCATTTATATTTTATTTGCTGTTGATGATTTATAAGGATTTTTAAAGGAAAACTTCTCCTCTTAAAACGGGCGTTTGGTTAAATGGTAAATCACGATGATCATACCTAAGAGCAGACAGTTAAAAACATTATTGAGAATTCTAAAAGATACATAACTTGTAATATACGTACATGATTGGATCTTCTGGTAAAACTTTATTATTGTAAAATAATATTGATTTAATATTAAAATAATTTTGATCGTAAAGGTTGGCAAATATAAGCGAGAGTTCAGTCATTGACTTTACTTTAAACTAAAAGTATTTGTCGTTAAACACGAAAATAAGTGCAGTTATGTTAACCGACATTTAATGTCATTACAGAGTTAAGGCTTTTTTAAAGAAAATATTTTATGCTTATTGCTTATACTCATATATCTAGAATATCTGAATGATTCAGTGAGTTTAGTCAATATGCAAGTAATCACACCCTAGAAATTTATTATTCCCAATAGCACTCAATGATTTATGGAAGTGAAATTAAAGATCACCTTTTTACCTTGACACCATGCATGCAATAATATTATGGTTTGTATGCAATTTGGGTTAGGTATTCGTTTTCTTTTGAATTATTTATTTATTTTTATACAAAACATAAAAAATAATATTATTTTAAATATTCCGCTTTTTGGAAACTATCAAATTCAAATTGACGGCAGATATTTCTGAAAATTGTTTGCCTTCAAGCAGTGAAGTTTGGTGCAATAATAAAAAATTCTCATTTTGAAATGATTCGGGCGAATTTACCAAAATACAATAACAGCAACTGCAGTAGCAATAAACGAATGACCATTTTAAAATAATCAGACGCCGCTAACAATGATAATCACCCTCGACGGAATGATCTTCCATCGCTCGTTCTAAAAACAAACAGATTTTCGTACGCAGTAACCAAATTGACTCCTAGCCTCCACTATATAGGAACCGATCGCAATTTACAAAATGGCAAAATTACAGCAAGTTTTCGGAGGCAATGTGCATTAGTCTAGGATGGATTCCTTGATGGAAGTTTTATTTCTCTATTTCCGGACATGAATGGAAAAAGGCTTTTTTATATTTTTTTTGTCTAAGTTAAATAGCACTTTCTCACTAGTCTCTCAAGCCTTTGTAGTTTGGCCATTCATTAAAAATCGTAAACGTCAAGTGTAAAATTGAAGGTGTAAACAAAGCTTGAGGAAAATCTTTCAAAAGATCGATGATTATTCTCTAGATATTATGACGATTAAGAAAAGGACGGATGCCTCAGCGTTGAAGTCAATTCTAAAATGTTCGCAGTTCCAGGAACAATGTTGTTGGACGGATGGAATTATCTTTTGGTAGTCGCATCATCTAGCGAGGATCAATATCTAGATATAAACGTAGGCGCAGCGAGGTGAATGCCGTAGATACTAAAGCCAGACGCGATACTCGGTTGTTTAGATGAGGCGGATTTTGTGTTGTTGGATTTTCTTACATTTTCGTATTTTTTCTATTTTCTTAATTTTATTACGCTGAGGTGATCGTTAGCGGAGGATCTGTTGAGCACATGTTCATGAGCTCGGTTTTCTTTCTTAAGTTGAGTTTTGTTTTCACGTCATGAAGTAAGTTGTTTAGAAAATTGGGTCCAGATTTAATAATCCTTTGGAGCTGAGTGTGTTCTATAATTACGAGGCTGGGCTCGGATATTTTTTATGAAAGAGATTATGAAAATAAGCCGAGATAAATTGATCGGCAATAATATGAATAAGATCAACTAAATATAAAATATAAAAAGGCATGTAAAAATATTATTTATTTGAAAATAACTTATTTTTTAATTGAAACTGATTTTAACTGAAATATTTTTATTTGTTTAAATAAATTTAACTTGTTAGTAATTCCTCTAGAAGGGTTTGTTTTTGATAAGAGTTTTTATCGTTTTAGTATTATATAAAAAACAACGATTTAATTTAATTTAACAATAGGAAAAAAAGGCAACTTTAAATTCTTACTGTTGAAATAAAAAAATTTGTGAGATGATGCTTTGCAACTACCTACAATACTAGAAAAATTATTTAATTTATGATAGTGCAATTAGATTTTATGTTTAACTAGCTGGAGCCCGGTGCGCCTCGCTGCACCCATCATAGCGAAATAAAAGATGTAAAAAATATTTGGACAACGAAGATTTCTCATCCACGTAGCGCCAAATGACTCAGGTGGAGCCATTGCCGTTGGAACAATATATCCCAGGTGCTTCTTTTTGAAATTTTAAAGCATGACAATATTGGCACAATTTATCTATTGGACCAGACCAGTCACATCATTGTGGTGCATGCTGTAATAGTGATATTTATTGTAATTGAATGCTTTCATCATAAAATCAGACTGTTCTTCAAGCTTAAATAACGTCGGTCCACCAGGGGCGGATCCACAGTGGGGGCGATTGGGCGATCGCCCCCCCTAAAATAAAAAAAATTAAAGTTTTTTTATGAGAAATATACCTAGTAGTAAAATTTTCAACTTTATATATGAATTTTAAATGAAATTAATAACTAGAATTTTTACTTTTATTTATTATAAATTTAATAATCAAACTTATAAAATAAATTTATAGAACAAAATCGATCCTATGTTTTCTAGTATTGGCGTATCTATCAATAACACTATCTGTATTAATTTGTATATTCCAAAAGCGAAAGTTTTCTGCGAATTGTTTTCTTTTAAGGTGATGGAGCAATTCAAGTGATTCACGAACATGCATAAAAATGGTTTTTCAAAACATTATAGATAAATGTGCATTTACAGCCTCAACCTCTTTCTCATTTCACTCAGATTTCATTTTATTTCTTAGACATATCCCGAAGTAGAAGCATTCAAACAGTGTACTTAAATAAATATTCACAAGTTCATTGACATATAAACATTACAAATAATAAATATCCTTAAAAATTTTTATTACTCAGATCGCCCCCCCTAAAAAACTTTTCTGGATCCGCCCTTGCGGTCCACGGACATTAACTAATAGCAAACGTTAATAAAAACATTCATCGTTGGTGGGATGCACTGTATAAACCCGTCTCGTGGCATTTCAGAGCAAAGCAAAGTTCTTGCATATTCATCAGCTTCGCATATCGTGAAGAAACTTGTCAATGTGGTGGATGGCGGAGTTGTAAAATATACACGTTGGCCATTTTCGAGATGAACCACAGTTGGATATCTTTTATGAATTCCAAATAAAAAAATGCACCATACCGCTCCATTACTGCTAACATAACGTCCCATTTGATATTGTGTTATTTCGTCGATCATGCAACACCAAAAACAGCCATGTCACTCCCTTTCGTGATCGTGACATACATCTTTGCAAATGTATTTCATTGATTTGACGGAACTGCAAAAGTCAACTTTTATTTGAGCATTGAACTTCTTAGATTGTCGATTACCTTCCATGTTATCTATTTGCCCGTTGACTTCAGTCGATCGACGACGATAAAACGGGTAGCCACCGTTCCCTATTACAGTTTCAGAAATCAATGCTCAGGGATACCCCATTACCACATTTCCCATCTATCATGGTGAGTTGGGGTTTAATGTTCCATATGGCCCAAGAATCATGTTTTTTGTTATCACTTCAAACAATCATGGAGCAGTAGTTTCATCAGGAATTTCTGCCGAAATAACATCATCGATTTCATTTGGTCTTATTTTATCAACCAACCAGATTAGAATGTGGGCATGTGGCAGTCCACGATTCTGCAACTCAACTGAGCACGTACATGCAGCAACGTTCCATGATTTTTTTATATTCATATATTCTGTTATGTCGTGACGATCCATTGGCAATTGAATAATAGAGATTCAATCTCCTCCCATTGTGGATTGCAAGTAAAAGTTATGAACAAATCTGGGCGACCCTATTGACGGACTTCAAGCCACCCAAACAAGGCCGTAGGACCCAAGACTTGCAGTAGAAAGCGAAGCTGCTCCTCTATACGGGACCACATTGAACCTATACATGTATGCCAGAATCAGCCTGACTAAAACTTCAGGTAAATTTCCTTGATAAGGCAAAGTGTGTGCTATAAAAGGCCTTCTATTTGTTTTGAAATAAGTATTGGTCTAACCAAAGTTTAAGACCAGCGAATATGAAAGCTTCAATTGTGCAAAATCAAGTTTGACTCTAAAGAGATCTTGCAGCAATGTTCCCTCTAATTTTTTCGCTTACTCCGCGGTACAAAGTATATGGGAGCAAAAATATTCAAAACTTATGTAAAAGTGGGCGAGGGGGGGGTGTATGTATTTGAAGTCAATTTTTTTTAATAAATATTCTTGAAAATTGATTTTGACATTATAGTTCATATATGTATTTGTTTATACGGGTGCGCCATCTAGACCTTCAGTATTTTAACATTGAATAATTCTGACATTTTTAAGCTGATTTTGACAAATGAGCAACATTTATTTAGGATATTCTCTACCATTTATTTCAAATCAGTTTTTGAATACGCACGAAATTCTGTATATAAAATTCACACAACAAGGAACTGCCCTCACTTAACATAAAGCAAACTAAGCAGATTTTACTTTTGTGGTGAAATTTGGAATTTTTCCATTTAGGTTTAATTCTTTTATAAATGAAATAAAAAAATGGTGAACAAGCCCATTGTGCTCAGATTACAAAACGAAAAATTACTCGCTCAGCTTAGAGGGAACATTGCCTTGCAGTTGATTGTGCTACTGTCTTGTAAAGTCATTCATTCCAATTTATACTGTTAACAGATAATCCTATCGTTTGATCATTAGGATAGGCGTTTTCTTCCGTCATTATAATGCCAGACCAAACATATATTTGACGACTTGGCAAAAGTTGACTGAGTTTTGTTACCAAGCTCTGATACCTCTGATGTATGTAGGTACTGCAGAATTTCTTTAATAGTGTAAAGCTGATTTCAAATAAAGTCAATGAAGATCATTTGTATCAATTTCACGTCAACGTTTCAAATGTTCTATGAAATAATAACTTTACCATATAAAGGAGAAAATTCGTTAGTCTAGCCCAGTTTTCGTGACAAACTTATTAGTCAACACTTAACAGAGCCAAACATCTTTTAACTTTAAGCTATGTAGGTTATTAACTTAAGTAGGGTACCTACTCCTAAGCTGGCCCTTGCTAAACAAAATCATATTGGTTGAGTTCGATCCCTTTCAACTCTCCCATCCACGTTTATTTTGTATACTTTTTTTATGTGCAAAAATCTGCCTTTCGAAAACATTTTTGTATTACTGCCATGTCGTTTATTTAAGGCCATAGTGCAGTGTCTAGTACTAGGTAAGCTTGATTTGAAGGATAGAAGAGAATAGGATAGGTTGGGGGTTTGGCCGGTTACACAATCAACGGGGCGGGAAGCCGTTTTGTTGCACTGTTACGCCTGTCTATTTGTTTCGTTTAGATATCTCTTTTGGTTCGTTCTCTTTAACAAATTTTGCTCCTTGCGGGTTGACAGCGAGTGCATGTGGCCTGCGTACCGTGCCAGAATGGCAATTTCACCTACGCATCCGCGATCCGTCCGCTACCTCTTGAAAATAGATTCGTCAAGGCCGAAAACAGACTTCTGCGCATGGGCTACGAAGTTTTAATCGCACCGTACGTGTGCGCTCTCACCTGTTATTTTGTGGAAGAGCCACACTCAAGGGCTAAAGAGACGCATACGCATACCGCGGGTTGTCGACCGAAACGTTTTTGATTTAGTAAAAAATCAACTGCAATATGAAAAAAATCAGCCTATTATTAATTAATCTATTTCGTGGTATAATAGTTTGTTAAAGCCAAACTGAGGCAACTAGAAATTCTGTCGAATAATGTTTTTAGAGGATACATATGTACATATATGAATTCCTCAATGAAATTCAATACTATGTAAAGAAGGATACCCGCTTTAATTTATTCTTTTGTTAATTCGTTTTCCCTCTCCTACTTAAGTAACAATAAAGCCAAAATCTCCATCTAAAACGATTTCTTTGAAACTATAATGATTTTGAAATAGACTTTCACTTTTACCCACAAAATGTCACATAATCATAACGTATGCACTTTTCATGTTCTTGAGAAGACTAAGTGGTTGGGAAGTACAATTTTATGCAAAGTACATGCCCTCAAGGCACTCGTCGCTAATAAGCCCCTCTTGTAAGTTGCTCACGTGTAAAAGCATATGCAGAACGTCAGCCCACAGAGCCCTCAGAAACTTACCGAGGACAGCCGCTATCCACCAGCTAAGGATAATGCTTAGATAACTTCCGTTTGAGTAACCGCACATCTTACCGCCCATACACGTTTTTCATTCACTAAGCTCGCATCTCAGCAAAAGTATACACTGTGTCTTTACAAAGTCCATAAAAGTTGCATTGTCCTTGAATACAATGGAAGTGAAATGAGTGAACAATACACCAATTACCCTCAAATTACGTATAATCACCCCTACGGTTAAGTCAAGTGAAGTAGGAAGTCCGATTGCACCTTCGGAATTTCGTCCTTGCAGATTCCTTCTCCTGTATGCCCAACTCCCGCCGATGCTATACTTTCCGACGTAATTGCCCGACTCGCGGGTGGTGGTGGTAATTTTAGGGCCACTAATTTGCTGTCTATTGATCTTGGCTCTCGTTAGAGCATTTTCTCCGGATGTTGTGGGCGATTTATTTTTGTGAGAAGCTTCAATGGATCTGGTTCTTGTGGCCAGAATTTAGACGTCAAATCACTTGGCCTCTTGCTTGATTGACCATTAAAACGTTTAATTGGTTTTTTTCCGTGGACCGTGTCGTTACTAAGTCAGGGTGTTTATTTATTTTGCAACATTGAATTTAATTTTCGTGTACTGTTCTTAGAAATTAAATGAATACCCATCGTTGACGTAACATAATTGAGAATAGAAAGAAGGAAGACAATTTTAAAGAAAATTTCCAATGCCCAAGAAACCTTTTTCCGCAAAAGGTATTATTAACAGGCGAGAAAATTGGGCTAAAAAATTGTCCTAAAGAACTCTGTAAGGACACCTTAAGAAGAAGTTCAAAAGGTTCTACAATGCTGAAAATTACCGCACGCCCCTTTTTTTATCATTGACATTCGTAAATTACGGAAGCACAAAATTGGATAAAAATTGAGGGGTGTTTCTCGAATACGAAATTAATAGTTGAATTGGAATATTTTTCTACAGCAATAAATTTATCACTGTCATTTTTACTGTTGTAATATTTGTTAGGATCAAAAATCTAAAGGTGGGTTTCAATAAATTAACGTAACCTTTTACTAAGCTAATCTTCGTATAAAATAATTCCAGCTCAACTATGAATATTGTATAACGTCTGCAATTTAGTGGCCATTCAATTACACTTTTCTTGAAAGTAAAGGAAAAGAGCCAATTTTCCATTTTTCTGTTCATCCCTCTTGTTAAACAGGTAACCATCATCAGAAGAAAAGGGGCAATTTCTTAAGAAGGCCAATCAAGAACGTGCAAGGACAGTTAAATGGCTTGGCTAACGTTGGTTAGAGCCAAAAGACAAAATTCAAGAGCGTAGGGAGTGAGGTAGTGTGTGGCGTTGGAATGATGAACGATGTTACCAAGAACGTTTTAGTAAAATTGAAAGGCAGCTTGATTGTTACAGAATCAATTTAAAGTAATGCCTTTAAGATAAAAGTGCGTATTTGCTGAAATGTCAATTATACATTTAGTTGGGGGACTACTTTTTAAAGATAGTAGGTATATAAAATATGACACAATTCCATCTTTACTGAAACTTTCTTTTCCGTACTAAATTTTCGTGGGAGTATTGCATGTCGTATTGCCATAGAAGCAAAACATAATTTGTCAATTGAATATTGGTCGAACTTGTTCTTAAATGGCGCTACGGTTTCTGTAGGACTCGGGGCTGTTGAAGTTTTTTTCCAGTCGTCACTAGGTCTTGCACTGAACTGGTATAGGAAACCTGAAAGTATAGGAGCAGTCTGAAGGGTGATAAAGGAGATCATTATCATTTGATAGTATTTAAAAAATGTTCCGACCTTAATAGAAGAACACGCTTCACGTGTAAATATCGTTTTCGACAATAATTCAATAATAAGGACTCTGAACTTACTGAAAAGAATCAAATGCGAAATGAAAATTATACCATTACTTTTCCAAAACAAGTAATATCAGATGACTTAACAAAAAAACTATGTAACATACAATTCAAAATAAATATTGTAAAATTGTTAGTTAAACCCTGGAGCCTAAAGGGGTAATTTATGGCGGCAGCCTCGAACAAGGAGCAAGTTTGGCGGCAATTGAATACAATGGAAGTGAAATGAGTGAACAATACATCAATTACCCTCAAATTACTTATAATCACCCCTACGGTTAAGTCAAGTGAAGTAGGAAGTCCGATTGCTGAAAGTGTACCGTTTTGTAATCGTGCTCTTGAAAGTCTTTATGTACATTTATAGTAGTGCACTTGGAGTAACTTTAGATCCAGCCTGTCATATTCAGGTACCGAGTAAGATCTCCTGCCCTAAGCTTTGAAACCTCTCCCACCCGACTAGCATTTTGAGGAAGTGCAGATAGGTCCCCTATGAGCCTAGCCCTACAAGGTGAATCTAACGCTTTGTTTCATCTCGAGTGGAAAATAGAGGCTAAACAATTTGAGAATTTCGCCGTGGATATACGAGTAATAACTGCGGCGGTGTCGAAAGCGTTATATTTTTAAACCCGAGGGTCGTTTTTCCAAGCGGTCGCCCCACTGAGTACTAATCCCGTCCAATGCTGCTTGACTTCCGCAATCGAACGAGAACCGGTTTATTGAGTATGCTAAATGACAACTTTCACGGCCATCAACATAATCGCCTGAAATATGAAGTAAGGCAACAACAAAAACTAAAGCTTCGTATGAGTAAAAATAAAGCTTAAGCTTCGAGCTTTTTAAAAGGCTTTCAGAATTCGTAAGGCAGATATGGGGATTGCGCCATTTCATTTATGATGAGGTTTGCCTCATAGGACCCTTCCAATGGTTATTCCTAAACGAGTTCCAAGACTCTTGCTCCCGAGCAATGGTCCCTCGTATAGGATTAGCCTATGAGACACTGATAGGGCGTACCTCACCTCAGTATCGCAGATTTTTCCTTGTGTGGTGCTCATGAGGAATCTAATGGGAAATTCCTCTTTCGGCATACCGCTTATTTGTCACAGGGGTCCGCATAGGGAACCTACGGGGAAGTCCCTCTTTCGGCATGCCCCCTTTAAATGCTAGTCGGGCATGTTTTGTAAGAAGAGTCTTCGAAATGCAAAATGTCTGATCTTAGAACCAGAACCAGACAACTGCAAAGAAAATTTTTGATTGTCTCTCTGGCTTTCTCCTTCGCACAGATACGGCAGTTGGTTTAAAATGTGAGATTCGCAAAATCAAGTTCCCGATTGGGCAATGTCCTGTCATTATCGACAAGTTTCAGGTTGTCTTTCTAGTATTAGGACATGATGTGAAACCTGTATCTTGCTATTGAATGAAAGTACATGATTATATCTCTCCAAGTTACACACAGCGGCTTTTTTCCGTTCTCCACTGGAGTGTCTACAAGATTTGCTTCGAGTGTGGCCAATTTATCTGCCTTATCGTTGCCTTCGATATTCCTGAGCCCTGGTACCCACTTACAAACGAGCCAGTACTTTCTAGCCAAGACAGAGAGCTCCTTTTGACAGATTTTGACCAGTTTGAACGTTATATAGTCCGGGGCTAGTACCATGATAGCAGTTAACAGTATTACCCTGACTCCTGGACTTGGGTTTGTCTATATTGCTAGGAACTTTTTGAAGGTTGCCAGCAGTTCCAACTGGAAAACAGTGGAAGAATTATGGAAGCGATTATACACTGTAAAAAAAATATGTAAATTTACAGTGCAAATGTACAGTAAAATTACAAATCGCGATATGAAATACTAATTTACAATTGTTGTAATTTTACTATAAATTTTGAAATTTCACATAAAGAAATTGAAAATCTCCAATACTGCATGACGTAAATGTTGATTACATGAATGTGACCTATATTTTGCACAATGTTGTGTATTTTTCTTAATCGTTTATGTAGGAAAATTACAATATTTCTTAGTATTATTTATCAATGTTATGTACTGAACTTTGTACTGCAATTTTACAGTAAGAGGCGTAATTTTAGATCTTATATTTTCAGTAAAATTACAAATTGTTCATTGGAATGTACGGTTTAAATTTTCCTTCTCATAGATATAATTCACAGGTAACAATGGAATACTAAGCATATATACCCGATCGTTCTTAAGTTAAAGTCAGACCTTTGACTTTGGTCAGGGTCTGGGCACGAGCAGTTCTTGTAACAGCCAAGAAATGTTAATTTTTTATGCTTAGGGCCGATTCACAATTAAAGCTTCAGCTGCAAGCTTCAAGCTTCAAAAATTAGATTAAAAGGGTTTGTACAATGAATCACTTTCACAGCTTCAAGCTGCAGTGCTCAAATAAAGCAAAACTCAACTGAAGGTTGTAGTTTGAAGCTTGCAGCTTGAAGCTTTCATTGCGAATCGGTCCTTGCATGGTCAACAAAATGCTATTTTTATGTATAGGGAGAGGGCATACACAAAAGTTTTGGAAATTTACAAAACTATGAAGAAAGCTCCAATACTGATTGTATTTTTACATCCCACAAATAATTTATATTTACTACACAGTTGGTAAAAATACGTAAAGTAGAATTGGAATATTCCTAATAATATATATGGCAAATTTACAAAACTGCTTGTGAATAAAACTTCCAGTATTTTTTTGTAAAATTACCTCAGAAATTTTTTAGTGTATAGTTTTGGAAGTTAAATGAGCCACGTCAACATAACGTTTATACCCAAGCCAGGGCGTTCGGATTACACCTCGGCTAAGGCTTTCAGGCCGATAAGTCTGTCGTTTTTTGCCTTGAAGACAATGGAGAAAAAGGGTGATAAGGGAAACTTATCTTCAACGCCAACCACTAAGCTCCCATCAGCATGCATACCAGGCGGGCAAGTCCACTGAGATAGCACTGCACAATCTGGTGCTCAGGCTGGAAGGCGCAGCACTAAACAAAGGAGTTGCGCTGGCGGCCTTCCTCGATATCGAAGGAGCCTTCGACAATACATCATTTGATACTATAGCTAGGGCTCTAAGGAGACGAAGTCTAAGTATCACTTCCTGCGACTGGATCGACGCTATGCTGAGAACGCGCAAACTAATGATTTCTCATGTTGAGGGGTCTCTGGAGGGCCCTATACCAAAAGGTTGTCTGCTTGCTTGCTGAAAAGGGCCCTAGTCGATCGGACTTTGATGAAACATACTGAACGCTGGAGGGCCGTGCCTGGACTGACCGACTCTAAGCGGTTCCTTCCTGGGCCGTCTCCTAACACGGCCGAAGAATTGTTGTTTTTTTTTATGTGTAAGACTAGAGCTCAGGGAAAGCCCTTTGTACTATCGACAAGCTATTTTCTTCGTATAGAGTGCAATGTCGAACAGCAAGCTTAGTCGATAAATAGTGAAGGGGAATAGAGAAGTAGGAAGGAACTGCCACAACCACCTAACCCCGACCATTTCTATCGCGACTCTGGCATAGGGGCAATGAGAAACAACTCGCTGGAGTGTTATGCCTCCTGAAACGAGTTGAATCCCATTAACCAACCGATGACAAGCGCTTGGTAGAGCGGGGCAGTGCTAGCGGAAGGCTATGACAGGAGGAATGTTAAGAGGGAAGAAGAAAGAAGGTGGGAAAGGCGAAGGACCGTGGGGATCTGCCGGGATTCGAACCCGAGACCTCTGGGATAGTAGCCAGGCGCCTTACTCCCTAGACTACGGAGGCTTGATTACAGGACACTGCGCCCTAAATTACCACTTATGGAGGATAGGAAAGGCGGAGGACTCTATCTCCTCCTCGCTGTAGCCTCATAACCATGTGCTCCACTGTTTCGGGAGCTGCTCTGCAGAACTGACAGCTACAATCAACTACCAGCCCTATTCTGCTTAGATAATAATTAAGCGAACAGTGAGTCTTTGTCCAGCTATGACGAAATAGCTCATCGACCAATTGCTGACGGCCGATCTTTCGTGGCAGCTGCCTAAACTGTAGAAAGATTCCGGACCAACAAGTTACGAGCTTGGCGGTACCCTAGCCAGGCCATCGCCAATTGACATCCTTTAAATCGTAATTATAGATTTCCCAGTCTTTAAGAAATAACGTTCGTTATGAAGCAAACTATAATTTATTATCATTTTGTTCAATTTCGAAAGGAAACATATCATTCCTACTTTGAGAAATTGTAATTTTTACTAGTACATTGTATAGAAACAATGCACCATTTGCTTCTTAATCCCACTTCTTTCTCCTAATCCCAAGCTGATAAAATGTACTTTATTGCAGTAATCCTTCTAGTTCTAGCGGTATACGAGTATTTGTTTGAAAATAGCTACTTAAAAAAATTATTTCATAATTATGTCTAACAAGTCGCAACGATTTATGTGTGTACTACAAACAAAAGGAAATCAACTAGCAGCGGCTCCCGACGGTGCTCCTACTGTAAACTCGTGCCTCCAAAGTAAACAAATCCGCGTTGAGGGCAAAAAGACGCCCAAAAACGGCTAAATTGACGGTTCGAGTTGAAAGATGTTATTTGGATGGATCTTCTCCAAACAAGTAGAGGCTTTGCAACAATAAACATCGGCGGATATTAACTCCGGATTGCTGGAGAGTCCCCGAATGGGGGATTGATGGAGCGTTAAGTTTATGTAAAGGGCTTGTTAAAGGGCGGCATAAAATGTAAATTTATGAACTCGAACAGGATGAACTCGTGCTTAATAAAGGGTTTAATAGTTTCAAAGATTTCACGTCGTCGGGTAACAGCGCGCAGAGCGTACACGAGCTTTTTTTTGGTATTATTTTGAAAAATTTATGAAATTGTCGCGGAATATTTTTTTTTACCTCGAAATTCCAGAAACCACCTCGGACTTTTACAGCCAATCCATCCTATTAATTCAACAAGTGTTGGTCTAGGGAAACGATGAAGATAAAAGCAACAAATTAGCCTAGATGCTCGTGTGCCAGATGTTGACATGACGAGGAGGCGAAAATGATTTTATGAAGTCGTCGATTTGTCGTTTAGGGATTACTAAGTAAACATCGAAGCCAGTGTCCAACATGTGTGCACGCGCTACTATAAGGATCTCAAGACGTAAATGGGCTCCCAACTCGGCGTTTTCTCAATTTTTTCGGTTTTCTTAAATTTTTTCTTTCTTTATTTTTTCCTTTCTTAATTTCATTCCTCTTAAGATCGTTTGATTTTGATCTGATCGTTTACCACCGTAAATACCACTAGTAGTAAATATTTAATGTGTTTCTGCCTAAACAGAGTGTGGCAATCATGTTTTTTTTGTATTTTCTCTTGAGATCTTGTGTGGCGCGTTCTTTTGATTGCTTTAAGCTGCGGTTGGTAGAATTTCGATTTTTATGCAGTAAATAAAGGAAGTAGTGTTGGCTTTTAAATTAATCAAAAAGTTTTTATGATAGATCAGAATTTGGCACTTTTTTGGGCCTCGTTCAATTTTGTTGTTAATCATTGCACCTATAAATTCTATTCGCATTTTTGATCAAAATATGTTGTGTTATTTGTTCAGCGAGCAAGAATAATTTAGGCTTAACAATTATGTATTAGAAATGTTTGGATCATGCAATTTGATTATCGTCATCAGGCGGAAAATAAATGAAATGTATGATATGAACTTTTCACAATTCCAAAAAATAATTGCAATAATAAAAAGCGGACCAAGTAGTCTAGCCTTATAGTCCGGGGAAATTAGCATTTTGAGGAGACAAAATTCCAAAATGGCTGAAAATTGGACCACAGCTTCGGAATCACCAAAAAACCAACAGGGCCGCCGGAGATATCACTTTTTGGCAAAAAAATCACTTAAAAACTGGTTTTTTCGAAAAAAAATTTTGATCAGTCAATACGAAACGTTATTGCCTACAAAAAAGGCCTGTGTCATTTTTGAGAAAACCTAACCCTTTCGAAGTTATTCAAGGTCAAAGTTTCCAAGAATCACATTTCGGACTTTGAATAATTCGGAAAGGTCAAGGTTTTCTAAAAAAATTCAAGAGGGGTATTTTGTAAGCAATAATGTTTTGTATTGACTGATCAAAATTTTTTTTCGAAAAAACCACTTTTCGAGTGATTTTTTGCCAAAAAGTGATATCTCCGGCGGCCATGTTGTTTTTTTTGTGATTCCGAAATTGTTTTCTTAGAAAGTCCCAAGGAAGCTGTGGTCCAATTTTCAGCCATTTTGGAATTTTTTCTCCTTTCGTGCGTTTTTTTTTTGCTAATTTCCCCGGACTATTACATATAAAAAGCTTAATAAAGTCGATTGATGAATTGTTTCGAAGTTAAACTTTATTTGTAATCAATAAATCAACAATTTTTTTTATTGTACAAACAAAATTGCAACTGCAAATGATAGTAACAACGGTGTAAAGCACCAGATTGTAGGAGCTCTAGAGTCAGGCCCGCCACAATCGGGGGCAAGTGGGTCGAAATTCCCCAGGCGTCAGGTCAGAGGGGGCCCAAAAATAGATTGAAATCCAAAAAGTTATTTTGTTAGCTTAAATGGGGCCCAATAATATTTTAGCCCCAAGCAAGGTTATGTGGCGGGCCTGTCTACACTGCAAACCCAAGTGTGTGATATTAAAACGCATTTCGCGTGTAAAATCATGTAGTCACTTTTTACGCGTTTAAAATGTGTTATTTTTAATACGCGAAAAGTGTGTAAATTTAACACATAAAGCGCGTGTTTAAAACACACCAAATATGTATTGCTTTGAAGCTTTTGAGTGAAGCTTTTTCAGCGTCGCTTTGCGTAGAGTAAACTTAGAAAAATCGTCACAGCAAACTTAAAACTTTTGATGTAAGCGGCAACGACTTGTCTCGATGCCCTTCTGTTACCGACTGACTGTAAATGGAGGTCGTGAAGCTCTCTGGTCATTGAGTATTTACCCAGTGGGAAAAATTTGGAGCGCTGTTCAGGGGAGCTTACTTTGAGCGCTGTGAAATATGCTCCCGAGGGAGCATTACCGGAGCTTTCATAAATTTTATAGAACGAAGAAAATGCGCGATTATCTTGATGACCATAATGGGTGGCATTAGCATACTCAATGGACCGGCTCTCATTCGATACGAAAGACAAGCAGCTTTAAAAGTGGTTAGAATTTAGTTGGGGGCCTGCTTTGGTAAAATCACATTCGCGCTTGGAAAGGAAAAGGCAATATCAAAAGATAAACAAAATAAAAGCTTTTCTATACCCGCAGCACATATCCACAGGCGTCTATGAAAATTCTTTATTAAAAAGCTTTTTTACAATGCTCCTAGAACGCTTTTGAAAGAGCATAAAAACGTATGCTCCCTTGCAATGACATGCAATGTTAAAAGTATATGGAACTGGAGCGTAACGGGAGCGCTGTAAGCTTTTTAAGGAGTGCTCAAACAGCGCTATTGGAGCGCTCCATTTCCCGCTGGGTACATATATATCTATGTATATATATATATATATATATATATATATATATATATATATATATATATATATATATATATATATATATATATATATATATATATATATATATATATATATATATATATATATATATATATATATATATATATATATATATATATATATATATATATATATATATATATATATATATATATATATATATATATATATATATATATATATATATATATATATATATATATATATATATATATATATATATATATATATATATATATATATATATATATATATATATATATATATATATATATATATATATATATATATATATATATATATATATATATATATACCCAGCGGGAAAAATTGGGAGTGCTCCTCAGGGGAGCTAATTTTGAGCGCTCCCAAATATGGTCCCAAGGGAGCATTACTGGAGTTTTTAGAAATTTTATAGAAAGAATAAAACGGGCGATTATCTTGTTGACCATAAAATGTGACATTAGCATAGTCAATGGACCGGCTCTCGTTTTATATGGAGGACAAGCAGCTTTGGAAGTCGTTAGTATTTAGTTGGAGGCCTGCTTTGGTAAAACCACACTCGCGCTTGGAAAGGTAAAGGCAATTGCAAAAAATGAACAAAAATAAAAGCTTTTCGGCACCGGAGTTTATTCACATATCAGGCCTCCATGAATAGCTCTACTGTAGATATTTAAAAAAGCTCTATAATGCTCCTTTTTGTCTCCAACCAAATCGTTGCAGGAGTGCTCCTATAGGAGCTCAAAAGGAGTGCTGGCCTAGGCGGACATCTAATGTTAAAAAATATATGAAGAGGGAGCGGAAACGGAGCACTCCATGCCTCCATGGGAGTGCTCTTTCATTGGCTTTGGAGCACTCAATTTCCCGCTGGGTAAATAAAGAATTACAACTGTATAACTTTCCTTTAATTTATCCTCTCAGACGTGCTAATTTACTGAAGTGTGTGATATGACACATAATGTGTGCTTTTCACACGTTTAAGACGTAAAACGATAAAACATTACAATTTCTTTAGCGTGTAAAAAATATTATACGCTGAACGTGTGCGCTTTTTACACGTTTGCCTTTTTATCCGCATTATTTTAACACGGTTTATTCCTAAAACGCTTTATTTTAACACGATTGGCCGAATTTACACGCTTATGAAGTGTGTAGTGTGTTAAATTCACACGGAAAAAATATTCTGGGGTTGGCAGTGTAGAGTAGCTTACGCATGAAGTCTTTGGCAAGATCACGAAATGTGAAAAAAATATGGTTTGTATAATGTAGATATATTTATAATCCATTGGTATTTAAATTTATGCTGATAATAAAACCAGGGCTCAGGAGAAGATGAAATAAGTAAGCATAAGTAATTCTCCACAAACCGTTCTTAAAAATTGGTTCCGTTCGGTCCTCGTTGTCCTACTTTCATAGACTAGATAACACATTCATTTCCATTCGATTGTTTATAGTTCCAAATACAGAATCTCATTCGATGCATGCACTGGAATTCTTAAAATAAAAATGCAACAATTACACAGCCATGAATCGCGAACGCAGTGATTATTTCAGCTTCAAGTGACCGGAATAGACCTGTCATAAATCAGGCTATATTGGCAATTAACAATTTTAAGAACGATTTGAGAGCAATGAAAATTGCAATTTCGATTAATCGTAATGCTCACTGCAACGTTTAAGTGAGGCTATTCATATTTTATGCTCCTTCCCTGTTTTGTGATCGTGTAAACATTCGCTTCCATTAGGAGCTGAATTATAAATACTTTCGTCATTCCATATTTCAATTACATTCCTACTCAATGTTAAATGGGATGTGCACAACTTTACCATCGGAACAATTGTAGTAAATATTTGGATTTCCTATCAACTAGATTTAGTGACGTTTCCGAATGCAGAGATTTTTGGGGAGATTTTCACCGACATTGCAGGGTGGAGTAGCAATTACAAAAACTTTATGGTTTGCCGTGTGGAAAATATCTTTAGCGGGGATAATGAGTAACATTGAATATTTTGGTTTTGCCCTTTTACTAACAATTGGCATTCTAACATAAACTAAAACAAGCAGCATACGGGTGGCTAGAATGGCAGGTGTGCATGTGCTATTAAGTTGGTAAAAGTATGCATTTGATCCAAATATTAAAATAAAACCCCCGATAAAATTTCTAGGTCCTAAAAAATTTATTAATTTCATTTAATATCGATCAATACGAAAATGTTCCTTTGTTAACAATTTGGAATGTTAAATCAACAGAACAGAATCCGCCTCGGTAGACTAGGAGTTAAACCATCCCAAATTCTGGGATTCGATTCTTCGTCGCGTGATGGACCTCAGTCTTTCTCCTTCTTCCATCTGGATAAAGTTCCATCTTTTTTGCCTTCTTTTCAAATGCAATTCCTGGTCCATTGCACACGCTATTGCTATCGCCTGTGGGCATAAGTGACGAAACCATCCCTAGTTCGTTCGTCAAAGTTAATGCTCTGCTGTGGTACTATTGGAAGGGAGGGCATTGGCATTGGCATTCCTTCAATCCTTTCCGACTATAGCTTGCTGTTCGACATCGTTGTCTATGATACACTTTTTTTATGTGAAAGTCTAAGTTCAGGTGTCACCCTTTATACTACCAGTCCGTCATGTCGTGCAAGTCATGGTGCAATGTATATTGGAAAGCTCGAAGGTTGTAAAAAGGATACGATAGGCTAAGAGGAGTCTTTGGATCCATGAGGAATAGACGGTAAACCTCGCGTTTGAACTCTTGAATGTTGTATGATTTCTTTTCTTAAGCCACCAGCTGATCCAGAGATGTAAATCTCGCGAATACTGGGAGGCAGTCTCGTCAGAGTGTTATGCCGCCTGACTAAAGTCAATCGCGCTAACCAGCCGACTAAGGCTGACCCCCAACATTATACCAGACCACCTGGTTAACAAGGAGATGAACCGTCCGCTAGGTGAAGACCCCACCTAAACGGCGAGTTGCTTTTTTAGGGTTACTTTAAAGAGGCATTACTGGTTGAAAAACTGATAGATGCAAATGGTCAATCATCCTTTTAAAGTCAGTTTGTATACTTTACTCTAACTTAACTTTTTAGCCCAATCGCCAATGGTGTGTATAAAATGACAATGTTGTGAGAAAAGTTTTGATGATCAGAAGTATTATTTTTTCCAAAGAGAAGCGCTTAGTGATATTACACTGTTCGTATTCTTGTTAGTTCAAACACGTAATAAACCATTTTCATACATATATGTATAAGTCTAGAGGTTCATTTGGATTTCTACTTCCAATTGTTTGTGATATTGCGAAAATTAATACATCTTTCGTCCTCGGCCACGATTAATTAATTAGAAAACCGTAATTTATTGCAGCTATTCTGTTCGTCAAAAACCTTTATTTGTCTGGAGTAGCTCCTACGAAATATACGAGTATATGTATTTCTTGCTCAGAGCTTGATAAGTAAACTCAAGGCTCCTTAATAATTGATGTATAAGACTTCACATAATCTTAACGTGTCATCATACAATTTAAGTGGTCTTCTAGTTTGATCTGCATCGGGCAGATTATTACTAACAGAAACAAAACTGAAAAACATCAACATTTTTTATTTAGCACATTCCCACACTCAGTTATTATTAATAAAACTTAAAATCCTAAACTCAATCGCAATTCTTGCCCTTTGAGAGCCCTTTTATCCTGCTTGTTATAGGCAGGCAAAAGGTATGAGTTCGAGTGAGAGAAATATAAACACAAACTAGCGGTGCTCCGTAAAATCTACTATTCTCAAGGACTAATTCAGGGAGTGCAGGAGGAAGAGGCGTTTGAACCATTAGATGTTAAATGAGTTTGATGATGATGACTTACAACGCTGCCAAGGCAGCGTTGCAAGTGACCTGGAAGTCAGGTGAATATTTAATTCCAAAATCATGACACATATGTAGTTTTCAGTAATGGGTCGACCGGGGCGAGGGGTATAATTAATTTCAAAGTAAACAGATTTAAATCAAGCTAACCTCATACTGATGCTGTATTAACATTTCTTGTTTAAACTTACCGCCATCATTTAGAAACTATTCTTTTTAAAAATATTATATTACTTAAACTAAAAACATATTTTAAACCAATTTCTTCAATTATTGATAATGTATGTACTTAGAAAAACCCAAATTCTCCTGTGTAATGATCCATTTCACATCAAAGGCCACCTTACGTAGTTTCTTCTATGGAAATACAATATAGCATAACACATACATATGCTTTCGTAGGTTTATTTGATACTTAACTTGAATCCTGAAGACAGACGCTTAAAACGAATTTTTTCTCCAAAGGACGATCTACTGTCATCCAGTGGCGGACTAAGCCCGTCAGAGGCCCGGGGCGGCAAAGCTGAATGAGGCCCTCAGTCTAAGAAGTCGATGTAATTTTAGAAGCCTTTTATTCAGTTGCCATTTGTATGGACAAGTGTGTGTATATGTTTATTTCCCAGTAGGAAAAGCATTTAATTACCCATCGATTCCGAAAGTCGTACTAAAGGCACGTGTCCACTATAGAGTTTTTTTCGGTAGAATGTAGAGCGTAGAGTGTAGAGCTCTACCTGTAGTAAGTACTCTACAGCGCTTCTCTACCACTCCACCGCCCGTAGAGTTGATCTAGAGAAATTTTGAGTAGAGATCTACCACGAGCTCTACAGACTGAGTACACTGCAGATGCGTTTTTCTCTACTGTAGAGTCGTATGGTAGAGCGCGCAACTGCGGCCATCAACTTTTGCATCTCATTTCATTTCTCAGTTATTCAGAGATGCGTACGTACATATATTGTGTAAAAAATTTAAAGGAAATTAATAGAAATCAAAAAAATAATAAAATGAGTTTTCCCCAAAAGAAGGGAAAAGAAGGAAAGGAAATGTTGAGAGCGAGATTGGATTGCGAAAAGAAAACAAAACGCTGGAATGTACCGAGAACTATGGAATGAGCTCACGGAAGAAGATACATCTTCATACCAAAATTTTCTGCGTATGTCGTATTCGAATTTCGTTGTTATTTAACACGCCGATGCAGTGCCGCGGCTGGCATATGTGCTGGGTGTGCAACTGCACAGGGTCCCGCGTGTTTGGGGCACCGCGAGCGAAGCGAGCAAAACATTTTTTGGCAATAAAAATCATTTGAATTCTTTATTTGCATTTTTACTTCAATGAATGGGTCATACAAATCAGCATATGGGTCATATCAGACGAACTCGCATCACACTAAATATTACATGGGGCCCATTTTCCATAATTCTGTCGCGTGGACGGGTCTTTATGACAGAAAATTTTTTTGGAGACTCTGGGGCCCCTCGCTTAATTTTTCCACAGGGCCCCCAATTGTCTGGCCGCGGCACTGTGCCTATGTACAACAATTCGAAGCGCAGTCGAAACGCAAATAAGAATGAATACTGTAGAGAGAAAAACTCTATCAAACATGCTTGTTAGAGCGTAGAGCAGATGTAGAGCTCTACCAAACACAAAAAAATTGCGTATACACTTTATAGTGTAGAGTGCAGAGCGCGTGGAGTGGGTGTAGAGAGCATGTGTAGAGCTCTAGACGGTGTATACACTTCTCTATGCATCTCTACGCGAGAGTTTTCTCTAGCTCTACGCAAAAAACTCTATAGTGGACACTAGGCTTAAGTTTACAAAAACTCCTCTTGCATGATGCAACCGAGATGAAAATGGTCAAGAAGTATTGAAGTATATGTAAGCGATGTAGAGGGTAACGATTCAGTAAAGACCCATTTTAATAATTACATGCTGTACTTATTTGTGTCTACGGGAACATTGTACGCGACCTCCGACTCCAAAGTACCACTTAGGTAGGCACTGCCCTTATTTTAAAAGCCTTGTTTAGGATTTGATCAAGGGAACTTGTAGACATTTGGAGGCCCCAGGAACCAGAGGCCCGGGGCGGACCGCCCCTCCGCCCCCCCCCCTTAGTCCGCCACTGCTGTCATCCTATCAACTTAACAATGGTTATACCAGTATATCTCATTAGCTGCGTTTAGATGATCTAGAGATAGATGGTAAGAAGTATAAAAATGATAAGGAGAAAACGGACAGTATATTTACTCGCATGGTTTCGTGTCTCCTTACATATAAAAAATTTCGGTACATCTTTTTCACGCTCAATTATTCCTGGTAAATAAGTAAGGAAATCGACCAAAATGTAATAAAGATTTGTACCTATTTAGCAAATATTTACAGCCACTATTTTCCTGTTTTCACAAAACAACACCATCGGCATAAACACCAAAATGTACCACTATTTTTAGCACAGGCACTAAAAACATAATTCTTTATACTTGGCATATGTTCTAAAACACCAATGGCACATTATTTGCCAAGTATAAGCTGAAATTGGTTTAAATATTTACTAGAAAATAATCTAACATTCTCTAGGTTTGTGTATTGGGAAACATGTGATGTTACAATTATTTTCACGAAGGTAATTATATTAGATAAATTGTTTTCGTTAAATTTTTATTGCAGTTGAACAATAAAGGTAGTGATGAGAATTATTGTTCATAGTACAAAAATATTTGTATAGTTTTATTCAAAATAATAAATTGATTATTAGATGCTTCAGCTGTTGATTTCTGTTTATAGGCACAAGTTAGAGATTACAGGAAATTTATCTAGTGTACGATGGGTGGAAAATCGACATAATGTACTATGTACTATACCTTGAAAGCCTCTCGCACCTCTTTTTAGTGGACCAGATAATAAAGAAAACATTTATTATCCATTAATGTTTACAGTTGCGACAATTAAAAAATTTTAATTATATTTAATACGAAAGATTATGGCATGGTTTACAAATGTGTAAACTTAATTAGCAATAGGAACTTTTGAATGACATACGCTTACTTTTCATTCGTCTGAATATTCTATGAAGCAATAATTGAAATTTTTGTTAAGCCATTACATAATCTAATTTTTGATCTTAAAATGAAACTTTCAAGCCAAGAATCTGCAAAAAGCTCGTTTCGAGAAAAAAGCGTTCAAAGTTTTCAAAATACGTGAAACCGAAGCAAATAGTAACTGTTCAGTATGATAACTTTTAATTAAAAAGTGCAATCAGTCTGAAATTTTTTTTAAGGTTAAATATGAATATTTTTTTTCAAAAAATGCATACAAAGCCATTTTGACCTATAATGCATATAGGTCATTTGTCCTTTGTACGGCAGATATGCTAGTCAATAGTTACGACCATCAAACAGCTTGTTGCAACACCCATTACAATTTTATACGTAAAAATAATACGCCACCCATTAGGAGGTTTTTTGCCGGACCTAGTTTTCTCCACGAACTCAAGATTTGAAGTACTACACCATTTGGTCCAACATGTCGTCGCTTCCCACTTTCCCACTGACTGGGATATATTTCTTCAAGACACATGTCATAATCAACCGATTCTTCAGACAAACTGTCCTAGAGTTATTGTTCACTTCCTGGAGAACAATATGGCGATCCAGGGGCCTGATCATGGAGACTATACAAGGAGTTAAAACTACGTGTTGCCAATTTTCGTTTGATTAATGGTGGCGCTGCAGTCAAAAAACATGGCCGATTGTATTTATCCGGTTCATGTCCAAGTTCGTTTAATACTAATATATTTTATGTTTACCAGCTTACAGCTGTTTACCAGCTTCTAAATTCAATTTATATCAATGCGATTATTCGTAATTAATCATTTTTTTATGTTTCCAATGATTTTTTATTAATTTCATGTGGGGTACATCGGACAAAGGTGACATCTGTGGCCAAAAATGAACTAGAAGTTTAGTTTCTTCTACCCATCCATTTCCTGTCATTTTCCCCATAAGAGTTTTACCTCTTTGTATAGTCTCCATGGGCCTGATCATGGTTGGCGCTTGAAGTAAGAAATGGCGCGGCGACTGTAAAACGGCATCATAGTTCTCGAAAAAACTGACATTTTTCGGGAAAAACGCCTTCAGGCGTATCGCAGTTGGCGTTTTTAGAGACAAAGTTGCCTTTTTCACGACTGTCAAGTGAGTTTTCCAGGCGCTTGGTTTTGGTACGTGACAAAAATGCAGTCTGAGAACAGGTGTTTTTTTATCTATGGTATATTTTTTATATATTTATTTATAAATATTTTTTAAATAGATTGAATATATAAGGAAATTTTAAATTTTTTTAATTATGAGAAATGTTCAAAAATTTTCAAGCGTCAACCATGATAAGGTTTTGTCGAAAACTGTCATGTCGCTGCATTCGCCAACTAATGGTGCTGTTACACGAATGACACACTTGCCATTTTTTCTGTCATAATTTGTCATTATCGTCATACACGGTCATAATTTGTGTCATTATTTCTGTCATAAAAAATAAACAACAACAATGCCATTAATTATGACCAGAGATTATGACAATTGTCATTTTTTGTCATTCGTGTAACTGGGGCATAATGCCCCAGTTACACGAATGACATACTTGTCATTTTTTCTGTCATAATTTGTCATTATCATCATACACGGTCATAATTTGTGTCATTATTTCTGTCATAAAAAATAAACAACAACAATGCCATTAATTATGACCAGAGATTATGACAATTGTCATTTTTTGTCATTCGTGTAACTGGGGCATAAGATACGAAAAATTACAACGACAAAAGGCGCTGTCATTTTTTCGACTCGCCAACCATGATAGGGCCCATTTATTCGTCCGTGGAGTGAGAGCCATAAGCGCGTTACAATTCCTGTGTGTCTCAATCAATATTTATAATTTCCACAGTCTGTTTGAGTTGAAGCCTTCACGATACCCAAATTGTTAACACAATATAGATTTACACGTATAAGGATGGTCTTATCTTTACATATTTGCACCAATCAATCAAGTAATGAATTTCTGAAAAAAAATTTAAGAAGCAGAAGATGCTATATTTTGAAGATTATTTTTGGATGATTTTTTTTTATGTGGAAGACTAGAGCTCAAGGAAATCCCTTTCTACTGTCGACAATCTATTTTCTTCGTATAGACTGCAATGTCAAACAGCAAGCTCTAGTCGATAGATAGTGAAGGGGAAGAGAGAAGTAGGAAGGATGGAAATGAAATGCTGATTTGTTTAAAATGACTGACTTTGAGGAAAATCGAAAACATAGGTAGAGATGCACTGGATTGGAATCCGCCAAGCAATTGCTGCAACAAAGGGACAGACCAAAAAGTACTTGGAAAGATACGAGCATAAAGGGAGTGTGCACGAAACTTGGACGACACTTAAAAAAATAGTCTTGAACCTAATCCGATAGAAATTTATGGTTCGCCTACGTTCTCGCGATTAAATATGACTATATAGAAGATCACAAAAACAACTACTTACGCTGAGAGCACATGGACAAGAGTCCAGGTCCCCCGCCTGATGGGGGCGCGAAATACCGAAACCTAATGTTACGGTATTAACATAAATACAATGATAATAGAAGGCGACGCTGCTGATTGGATGAGGTCTCCTCTGTTTTGGAGCGTTTCTAAAAATGTGACGGAAATTTATTGACAGTTTTCTGCAATTTTTGCCGACAGACTGCTAGTCATGGAGACTACAAAAGGAGTATAAACTCTTTTAGGGAAAATTACAGGAAATGGATGGGAAGAAGAAACTAAATTACTACTTCATTTTTGGCCACAGATGTCACCTTTGTCCGTTGTGCCCCACATGAAGTTAGCTGAATTTGACCCATTTTGACGATTCGTTCAAAATTAACTTAGTATAAATGGAATAATGCAAAAAAATTCATTGGAAATTAATAAAAATTCATTGGAAAATCCGAAAATTGATTAAATACGAATAATCGCATTGATATAAATCGATTTTTCAAATTAGGAGTAAACATAAAATATCTTAGTAAGTAACGAACTTGGCCATGAAGCGGATGAATACAATCGGCCATGTTTTTTGGGATACATTTGACTACAGCGCCCTCATTAATCAAACGGAAATTGACAACACGGAGTTTATACTCCTTGTATAGTCTCCATGCTGCTAGTATACGTACGTAAAGGCCATACGCAGTCAAATCGGATGTACATCGAAGTGCGGATGTACAACCAAAACTATCGATTGTGAGCCGGTGGGCCCATCGGTTTAATAAAAATGGTTGTACAGCATGGATGTACATCCAATTTGACCGTGTATGGGGGCCTTAAGATGTGACGTAAACAATTTAGTTAAAAAACAATTGGAAATATAACTTTCCTTCTTATGCAGCAGCTAGAAACTAGGGCTGGTGTTACTTCCAAATGTGGTATGCCATGTTGCAGAGGCAGATTTGGAACCATGAAAATACCAGGCTTACACCCTGCTAAAACCATGGTATTTAGTACAGACACATACATAGTTTACTCATTACCATGGTTTCAAAATTAGGTATCAGTCTGTCATAGGGTTGAGGCTCAACATAATAGCAAAATATTGACTGAATGTTTATATAAAAATTATGTTCTGAAGTCCACCTCTGAGAACAAATGGTCTGCACGCGCTGATGCATGCTGTTAACGTTTTGCGTAATGGTTGCAATCATATTTTTGAAGCTTTGACATTAATTGCTAGAAACACTAATCAACCAGGAGAAACGAAGCTCAAAACCTTGCCAAAAATTGGAGAAAGGAAAAATTAGAGACCATTCTCCTGTCGGAGATATGGAATAACCTTCTGGGAATTATCAATAAAAAAAAGCATAAGCTTACAGATTAATACTATAACAATGGATAACGTTGCAAACAGGCCTTTCTGAATCTCTTCCCGATTATTACTGAGTTTCCATGAGAGTTCAACCAGAGTTGAACCCGAGTTATACGTCATGAAAACAGACACAGTTAAGAGTTTTCGTTAAAGATTTTTAACTCTGCCCAACTCAACGAAAATAGGTAGGTTGACCTGAGTTCACGGACAAAATTAAAAACGGTGCACTGGCAAAGGTACAAAAAGTGAAAATGTCGCGGCTCGCTTGGACATCAGAAGAGACTTTATATTTAATAATACTTTTAAAGAAAAATCTATAATAAAATTAATTGATGGATTAAGATGGAGAAAGACGGAAGGCATAAATGGAAACGCATAGAGTAAGTCGTTAAGTTGAAGTGGCATTTTAACTCAACCACAACTCAACTCGACTCCCATGGAAACTATTTATATTGGGACATTGTACCTACATAGAAACTTCGATTAGTAGGAATCGGCACGCATTAATTCTTTGGAAGGACCATCATAGTTGAATGGCAAAGAAAATTTTTAGATAGAAACATTTCTTCCGAGATGTTAGATGCTCATTTAAAACGACGATCAAAATCATACAAGGAAGTTAACAAACGTTTTAGATTTCTCTCTCACGAGTGATATCGTTTAAAAATTGGAGTTTCAGGATAAAAATGAAGATTTTGAAGCTGCTAACATCAACGTAAGTCTAATTCTTTAAAGAATAATCCCATCACCCATATTTGTATAAAACTAACCACACAACCAGCAAAGTACATTTTGATGTTTTCAATCGTTTTTTTTTTGCTTTCTAAAAGGGCTCCCAAATATTGTGTTCCGCAGGGGCCCTTAGGCAAATACGTAGCATTTTTTCTGCTCAAAAAATATATAAAATAGGAGTACGATCGTTTTTTTCTAATTCCTTTAGTATACACAATTATGTATAGATATTTCAGAAACAAATAAGGATTGATAAATAAAACGCAAATAATTTAAATAATAATATCTTTTCGTTCATTTCATTTGTTTTCACTATTTTTAATTTAATTTAATTCTATTTTAAATTTTTTACTGTTATATTTTCAAACTAATACAACAAATTTACATAAGATTTTTCCTTTCATATTTTTTATTTTGAATAATTTAGTACAAATTTTTGCATTTTGAGTTTATATTTCTGTGTTTTTTTTGTTTAGTATTTTTAGTAATGACAAATTTTTGCTATTTATCTTTTAATTTCATTACTGGGCTGTCTGTTTTCAAAGTATTTACACATAGTTCTTTTTTTAAATTTCTTATAAATCATTATTGAAAAATCTTGTTAATTTTTCCTCTGTTGCAATGTTTCAAAAAATTTTATGTTTTGTTATCATTTATCAGAGTCTCTTCTTATTATATACTAGAATCACAACAAAATTAAAATATTAACTGAAATTATTTTATTTGATTTTTTTTATTCTGTTATTATTGTCCTTTTTTAAAAATTATATTTTGTTCATTATATTTATCCCATTGCGGTGTTTTTTTCTAGAGGATTGAGATCTTAAAATGTTTGTTTTTTTTTATTGTTTAAAAATATTTCAAGTTTTTTTTTTCTAATTTATTTTCCCAAAACATCTTAAAAGTTATGATCTTGAGGAAAATTTTTAAAAACCAGATTATTTTCTTATTGTTTATAACTAAATATTTTCTTTTATTAACAAATAAATATTTACAGAGCTTAAAGCTAGACATTTTACACATTTTTAAGTCTATGATATATTTACACAAAAAAAACGAATATTTACAAAGAAAAAACATAGGTGAAATGGAATCTTTTCCATTCAGAATACAAAAATAAAAATATTGCAAATTAAATAAACCTAAAAATTGGATGTCAACCATTTTCAAAATAAGCCAAACTTTATAATGACTTTTAAATTTCAATGGTGTTAAAAAATATTGTTGACATCCCCCCGTAATGTGGTTGTAATCTGAAGAATACGATTCTCTGGCGTCCGCAAGTAGATTTTGATGATGGGGATGATGATGGGGGTGGTGATGAAGACGATGGTGATGGTGATGGTGTCGGTGTTGATGGTGATTCAGCACAATGTCATCAGCGCGTCAAACTCATTTCTGGGGACTGGTGGCCTCCGTCTCATGGATGGGCTTCTTCTTTAAAATACTCAAATCATTAACATTTTCTAAGAAACTTTTATGTGCTGACAATGCCTTTACACTTTCAACATCCTTTTTCAGTTCCTCCATGTCACGCTTCAATTTTGCACGTCTGTTCTGGAACCAGGTAATTACCTGTAAAAAGTGTTTGTTGAGATTTAGTCTCAGACATTACTTGATGGGGTGGGGGAGGGTTTCGGGGGAAATCGGATTGTTAAGAATAAAGGTAGCGTCGATTTGAATTACGTTTTTTACTTTTTTTACCGTTTCAAGCATTTTGCACATTGTTACTCACTTGAGCGTTCGATAATCCTAAGGCTGCTGCTATTTCATCCCTGTCGGCGGGGGAGAGGTACTTTTGGTAGAGGAAACGCTTTTCCAGCTCGAATATTTGATGATTTGTGAATGCAGTCCGGGATTTTCGTTTCTTCTTTGGTTGTGGTCGGGATGCGAAGAGGTTTAGGTGAGATTGATCTAAAATAAATGATTAAACATTAGTTAAGGGTTTTTTTCTTAGTTTGTTTTAGTAAACTTACTTTTGTAACATGCACAGAAAAGGAAAAATAATAAAGACAGTAAAGCAAACTACAAAGGGTAACATTTGAAACGATGGAGGTTTAATATTTTTGCGATATAGATCCCTAAACTCCTATGTGTCAAAACAAAATGTCGGCGACCAGTGGCGGCTTCAGAAGGGGGTAAAAAGGGACTAAAATTGAAAAAAAATTCTGTCGTTGCTTATGTAGGTTCTATTGGGGATAAATAACCGTTAAATACTAGTGGTGGGGGGGGGACTTCAGCTGGGGTGGCTTGGGGAGGGTGCAAATGGTAGATATTTATGAAATAAAAAAAAATATAAAAGTTTTTCCTTTTTTTAAAATTACCCCCCTTAAGCCAGTTGGCTGGAAATGCCCCTTTCGGCGACCCTACAAGTTGTGTAGTGTCACTCAACTAACTTTTAAAATTGTTTTATGAAAAAAAAACTTTTTCTTTGAAGAAAACAAAGCCGGGGGTATCAAAAATCGGATAATGTCGTCGCAAGATCGGTAGGTATGTAGGGGACCTAAGGGTCACCTCTGTAAAAAGGAAGAAACCTTAAAGCAAGCATCGTTTGAAACATTTTATGAATTTAATATATAAACTTCAAGGGTAATTATTTCAAAGTTATGACTAACCAAATCGACAATAACCACAATTTTTTGTAAAATATTTTAACTATAATTATTAAAAACATTAGAATGCGTTTTATGTTTCAGGCCGATTTTGTTTGGCCGCCATTTTGGTTTTTCAGTTCATATTTCACAGAATTTTGATTATAGCCAATTGTATCTTCTTCTTCGATGGGTCTACAGCCCAATTCGAGCCTTGGCCTCCATCAGATTTTTCCCCCACACGTCTCTCTGTTGTCTCCAGTTTCTGATTTTGAGGAGTTTTGCTGCATCAGCCTTAACACTGTCTTCCCACCTTGACCGTGGTTTGCCAATTGGTATTTTGCCATCTGCTAGTAAATACAAGGTTTTATTGGTATCCTTGAGTCATCCATTCTTTGGACATGGCCGGCCCAACGTAAACGTAGAAGGAATTCTTCGAGGATGATAGAGGCAATGCTGTAACAGTTACCGGTGATTGCTACCGTGAAAGTCGAAAAACCTTCTTTGGTCCGAATTGAATCATTTGTGCCCGCAGCACAGCAAATGTGGCTCCAAAAGTACGGTGCCACATAACACACAGCTCGTGCTTCGATGCAAATTGTAAACATTGGCCTGGAACATAAAACGCACTCTGTATTATTTAATTTCAATAACATTTGTGTGGATCTAAAAATAACTACCAACCTGAGAAGTCACCTGCAGCGCAGGCATATAAGTTTGCAAATATATGTATATACCTATGCTTTTTTGCAATAATTACATCTGTTTAATTTGAAGGTAATCTTCAGTCAGAAATTGCATAGTTAATGCTTTCATGAATTCTCAATGAGGTTGATAAATATAGTAAAGAATATCGTTGGCTATAAACAAAGTAGAAAGCACTGCTCTAAAGATTCCAGATAATAGCAATGGATTCATTTTTTATCAATAGTTAGTATTTGTATGTACCATGGTCTATCTCATAAGCTTTAATTTATCGATTACCTACTCAAAATAATACGACGGTACTTTCATGTTTTCTGCATTTAAACGATTAGAACTGTTTAAACATAGACCTAAAAGCGCATTTATCTATTATGTATGTATGTATGTGGAAACTAAACTCCGGCTTCCCCCTTTGTACGTACTACAAGTTCGTCATGTCGTACTCAAAGTGGTGCACGTCGTTGAAGGAGGAATCGACGAACCTTGCGTTTCAATTCTTTATCGATGTAGGAGTTCGGAAATTTTTACTTATGCAAGGTTTTCCCATAGTCGAGTAGTTCTGTTTACGAATGAAAACCTAGACAGTATTTTGCTCGAAGCGGAAGAAAGGGGCAAACGGTAGGAGCGAGCCGAGTGTGCTAGTCTTAGGTTATAGGAGAAACATTGCCAAAGATGCAAAGCGTTTTTTGTAGGAAGAAATCTTCGTTTTCGAATCGTTTGAATTGAACATGAGCTCACGACAATAAAGACGAAGTCTGGTACGTGCTTATATTGTCAAAGGTATAGGAGAAACGGAAAGTACCTTATCAGCCTAACTTTGAAGTGGGTTGCTGCGGATTAAAGCCAGGTTATTCATAACAATTGGAAAATAGCGGATGATATAATTCAGTCCTGAAGAACATCGGCAGAACTGGTGTGGAGTTTAGATTCGGTGCCTCCCAATACTAGCCTTGATTGAATGACCTGAAACCAAGGGCTTTAAATCTTAACCGATGCTAACAATTTAATAATTGTTAATAAATGAAAAGCTGCTTGAATTATAGCCTCGACATACGGGCGTTGTTACGACGAGAAATCGTTGTTAACACGCATATTGGCTTTGTAACGAAGAAAAGTAACAAAGCAATTTTTGATTTGCTAACAACGATAATTCAAAAAGCTTTGAGAAAGAGCCACCTATCGGTTGGTAGATTATTTTAAAAAAATCCATTTTGTTGTGCTTATGTCAAATTTATTTCACATCATTTTGTTGTTTTAAAATGGAAATCGGTTTTTAAGATTATATTTGTGAAATATACCTCTTTAATAAAATGCGGTAATTTATTATCACGAAAGAAATAGATTCCTTTTTATTTTTATTCATAATATATTTTTTATGAGCTTCTCACGACACTTTCGCAGTTTTGGCAGTTAAAAATGTAGGTAACGAAGCAATTTATAGTGTCACCCCCTTTTTAGGCTTTCGTCGTAACAAGGATTTTTCGTCGTAAAGCGCTGTCGTGAGTCGAGGGTATTAGTGGAACTGGTGAAATGTTTAGTGAATTATAATGCAATTGCAGAGTGGAATTCTCAAGGTAAAAACTTCATAAAAATATTGATGTTTGCGGTCCTATCATCTATCAATAATCCAGCTGACAATTTTCACTGTCTGTCTGTCATTAGAACTAAATTGTTTTACATTCAATAAAGTTTTTATAATTCCCGCTTGTTTCGAGAAAAACAATGTGTCACCTAAAGTAATAAAGATTAAATTTGAGATAATAGGCAATCTTAGCTACTGGGTCTTGCCCTATGGCAAATTTCCAACAAATATTAAATAGGTTACAAAGAGAGCATTTCATATTATTAACTTAAGCCATTTAAATATTCGGTGACATGAAATTTCACGCAATTTTTAAATTTCTTATATTAGCAATACCAGATTTTTTGTGCAAGTTGTTGCTCAGAATTGTAATAATTTATAGTCAAAATGACAGTGGCACATTCTCGGCACAAACTTTGTATAATAAAATGCGTTTTATCAATTAAGTATAATTGACATCCCGGTTGAAAATTCAAATAAAGAAAAAGGTCGATAATTTCCTCCGATTAAGGCTAAAAATTTCATTAATATTCCATTAACGAAACGACATACTCAAATATTGAAATAAACTTTTGATTTTATGAAAAAATCCAGGCTAGAAAGTTAAAATTCCATTAAACACAACTACAATCAAATCTATGCTAACAAGTTTATCATTCATAAACATTATTTATCACATATTCGTTGAATAAAAAAAACAACAAATCGAATTTTTTTTTGCAATAAAAGTCTATAATATGAAAACTTGTCGAAATATTTAAACTCAATTCAAGAAAAATTCAAAATTTCATATATTTGTCCTTCCATGGAAGCATAAACTTATCATTAATATGATAATAATTCAAGTCAGTAGCTGAGCTTTTATTAATCTGTGCTACTTAAATACCATTACAAATGGGCATCTTAAAGCAGCACTTTATAGTTAATCACCAAAAAAATCTAAATTTTGAAAACGAATATTCAAAGAGGTGGTTTTGTTCCTTTTTTTTGTAAGGAAAAAATGTTTTTATCTTAATCGTTTTCAGCGTTAATCAGGTCCAATTTAAATGCTATCACTATAGTGCTTACCTCCATTTCATATACCGTGGGATAATCATCGTTTACAATCTAACAAATAGCCTCAGATAAAATGAATTAATTTCTAATCTTAAGTTGTCTTATCTTAAGAATTCTTGACAAACGATCACTTGATGATCAAAGCCGCCCGAAAAAGATCGCCCCAGTCAAATACAATACACCGAAAAGATTCAGAATCTTAAGACTCAATTATCACACTGTAGTACGGCTCGCCTGATTGCCCACCACCAAAGAATTTCTCGCCAATTACCTCAGGAAAACATGATACCTGGTTGGAGCTCCTATCTTACACCAAAAAAGTTAACCAAGGTTGATCCCGTCGTCGTATGGTCATCATACACATTCTCACCTTTGCAAGAGGGCCTATATTCACGTCGTCGTGGCCGCGATCAACGAGTTTTTTCAATGTATCGAACAAAAACTATAGAAGAACAAGAGGAAGGCTAAGGCCCTACTTCAGTGCCCCGCGAGGATCCCCAAATTTACATCTAATTAACTCTCGATCACAGGAATGCGCTACCGCCTTTGAGGGACCATTCTAATCGCATTTCGGCGCTCTTTCGTCTCTGTTGGTCTGAAATCGTTTCTTTTTTCGTCATTTTTTTTGTCTTAAGGTCATTTTTTCTGTCATTAATGCTCCTACTAGACTTGCGGGGCATCTTCTTTGGAGTTATTCATGTTTCGGACACGATTTTCAAATTATGCCTAAAAAAATCACTTTGTACTCGGATGTGAGAAAAGAGAACATAAAAACGGACTAAAATAAATAAATAAAGCTACACGCTGGTGTGACAGAAACAGAAAATAATTTTCAATCGGCGATCTCACCTGTGCACCGAACGACTCGGAAATGACGTTCTGATGATACTTTTATTGGCGTATCGCATGACTCGAGAGACCGTGCTAAGCCGGATTGGAATTAAAGAGCGTAGAACCTCTGGAGATGTGAAGATCACCGCCGTTCAGGCAGGCTAGAATCTGGCCTTACCTTTACCTGATCGAATGTGTGTTTTATGGCGGTTTATTAATTTTCATCAACTCAAGGAAATTTTCTAGCGAACGATCTCTAAAAGGCTACTTTCATTCGAGCAGACGCAATATCTTTAATTCGTACGGTCTAATGGCGTAATTGGTCGAGATTTTGGACCCTTGGCTGGCTATAGCCAGGTAACTGATGAATCTCTCATGTGATCCGGTGATTAGCGACGTGGTGTTAAGATAATCTAAGGGCAAGGAGGGGGCACTTTGATTTGGCTGCCGCCGACAAGAGCTGCTCTATTATGTTAGTCACACCTTGATCAATCGGTTTTGCGATTTGTTACCCAAGCATTCTAAGAATATTGGGGTGCAATAAAAATCGCTTCTGATCAAAAGAATGTCGTAATTCTGCGATCTTGTTGGTTTATTAATTCTTTAACTTGTCATTATTAAGGAAATTCACATTTCAAGCTATCAGCCTCATTAATTAGCAGATATATGAGAAATTTTTGATTGACGTTTCAAGGTTATTTTGTGATTTGCTGAGGATTTTTTCCTGCTAAATGAAGCGACGATCTTTACTTGAGACGAACAAAAATTAATCTTGAATTGTTACTGGCAATATATTTTTTTTGTGCTAATTATCGATCTATGGCAAACTTCACGATTCTTTTCTGCTTAATTATTACAAACTAGATTTTATTGAATAGCCGTTAATAACTTTCCAATTAATAATATTCATGGCCGACCTTAATATTTTTACTAGTTGACAATGTAAATGTGCATAAAGCTGATGTTTTTATAGCCTTAAGCTTTAAAATATTAAATTACTCTTTAGCGAACGACTAGAGAAACAATCTAAATGTGATTTATTTGACCCAGGAAAAAATTTACTTAGTTTAACTTGAAAATGTATTGAGTGAGAACCTATTGCCCATCAATATTTCGTAAACATTTATTTTTATAACAAAATTTATGTTTTTAAATTTTGAGTTTGTTTTAGCTACGAATTAGTATTTTTAACAGCTGACGAGTCTTTGTTAGCATAATTGATGTGTGAAACAAATAAATGTTACTAACCTTGTAGGGAAGTTATAGTTTATTTGAATAGTTATGGCATACTATATGATACCACTATCCCTTCTACCAATGGTATTGCTTTTTTTGTCGCGATATTATTTAATCAAAAACTTTGAGCAATTAATTCATTTCGTTACTTCACTGCGTTTTTATTTTACACACCATCATTCTGCGAGACATTGTAATGTAAATATGTGACGTAGCTTTATCTACATTATGTGTGTATGCGACTTTAATATTTCCATCATTTTTTACCACAATCACCCTCAATGTATACAAACTGCACTCCCCTCATATTTTACTTTCAGTTCATAATCATAAAACCACAAAATGAACTAATTCCATTTATCTTGAGAAATAATAGTTTCCTGACACAAATAAACCTTATTCCCCCTTCATAGCATGCGCCTTACCCTATTCGTAAATGGACCCTTTTTTCATGTATAATAGCGTCTTAATCCCAGCTATCAATCCCTGTTTTCAATAACAAAATGGCGGCAAAAACCACAAAAATTTTACACCAATCCTCAAACATATGCGATGCCGTACTGAAGCCATTTACTTCTGCGCGTTGGACTAATTCCCATCATTCAGCCCTCATCATTCTGACGTGTGACAAATTTGTATTGGTGGAAAGTGGGTACTTAAAGTCAAACCCAGGCACAATGGGCCTTTGTACGAGTATGAACTAATAGACATGTTTAAATTTAAACAAAAGTTCTTTTGGGTTAGCAGCAAGAAGGCAGTTGTCAGACAGATGCTGCTCTTTGACAGTGCTGCTGGAATGATGCATAAAATTGCGTTTTCATATCCGTTTAATAAAATCGAGTTGCTCAAGTCTTCTATAATAATTACTGAAATTTTTTATTTAAACATGATTTTTCCAAATTGATTAACTCTGTATACGGGAATGGATGCTTAGCCTTAAATCGACTGCGAAAGGAAACGACAACCTGGAACAGGCTCAAATAAATAAGCAAGGTTCATGTAATTATTATTTCGCAACCCCTTAACAACATAATGGTATGTATAAAAACAAAAAAAAAGATACCATCGTCATTACCACCCAGAAACACGAAGTCACTGCAAAGAGGACAATAAATCGCACGGCTGCATTGTCCGCCAGTAGCGAAGGCAAGTTAATCAAAAGTTACCCCTTCGTCTCCCCACCCCTTCTTCAACATTATTTGACTGTGGAACTTTTTATGTCAAGATTCTTTATTCGTGTCCAGGTATCTTTAAAGGAAATGAACAAGCACGAGTACAGAGATGTATTTTGAATGTGATCTTAGTAGTATCTCCTACAGTATCAGAGGCCCCCAGAGAATTAGAGACGAGAGCGCCATCTCTTTAATACCTTCAAGGCGTGGTCAGTATTTTATATGAACTGATCAAAGGGCGCCGACACTTTGATCTCTGCCGCCTGTTACCTCTTTATGCCATGAAAATTAAGAATGAACCTAAAGCCACAAAAAAAAATACTCTAAGAAGAACAAAAACAAAAAAAAATGACTTTAAAAAACCTAGCAGCGATGAAGGAGGCTGAAAAGGGAAGAATACAACAAGACAAAAAGAAACATCATCACGTATGGATATGATGAAGGGTTACAGGTTTTATTGCCACTATAGTCAAGTTAATCACAAATTTTCAACGTTTCATAATAGGCATTCTTTGAGGTAGGTGACTGAAGAATGGATAATCGGTTTTATGCCCTTCTAAATTAGTCAATTATTAAATATTGTCAATTTATATTTTCAATAAAACTATTTACGAATCTCTATGAAAATAAATTTTGGATTGCGCACGCTTTTATATAAATGTTAATGGTTGCATTGATTTTACAAAAGTTAAAGAGAAGAAACAGAATATTTAACATTTCTTTACTTTAAGGTACTGGGCAGGTTACACTACTTCCAACTGTATTTCAAATGAAAAAATTACAAAACCATAAAATATAATTATGTAATAAGTAAAATTTCATCCACAAATTACAAAATTTGTTTGAATGCAGCATCTTTTGGCATTGTTGCATTAAACACCCTATTAGCCAATTTTCATCAAAGCAATTTTTGATATCTATTTAGAAATTGGGCATAAGCCTGTTTTTCCCGCTCGAAATTGTTCAATTCATTCGAACCAAATTTGAAATTGTGGAAAAGCTCAATTTCGCCGACACTTTCATGTATGTAAATGTAGCATTTCGCTGCAATTCCATTCAATTCAGCTAATCAATTTTTTTTTGTTCAACTTTAATTTGTGTGATCAGCAAAAATAAATACAATAACAAAGAAGCCGTAATAAAAATAAAGAGCAAAAAATAAAAGACGTGACCTTCAACAGAGGAAAGCAGATAGATATAGATTTGTGAAAACACTTACTCAATTTTGAAATTGAGATCATGAAATTGTTTCGGCGAAAACAGATAGGGTGGTTTGAGTGCCTAAAATAAAATGCGTTGTTCTGTGGAATACACGTCTTTTTGTTTTTGTATTTTCTTTTCATTGTGTTTTCTTTTTCTTTATATTTTTTGGAACTAACTGATACAAATGTTATTAGCATCAGAAATGCATTATCTAAACTAGAAGGAATTGCAGCTGAATGTAATTTATGCGTTTACATGAAATATAGATAATGGGTGATGTGAATAGAAACTGAGTGCGAGTTTTCACTCAACATTTTGGAGAGAACACTCAACTGGCGGTGAACTTCTATTCTTCTACTTTCGTTGAAGAGCCACAAAGAGAAGAGAGACGTGCCACAAGTGTTAAAATTGACCATTCCTTAATTCTGCAATTGCAAAAAGAGGTACTGGAACAGCAAAAAGAATTAAACGAGCAGCAAATGGAAATAAATTGTAAAAAAAATAAATCCTAAAATTACAAAAGAAAAATTATTATCAGAAATAAAGTTATTAACGGAAAAAAGAAATTCATAGGTTTAAGAAATTAATATTGTAATTTGAGTGCAATCTAAAGCCAGGAAAGTTATATTTAGATTGCCACACTTCTTTTGCTTCTCTCATTTTCTCAAAGGGAATTAAAAATTTAATCCATTCCCTCACTTTCGCACAAATGGCACAACATACTTCCCAAACAATTTTCGAAACTGCTGTTCTATGAACGCCAATGTCCTGCCTGACTCTATCTTGAAACTCCGGGTTCCCTACATATCTTAAGAATATTTTCATTCTTTCAAATTTTGGAATTGCACCACCACGAATTTCTCCCGCATCATTGGATAGGAAATGATTGTTTAACGTTTTCGAATTCAAATCGGTACAACGATTTGAAATTTCTACCGTTGCGCGAAGGCGTCGAGTATTATAAGCTTTTCTTTTACGCGTATCTATAACTGCGTGTACATCACCAATGGAACAAGATTTTTGACAATTACAAGTAAAATATAACCTCAAAGTAATTGTTTATTTAAACAGTGAAATGCAATGTGTAGTTTTAGAATGTTTGTGCCTCAATAAAAGTAGTATAATAACATATATATTTTATACAAAACAATATGGGAGCGAATTTATGTGGTTGGTATATTTTCTTGATAAAATATCTTTTTAAATACATAAACTTAACCCTAAAAAAGGAAAAGCCATCTATTGTTGCAAATTTGAAACTTGAATCCTGGCGGAAATTTTATGCGTAACTGCTATCAGTGAAATGCTCGGAAACAAGAGCATGGGTAGTTGCGAGTAGCTGGCAGCAGCTTTGAGTACTTTACCAGTCCCAAGGGATCGCAGCTAATATTTTCGAACATATTTATTTTCTTTTTCAAATTTTACGATTCATTGTCCTTTCACTTCGAATTGAGTGTTCTCACTGGACGAAAGACTTCTCAAGCGAATCCTCTCAGAGTGTTTACCCAGTTTTTATTCACACCACCCAGTATCATTGCAATTTGACAAAAATTGAAGTTTTACTAAATTTAAAAATTAGTTCAAATGTTGAGCGAGCAAAAATTGTGCAATTTTAATTTTGAAAAATTTGAAAATTAAAAAATTTGACAAATTTGAACAATCATGTGAAACAATTGGAAAAAAAATATTTTTCCATATTCTTAAAGAACCATTTTCACGCAAAGTCGTATCACGAGTTTTCTTGTGCAAACCAGTTAATGCGCACGATCAGATATGCTCCAACTTTATTGCGCAAACTGTTTTGTACAAGTTAGAGTGCAGCCAAGACGATGTAGTCTACACGGACTTTGGACAATTCTATTTATGAAACTATAGATTGTTTAGTTTTATATGTTTTACCTGTAGTACACTAAAGAAGCATTTGTTATTATAGTGCGCGGGTTAAAGGGCTTTTGCAAAAATAATGTTCTCAACAAGTCATGTTCATTAACATAACATTCACACTAAAAATGAACAAATTAAAATTATTATTTAGACACTCTCCTTCCCAAAGGAAACTAGTCAAACCTCTTTCCTAATTGCAAAAGCTTGTATTCGAAAAAGGGAACTGCCTGCCAAAAAGTATTATTTTTGGTCGCCACCAATTAAAAATCATGCCGAAAAGGATTCGTAATTTTCTTTAAATTAATTGTCGTTGTAGAGTGCTAGGAATCAAAGAGTATTGTTGAACTCAGCTGGTAAAAATAAGGCTTCGCAATTGCATACAAATACAAAAATGCCTTAAGTATATGCGCTATTAAAAATTGCATCTCGCCATATACCCATAATACTAAAATATAGTCAATCTCATAAAAATCGAAGCAAATTCGCTCCCACAACACCCTACTATATAACAAAGTCGAACTATAAATTACACGCTATTCAAGCCGTTATAATAGTTCCAGTTAGCGACGGTTCATAAATTGCAATAGAGCAAGAAAATCCGAGATTCCCTCTTGCGTTTCACCTGTGGTGTTTCCATGCTTCTTAGAGAACGAACACAAGACACTAAGCAGCAGTAGCCACGCCAGATCTAATTCGCGATTTTTCCTGAATCTCCACCAAATCGTTTGTGTAACAGTCACCGAAATAGAGACAAAATTACCATTTGTCATATTTTATGAGCTTCGCCTATTCCTGGCGCATAATCGCAACATCTTGAGGAGGTGATCGTTCACAATAAGAAAATAACCCAGAAGAAGTCGCTCGATGGCGTCTGATACGGGAGGCGAGAAAAGTGTCGGACAGTCCGACACACTAAAGACTTGAGGCCGTTTCTATAACAGCCCCATTAGGGACCTCTGCTCCCCTGCTCATAGCGGCTTTTGTAGTATGCGCACGCAACTTTCATAAATCGCAAGCTTAATGTGTTGTAATTAATTAATTATTTAATTAATACAAATTTGTGGATCGCACGAAAACATCATTTCACCTCGTTGCGATATAATATGCAGAGGATGGTTAACTTTATTAACAAGACATGAACACTGAACGTCTGCCCGCGGCCATGGATTGTGCGGGGCTATGTATTCGGAGAGTCACAAAGCGTGGATCAGGACACTTTGGACAGGTGGGGGCAGCAGCAGCGGCACCCGGTGGAGGGGGCAATTTCTTTTGTGGATAATTCTCTGGGGATTGCATGCTTAGCTTCAATTTTTGCACAAAGATAAATAAATTGGAACGAGAATTTCTTTGCTGCGCGGCACTAAATACGTTAGAAGACAATAGGAACAGGAATTACGGTGTTTCTGGGTTTTCACTATCTGTATATACCTTGCTAGCCAGGTATCGTGCCTTACTTCAAGAAGCGTTGCTTGCAAATTGCCACTAATTAGCGTTCACGCAGAAACTTTTTATGACATGCAGAATGAAGTATATATTTATAATTGAAGTGCTGTCAGTATATATGAGAGGAAATCCTTCCACGGTTTGATGGGATAATTTCAATAAATACAGACCATATATGTAACGTTCGGACTGCAATGTGCAAACTGTGACCTGAAAAAGATTAGTTTACGCACTCACAATCATGAAATTATTCATGATTTTTAGCGGAGTAAGGTAGTAAAATATTCGTGGTTTCGGAAGAAAGGTGATGAGCTAAGGATAGAATAATAGTTTACTTAATTTGCAATTTTCTAGTGAAATATATTGTACTGCTCAAGCCGTATTTAACAGTCAACAGTCTTAACAGAACAATACATCTGATTGTTGTTTTTTTAAAGAGACAAACATTAAACTTCCTTGTAAATGGCTGATTCCACACGAGCGTACACACGACACGACAAGAGTCGGCTGCAAAGGTGGTTTATGGAGAAGAGGGTGAGACAGAGAAGCTGGGTTTCCATCGCCCTCACTCACCCTCTTCTCCATAAACCACCTTTGCGTCGTGTGTACACTCGTGTGGAATCAGCCAATGCTTTTCTAAATCAAAATCGTGCTGGGTTTTCTTTCAATTGATTCACTACATTGTTGGCAGCCTTAGTTAACAAGTAATCAATTTTTCAGACTCTTTTGGTCTAATCTCAGTCTTGCAAAATGTATCTACATCAAAAATTGATTGATTCAAATTCGTGAAAGAGCGTACTTTGCAATTTAAAATTATAAAACTAGTAATATCTAGGAGCAAGTAAGACTAAAGTAAAGAATATATTCCGGCAATCTGCAGAAGCGAAACTGAAGTTCCATTACTAAATTAAGACATCGAATTAAAATAATCGAGATGCATCACCTCAAGTCAGTTTTTTTCTCTCGAATTTCGTACTTTGACTGCAACTATTTACGCTGCAGTAGATATTCTGCTATTATATCCAAAACCAAGCCCGCCACATCTGCCGTGCAAACGACAAATGACCTATATGCATTATAGATCAAAATGGCTTTGTATACATTTTTTGATATAAAATATTCATATTTATCCTTAAAAAAAATTTCAGACTGATTGTACTTTTTAATTAAAAGTTATCACTTTGAACAGTTACTTTATTTGCTTCGGTTTCATGTATTTTGAAAACTTTGAACGCGTTTTTCTCGAAACGACCTTTTTGCAGATAGGTCTTTTCGCCTTTGCACGGCAGACATAACCTGGCGTGGCCGGCAGCTAAAATATTATTGGGGACTTGTAAGCTATATAACAAAAGAGTCTTTTGGGCCACTCTTACCTGAGGCCAAGGAAATTCGTCCCAGTTGTCCCCCCTCCCCGGCGGAACTGGTCAAAAAATAGTAACTAAACACTTCTTCAACAGGTTTCAAATTTTCAAAAATCATTCTATATTCCTTGCTTCCTTCCACTTTTATAAAAAAAATGAGATAATAGCGGTTTCCATCTCTCAACAAACTCTTCTAAGAAATCTGTTACCCATTTCATGGCTAAACTTGCTCTTTAGTTGCGTAACTTAGCTCCAAAGATGATACAATTTTTCAAACTCTCTCATTCCATTATGTGTACTGCTCCAAAACTATCTCTTTTCCTACATGAATAATTATATTCAGAACTTCTTCAATCCATAAGGGTCATTCCACGTCAAATCGACCTCTATTAAACCTGACCCTTTTTGATTTGGCTGAAACTTTATAATTTCGTTTTACCCTATCAAAAACCATTTGCATAATTTTTTCAAATTTTTCTACCCAACCCAAAAAATTTTTCATAATTTTTTTCAAATAACCATAACTTTTTCAAAAATTTACCAATCGAGATGTTTTTTTCTCAAAACTTTTTTTTTTTAATTAACTGGAAAACCGAAAACAAAATATAAAAAAAGTCGCCCCACTCTAGGATTGGCGGGATTATTTTCAAAAAAAATCAAAGTTTTTTTTGAAAAAAAAAATTAAAAACTTCAGACTTCGAAAAAATAACGGTTTTTTTTACAAAAAATTTAAAAATTTCATATAATTTGACGTCTGAATATTTTTTGGTATTTTTTTCTAGAAACTTAATTAAAAAACTAAAATTTTGAAAAAAAACCTCTCGATAGGGTCAATTTTTGATAAAGTTATGGTTATTTGAAAAAAATTATGAAAAATGTTTTTGATAGGGTAAAACGAAATTACAAAGTTTCAGCCAATTCAAAAAGGGTCAGGTTCAATAGTGGCAGATTTGACGTGGAATGACACATGAGCAAAATTACTTTTATTTGTTGTTTAGGTTCCAAAACTCTCTCCATGCTTCTTTAAATTTGTCCTACAAGGTCAATATAAGTTCATGTTTTCAACAACTACTAACACTGCATAAGCATTACTAATAGCGTTGTAGCTTACCTTAACTCATTGTTAAGGCTCATTACATATTCCGACACCGAACAAAGAAGTATAAGAGTTACATAAATGCAAAGTGTTCAGTGTTCTTTTTGTGATATTCACGAAACAAAGGAAAGTGATATACAGGTAACCCCCGTATAACACGGTACTTCTATAGCACGGATTCACTCTAACACGGCTCGAGAATTGGGAACATCCCCGTACAACATGCTGCTTTTATAGCACGGATTCATTCTTAAACGGTTCAACATTGAATGGTTGTTGGAAAAATATGGCCGGAATCAGTTGAAGAAAGTGAAAATTTGATCGAGACAGCAAAAAACAGAAATGGTTACACAAGATATTCAAATTACTGGTTGAAGAAGAAATTGATAAAGGCGGTTTGGTAGAAACTCTGAGGATGATACCATAGGTGAAAAAGAAGAAGTTAAAATATTTACTCTATAAAGCATAAAGAAAGGCATAGGCTTAGCCGAACAGTTAGAGACATATTTCTTAAATGAAGATCTTTCAAATTAAAGGAGCACAAAGTTCAAAAGAGAACTTCATTAGTGCCTAGCACCATATAAGGATATTTAAAAACAAAATCTAAAATAACACATTTTTTTGCAAAAGGTAATGCATGGATCTCATTGCTTTTGCATTAGTTTCATTAAAGCAAGCATGCGTTTGCACAGACTTCATAAATGCAAACATGCGGAGCAAATGCGTGCAAGTTTTGCAAGTTTTTCGATAGCCCTGCGAACAAGTTTCAATGAAGAAGAAGACACTTCGATGTAAAATGTCAAAGTATTGGTTGACAACATAAAATGGATGAGGGGAATATTGATAGCGTGTGGTAAATATAAATAGTGATAAATATTATTATTTTAATTTTCACTGTGGCGAAACAAGTTCACTAATGCATACTTGCATGCATGCGCAAATGATTTTTCCGCAAGTGGATGCAGGTCCAATGTACGCATTTTGGGCATGCAAGTATGCATTACTGAAAGCACCCATAGTGTTTAGTGATGACGAAGAGACCATTGATTAATTCATTTTTTTTTAATTTTCGAAACCTAACCCCCCTTTTCGTTCTCGTTCTTTGTTTCGCATAACACGGCAACTTTTTGGAACGTAACTCCCATGTTATACTGGTGTTACCTATATTGCTGTCAGTATTTCAAAATAAATTGTATGTTCGTTTAAATACATATTTTATTTTACACCTTATAGCTTTAAATGCTTTTCGTGTTACTTCCTGCTGGTTAGTTACCGACATTTCCGATAACAGGATTTCCAGCCTTTACAATATTTTTCAGTTTAGTTTGGACAACCCATTCGATATTCGAACGATGCCATTGCTTATTTGATATTGCTTATTTTTATCCAATTCAAAACTCTTACAAATGATAGTCATTTTCAAAACTCTCTCATTCCAGTGTACAATTCCAAAACTTTCTACATCCGACCAAAAATTTTTAATAACTTCGTGAATATCGGGCCTTGATTTTCATAATTATGACTAAAATAAATGTGTGTTTGCTTACCCAGCTGTAAAACTGAAAAAAGTTGGCCAATGTCACCATTAAAGAAAGGAGTTATTAGTTTTTCGCGATTTTTACAAAATCGTTTATTACGGATGTAGGCAGTTTTGAAAGTGGAGTCTTCATTTGTTTGCATGATGTACAATAGTTAACACTATACGATAAGTAGTTTGCAATCTACACTGCAAATCTGAGGTTTTAGAAGTATGTTATTTTAACACACATAAACTGTGTTATTGTGACGGAACCCATTTAATTAATATTTTAGTCACTTTTTACACACTTTAAAGTTAATCAAATGGGTGACGTCACAATAACACACTTTAAGCGTGTTAAAATAACACACTTCCAAAAGCTGAGATTTGAAGTGTATGCAAAGGAATTCGCATAAAGATTTGCTGAATTGCTAGAATTTGTCTGGAAATTAATTTTAAATTTAAATTTTAATCTAAGCAATCAATTCGGTAATTATTTTTTTTATGTGAAAATCTAAGCTCAAATATCGCCCTACTACCAGTGGTCCATCATGTCGTACACTTCGTGGTGCAATGTCTTGTAGTAAGCTTAGCTCGAACGATAGAAAAGGATAGGATGGGTTAAGGAAAGTCTGGAGGATGCATGAGGAGGAGGCGGCAACAAAGAAAACTATTAAGAGTATTATTCTTATTGTTATATTTAAAGTTTTAATACGTCGAATTTTGCGAATTTCTAATCCTCCATAAGTACCTTACCATTTAGCAGATTTATTACAATTTTTCAGATTTCCGATAAATTTTTTGTTCAAAAAATGTCCTAAAAAGCCGGAAACTATTCCTTTCATTAACTAGGCGTGACGACTTCCTCGTAAAACAATCCGACGTTAAACGGGTCGTATCAAGTTTCAAACAAAACAAATTGAAAAATTAAGCTTATCACATCACATGCGCGAATTGCTATTATAAAAGATGCCGCCATATGGAAATATGGGCGATTAAAATCCGTCAACATTCCCCGCCATTCACGTTCACAAGAATTGGTTTTTGTGGTTTAGAAAAATTCTCCAATTTTTGCACTGCAAAAATTTATTTTCCACTTCATACTTTAATGCAGTTTAATAGTTTGCTGGCGTGCGATGCTTGGGTTTTATTTTTTTGCCTGAATTATAGTATTCAATTTGCAAGAGCGGCAAATCCTTTTAAATATTTTACCGCAAAGGGACCTTAAGTATTAACCAAGGGATTAGCTTTGGGCAATAAAAGCCGCGACAAAGTATTATGGTAACCCTTTGAGGTGTTCTGACGTAAATTTATTTTATCGGAAAGAAGGAAAAAAAAATACTAATGGACAAGAGTAAAGGAGAAGGTGAGAAGATTATTAAGATATATCTTGTCTTGTAATTTACGTACAGGTACGTGCATAGTGTATATGTATAGTTTATGTAGTACGAAGACAATGGTAAATCCTGATTGTATTGCGCACGTCTGCTACCCAATGTTACCCGGCTGTGCACGTCTGTTATTCCATGATGATATGCTCGTTTTGATACCTGCACATGTGAACGACATAATGGATTACTATCAGGTGTGAGCATCCGCTCCTAATTACCTTCAAGTATAGTTAATTTCAGGTCATGTAAGGTGCTATGGACATGTTAAAAAGAGTAAGAGATAATTTAACTTTTAATTTTAATGCGATTGGAATTATTTAAAATTTTAAAGAAAGGTAAAATCGATACTACAAAGTATGTACCACAATTTATAGGAATGAAACAATTAAGGCTTCATTGTACCGCAAGCATCAGGTTAAATTTATGGCTTAACTTTTTCATTTTTGTATGCTATCTTAAATGCTCTTTTTGGTAAACACTACAAACAATTAAATTTATTATATTGATGCCAGCTTCCTCCAGAGTTGCAAACTGAAAATTAATCACACACATGAAAGATAACTAAGATTTATTAGTGCCACTGATTTTGACCAATATTGCTGGTTTAAATTAAACCAATCTTTAGGATTAATCAAAACTACTGAAATTTCTTTAATGACAAAATGAATAATTGGAACTTTCGAGGTGTTTATAATCTAGGTACCAAAAAATAACTAAAACCATCGATGACTCTTGAAAAACTTTGCTTTTGTATCGTTAACAATGATCAATACATATTTAAGCTTTTGAATGAGCAGAGCAGAGTATTGTTAAGCTCCTTATATGAGGGAGGGCGATTTGAGACTCTACAACGAAGAGATCTACGAGGACTGTTAGTATAGCTATGTTGGTTCTGGCACAGTAACGTCATCGGTTTTAGTCTCGGGTGTGAATGTGGGCTTAGCTTGAAGCTTGAGTTTGGGTTTATTCTTAGCTTGAAGCTTGCACAACAACGTTTGTGGTGAGTTTTGGGTGGACTTAAATGCTTTCGTTGAGCTTTAATATTCTAGAGATATCGACACTAGCTTTTATATTCTGGACTACAACCGATAATGTTACTGTGTAAGAACCGACATAGCTACACTGATAAAAAAAATTTCTTGGCTTAAAGCACTTTTTCTTGAACCAAGCGACTCATGTTTTGGGTATAACGAAAACAAAATTGTCTCGGGATAAGCAATACTCATAGTCTTGGTTTTATTGTCTTGGATGAAGACAAAAGTTGATTTGGAGTAAAAAAAAATACGAAACCGATGATATTATAATTTAAAAAAATAAAGTTCTAAAATCGGTCTTAATGGTTGAGATACATTTTTAGAACTTGAAAGTCCGGTAACAGAAAAAGTCCGATGAATTAAGAATTTAGTTTCTTGAGTAAAAAATTAAACAATCTTATTTCGAGAAAAATATATCTTGGTCGAAAAATATAAGTATTGAGCGAAGTAATTCGATTGCTTGGCTCAAGAATTGCCAGTGTCTTACTCTGAGACAGCATTCTCACGTTAAGACTGAAAATTTTTCTACTCAAAACAACGAAACGAAGACTATCGAGTTGCCTACAACTGGAAGCAATTCGTTAAAGCTTTCCGTCAAGATTCTGTAGCTTTTCAATATTACTTAAAGAATGTCTATCCCAATTTATTTGAAGCCAAAGTAAAAGCTGGTATGTATTTTAGTCGGACCGCAAATAAAGAAAATAAAGGCCAGCAATGAATTTTGACAGCTACTCAACACTCACGAAAGTCAAGCATGGGACAGCCTCAAAGGAGTGGTTCATGTTTTTCTCGAAAACAACAGAGCTGACAATTACAAACAGCTTGTTTCAATTACGCTTGTTAACTTTAAACACATATGTTGCAGAATTTCCCTTAAAGAAAACATTGATGGTTGTTCGCAAGAACAAATTGAACGTTATCATCAAGATTTTCAAAAGCAAATTTTTTCAGGTAAAGCTATTTTTTTAATTAGTAATGTGTGAGACATACAAATCAGATACGCAGAACTCACACTCAAAATTTGTGTTGGCCGGTGTAATTAGCGAGATTTTTGCGTTTAGGTAGTGCGATAAATTTTGGTTTTTTCCATTGAAGCGGAAAGTAAGTTTTTTTCAGGCAACTATTGTAAATGTCAGGCAACTATTGTAAAACTGCGCTTGCGTCTGGGCTTTGCTCTCACTTATAAAGCTGTCGAACAGAAAACAGTGCACAGAAGCAGACTCTAGTCTTTCACATAAAGCAATATGTTGTTCCGAGGAACGTTCCTCACGAACTTTGTGGATGAAGGGAGAAGTGGGGATGATGAGAGGTACCATCCCGATCCCACTTCTCCTTTCATCTACAAAGTTCGTGCGAGCATCCATAAGAAAATCCAATACGATTATTTCACAAAATTAATAAGTCTTCATAATACTCTAATTGCACGCCGACCTCCCAACGAAACTCGAGCAGAAAATTAAAAATAAAACCACAACAAAATAGACAATAGTAATAAATACGTAAGAGAGCCGTCGTTTATCCATATATTTACCCTTAATTACCACTAAAAAAACATGCCAGCCATAGAAAATCGAACCCCAGTAATAATTTTCGCCATAAATAATATCTTACCACTCCTTAATGTGACATGTGTTACCCAAACAAAACTCCCACTTTCGTCTCCTTAGGTCCCGGCAATGTTTAGACAGTCGAAAGCGTATCTCAGGATAATAATTGCCGTTTGTGAGTGTACAATTACAGTCCTGCAGTTTGTCAAGTGGAAATAGACAAACGATGGTCCTTTAATGTTTGAAACGATGCCCGCCGCGAAAGGACAAGTTAAGTACTTGGTCCTTATCTTAATGCGCTTTCGTTTTTAGTCCTTGATGAAAGTAACGAGATAAAAAGGACGCGCCGCTTAGCTGTTTGCGCTAGATAATTTCTTGCATGTAATAACATTGACTCGAGCATCTGTCCGTCTAGTCAATATTGTTTCAAAAAATGAAATTAATTGGTCAGTGAGATAGTATGCAGTTATGTATAAGTTTGCCATCATGGCCGTATCAGCTAAGCGATCACACAGAACCAAAGTCGTTAGCAAATCGTGCTTGTAACGTTGACAACTGAAAAAAACTCATATAATAAAGTTTCCAGGCATATGGCAATTAGCATTGGTGCAATTGACCTTTTATCTTTTGACTTAGCACATTTTTAGCTATGATTGTTGGACCACTTCACGAGGCGAACCTAAGCCACATGCTTAAGCCTGAGTTATAATACTTGCATGATTGGCAGCAAAATCCACGATTAATTACAAGCGCAAGGTATGTACTGTACAAGCCTGATATGCGTCTACAGCACGCAATCTAGTTCTGGCAGCGTGCATTTTATTAATTTTCTAAAAAGGCACCAATTCCTCTAGCACCGCCGGCCGCCTCCATTCATGCCCATTACCGTGATGATTAATTAACAATGATTGCGCGATTCGTTACTAATCACTGTATGCCGACAATCGCACGAATTTGCTGGCAGCTAATTAGAATTGAATTTTGCGGTCAAGAGTGAGACAATGACTAACTAATACTAGTCGCTAGTACTAGCAGCGCTAATTATTCCGTTCGTTCCCCCCGGGATACTTACGGAAAATTAATGACGTCGCACCGTGAGCAATAATTTCTTTCATGCTCAGATTGAGGTTACTTTGGGTTTCCTTCGTTTCCCCAGCCCCGCGGACACCACCGAATGGGGGCCCCCAAAAACCTGTCCCCCAGTGGGACTTCCATCAACAGCATCATGTAGATAACTGGCATTGCGAAAACGATATCATTCCTACACATAATCCCATTAAAAATTTGCTCCAAATATAAAAACGTTAATCGATTGTTAATAACTTGCTCATTAGGAAAGAAGTCGAAAGCGATAAATTTTCATTAATAAGTCCCGGGACTGCACTATAAGCCCTGATGCCGGGGCTTAGTATCACAGTATCTTCAATACGGCCGCTTCGCTAATAACTTTATCTCTATAATAGCCCGATATAGCGTTATTCATTAATATTAAAATTGTATCGGAATAAATTAATATGCGACAAAAAAATTAAAAACAAAAACAGGACGGATTACGCGACGTTTTTAGCCTCATTGTTAGTTACGTTGTGGCATCCATTGTTTTTGTGTTCTTTTTTGGAATTTGACTTCACCTCATATACCTGCCACCGTGCAGAGCGGCATCTTTTTCACCTTTTTTTGGAACAATTTTTTTTTGCTTTAATTTAATATATGTACATTAGCAGTAGGCGAACTAGTTTTTATCTAAACATTTTTTCTTCACTCTTTATTAAAATCAATTTTCGGCGTGGGAGGAGACAGGGTTAAGTCCAGAAGCTTTTTTCAACTTAATAAAATCTTTTTAGTGTCAATTTACATCCTGATATACATGGGCCCAGTTCGCTTCATCTTCCAAGTTTGCTAATTTTTAAAAATGTTACGCTATAAATTCGGATTAAGTTACTATTAATCAGTCATAAATGTTTAAGTCAATGAGAATTAATTATGCAATAGGTTATTGAAATTTTAGATTCTTTTGCGATGAAAAATTTTGGATGTTACACAAAAACACGAAAAATTTAAAAAAAAAAATTATATATCTTCTTGCTAAATAGATTTAATTAAAAGCAGAGAGAAAGTTTTGCTCGTTTTTTACGTTAAACTGATCAAAACAAACTTTGTTCATTTTTTGTATAGCAAAGTGCGCCGTGGTATTATTTCGTAGCTCCTAACTTCAATGAAATTTGCGCATTTTGTCGCATTCATGTTTGTTTTATTTCTATTTATTAATTAATAAATTTGTTAATTTGACTTTTATTATTTATCAGGTTTTGGGTTTAAAAAAATCACCTCATAACTCAAAATAATGCCATAGTAATAAATTAGATAAACGTTTAATTAACATATTTTAGTTTTTTGACAAATTATTTTTTGTCTTTGAAATTTCAAAATAATAAATAATTTCAATATTTACTATCGAATACGTGATAAAGCCCAAACAAGATGACTAAATGATTATTTGGGTGATCACATTCATTTGAAAATAAACTAAATTACATTTTGCAATAACTTGCAACATTTAACATGAAATTTGAAATATCAATATGCAATATGACTTGACTTGAATGTCAGATAGTAAATTCCAATTGTTCGTTGCTAATACCAAAGTTCCGTTTAGGTTGAATCTTCTCCTAGCGGACGGTACACCTCCAGTCTGCTACTGCTGGCTTTTCAGTCTTTGTCGGCTGTTTAGCGGGATTCACTTGCTTCAGCAGGCATAACAATCCGACCAGGCTGTCCCTCGCTAACCCTGACGGTTGCGTCTCTGGGGCTCAGCCGGATTTTTAAAATATGAACTCATACAACATCCAAGAGTTCAAAGGCAAGATCCGCCCCTCCCTCATGCATCCCCCAGACCTCTCTTAATCTATCCTATCCTTTCTATCCTTTGAGCTAGGTTTTTTTTTGAAATTTTGGATCCAAAAGTACCGCGGCCATTCGGTTGACCTATTGTACTACACCCCTATACCTCATATTTATTGGCCAGACTGCTGGAACTAGTTCAGCAGCCTAGTGGCTTGTCGTTTCCACTTGACTGTTCAAGCTTCCCGGGTTCCCGTTCGCAGTCCTGTTTTCGGTCTTTTCTCGGAAAGGGTTCAGGAAAGCGGGCTCGGGTATGCTTCGTGGGCTCCCAATTCCTCTCAGACCGTCCTTGCCCCTTTTAGTAAGACCAGAACCTTAGGGCAGAACGACGGCGTTCTGAGTCTGCTTGTTGTCTCAGTAGGAGGCTAATTGCGATTCTACGCTTATTTTTTAATTTATTAATTTATGATGATGGGAGTGTTCTCCCTAGATTATATGGGAGCTGGTGCTGCCAATTTTCTGGCGGGTCCAAAAACTGTGGCTGTCTAGGTCTGCTTCTTGGCTACCCGGTTTCCAGGCAATTATGTTATCTATTAGTGTGCAAAATTTCAAAATGATCGATCAAATAGTTTTTGAATAATCTTGTACGAGGTTCACGAAAAAACGTTTTTAGAAAAACGTGTTTAAAGTTTCAAGACTTAAAAATTTTGTACCTAAATGAGCGCAGGTCAGTAGCGTTCACCGGCTATAACTTCGGAAGGACTACGAATTTCGCTCCAAAATTGTAGGACGATATTGTACACGTGTTTAACTAATATTTTATGCAAACAAATTTTTTTAACATTATAAAGGGATCTCCCCCCTTAAAGGCTGATTTACACGGTATTAAGTAGTCAAGTATTTAACTAAATTTAAGGAACACTCAGCCATACATAGTTGAAGGTCAGTTGATCCCTTATTATTAATATTAAGAATTAGACTTGCTTTCATTACGTCATAATGGTCATAGATTAGACTTAATCGAACAGAAATACAATTTTAACGTTTTCTTCATTTTTATGTTTTTTATGAAATATTTATTAAAACATTAAGAATTGAGGAAATTTTGTTTTACTTGAAATCAAATTAAGCGGATCGGTGCTTTTTATTAGCTATTTATGAAGGTTAGAAGATTAAAACTACATAGGAAATTTTCAAAGTTTCTGCAATACTTTCTCAGCGGAAGTAAAGGCATTTTTTGCTGGAAAAAAATCTTTTATTAGTTGCTTTAACCTTTTGGAAAAAAATAACTGTTTTTATTGTAGGTAGTCTAAGTAATCTGAGTGTAGCAAAATTCAGTTCTTAAGCAGACTACACTCGAACATAATCTTCAAGATTCAATATAAATAACCAACTAGGAAATGAAAAATCCGAATTTGAAACTAATAAAATGACTTTTCGAAATTAACAAATTTTTTTTGCACATCTTCTATATCGAATTCATGTGGTATGTACAAATTAGCGAAAATTATTGGGCATTATTTAACAAAAATTTAATCAAAAATAAAACAAACCACTTCCTCGTTTCAGACGTGTTAAATAGCCATAGGCGAAATTTTCAATGGGCACCGTCCAGCCATCCATCATCCAGTCAAGGTGCATTCAAGACATTGATTCAGAATATTCGGAGCCCGGACCCCCGTCTTTGATAAGTTTTTCTACATTTCATCCTCCGTTGAATGCCATTCAATTTAAAGCGTCAAAGTCGTTAGGCTTGAATCGCTGCCTGTTGGCACTCTCTGCGTGAATATTACTTTGTTGTTGGATGGAAAAAAGAAATTCGATTCGTTTCAGGGCAGGTGAAATATTCATATCGGGGTATGCGCCATCATCAGCCTGGATCCATCCTTGTTCAGTTGTCCATTAATTTCCAAAATTACCAAATATGCTAGCCAGCCCTACGCGCGTTTTATACGGCGGCAATCGCGAGAATTAAGAGTTAAAAAAGGTGCATTTTGTTGTCCTCGGGCATGTTCTGTCCAAAAACCGGCAGCTACCCAGCGGCCACCACGTTTGAACAATTGCCAGACTCCTCGGACGTCACTCAATCGATTATTGATCATGACTCATGAAAAGTGGCACGAAATTTATTTGGAAATTCCAATCGAATGCACGGCGGCATAATGAGAGTTCAAATATCGGTTTCCTTTCGTAATCGATTCGATTCGTTCAGTGCCAGCAACTGCCGTGTGCGGTGCTGGCAATTTTGGATTAGACGCTCTTGACTGTTGTTGACAGTCCTATTTCATGGTGTCTAGTGGTAAAAATGTTGGCTGTGAGACCTTTACACATGTCGGTTTTTGCGCTAAAACACTGTAATGACTTTGGACATCACTCCATTACTTTAATGAAGTTCTGTTAATGTGGGCAGGAAATTGAACCAACAAACCGAGACAGTTATCTAAAATGACTTTGTTACGTTAGAAAATGTGTATTTTTTAGCATCTTTGCAGATGTGGGACACATTTTTTTTATAATTCCATTTAGACTGTGTTTTTAAAAGCTTCAATGTGTCCTTTTAAATTCGTACACATTTACTTTTTATTTAGGCCCGTAAATATCAACAGATTTCACAACATCTCGAATCGAGGATTAGCCGCTATCCGTAATATATTTAGGGTCGTAAACATCATCGAAGAATACCTTTAACCGAGAGTCAAGGGTTATCGAGAATTTTTAGGTTTGGCAATTCTTTTCTAATATTTTCGAAAATCAATGGATTTTTGTATTGTGACCTTTACCTTCTTTCTCGAATATGGATCTTTCGTTCCTACTTTCATTTCAAGGTAAAGCTCAATCCAATATCTTAATCCCTTGCTTGCATGTATAATAAGAGATTTCAAGGGAATAACGCATATAGTAAGAGTTTTCAAACGGATTAAAAATCACATATTTCACATTCGAAGTATCTCGGATACCGCCAATCTTGGATTTTATGCGGTAAGTTGATGTTTATGATAAAATCAAGATTTGGGATTATCCTGGTTGATGTTTACAGTTCTTAATGTATCAATCGAAAGTTTTTGTGTTTATTGTTAAACGTGTAAGATGCTAAATAATAAAAAAGAAAGTGTTTTATAGTTTTCAGTACCTGAGATTGTAAACTATTTCTAAAATCATCAGATCTAGCGTATTCGCGAAACCGTAAAGAGTCTAGATGCTGTATATTTGAAATAGGCATATTTGTGGTAGTATCTAATGCTGAGGAACTTGTAGCGTGATGTGATTAATAGGACACTGTAAGAAATACCTAAAAGAAATAGCAAGAATTAATTTTTCAGTTTTTTTAATGTTTTACTTAACAATTAAAATCAATGGCGTAGCGCAGTAGGGACAGCAAGGGCGGCCCGCCCCGGGCGGCAAAATTTCAGAATAAATACAATCTTGTAAATATTATTTTTGTCGCACCTACGATTTGGACCGATCAGAATTTTTTATTACTTATACTGTGACGAAAGCGGGGAATCCCCTTTCTTTAATTGAATGTATAATAATGACATCTTGCTCATTGTAGCGACTGACAACACCATCTGTACTGACTTGCAGGGATTCCCCGTATTTTATTTTGTATTTGGATTGTTTATGACTAATATTCAACGAGAATGACTTCTATCATATAAAGAATAGTGTTCAATATTGTACGAGGGTCGTCTTAATTAGGTTCCAATTAGGTTCCAATATTTTTTTAAAAGCGTGTCGTTGGCGGGAAAATTCTGGTGTCTCAGGGAATTTACATCTGGGTGTAGTGGCAGCACTGTAAAATTTCTATTAGCGTGCGTCGTTCGATCCGACAGTCAGGCTTCAGCCATTATGGAGACTACACTCGCTCTTACCGCCAAAACACCAAATAAAGCAAAAGTTGGGGAATCTGGAAAATGGCAAACGTTTCAAAGGGGTCTTGTTGATCAATTACCTGCCCCATGGGACCACGATCACAGCTGCACGCTTTTGTGGGGTGTTGCAACGACTCAGAAAGGCGATCCAAAACAAAAGGAGAGGAAATTTACACAAAAAACCGTCCTATCGCTCGGCTGAATCCAGATAAAAAATTTCATAACAAAAAAAGGGTTTGACCGAATGTTATGCAATTTTTTTCAGAGCATGTTTTCGTTAATCCGCACCGATTGGCACCTCAACAAAGTCAGTATCATATTTGGTACTCGCGATATTGGGCGGTACAAAAATCACGAACTTCGTTCAAACAAAAAAACGGCTTGACCGATTTTTATGAATATCTTTTCAGATTATAACTTCGGTAATACGCGTCAGCTCAATGAAGCCAATATCATTTTTGGTTCGCGCGATATCGTGCAGGTACAAAAATCACTTACGTCGTCTAAACAAAAAAACCGCTCAACCGAATTTTATGAAAATCTTTTCAGATTCCAACTTCGGTAATACGCTACGACCGGCACCTCAACTAATTCGGTATCGTTGTTGGTTTACGCGAAATCGTGCAGCTACAAAACTCATTTACGTCGTTTTAACAAAAAAAACGACTCGACCGAATTTTATGAAAATTTTTTCAGATCATATATATTTCAGTTAATACCCTTCGATCGGCACTTTCAATGTGCAGGAAAAACTGACCATATGCGTACGCACACACGCATACTTCTTCTCAAATTTTTGCCTAAAATGCTATTGGGACTTTTAAAAATTAAAATAAGTTGAAAAATACGATTTCGATTTTCGGACCGATAACAATAACTTCCCTATAAACTGGGAAGTTAAAAAGAGGCCGAATTTTCTTCCGCCCCGGGCGGTTGACACCCACGCTACGCCACTGATTAAAATACATTTCATTATTGACTTGCTCGAAAAATGGTTTTTGCGTATAAAAGCTCGTTGCCTTTCCACAGTCCGAGCATAGCAAATTCAACAGTATTAAATATTCAACAGTTTTTTTCTTTTGTAATAAGAATATTGTTGATATTCTTAGCATAGCTTGGCCATTGGTGTTAGTATTTCGAACAACAAACAAGAAATCTTATGTCAGAAAATGTCTTACATATTTATATATCCTATCTTTTACTTATGCTCTTAAATCCACAGAGATCTTCGCAGTATAAATAATTTTTAATAGTTACCAGCTAAACAGCTTCGTTACTTTCTATTTGATGTGTGTCCACGTAACTACAGAAATTTATTATTTCTAACAAGCTGTTTGAACCTGCACTGCACGTGCTTAAAACAAATTACCTTGTTATATAGTATGGGTCGGTATGCTAATAAATTATTGCATTTTCATACAATTCTGGTTATCTTTATTATTTATTAAATTGATTTAAATATGAACCTTTCACGTTCTATCAAAACTCTCAACTGATAAACTAAAATCTTTACAGCATTTCTTATAGTATCACAATTTACTTTACGATACAGAGCGACATTTCATGTGAAACTTACTGCTATAGTGCATCGATGAACTCGACAGAAACCTACCATTATTCTGTAATATCTAGGCATAAAACCTACAGAAAATAGCTGCATAATTAAAAAAGAAAAAAATAATCCGATCTCTATAGCTGGCGGTCTCACCTTCGCATCTTTGTAATTGCAGCAAATTCATTTGAAACTCATTGTGGAATTAATAAAGAGGTGTAGCCCACAATCTACAATCCACAATTCTCGTATATTTTGCATTGCAATCAGCGAAACGCGAACTGTCACTGACTAAGCTGCGACTCTCTGCGGCTCAACAAACAGCAGCCGCTAGCCGACAAATAACAACAGATAAATTACGGGCTTTATGATTTTATTAATAATATTACAAACAGGCAACAACATCTCATTTGAATAATCAAACCATCAATTTTGCCGCTAAATGATTGACTGACTTCTGGCAGAGCAGTGGCTTGCTGGCTGCGCGCTCGGCGTAACGGCAGTTCCCTGCGGTGAGACCGATGCGGCGATGCATGCGTTTAGCATTTTACGAGGCTAAGCTGTCCGCCGGCGGCACCGCGAGGGACGCCATCTTTAAATTAGAGAAGAGTCAAATAATCCAGAATTTCCTCAATCATACACTTTGCGGCCGATACTTGTCACCGCGTTGCGCAAGTCGCCGTATAACTGCGACTTTATGCTGCGCAGCTCGGAGAAACGTCACCTAATTCACGGATTATCCGGGGAATGTCGGACAGCGCTAATGAAATTATTCCATGAGAATCTGCGGATCTGCCGTTGCCAAATTTCTGATTGGATCACCATGACCGCAGTTATGGATGCTCGGGTATCATTTCATTATGAACTAATGACAGCCCAGCCGTGCACTGATCGGGAATTTGGCTTTGATCTCCAGGAAATTAGCCAGCAACAAAGGTAGGTGTCGGTCCGGACAAGTTCTATTCTACCTGCGGCGATCTGGGCTAGGTGCGGAACCCTCTCCATTGTTGCCCGAGCATCAAATGGACCGAAATCTGACCGGGGATCAAAGCATGCGTGCTCTATTCAGTAAGCTAATGGATATAATTTTATCTTCATTTAACAAGTCTTTATTACAGGCTCCAATGACAGGCTGTCAAAACATGCGCGCGTCTATTGATTGGCAAAAGATAATTGATGCTGTAATCGATGATTGTGGAAAAGCTCCGTGGTGAATGTGGACTGATCCTCAGTTTTCTCGTTTTAAGGTGTGACAGTTTTTCCGGGTTACGTAACCGAAATTCTTACTTAATATCATCGCATTCAATCTGTTAAAATTAGGGGCAGTGATGACATAAATCACGTTAACGTAAGCAAATAATTTTCGTGGCTGCAATTATTTGTGGCTTAAAAACTCGAATTGATCTGTATAAAAAAGATCGAATTAGTTCGTCAATAGGAAAACGTTTTTTTGTGAATAGTAATTCTCGCCCACATTCAAGCGATCAAATCTAGCGCCAGTAGACCATGCACAATTAATATGTTTTTTAACACATTCAAATAAAGGAAATATGCTTGAAGGATTTTAAGTTGAAACATTGGAAAATGTAACTCTAGTGAAATTTCCGATAAAATACAATGTTTGATTCGGACTTTTGTTTTGTATTCTGTTCAGTACTTTTTGAGTTTGCTTTACTTGTCAGTATGAACTGGAAAAATAAAATGAAACGTACCAATACCTCTCCATAATTTTGGCGTCATTAGCATTAGTCAACAACATGTATAATTCTAATATATCTTAAATTAATTGGAATATGAAAACTTGTGGATTAAAGAAGAATTAAATTTTAACTTTTTGTTTGAAATCTGTATTTGAAAGTGTTTATACCTCTTTTTTATGTGAAAGTCCAAGCTTAGGAATCACCTCTTGTACTACTAAGCCCATCATGTCGTACTCGTCATTTTGCAAAGTCTAGTTGTAAGCTTTGTTCGAAAGAAGGAACAGAAGACAGGATAGATTAATTAGAGTCTGGAGAGCGTTAAAGGAGTAGGCTATGGACCTTGCGTTTGAACTCCTGGATGGAGTTTAGACCAAAGAGGAGAAATTTGCACGAATCCCAGTGTTACAAGAATCAAACAAACAAATTTTTATAATCGGGCTTCGTTATATCCTCAATAGCAGGGGGACCGCAACCTTCGGGGTTAGCGGAAGACAGCTTCGTCGGTTTGTTATTCCTCCTGAAAGAATTCAAACTTGCTAACCAGCCGACAATAAGGGTGTGACGCCGGCAGTACCAGACTACCAGATGAACTACGACATCTTGCCTATTTAAATTGACTTTCTGACACAAATAAAATTTTAATCATAAGACAATCCAGTTCGAACAATTATATATTTCTGTTTACCAAAGTAGCTCAGTGCTTAAATTTCTTTGCGCTCTTACATACAAGTCCAGAGCGGTTATTCTGTAACTGTGAAAAGTCTAGTGAAAAGTCTTTTCAGTGAGAATTCCAATAAATGCGATTCTGGAACGATGAGAACGTGAGTTTATGTGTCAAATTATTTCATGGTGAAAAATGACTTCTCACCAAAAAATTTCTAGTGAGAAATGTGAGAACTTGTCATTTTCAAATATCAACAGGTTGTACAATTTTTTAAAATTGTATTGCGTTTTCTCAGTGAGAAGTGCGAAAACTTTTAAATTTCAAAAACTAACAGTTTGAAAAAAAAATTTTTTAAGCAGTGTTTTGCAGATTTAATAATATATCAGATTAATAATATATTATTAATCGCTGCAGATTTGAATCTAGAGATTGTTCCCGCTTCCGGCGAGAATAATGAGGGAGTGTGCCACTCATTTAAATGGTGGTGCCGTTAAAGATAGTGGAAAATAACCCTTGCATTTATTTTCCCTGAAAATAAGTAATGTGTAACTTTTTAAGTTCAACCGTTATCGAAAAAAATGGGAATTTGAAATGTAAAACAAAGTATGCCACTTGAATAAGTACAAAACATGACACGATTGACGTTTATACAAGTGAGAATTTCCAATGTGAACTACATTCAGCTCATTTCTCACTGGAATATCTCACTTTAGGTTATAGAATCGTTTTGCTGACAAAAATGAGAACTCAAAATGAAGACCCGATGAGAATGAGAATGAAAAGACTTTTCACGTTCTCACTTTCTCATAGTTACAGAATAGCCACTCAGGGCTGTGCCTGGCCAGCGTTCAGCGACCAAAATAAAAGGGGCTAAATCGCCAAGGAAAGTAGATACGTCGAATGGGGATAAGTGAACATCAACCAGGATTTTATTTAGTGATAAGCAAAAATGGTCTTGCTTTTACGCAAGACTCATGCTCTTGCGCAAGACCAAGATCACCTATTCGTCTGCAAGACCAAGCCATACATAAGCCCCCGATACATTGCAAGATTTTATGTGTTCAATCATGTCCCACTTTATAATTACACATGTATTCCCAAGTAAAATAATTTAGTTGGTTAATTTTCTTAAAAGCACGCATAGCGAACAAATGCGTATGCCACACGGGTAGGTATATACGCCATATACACTGGCACGCAGGCGGCCATATACTCAGGCACGGCCCTGAATACAACCATATTTAGTAGGTATCTTATATCAATTCAAAAATCTGTCATGAAACTACTGTTAAAGAGGAATCCATCTTTTTTCCAACTTCATATTAAAAGCCGGATTCCTCGGTGGAACAACAATTCGTCTTTTGAGGCCATCCATGTGGTGGATTTTGATATATTCAGCAGAATTGAATTGCTAGGCAGAAAGCTAGTTCTGCATGGACTGAAACAAATGGAAATCAGAAGGATAAATGTCTGGGGAATACGGCAGAGGAAATCTCCTTGACCAACCGTCGTCATGCTGCAAAATCACTTTTCCGTGGCTTTTGTCATACTATATTCTCGTGGTTTTTCTTTCAATTCTCGGTTCAGCTGCATTATTTCATGTCGGTTCCTATTAAAGATTTCACTGGGTTTTAATGCCATATAATGTACTACACCATATTGAAGCATTACCTTTGAACTATAGATTTCAGCTTTGCAGTTGATATTAATTGTTAGCCAGACTTGTTCAAGATTTTTTACACTTGGGATCGTAGTGCTCTTTACATTTTGTATAGCCCAACGATATCATATGCAAAAAAAATTTCGATATCTTTGGGCTTCAATTTGCATTACAATTCACTACTGTAAAGCCCGATTCACCTACATCCCCAAGTCAACGTAAAAATGCAGCTCTACACATTCGTTTCGTGCAACAAAGAGAAAAGCATACAAATTTCTGTGCGATAAAAGAGCTCCAGTTGACTTTGGGATGTAAATCGGGGTTTAGTTTTTAAACTATTCCCATAGACTTCAAACGTTTGTGCCCTCCGCACACGAGTCGACTGATTTGCAATCCCAGTTGCATACGCAACTGTTTCGTGACCTTGCCCGTGTATGGAAGAGGGAATCCACACACGGGTCGACAGAAACGGGACCGATTTGAAACTAGTTTACATCTGGTCGCGTGCGACTATTCTTGCCGGTCGCAAGCGATTTCAGCTGCGAGGTTGCACTTGTACGTGTCAAAGTTTATTCAACAAAGTCTTCGTGACTATAAATTTGTGGGAAAGAGAACACCGATTGATCAAAAATCAGTTGCGGTCGTGTGTGGACAAAGGTTTCAAAATGGTTGTGCGCATAATTATTGTGAAACCGATTTGAAACTGGGATTGCAAATCAGTCGACTCGTGTGCCGAGGGCCTTAGAGACACCGGGGTTTAGTATTAAGGTTTAGAATGGAGATGACTGGTTAAAATGCAACTAATGAGACTTCCGAAATAATCCAAGCCATATACAGAGTGTCTTGTGGCATATTTAGGATTATTTAATCACGATGTCGCAGTGATCCAATGAAGCATATTTCAAAGTCAACGATTCGTACACCATAGTGCGCAGACAATTTTGTACAGGTTTTGATATTTGTCGTTTAAGTGACGGACGTAGAGAAAATTTAATTAGAACGCGAGTCGCGAATTTCCGTGCAACATATTCAACTGTATTTGTGTGCAACCCAGAGCCAGGCCCCAGCCGAAGATCAAGAACCGAAGAAAGCTTTCAACGTGATAAAACCAGCGTACGACAAAATCTGGTGTCTTCATCTGCGAATGAAGGTATCAACACTGGTATTCCTTTAACTGTTACCGAACCGGTTATATTGCAGAAAAGTATAGAAAGGACAAGAGGGAAGTCTAGTAACATCTTCACCAGAAAATTTTGTCGTGAAAACTTAACACATATACACAATCTGCTTCTACATACTTACTCCTTCTTTCTTGGATCTGTTATTGGCATACACACAAATGTCTCCGCGTAAAGACAAGAATGTTACTCGTGATGAAGCAATACCCGTCTAGGCCTAGACTATGCTGCAAAATTGGTTCAGTAACAGTTGAAGGAATACCAGTGTAGATACCCATATTGAAAGCATTAGCTATAGCCAAAAAGCGACGTTGCACCGAATTTTGTGCAGGCTCTTAAACCAGAGCACTACAGAGTGCGTAAGGAGTTCTGTGAAAACATGTTTAGCCGATTTCGAACTGTAAACACGATTTGGTTCAATGACAAAGCACATTTCCATTTAAATTCGTCAACAAGCAAAACTGCCGTCCAAAAGAAGAAAACCTGCGATTGAAGCACCAACAAGCCTTGCACAGCCCAAATGTTAAAATTCAGGCAGGTCTATCCACGAATGTTATAATCAGATCGTTTTTCTTTGAAAATTCTCGTGGTGAAAATGTCACTGCTGATGATGATTCTTAACCCTGCATCAATCGTACAATTCGCATACGTGGGTCCAGCAAGATGGCACGACACCTTACACAGCGAGAGCCACCATGAGTTTCCCCCGTGAACAATTCCGCAGAAAACTTGTAAGTAACGCCTACTGAACTTTTTTCTGTGGCAAAATCTTAAAGCAAAAGTCTACGATAGAAACCCAAAGAACTGATACGGTCACCCTGTATCTTATTTAATTACTATTAAGGAACTGAAAGAATGAAAGGCCGAAAGAAGAAGAATTAAAACATTTTCAAACAAACTATTATTTTGGAAACCAGCAAAAGTAAGCTATTTGACTATGTTGATGCTATTTTCAAATTCTTCATAACTACAAAAACTCCTAGTCACAGAAAGTCATACCAATCAAAAAGAAATAAAATGGGCATCAAATGCCTTTGTTGCTCCAAGCATATACTTTTGAACTATTAAAAAATAATATATTCACAAACCCCGCAAATTTATTCATTAATTTAAAGCACTAAATACGTCATTATGAAATCTTAATAAACACTAATTTCCTGACATACTCCAACACGAAAATGGACAAATTTTCGAGAATTTAAAATCTTAGAACCAAATCAAGACGTCAATAATATTTTCTCACACCTCATCCCATCTTCTTTAGCACTCCCCCTCTCCCTGCTATCAACAAAACACGATCCGTCAGCTTAATATGCAAACAAATTCTGAGAGTGTTCTGACAAAGAGCTTCGTTGACAGACACATCGCCCAACCGACTTCTATTCAACTGTCGTGTGCTACAATTTTGTAATTTCAGATTCGAGAGCGATCCCTCTGGGAGTTCTTACGTTCCACAATTTACCACTCGGCCTATTACAGGTGATGACAACTTTATTAGTGACAACGAACGGGAAAAACTTGAGCTGGGAAATTGGCCATCATCATCCGGCGCATAAATTTTGGGAAAAATTGCTGCTAGAGAGGAAAACTAATTCCTGTTAATGGCTGATCAATGTCACCAAGGCGTCAATATTGTTGGGAAGGTAATTTCTTGGTGACGCACTACTGCGCATGAAATCTGCATTGGACCGTTACTATTGCATGCATCCCTAAGCTGCGGATTTCGTTATGGCTTTTTACCTTTAAGCATTTTTGCACGGAATGAAAATCACCTGAGAATAAAATCAGTGTCGCGCACAGCTATCGACTCGTGGCAGTCCATTTTAAACGGCTACTTGAGTTTTAGAAAAGGTGCAAATTACCTGCTGAAGTCAGCTTTGTTACGAGGGCCATTGAACAGTATAAAAACAAGACGGTCTAACCAATAGCCACTGGGAACATGCATGGCGTACACGCTTCCACCCCATATTATGCGGGCAGTTGATGGGAAGTGGGCCGTTTGTTTGATGAGTGAGTTCGATTGCCTCCATGTATACGTCGTAACATGGCATCACGTGAACAATTCTATTGCCCAGGTAAGAGTGAAGGTGTGATAAGCAACATACCAAAAATCCAATCGAAACGAAAACCGAGGGGAGGCGTCAGAACGGACAGCTACTTCCATGCCACTTGGGTGCCACCAGTGCAAGGCTGCACAATTGTTTGTTTGTTTGTTTGCTCAGGTAAACGTGTCCGCATAGGTGTTGTTGGTTGGTTTTGACTCTTCCCTCCTTGTGTTTTTTTTTCGCACCCGAAGTGAACACCTTTGAAATGGTCCCCTAATCGTACATCATTCAGGGTCGACTTGCTTCGTCCTCTACTCTCTTCTCTCTGACGGATAGCTCCAGTTCGACGCAGCAGGCGCACACGGGCTCTAACTAAAAAGTGTTCCCGTATTATATTTTTTTTATAGTTGTAGTTGTTGTTGTTGTGCTCCTTCATACGGGGTACTTTTGTTGGTTATAAATTAAAAACGTGATGCAGTCGCCCTAATGGACAAATGCGAGTGTTGGCTTTGATATATGGGCAGCTATTTGTTTAGCTGGAGTGGAACGATGGCTGCACCAGAACCCATTTATGTGAAAGTTCCTCTTGAAATGTGGGCTCGGTTTAGTTTTGACAATAATACATTACAAGGTGCTAATTAAGACGTAAAACATGTCCGCTCGACGATGGATGAGGTTAACTTATTCCGTTTTTATTGTTCCATTTTGCAGCTTTACATGTTTTTTTTAAACGTGGTTAAGAAAATGATTTCCTTTTTGAAAACAACAATCGCTTACATTTTTCACACCTCTATGCGCATTTCAGTGTTCCCAGAAGTTTTGCGATACAAACAAATCGCTTTGCAATAATTACAATCGCTCAATAGGGTGAAAAGCAGACCTAAATCCGCATAACAAATTGATCCTCTGTTGTTGATTCTGCCTCCCCACACGCGTTGGCTTGATTTATGTCAGGGTTATAGATCTACCTTTAGGTGACAGCATAAATCACCGACGGGAGTTGATGTAAATACAGAATTAAATACTGACAACGAGTAGTTGCCATGTATCTTAATCTCGTGGGGCAATTCTGCAGACAGGCAGACCGCTGCACAGCTTCCCTTCCCTCATCTGGCAAAATATGTTTATAATTGTCAACTAATTAACAATCCTACTGTTTTCGACGGCACTTTTGTGTACACATCTTTCGGGACTTCATTAGATACGCTACGACAAACTTCGGTGTTGAAGCGGATGCGACAAGAAAAATTGTTGTGTTTAAAAACACCCGCCATCGTACGAATATAGTACAACAACACATTTTCCATTTATAGTATGCCAGAATTTAATAATGCTGATTTCTATATAAATACACATTGCTTTATAGAAGATTTCATTCAGTTCGTCTCAACTAGTCTAAATATAGACGTAGTTAACGATAAAGTAGAAGTCCCTTCACGTTCTGCCCGCCCATGTAATAGCGGCGCTTCTGGAACTGTGCAAACTGCGCAAGTGCCAGAAACTTAATTACTCCATTGTGACTTCCACCATTTCAACGGCTCATGAATTTTCCAGATTGCACAAAACGTTCGCTCTGTGCAATTGGATTTTCTTTCATTTTAGAAAAATGCTATAAATATAAATGTGAAGAAAACATGCGGGTGGAAGTGTACGTACATATATAAAATAAAACACGCCTTCGCATTCCCGTCTATTGAGCACCCATAATGGGACTCCCTCTCGCTGGCTGACGTCTTCAGCTTATGTGAGGATTTGTCAAGCTTTATGGGATATTAGGCAAGTGCTAACATTGAAATGGTTAAGTAGAAACTGTTTGTGTAATTAATGGTAAAGAAAATTTGTAAAGGAGCTTTCTCAGAATTTTAAACAAGCGGAAATTTTGTAATTATCGTTGTTTGTTATAAGTGCGAAAAATATTTTGCATAATTTCTAATTGTGGAATTAAAAGTAAATTAACGGTTTTGTTACGTGGTCATATGATCGCATGGTAATGAAAGTGTAAATATATTTAATTATAATTTTTTAAATTGTTTAAGTAGTTACATAAGCTAGATTTACTCGGTCTAACTGCTGAAATTTGTAAAGAATAAAGATTTTAATAGTTGTTTCTTCCTCACTTACTCATTCGTCTCCATAACCGGGATCCAGCCGTGACCTCTACCTACTGTTTCTTCCACCGGTCTTGATTTCGAACTAAATGCCCTTTTACATCCTAAGCGCAAAGTGGAAACGCAAATTGGAGCTCTTTTATCGCCCAGAAATTTCTATACTTTTCTCTCTGTCTGGAATCCACGTTCGTGCAACAGAGAGAAAAACATACAAATTTCTGTGCGATAAAAGAGCTCCAATTTGCGTTTCCACTTTGCGCTTGGGATGTAAAAGGGTCTTAAGGGGCTATGCCAGTGTGAGGGCTTAAAATTTAGGTGATTTTCGGGAATTTTTTTAAATAAAACTACTTAACTAAATGTTTTGGGAAATTAACAATGTACTTAGGTATACTTGACCAATATTACATAATTTTTTCGTTGAAAAATATTGAGATGTAAGCGTCTTATGCGCTTTCTTCGGAAGTGCGCAAAAAAACTCCCCCACTGCTGCCACGATTCCGGTCGATTGAGTAACAGAAATAAAAAAAACAAAAAAGGCGTTAAACTAGAAGGTATTTCCTATATACAGTGAACTAGGATTTTTGAAAAATATCGAAATCTAACAAAATGGCGTAGTTATGAATAAATATTCTGTTTTTTGCCTAAAAATGGTCGGTTTTTTCAATGCCAAATTGTCAATTTTCATCCAATCAAAAATATCCTAGTTGACTGTATGGCAAATGTAGTCAAGAGTACTCAGTTAAAATTTCAAGTTAATCGGATAAGTAGACTACGAGTTAGAATGGCAGCAAATTGGAAAAATCTCATTTCAAGGAAAACACGTTTAAAGATTTAACAATCGATTTTTGCAAGGTAAAATTAAATTACGGTTGCTCTTTCGAAGACTGCCATTCGAAAAGAATTATATATACGGCCTTGAAATTTTGACAGGATATTCTTGACAGTATAAACTGTCGAATACCCAAAACAAAAAAAAAACATTTTTTTCAAAGTATCACACTGGTATAGCCCCTTAATAGCTGTGTTCCAAAATTCGAGCAAAGTTCTCGCAAGCTGTTGGCTTCTACTCGTAGCTACTCATGTCTTTGTTGAGAAGTAGGAACGAGTAGAAGCCAACTGCTTGCGAGAACTTTGCTCAAATTTTGGAACACAGCTAATGCCATCCAGTTTTAGCATCTTCATACTCTGTCTGTGTCCTGGTGGACATCATCATTCCAGCCGAGGTTTGGCCCACGTTGCTGAACTCTCCCTTAAGAATATCTAAACAGGTTACTCACCACTCACACCATATACACAGATGTCCTGCCCACCTGAGCCTACCGGACCTTGATTTCTTTCACAACTTGAGTGACATGCGCCGGCAGATCTCATAATTCTACAGTCTTCGGTATCTCCTTCCCTTGCATACGTGGCGAACCATTCTTGGGACTTCAACGGACTTTCCGTTCGAACAAGACTAAGATATCGGAGTGCTTTTTACTAAGAATCCATATGTGATACTGGTATAATAATGGTTCTATACTTGGATTGGGAGAGCTTCGATAGTTTATAGTAGGCTTTCTTCACTTTTAGCAGCTGTGGTCGCATTTCTGGCACCACCTTGTTGTTGGTTGCATTTGTGGTCCACGGTATGTGACTTCAATTTCATGCTGCTCTACATTGATTTTAAGATCGATGGAAAAACGTCTCGCAGACGTTTACCTTGTACCTTGTTCTGCTTTCATATGACCTACTGTACAGCTCTACAGGTAGGGAAAATTGTGAATCCCGGATCCTTTCACCAACGCTTGAAACAGAGGCGGATAGACCATCCATTTTTTGGAGTCCATTGTAGATGTTGATTGCTCTGAACTGTATTCTGGATATCTTTACTTGTCGCTTAATTCTCCCATACTTATGTTCAATTAGTTCATGAAGTTCATGATCGCTTGGAGTAGTGTGCTCCCTTCGTAATTGAAGACATTCGCTCAAAATCTCGTCTCCCCTTGAGCTGGTTTATGCTTTTGTTATCTTCTTCTAAGCGGCAGCATAGAATCATCAACAGATATTACTAAGTTAGCTTGCCAATTACCAAATTATGAAAGTGCTCTTTCTACCGTTCCAAAATCCCAAACTCGCGATTTTAAACTTGGCCCTTTTAGTATAGGCAACGTGGTGTGAATATCGACCCAGTACGGACTCGTGATAGATCTCTTGCATCTGATGCAGCTCTCTATACTGTTCTAGCTCGCATACGTGATGCTTCTCTCAGGCGACTTCTTTCGTCTGTGAACTTTTGTTCTTCATTGGATCATTGCTTTAAAAATTGGTGAAAGTTTGAAAATTAAAGGGGACCAATCCCTTATCTTTTAAAAAGTATTAGCTTTCGAAATGCAATTTGTTAGAACATTTTGAACACAAGAAAAAGATGTTAAGTATTTCTTATCACACTTGCTTTTCCAGTTTCGCATTTTTCTAGTGAAAGTTCACTCTGCCAGTTTTCTTGTAGTTTCTGTGTGTATCAATTAGAGTTTTAAATTTTTGTAAGACTCCTTAAAATGCTGCCAAATGGTCCATTCATTTTAAAGTAAACTTTTATTCTATTAGATCATTTTTACATCGCTTAATTCTCTAGTTTAAGGATCCTCTCAGACACCGCAGAGTGGACTCGTTTAGCTCTCAGACGGCTACAAGCAGAAACAAGATTTGATGGCGGGATCTAGGACGAAAGAGCTTACGCTATAAACGCAGTTACCGGTCATTCAAGTAGAGGCATCCGTTATGTTCATTGCCTCGGAACTTTCTATAGAAGCCGCCACTAACTTGGTGAACTGCCCTTAAAGATCGAACTTTTATGAAATATAATGACTTTGCCAATTCCGAACGGTTTCTTTGTATACCATCTCGCAGTTCGGCCAAACAATTGTTGAAACCAAATAGAATAGATATTGCGCTCTTAATTCCAATTTATAGAGTATAGGAAGGATAGGTGGCCACACCTGCAGGCTGGCCTAGAGGAGGATAAGCTTGCACTACATGCTCTTATTGACCAGGGTTTGAAAGCAAAGTAAATTTAAAGCAAAGCACATATTTTTAAACTTACTTTGCTGTAGATTGTGAAAGCTTTTTGTTTCATATTGCTGCGAATGCTGTTGCTTCCAAATTAATTAAAACTTTCAAGAGCATACTGGTCCGGCTGCAAATGCTTCGGCTTTAAAATACTCTGCTATGAAATGATTTCTGTTTGCTTACAGTTTTTCAAAGCTTTGCTCTCGAAGGCTGTGATGTACTTTGCTTTCGTTCAGTATTTTTTTTTCATGGTCCAATTTTATATAGTAAAATGGTACTTTGTTTATAGGGTTGAAAACTTTTTTTTATGTGTATGTGAGCAATTTGCAGCCGGACCAGCATGCCCCAGCATTTGTAAACAACAGCCTTCGCAGCAATATAAAACAAAAAGCTTTCACAGCCTGCAGCAAAAAGTTTGAAAATATGATTGCTGTAAAGCAAAGCGAAGTAAATTGCTGTGGTCTCCTTGGCAGCAAAGCAAAGTCAACAGCAACAGTATTAAAATTGCTGCATCAATTTAAACCCTGTTTTTGACTGTTCGGCGATAACACGAAGCAGGGTCGTTGTTTAAAGCCATCTTCCCGAAACAACCAAATCTAAGCATCACTTGGCAAACGGCTGAACTTATTTAAATGGTCTGGCCTACAATAATAAGATATAGTTTGCCGTACAATGAGTCAAGTGGTGGCCACAATTTTTTTGTCTTGATACCTTACTAAAAAAACAATAGTAAATTTAAAATAAATTTGTTATTGTAGTTCAGCGAACTTAATAAGTGACCTACGTTATATGCTGACTTTCGCTTTAAAGAAATGGTTGTTATCAAAATGTATTCGAATCAAAAACGACGAGTTACCGACGGTATTAGGAGCGTCAACAGTAAAAATTTATTAGTGATAATAGGAATTATTAAGCTTAAGGTTATTCTTTTATATAAGAGGGAAATGAATGGGTGTTGATAAATAATTTCAAAAGGGGCCAAACAGTTAAAAAATAAAGGGAAATGGATTATTGCATTGAATATGTTTAAAGAAATTATTAGAAATGTCATCGTAAGAAAAACCTATTTGTCGTTGCTGATTTAAGCAATGATTTAATTTTATATATATCCGGCGATTACACGAGTCAGTTTTGCTGACTGCCAGTACTGACTCTGTTTTGTCAAATCCACTGACTCTCAGTTGATTACGTTCGGTCAACTGACAAGTCAGTTCATTTCTAAAATGTCGTCGACCAGTGAACATACTTCCTTGACTGCGTTATTATTAACATAAATTATTGAAGAAATGGAAAGGGAAGAGAAAAGGAAGTCTAGGAAATGAAAATATTGAGTCAATCCTTTGTTAAATTAAGGATTTTCCTCGTACTTTTCAATTAGCAATTAGGTTGATGATTTCCAGACGATTTAATTCTTTTTCTGCCATTTTTTCCTAAGGTAAACGAATTTTGAGATTTTTTAATTATTTATTCTAAAGACATTCCTATCGCATCCTTACTCCCTCCCTACTCCGCCATTTAAAAATAAAAATTTGACATTTCATTGATTCGAAAACTGTACCGTCAGTGCTGACTTGTCAGTAAAAAAGGCGCGTCAAGTGAGTTTTTACACGAGTCAGTGACCGCGTTTATGCACAAGCTAGGCGTGTTAGCAATGGCATACACAGCATTTTTTTAGCGCTGTTAGCTAAGTTGTTTCTGCTTTTTGGCTTAGCTAAAATGTAGCACATCTCATAACTACTGTCAAAATGGATTGACTGTTACTTGTAAGTTTTTGTTGTAATCAAATAATTTGGTAATATTTCAAAACAGCATGAAGATATTACTTATTATTATTATTTAATTTTTTGCTTGTTATTACTTGTAAAAAGAGAAATGTTATTATTTTTGGTTGTTATTAGTTGCAAAATGAGAACTGTCAAATGGCATGCTATGAACAGTGCTAAGTTAACAGCGATAAATTCACCGAGTTAAAGTAATTTTGCCATAAACGCGGCCAGTGTCAGCCAAAGTGTCAGTAGAACTGACCTGTGTAATGGCCGGGATATTCAAGGCACTTTAGATCTATGTTCTATAAGAGGGGTGTTTTTTTAATCTGTTCCAGCACAGAACAGAACAGCTTCCATACAAAAGTCTTGTCCCCGATAATTATCAAGAACACTATCCAGCACAAAGGGAAATTTTAAATTGCCCTTTTCTCACATACGTTTTTTAACTTGAGAGTTTTGTTTACTGAATGAAAAACGAGAAAAATTAGTGGAGAGATAAATAAGAGCGACGTTTATGCAATATTAGAAGAAATTAAAATGCCCAAAGCCGTAATTTATGTAAATAAAAATAAAAATTTCCCTTGCCGTTTTTTTATTGTTCCAGGACAGAACAGAATAGAAAAGATTAAAAAACCACGGCAAAGAAGTAAATCTAACTGTTATACCCCAATCCCATACACTGTTTGATATTGGAATATACAAGCGTATTCTTTTATACAACTTCCAGCATTACTGCATTACTTACGAAAACTAATCATTTTCGAAATCACCGACTTCAGCACTTCGATAGAAAATAAATTAAATATAATTAATTAACCGCAGATAGATGGTTGTGTAAAATAAGCTAAAATGTTATTAATTCTCATCTCACAATGTCTAAATTTCCTGATGACATAACCGAGCTCCAATCCAATAGACTTGGGAACGTCCTTAACATTTTCACATTATTATCCTTAAGCTCCACCTCTCCTGGCATCAAAATGCTCGGTTGAATTATGTACATCATACCCTCCTTCACCCGTTTTTACACCCAAAGAATTTCGTCAATTTATTACAAGTAAATTTTCCGAATCACTGGTCACCTTTTCAATTAATTTTCCGCAATGGAAAAGCTTTACAGCCCCCACTTTAGTTCAGTTCAGGAGGAACACTTTCCCGAGCGCCATTAACTTGAAGGAAAACTCTGCTTTGACAAAGTGGATCCAGCGACGACGGTGGGGGGAGCGCCGGGATGAGGCATTTATTGTCGCTTACTGTCGACTGGAAATAGAAAAATGGCGGCCGGGGAACAGACTTATCCGGAAAAACTGCTCAGAAAGACAACGATGACGGATGTGGTGACTGAGCAGGGAATTTACATCTGCCGGGGTTTGACTGGTTTAGTGCCGTTCCCCACGTCCTGTTCCTGATTGTTCTGCTTTGTTGGCAAACCAAAGTGTTGTATACGTTGTTAAAGGGATCGGGGATTAATCTTGCGATGTAAATCCCGGGTGACTAAATACTGGAAATCAAATCGACTGTTCCCTAAGGGGTGGAAAATCAGCCCTAGTCCTTACTGCTCTGGCGCATTTGTCAGGCTGTCCGTTATAGATCGAAGAGGATTCTCGCACAAGAGTTAACAAAGTTTTCATTACGGTACAATTTATCAGGGAAATCGTGCCAGGGTCTCGAATTGGATGCCACTAATTAAATAAAAGCAGATAAAAGGTCTAAAAAAAATAAAGTTTATAACGTGACTATTTATTCGATTATGCTTCCGTGCAGATCGCTGGGTTTAGCTAATCCAATTCAAAAGGGATAAATCGTTGTCATCGTAAGCTTCCGAAGTAAGTGTTTTATTTTTATAGAGTTCTGTTGGCTATAAAAAAAATATTGACAGTAAACGATTTTCGGTATTTTAAACGAAATAAATTGAATTACAATAATATAATTAATCTTCTTTTAAAATAGCTTATGCTATAAATCTTAACTAAAATTATATTGTAGCCATATTTATATCGTAGCCTGTCAAATAAAAAATGTCAATTTTGCTAGAAACAAATCTTAAAATATTAGAGGGACAACGTAGGACGAAGCGAATCAATCATTCAGTAGTCCTTTACTGTCGGTGAATGCAGACAACAATGTCCGCGAAAATCGTAGCTGCCGCCAGTCGCGAAGTACGTGTTGTGATTTTATATTTGTACAAAAAAATGATCTTTTGCTATTGATGCTCAAATACACATTCTAAATTGTGACTAGTTATAAGTTATAAGTGATTCGTACTTGTCATTGATGGTTTGTGACTTTTCTTATTACTGTCAACTGATTTGGTTTTCTAAGCACCCAGTCAAACAAAAAAACACAAAAACTCACCTACCATATTGAACTTGTAATCGTGTAATAAGTCTGGACGAACAAAAATACTGATATAGGGAGGCAGAATGTATGTGAACGTCCAAAACCTCTCATCGACACTGTCGAGTCTGCGAGAACGTTATGAAACATATGCTAGAAATCGGCCCTTTATCCTCGATTGACCTGCTCTTTACCCAATCACAATTTTGACAGTTGTTGTGACTGTTTGCCGATGGTTAAAATTGTGGCTGCAAAATTAGAATACCAAATTGTCTCAAGTTGAGACTAACCACACACTTGTGATTGATTACGTTGTGACTTGTGAATGTTTTCAGTATACGGGTTAAGTTAATGGACCTACAGCAATGAGTCAAACTACACATTCGTGTACTCATTTAACTTCACCATAACCGAAAAAATCCTTGCTCCAATCGGAAAATTATAGGTACAGTGTTCTGGGATGATTTCAACATGCGACTACAATTACAACTGGCGTGTAGGTACTGCCAAACGCTCACAAAACTGAGATGTGCAATTTTTCACTACGCGATGAAATTTACTGTTCTAGTTCCGGACTCTCCATTATTACATCGTTTTCTTTTTAGTTTAAAAATCCTACAAAGTCATATAATTTTCGCATCTATGCCGACAAAAAAAAAATTTGCTCCATAAATCGTTTTACCTGCGGGCATCAAAAACTGAAATTAGCACTAGTACTGAGATAAAATTCATAAAAAGTTTCATCAATTACAAATAAACCATAAAAAACAGTTCCGCAATACTAAAGAAAATTTCAAAAATTTATATTATGTTTCTTTTGAGTTTTCACGAACCCATAAATTTTATGTTTTGAAGGACGAAATTCTCCTTCTTGAAAAAGTTAGCAATATACGCATTAATTGGTTGCATGGAAAAATTTGCGCAACTCACACCACTCATTTAATGTCACAACCCATAAATTTATTGCAATGGCCTTAATAAAATTTCTGACATTAAGTGATAAAAATATTTGTTTGAGAACGATTTATTGATTTGTTATTAATTTATTTTTTTATCTTGTTGAAAAATTAATCTTTGAAAGGTTCCTCTTGAAAAACAAAATTTTTGTAAGCCACTGTAATTTTCTGTAACATTCTAATTTCTTATCGAAAATGTTCAACAATTAAAATCCATTCAAATTTGAGCTGGAATCAAAACAGGTAAGATCTAAAAATCCGTTGAGTCTAGCTTTAAAAGCTGTCCCAAAAACGATCTGTGCGCTATAATCCCACCTCGAGTCAGATTCCCTGAAGCTTTGAAATGGTAATCACCTGAGAGTTGTTCCACTACAATCGGCTCGACATGGACATCCTCCTGGTCCATGGTCGTCGTTCAGCCAGCATCCACTAAACACCTCCGATGGGCAACAATTCCACCGCTCAGCCCGGCAGACTGCATTCTGCCTGGTCATCTCCATTAATAAAATCTCTTGGGCACCGTAGCCGTGGTGTGGTCCATTCTAAGCGGTCAAAGATACCGCTGCCTTAGGTGTCGGCTGGGCTAATTGGAAGATGTTCAAAGGTGCCGCCAACAAATTAAGAGCGGGGTACAAATCTTGTAATAACTCTATCATCAATATGGGAGGCCGAGGCCGAAAAAATTACATGCATACGCGCGCATACCTACATACTCCACTTGTCTTACACACGTAGTTTGAGCGCTTTGCGCACGTTTGATTTATCGCGTTCGAGCTGCGCGTTCAGCTCTTTTTTATTTTGTTAGTCTTTTTTCGGCCGCTTATTCTCTTTGCACGGGGAATTTATTCCGTGTCGGATGTTTTTCGGCATCGACTGTGTTTAAGAAAATTTCAGGTTGGGCTTTTGAGTCCGTAGTTTTTGCGATTTAAGTCAAGTGTGAAATCCGGCTTAAATCGAATGCAGACTTCGTGAGGACGCATAATGAACAATCTTGGCTCTTTGGGGTGTTTTTTATTCTGTGGAAAAGATCAATTGAAAGCGAAAATTCCCGTTTTGAATTGGATTTTACATAAAAACCGAATAAGATTTGAATACGTTACCGTTTTGTGTAAGCCCAGCCACAGGGGACTGAAATTAGATTAAGCTTCAACAATCACCACCCTTGCTTGCTTTTTCGAAATGTCATGCAGCAAGTGTCCATAACCAATCTCGTTACTTACACACAACTGCTGACACTTTCTCTGTTAATTTTCATCGCTCAAATCGGCTAATTACACGCTGCCGGTACTTGGCAAGTGCAAGAAAACCAGTTACGAACTCATTGATTATAAATTAGCTGCTAAAGTGCAGGTTTTGGACCTTCTCACGTGAGAAAATCTGGTCAACGTACTGAAACCTGCAGGTCTTGATGGAAGATGCACATGCTTAAAAATGTACCCCTTACCTTTTCACAGTGCTTCGGTAGGGCGGATGGCTCCCCGCTGGGCGAATTTTCCTTATGTATGATGACACAATTCGCTGCAAGCCATCTATTGACCTCAAACGAAGGCGGAACAGGTTGAAGTTATACAGACCCAAACCCAGGCTGCGAATGCCACCAACCGGCTCAAGCCATAAATTCCCAAGGATTCGAGACTCTGTGGGAACTTCCTCCAATTACGTCCTAAGTAAATATTTGTTCTAGTCCTTATCGCTCCTTATTTCTTCAATTTTTATGACACCCGCGCCAAGAGTGAGGGGAAACTGGACTCTCGTACACTGTCATAAAGTACCTTAAACGATCTCTCCTTGCTCCTTGTTTGCTCTTAAGCCGTTCTGTGATTCGTTTTTGGGAGCTTCTGGTCTTAAGATTTTTGTTTTCTTAATTAATTAGGACCTTTCCAAATTGCTCGGCATCCTTTGAAACGTTGCGGACTCCCTTTTGATGGTGATAAGAAGGAGGTTCTAGTCCGGGAGACAGCGGTAATTGGTTTACTTTCCTAATTAGATTCAAATCAACGGAGTCTGATGACTTTCTCAAGTGATTTTGTTGAAACGCTTCCAAATTGAAGGAAAATTTACATCCGCTTTAAGTGGACGACGGATGAAAGATCAAATCCACTTAGAATAGCTAAAATCGATTTCTTTGATGATATAATACAAAAATTTAAAGAAAGTAATAAAAAAATCTCGTGGGTGGCATTGAAACTGTGAGACGAATGACTTCTACAAGAGAGGAATTATTTTGAACGTCAAATTTATTTGATATTATGAAGTTTACGAGGAATTATTTTGTCATAAATAAGCGGATACGCTATGAATAGAGGCGATAAACTTGTTGAAGAATCTATAAAAATTCATAACATTACTATTCAATAGTTTAACAGGATTGTTGTTCAATCAAATTATTTATTCAATGGACAGGCACACACGGGCATTCCTAAAACTATTGTCGTCTTTACAACCTGCTCCAAGCACACGCGTCTTCCTTTAACGTGAGTAACTTTCTTATCTTTACAAGGAGATATCAATGTGTGTGTTTTGATAGAGCGCTAAGAAGAAATGTGTCGTTAATAGTCCTTCGTTAATAGATCGAACAAACATCTTAACATGTCCGTATCAAGCTGGGATCCTGTTTTGAAGAATTCTTCCTGTTTTTTCAAACATGTTTTGGAGAATAGCGCCCATAGTAAATTGCATAAAAATCAATAAGTGCAAATTACAGTAAAAAGAATATTGACTCTTAAAAAAGATCAAGGCAAACTGGATCAAGTTCGCACATATATTTTTCCGTCGTGTTTAGGTATATTTCTGCTCGTATATAATGATTGATTGATATCCGATAAAAAGCAGCTTTAAATGACAGGTGGCGACAAGCAATAGATATGTGACAATCATAGCATCATTTTTGCACAAAGGAAATTTCCAGTGTAAACTGTCTCCTTTTCATATTATGTTATTTCGTTTCTGATTCTTTTTTTCAAATTCAATAAAACTAATAGTTTATAAGTTGATGCAAGTTATAATTTTTTTTATTGTTTGGATTATGCTAAATTCTGCTAAAAATAATGACGAACTTTTGGGCTGATCTAGCAACTTAAGCCTCGTTCACACGGTGACACTGATGTCGTGGCATTTAATGTCGTGACGTGACTGCCGCAAAAGTGTCATCGTCTGAACTATTGAATGTCGCGACGTCTCGACTACTGCAGATTTTTTGATATTTGACACCCGATGTCGCGGCACATCCGCTACTACAGATTCAAGTGCGCCCATTTTTAACTTCCCAGTAGGAAGTTATTGTAATCGGTCCGAAAATCGGATTCGAAATTTTCAAAGTATTTACACGTTTCAAGGTCCCAATAGCATTTTAAGCAAAAAATTGAGAAGAAATATGTGTGTGTGTGTGTGCGTACGTATGGGGTCATTTTTTCCTGCACGATTTCGCGCGAACCGAAAAAGATATCGACTTCTTTCAGGTGCCGTTCGAAGCGAGTTCAAGGAAATATGATCTGAAAAGATTTTCATAAAAATTTGTCGAGCCGTTTTTTTGTTTGAACGACTTAAGTGATTTTTGTACCAGCACGATTTCGCGCGAACCAAAAAAGATATCGACTTCGTTAAGGTGCCGTTCGAAGCGTATTAAAGGACATATGATCTGAAAAGATTTTCATAAAAATCGGTCGAACCGTTTTTTTGTTTGAACGACGTAAGTGATTTTTGTACCAGCACGATTTCACGCGAACCAAAAAAGATACCGACTTCGTTAAGATGCCGTTCAAAGCGTGTTAAAGGAAGTATGATCTGAAAAGATTTTCATAAAAATCGTTCGAGTCGTTTTTTTGTTTGAACGAATACTGGGAAGTTAATCTTGTGGACCGAAAGGGTCAAAAGCCACATCCCAACTAGTTTTACACGAGTGTCGCAACACTATGCGTGGATCATGTGAACACTTCGCCGGGACAGCAAATGTCGAGCACTGTCATTTCGTTATATGCCACGACAACGGTGTCACAGTGTGAACGAGTCTTAAGTCATCTAATCAAATTCCAAGAATTGTTTTTAAGTATGTTTAGAGAACTAATGATCTCTAATTTGCGATTGCTACATTGCAAAATTTCTTTAAAAATAATAATTGTATTGGTATGGGTTATCCAATAGAAGTGATATAAGTAAGAGGAGATCAAGATCAGATCATTTATAAAGTTACAAATTATCTAAAGCTGATACACTCTTAACAAAAAAAGACTGTACAAAGTTAGATATGGAAGGTTTAGAAAAATGTTTTTTTGTGTTATGAGCTCTTACCAAAAATTCATCCAATAAATTTAGACAATTACTGTTTAAGTTCATAGTTAAACGAATTAAGAACAGCAATGCAGAAAACATCCAGAATTATGTAGTAAGAATTGTCCTATACCACAACATTAATGATAGACCTCTTGTGATTAAGAACAAATTTGACTGAAGCTCTTAAAGGATAAACTTTTATATAGAAGGAAAACAAAATGGAGTATGCATAATTAATTAAACAAACAAAGTCAACACAAATGATTAAAATTTTTAGTGGTGAAAGCGATGAATTTAAAAAACGGCGAAGTCTATAACTAACTTGAAGTCACCCCACCAATCCCTTTACAATTTCTAATTAGATTGGTCTTCTGAAGGGTGAACATGAGCCATCTATTTATATTCATTAATATATGGCATATTGTAAGTCCTTGTCAATTTGTAGCAATGGCGACTAACAAAGGGAAACTGGTAATAACGAAAAATAAAACTTCGGCGAGTGATCAATGTAAATGAGAATTATAAAAAGCAATACTTGTCACCGTGCAAATAATATTGTAGAAAAAATAAAAGTAGAATAATCGTGTCAAATGAGCAAAAAAAACGCACGAAAGGAGACGAAATTCCAAAATGGCTGAAAATTGGTACACAGCTTCTTTGGAACTTTTTAAGAAGAAAATTTCGGAATCACAAAAAAAAACATGGCCGCCGGAGATATCAGTTTTTGGCAAAAAAAATCACTCAAAACCTGGTTTATTCGAAAAAAAATTTTAAGAGTCAATACGAAACGTTTATTGCCTACAAAAAGGGTTAGGTTTTCGAAAAAAATACAATAGGGCTTTTTTGTAGGCAATAACGTTTCGCATTGATTCATTAAAAAATTTTTTCGGAAAAAACAGTTTTTGAGTGTTTTTTTTGCCAAAAAGTGATATCTCCGGCGGCCATGTTTTTTTTGTGATTCCGAAATTGTCTTCTTAAAAAGTTCCAAAGAAGCTGTGTACCAATTTTCAGCCATTTTGGAATTTCGTCTCTTTAAAATGCTAATTTCCCCGGACTAAAAACGGTAGACACTGTTTTGAAGTAGAACCAAATGGCCTAATTTTTTTGGAAAATGTTCAAAAACACTTATTGATCAAGTCAGAGGGTATGCAATGGTCAGAGGGTATGCAAATGTTTTTATCCATTATTTAACAAATGGCTTAAGCTTTTATCAAATGGTAAATAAAATACACCTAAAACGAACGTGAAGTCAACAAACACAGAAGCTCACTTAAAAATACCGCTCACAGATGGCGTACGTTTCATATGGGAATTATTTGTAAAAATATTTTCTAATTTTTAGGGTTGCATAAACAAAATTAAGATTCTGCACTTCTTTGAACTCAAGGCTACACGGTGAAACAGTTTTCAATATTGTTGGAGTGTTTAAAATCTGTAAAATTGTGCCACAAAATAAGTGCTTGCCATTTAATTATAGGATGATTCTACGAGCATTCTAAGCTTTTTATATCGAAACTGATATCTAGAAACTGCAAACTATCTATATGTATGTAGAAGTCACATCAGACCTGTACTTGTACTGGTGCTGAGACATCATGGACGCTAACAAAATTGTTGACGAAAAAAACTTAAACATATTCGAAAGGAAGATAATGAGAAAAATATATGGACCTGTAAGAAACGAAAATGGACAATACGTACGTACGTATAATTAAAGCGCAACATATAGGATGGGCAGGACATGCCATCCGAACGAGCACAGAAACAAATTCTCGAGACCGATCCTATAGATCTAAGAAATAAGGGAAGTCCAAGGACTAGATGGCGTCACTGCGTAGAAAAAGATTTGAGGATAATGGGTGGTGCTACACACGAGACTAATTCGGACGGGTGAAACCGCTTTTATGGGAGAGAAACGAAGTGAAGAAAGGGAAAAATAGCCCATTTCCCCTTTCTTCACTTCGTTTCTCCCCCATAAAAGCGGTTTCACCCGTCCGAATTAGTCTCGCGTATAGCACCCCCCAATGAGAGCAAGAAGAAGGAGAGAAGTAGCATTGAACGGAAATGAATGAAAATTAGGCCAGAGCTCACCCCGAGCTGTAGAGCTACAAGAAAAAGAGAAGCTTAAATGCATTTGTAATTAAAATTGCTTCTTAAAAATAGTTGTTCTATACAATCGTTTCTTTCTATTTGTAGTTTAAGAAAACCAAAACTATGTATTAATTTCAAATGCCTGACATTGCTCTGTCCTTGAATTTCAAAACTGTGCCTTAATATTAACAATAGCTATAATTGCACAAATTAGACAAAAAAAACACCTAAAATTTTGCAGTCATGCCAAATCGCTTTATTCATCACACAAATTTCTTCAATAAGTCAAAAAAAGTACTTTACCAAAGTAAATAAAATTGGTACTTTACAATGGCGCAAAAAAGCACACTTTCAACACAATCCAATTACTCAATCGGCTACTAATTGTCATTAACAATGATAATTGTGTGACTGGCCACAAATCTATTTACTCGGCTGACTGCAAAATAAAGAAAAGATGCGATAAAAAGAGGAAAATACAGCTGATCACGGGCACTGATATCGCACATGGGCAGTCACGGTAATCCGTCACTCTTGGTCCGTCTGTCCGTCCAGTCATTCATTGAGTTCGTCTAGGCCAGTAATTGAAATCAACTTTGATTACGGCGTAACGAAATCTAGAAGCGAAAACTCCATTAACTGATCATGCGTTAAATTTTCACTTGTTGCTCTGATCGCGAGGGCACGCAACGTGCCGTGCCAAGAGAGACTATACAGACCCCGGATAACTTTCCAAACAAAAGCGACAAGAAAAGCCCAACTTTGGATACCAATGAAACTCTGCGCAACAAACTGTGGAAAACGCGTCTAATTCGGTTATGAAACTTTGTCAATGATTCAATTTCGCTGAATTTATTCACAAAAACCATATAAAAAAAAATACTGTGCCTTGGCCGTAGTGCGATTAAACTTTTCTAATTACCGCCAGGTTACATCTGGCAATTTCTCAATCAAACCGGAAATCGTCGTTTTGTTGCAAATTAGACTGCGCCGGCGCAGTACGGTGCGACTAATTAAGCTGAGGTACTTGGGATTTAGTCACGAGGCGGTTTTTACTTGCAAATTAAACGCGCTTGCCGCTGTTTGCTCAAGTGGCTTTGAATAAACCCTGATTCACGGGACTTTTAAATGCCGTCTTGGACGCTTATTGTTGCCAAACTTAATGGCACGAACACAAGAAGCAACTAAATTGTGACTTCTTAATTGGACCGTAATTGGGGGCATTTAACTTCTTAAGGCTCTCACGCATCTTAATGCCGCACGAAATGGCTTGAATGATGGATCAGATTGTGATTGGCTTTTTAGGCAGATGTCTGCATTTAATTTTTGTACATTTGAAAAGAAATCAGGTCAATTGTTTAAAATATGAAAGGATGCTGAATTTAGCATTTTGTAAGCTGCTGTAACGTCACTGCATTATTAAGAATCGCCTCTTAAGCAAATCGCCACAGAAAAAAAAACGAGGCAATGATCAAGCAACACACGGCGATGATCATCCAATCATTTTTGATACTGTGTCGGCACAGGTGAGTTGAAAGCCGCGCTTTATCCCGTCTCGCAGGGAGATTATATTCTTCGCCGTTCGTATAATATTCAACATCGTTGCGGACGTGGGATCATGCTAATGAGCCGATCGAGCCTGTGGGATCCAAATGATTGTCGCCACCGTAATTATTCAAAGCTGATTTCTAAGCCTTTACTAATCACCAAGCCAAGGTCATGACATCACAGTTTACTTAACCTGTTAACTGCACTGCGGGCTTATTTACATTATAAGTAAGCTGCGCGCCGATAAGAACCGGGCAGCAGATAAAAAGCCTTTGCTAAACGTAAATTACCCAATGAGCCAGCTAACAACCTTATCGGCTGCTGAATATTAGTTATAGCGTGAATGTGTCCATTGGAAATTACCTTTTGCGGTAACACAAAAAGTGCCGAGGTGTTTTTGCATCTTTTTTTTTTGCTAAATGCACATCTTTGATTGATCGTGGGAAGTCGTGTAATTATTTAGCAATTAGGGTCCGTTAGCGACGGCTAAAAAGGATCGTCGCGTCTTTCAGATGGTTAATGTTATTAGCATTCGAAGAAGTTTTTCTGCCGTTTTCTTGGGGCGGCATAAAGGAGTTTGATACAGAAATTGCCGGCTTCAGATGAATTTTTGGCCATAATCATTACCTGGGTCTGACTTCTTGTTTAATGTGGGAGACTGTTGGACCCTGATTGTTATTAAGATTTCAATGCGGGATTTCCCACGTTTGAATTAAGATAGCTTCAAGTCTCTCTTATGTTGAGAGACACAATTTCAAGCACCAGGTTAATAATATGCAGTTGTTTCCTTAATTACGCAATTACGGAGTGGAGTTGGATTCAAATTCTGACGAAGTATGCAAAGGAAATACGAATTAAGTGAAGTGAGTTTAACTTTACGTTAATCCACTTTTGTATTAAAACTACTAACAAAATGCAGAATTGTATGTTATGTTACTTAATTTTTTTTATATATCCTAGTTTTGGATTACTAATTTGTGTTATTAGTCAAATTAATCCATTTATTTTCTTTTTCTTTACAACCTTTTCATTTTTTTTTATGTGTAAGTCTAAGCTCAGGTGTCACCCTTTGTAACACCAGTCCGTCATGTCGTTCACGTTATGGTCAGATGTCTGGTAGTAAGCTTAGCTCGAAGGATAGAGAAAGGATAAGACAGGTTAAGGCGAGTCTGGGGGTGCATGAGGAGATGGCGATGAACCTTGCGTTTGAACTCTTGGATGTTGTATGAATTCGGGAATAATGACTGTGGGAGGTTGTTCCATAATCGAGTTGTTCTGGAAAATAACGAGTTTCTAGACTGATATGTGCGTGAAACTAAGGGCTGTAGACAGTGAGGATGAGCCGAAAGGGGTAATCTTGTGATGCGGGAAAAAGTTTGCCGTGGAGGCAGGAGGTTATATATTTCGGTAGAACAGTCGTTGTGGTAGATGCGGTAGAATTTCACCAAAGCCGCTATATTCCTGCGGTGGCTTAATGAATCAATTGTGGAGCAAATGGCGCCGTCGCCAATGAGTTGAAGGGCGCGGTTTTGCACCTTGTCCAACCAGGCTAAGGTGGTACTCGGGGCCCCTGCCCAGATATACGAGTTGAATTCGAGGAGGGGCCGAATGTAGGATTTGTAGATTATAGCCCTGGCCGACGCACAGTGGGCCAAAACGATTCGTGGGTGACCAAAAATCGTTTCTCGTCATGTCATAGATTTTAAAAATTTTAATGTCATTCGATAGTAAACTAAATATATTACCTTAAGGCAACATTGTTTTTAAATATTTACCCCCCCCCCCCCCCGTATGTGTTTGGAATGGCTAAAGTCAGAGAAAAATTTGAACAACTCATTTTTTTTTAAAAAATGTTCGAATTTTCTATGATTTCAAAGTTCTATTGTGAAAATGTTGGAATGGGGAGTTTGAATTGTTATTAATGAAATCACTTACTATAAGGAGGAGGTATTATAAGGCGAAGAATTTATGATAAAAGTCAAATAGTTTTTTTTAATGATAGCATGTTCAAATTTGTATTTATTTTTAACTTTAAAAAAAAATTGCCAGCGATGGCCACGTTCTAATTGGCATCAAATTAAAGTAGAAACCCTCCTGCATTGATAAAAAAAAAGTTTGGCTGCGATCACGTGCGATTTTCGGAGAAAATAGTATTTGAAGTAAAGTCTACCTTGTTGTCGCGCGCGTATTTCCAGACAATGTTCCCTATGCCTTATGTCACACGAGGAATTAAAGAAGCCCGTGGTTCCCAGGAATTGCACAAAATGCAGGAATTTTATGACTTTTATGATTTTATGACTTATTCGATTTTTGCTTGTGTTGCTATAGTGAACAGATTCACCTTGAAGTCACTGGTATCGTCTTCTCACGGGCGGTGAGTGAAAGCAACTATCAGGATAAGTTCTCAGAAGCAATTAGTAAAACGTAGCTTTAATTAGGCAAAGCGAATACAAGCCCAAAAATTCTGGAAATAATGACGAAAATATAACAGACGCCAATTTATTCGCAATGTCATTGGTTCCTCTTCGTTTAAAATGCAGTACTTCCGAAAACTGAAGAAATCCTCGTCCATCATCTGCACACCTTTGTATATCTATTAAATTTAAATATGTAAAGGAAACAAAAGAATTGGTTCAAAGTGAAGTTGACCTCGTGAAACAAGAAATAAATAATTTAGTGGCCGTTAACGACAAAGAAATAGAAGTAATGCATAGGCTTCAGTTAACAATGTGTGATGGCAGAGTAACCCAATTCGTAACAGACACCAAAGCATCAGCAACTTGCACTATTTGCCAAAAAAATCTATCAATACGGGCTTTCGCCTCTTCATGCAAGGATTCGATTTATGGAATTTACTTATATTGCACATGAGTATGAGTTTCACTGATGAGGGTGTACGAAACAACCCTGATAATAAGCAAAAGACACTGGAACAGAAATACAGGATACAACAAGAGTTCAGACGACAACTTGGTTTAATTATTGATACACTTAAGCAAGGATTTGGAAGCACAAATAACGGCAACACAGCGAGGAGATTTTTTGAATACACGGACATAACAGCGGATATCACCAAAATGGCCGTGGAAATTATAAAGAGATTTAGGACCATATTAAAAGTTCTTTCTTGTGGATTTCCTATGAATGCCAAAAAATTCGAAGTATATTCAGAACAAACAGAAATATTACTAGATGAGAAATATGCATGACAAAAATTAACAGCAACAGTTCACAAAGCTTTAAGGCATGGAAAAAATATAATACTTCACTGTATTTTTCCAATTGGCGAACTGTCGGAAGAAGTCTAGGAAGCCTAAAATAAAGAATACAAGCGCTATAAGCGCTACCACAACACCAGAAAAACTTCAAGGCAAGAGCAAAACGTTGATCTCACCCAGTAGGACTTGTAAGCTTACAGAAGTACTGAAATGAGCCCTCACTAGTAAGGGGTAGGCCTTACCATACCCCTTACAGAAGTACTTATTTTTACACACGATGTCATAGGAGGAATATGCTGCTTATATCATAAGATCCATACATCTCATCATTTCGGAGAATACGGGAAAAACTTTTCAGAAGCAGGGAATGGCCCATTTACTAGACACAGATGAAAATATAGATAATATGTTTGAAAGTGTGCCAACTGATTAGTATTTGAGTATAATCGTATAATATAATTTTTATTTTTTTGTATATATTTGTAAAAGTTTTTTTTAATTAAATATTGTTATGGAGATAATAAAATAATTAAAGATTAAGGTAAAAATGTTGTTAAAACTTTTCAAAAAACATTAATAATACATTTATTGACTAATTCAAATTTTGTTGATTTATTTTGAGGCACCCTGTAAACCAATTGAACTTTTTTTTATCGATTAAAAGGTAATAATGTCAATATATATTTCCCAAAGTTTCATTATGATATCTTTAACAGAACAAAAGTTACAGATTTTTGATAGCCAACAAGTCGTTTTGGCCACTGTGCGACGCGACGGCTGAAGTAGGAAACTGCACCTTTTAAGGAATTCCATTTAGGTTCTGTGCTTTCTTCTTCTTTTGCAATGGCGCACAGTCCTTGTACACGGCACAGATCTCCATTCACCTATTTCTTTATGGTCCCTACGCTTATTTTCCTCTCGATTTACTATTAAAAATCCAGGTTAGCTTTCTTTCTACAGAGGTTTGTACAACATGTCCGAACCATCGTAATTTGCCGAGTTTTATGGGTGTAACTATATTTATTTTGTCAAAGATCTACATTACTTAAAAGGAACGACAAGAGTCTGATGGACTAAAATGGCCCAGCCATGATTGGTGATATTTCGTCATTACTGGGCAACTGGACAATTGTTAAATCCTTCATGTGGATTTAAGCAAGGCAATTACATAATTGAAGATATTTTATGAAAGATAAGATTAGATTGGTTTATAACGTTTTTTGCTTACAAATCGGTCAGTGTGACAGAATTGTACAATTTGATTAAATTTTGTTGAATGTTTTAAATACTTCAATGCTTTAAGCTAACGAGTTAAAAATGGAAATCATAAATGACATTTATCTTTTTTTCGTTTTCTAGGTTCTTTTCTGTCAAAACACGAATTTTTCCCAATTTCTATACCGTGTTGAACAGTTACTATCAGATTCGAAGAGAAGTTGCTGAACCCTCAACAAAATGGTAGGACAATTTATTGGAACCAATACCTACTGCTCCTCCCTTGCACCAAATGAACTCATGAATTCTATTTTCTGATATTGTACGAAATGTTATTGACTGAATTGTAGATACAGAAAATTAGAAACATCCTGTTCCATTATTTATGGCTATTATGGTGCTCTGGTCAGTCATTCTTATATATTGCTTCCGAAGATGAGACAATAAAATAATCTTAAGTATACGACGATGAGATTCGCAATCGCTATGCTATTCGCAGATATGACAGTAGCTAGTTACTAATAATGAAAACGATAATGAAGAAGGAGCAAAATAAGAAGAGAAAGAAGAAGAATTTGAAGAAGAAGAAATTATTAAAAATTGTCATATAATTATTCTTACACGGGACAACATGAATAAAACGCACCTTGCATTTTATCTAATTGGTACTGCGGTAATAATAAATGCATCCAAGCACTCTCGGCCTCATATCTGGATCACTATTTGTCCTATGTAAATATTGTATGAAATTTTTTCATTGCAGATTTCTATGATGAATATTTTTTATAATAAGAAAAATTAGCTTAAGTCACGAGACATTCCAGAAGATGACCTTCGTGATCTTTAACTTGGAACGCCTTTTCTGCGCATACAATTTCCCCCGTCAGGTATTCTGTATTGAACAGCTCGTGCTGGAAATCTATCATCTTAAAGCTTTTTATAGCTGAGGAAAATGCTACGCTCTGTAGTGACTGGTTGCAGTAACTGGTATTCTATTGCTGAAACATTGTCGCTTTTAGTTCCTGGTAGCCCTTGGCGGTTTCTTCAAAAAATTGGTTCAGTAAACAGGGATATTAGCGTCATAAATTGCCGATGGTTCAACTCGACATGCGCCAACATCTCCTCTAGGTGCTTCTCTAAATATCCCGATGTCTTCCTGCTAAGAGAAATCTTCTTGTAGTTGATGTAAAGTTGATCGATCTCCTTCCGTAGAACACTAGTTTCATCATCATCCTCCATGATGCTCGTAACAAATCCTCCTTTTGATTACAAGAGTTTGTGCTGTGTGATCTTAGCTTATCACGTCGCCGTCACCAATGCTTGCACAGAGTTCTTTTACTCTGCGAATTTCCTTCTTCAGAATATTTCTCATATTTAATATCTGTTCAAAGTCAAACTAGAAAGGCAGTTAAATTTCTGTTAATAATGAGGAGAATTTGGAAGAAATGAAAATTATGTACTTTGAAAATGTGAAAAAGTTACTAAAAATGTTGTTGGTTAGAGTTCGAATCTCTGTGCCGGTACTTATAGACCAAGAGCCAGGTACCAAATTATCTGAGTGTCAGGTCTACTCTCTGAATTTAGGTTTAATAGGTTTAAGTTATACTAAAAAATATAAATTCGATGGCAGACTGGAAGATTTGTTTTAATTGGTATTTTCTACACCCTTTTTATTAGCGTCACATGTAACTAACTATGTAAAAAAAATCTTGGATGTTAAATTTGACCCACTTCCCGGTTTCCGATTGAGCTGAAATTTTGCTCATATGTATAGTTCGCGTGACAATGCAATCTGACAATTTTGTAAAAAAAATCAATATGGCGGCCGAATTTCGCAATTGTGCTGCCTGACCCCCGCCATGTGTTTCAAATGAAAGGGTTTGACATGTAGAATACATTTGCTGTGTGGCGTCTTTCCAAATTCAAAAAAAATCATACATTAATTAACAACACTATAGATTAAGTTTTGACGCCTACACCTACGTATTGGCCAAAACTAAAGCACCCTTCTACATTATTTCATAAATGTTTCTTTATTTTGGTAAAAACCGTTATAAAGAAAAAGGTAAACCACCATTTTGTGCTGGCCTCCATTTTGAATTTCGAATGACGGTACACCGCTAATTGTATTCTACCAGTCATGCCTTTTCATTTGATACCCATTTGGGTGGTCGGGGAGCACAATTGCAAAATTCGGCCGCCATCTTGGAACCGCCATCTTGATTTTTTTACAAAATGGTCAAATCTTCGATGCGTGGCAGCCGTAGCGATACACCTATATCGAATTTTGAACGCAACAGTTCTATTATTTTAATATTTGGTTATTAATACTAAATTAAATAATACTAAGTTAGAGGGATTGGCAAAAGAGGTTCATTTTTAAAACACGAGGAAAACTTTTTATTTTCGAGCGAGTGATATTAACGAAACATATTATATCGTCTGCAGTAACTTCGAAAAATCGTTGGATAACATCGAAGGATCGTAAAGAAGCTACTCAGAAGCAGCCGAATATTTACTACCTACGTTTATAAGCGGAGTTTAACTCCCGTATCTTCAATCCAGAGTGAAACTCCCGATGCGTTTATGAGAAATGGGAGTAAAAATCCAAAATACTTTCTGGTTTGAGATGACAGCTCCGAGGTCAAATTTAAAATGGCAACAAACACACATATAAACCCAATGTTTAATTTAATGTGCTTAAAAAAATCTAAAAGTAAAGAAAAAAAACTTATCTAGCAAAATAAAGCAACCAGCTTCTTCTTCTCTAAGTTTTTTTCCTTCTGAAAAAAAATTAAAAATTATGCTCCTGTCATCTCACTCCCAGTTAGCCTTTATAAGCATACCATAAACCGGGAGCGAAGTTTCACTCCGACTTTTTCTTGGGGAGCGAAAGTCCAAGTTCAGGGTTTTCACTCCCGTTTTATAAGCTGTGTTTCACTCCGGATCGAAACATCCATCAGGAGGGAAACTCCGCTTATAAACATGGTAATAGTGACTGCTGCCGAATAGTTAATCCAGTATGAAAAAATTTTCACTATAGCATCAAATATAATTCAATGACAAAGATATTGCTTTTTGACGGATAACATTTAACCAGAAGAGAAAAACCCAAATAAGAGCTCAGAAGTAAGCGCTTTTGTACTGCCACGGATCTATTATTGAGTGAAATGTCAGACAGGAAGCTCTGGTCGGAAAGATAGTCGAGACAAGAGTGAAAGAATTATCAACGCCAGGCATAACATAGTTTTATTTTATCGGTTTACATCTAATACCACCGTGGCAGCACAGAATGCACTAGAACCACGGACCTCGGGGGTGTTAGGCGCACACCTTAACCCGAGGCTGGACGATTTGATTCTAAAACAAAATTTCTAAGATAGTCCGGGGAAATTAGCATTTAAAGGAGACAAAATTCGGAAATTGCTGAAAATTGGTCCACAGCTTCCGGAATCACAAAAAAAACATGGCCGCCGGATCTATAGCGGTTTTCCGGTGTTTTCCTTGTATCTCGGTTTCTATAGCTCGTACAACCCCGTACCGTATTTCCAAAAATCACTTTTCGGCCAAAAAATCACTAAGAATATTGATTTTTGCAAAAATTTTCGAAAAGTTTTCGAAAAAATGGCAAGGGTGTCATTAGGGTAGGAAATAATCTTTTGTATAAATAGAACAAAAAAAATTTCTCAAAAATCAGTTTCTGAGTCATTTTTTGACCAAAAACTTATTTTTTGAAACTTTAACCTTGAATAACTTCGAACGGTTAAATTTTCGAAAAAATTACAAGAGGGCTTTTTGTAGGCAATAAAGGTTCGTATTGATTGATCAAAATTTTTTCGAAAAAACCAGTTTTTGAGTGATGTTTTGGCCAAAAAGTGATTTTTGATAACTTTGACCTTGAATAACTTTGAAAGGGTTAATCGGGTTAACATGTTTGTAAGAACTAAATTTGTAGCGAATTTCATTGTCAACATTTAGGGCCTTTGTACGGGGTTGTACGACCTATAGAAACCGAGATACAAGGAAAACACCGGAAACCCGCTATATTTCCGGCGGCCATATTTTTTTTTTGTGATTCCGAAATTGTTTTCTTAAAAAGTCCCAAGGAAGCTGTGGACCAATTTTCAGCCATTTCCGAATTTTGTTTCCTTTCGTGCGTTTTTTTTGCTAATTTCCCCGGACTAAGAGAAGAAGGTAAAAACTTGATTTTTTTTCTATGTTCTTTTGCATTTACATTTATGCATGACTGAACTTTTCTTTGTGTCTTGTTAGAAATATTAGAACCTATCAAAACCAGGTAATATGCCGACCCAAAACAAATATCATAATTCTATTAAACCACACAACAAAAATCCAAGTACTGAGGATCATTTAAAACCGATTTAGGTAGGAAATAATAAAATTGATTTCTGCTTTGTGAAATCAACGAATTAACAAGAATAAAACATGATTCTTCCATGTACACATATATAATGGTTGCTATCACGCCCGCTGATATTTAATTCGAAAAAAATCTAATTGTTGATGTCGTTAGGATATGGAGAATAGACACATCATTAATAAAAAATAAAGTGAAATTGCTTAACTACTTGTGCACAAACAAACAGAACGTAAGTTACATTATCGCATATCGTATGTCTTACATAATCATTTGAAAATTAATTAATAAAACAACGGCAATTATTTAAGTTTTCATCTTCTTTGTAATGCAATTGTGTTCACGTTCAACGTTAAAGTAATATTTCTAGCACAAAATATCGAACGTGCTAACAAGAAGTTAAATGCACTTCATCCTCCGCAAAAAGTCGTGCAGAATCCACCTACACTGACACCTTGTGATGAGCTGTATCGAATTCCCTTTTACCTTAGATGCGAAATTTATCGCCGACTAATGACACTCGTACCTGCCGCAAAGGTGATCCGGCCTCTCATGGAGTCACGGATGCACATGTCTTTCACAGTCTTTCCCTTCTATACTCTTCACGGAGGTTCAGAAATGATTTCTTATTGTGAAAATGCCCACCCTGTTGCTTGTAGATGCATTTGTAAAATGCGCTCGAATAATGCATCCTAATCGTGTGTGACAAATCGATTAAGACCAGGTTTTGGGCCTGTCTTCTACTCTAAAGTCTTGTTTCTAGGGTTTTTTTCATCGCTAGACTCCGTCAGTTTCTGAAAAAGGTGGAAATTGACTTTTGTGATGTTGGGCTTCATCGAAACAGATCCTTTGTTGATGACTTTTAATGGGTAACATGTTATGCTGCGGTGTAGGTGTTTTAGGATGTGGAATTCTTTAAGGTTGGTCAGCCGAAGGAATTTTAAATTATCTCACTAGGCACAAAATGGAAATACATATGAAAAGCATCCATTAAAGTTTTATTCACGGCTAATATAATTATGATGTTTCTCATTCATCGTTTTATCCCGGTGCCGGTCTCTCTCTAGAATCAGCATCGCATATACGCGTCGATGTTGATCAGAGGAAAATCTTCTGAAAGTTGATTACGGCTACCTTCAAGTGACCTCACTACTGTTTCCATATTAAGTAAATCGAAGAGCTGTAATGAGCCTCAATTGCCGATAACCAGATGCATTTCTCATATTGATTGATTTTCTACAGCTACCATGGCTGGACTCCGGTCGTTCCGGATTTATGACGATCCAAAACAGATCGATCATTATACGGAAGATAATTGGCAAAAATCTGGCCACCCTGTGGCATACAGAAGCAACGTCACGTACTAAAATCTGATCAGCTGTAATCACCGCGTGATCTGCGCAATATGATTTACGCAGCAGCAGAATCCGAAATGCACTGTGCGACGTGTTCCAATTGCATTTCTCCTTTCCGGCAACATATACACAGCCAGAGCCTTCCATATTAAATCGAGGGGAATTTTAATCGAATTTTTTGGTACATCTCATCCATTCGCTCTCGTCTTTCCTGGTTTTCCATAAAACTCCTGCTGTTTGGTATGCAAAATATGAGCAAAAAATGCGAATAACAACACTGAAGGAGTGAGGTGTTTGTGCCTGCTCCATGCAATTCAAGGTAATCTTCTGCCATCAATTTTCTGTGCCGCCAAAGTCAATTGATGGCGGTTCAAAATAATTGAGCTGAACAAGCGCACAACAGAAGCTAAAATCAATTTTCAGAATTTGAATTAAATTTGATTAAATATGGTAAGACGGGTGCCACTTTATAGCTGTGCCTCGGGCTCTAATACTTGGCAACAACATGCGGATGGAATGCGAAAGAAGGACTGCAGGACAGATCGGATGGTAAATTTGGAATAATATCAGTGTGGATTATTTAGAAGGGATTTTTTATGGAGTAAACATAAAGTTATTAATCTTTAGGAATTGTGTTTAGAACATAATTTGTTAAATGTCATTTTAAAAAATATTGCAAATTGTACGTGGATAGTGAAGATTATTTTCGATTATTTTCGTTTCAGGAATAATGCGATGGTGGTCATTGGTGGTTATAAAATTTTTGAACCATTTCTAGACAGCTTCAGCTACGTACACTATTTTTATTATTACTATTATTATAGTCACGGCTATCAAGAGCTGGCCTCAAGGTGGAGTTCTGTCCGCGTTACTCTGATCACGGTTGTCGATGAGCTTTTGATCAAAACACACGAATCTGGTTTCGATGACACGAATCTGGTTACATGACGCTCGAAATTGATTTGAAACATATGTGAAATACATTTAGATGTTATGTAAACACAGATCGATTTGAAATAGGATTGACTCGATCCGATACAAAAAATTTCCTTGATCGAATTGAAATTGAATCAAGAATGCGCATGTAAACACAAATTGAAATTATATCGAATTTAATTTTGACGTTTTCAGGTTAGTTGGTTTTTTTTGTTTGGAGCGTTTATTTTCTGTTTACAGTTTTCTGTATTTTGTGTTGTGAAAAACGACAGCGACTAAACGAAATATATGGACAAATGCTTGCTTCTATTTAACATCCAAAATCTCTTGGGCTTCCTCTTAGGAATGTTTTGCATGGCAATAGTAAGCATGGCTTCCATGCTTTTAAAAAGTTTTAAACTATTAATTTCCAACTTTTTGGATAAATTACTCAAAAGTCTCCTTCTTCTTATTTTTACATGCTGATTATGTATTTTCAAAATTAACATTAAATTATTGAAATAAGCAAAAAAAGCTTGCAAAAATAAATAATTTTCTCCACTATATTCCTTTATTCCAACTTGGCATTTGTCATCTGTCAGTTTCAATCCTATTTGGATTTAATTTCAAATCAGTAACTCAATCGAGAAGAACCGAAAACACAGATCGTATTTCAAACCACTTTCAAGTCGGGCTTTCGATCACATCATGTAAGCACGATAATCGGCTATGCAGATGATCTTGAAATCATTGCCTCGGGGAAGTTGACTTGACCATTTCAGAGACCATGCAGACAGAACTCGGAGAAGTTCAAAGATGGTGTGCCACGGAGGGCCTATCAATCAGTCCAAATAAGGCTCGTTCTTCCTTGAGACTTAAGACTGTTTTTGCCTTGAGATTTCAGATCTCATTGAACTGCACACGGCCAAAGGACATATGACTATGCCTAACGGTTTCCCAAACATTTCAATTTGCAACGTACCCGACCATATGGTTAATGCGGTGCCAGAGGGAATTCAGGGCGCCTATTCCGGGTCGCTTCGAGTGGGAGGAACTCACCCCTCCTGAACCTCTACTGGTTTACCGAAGGGTCAAAGATGAAACATGGTTGCAGGACCCATATCCAAGGTCTAAGTTGCAATGAGTCTGGCCATATATTTTCCAGACTGAAATACATGCCATTCAGACCTGTGAGGGAAAATAGGATCTCACTCTACTTGGTCTTCGGACACTGGGGTATCGCTGACAATAAAGCTGTGGACAAATTCCCGAGGAAGGCGTCTAAGGAAATATAAATTTCTTTCCACATTTTAGATTGAAAAAGTACGATTGAATGCATTATTTACAAGTTAATTAAATATTTAAATTGTGACAAAGTATCATTGGTTGGTGGCGCTTATATAGAAAAGCATAAAATCGAACGAGCACAAAACATACCTTGTAGCCCAAAAAAACTGCCAGTTCATATGTTTCCAACTTGTGTTTATTACGTTTCAATGAGTCCTTTTCCATTGGATGGTATGTACGAGTCCATAATAGTACAGTGATTCCGGGGCGGCTCACAGTGGGGCAAATAGCCCATTTTTTGGACAATCGATAATTCCCCAGCCTGGAATTAATGAAACTTAAAAAATTTTTTTGTAAACTATTCGTCATAAAATTGTCTTTAATTCTCTCTTAATCCTAATGGCTAATCCAATATGGCGGACATAAATTTTGTAAGTAAATTAAAATTTTATAAAAAGATTCTTTAAAATTATAAAAAATTGTTACTTGGGGGGTTTTTTGGAAACCGAAAATTATTTAATAATAATTAATTTCAATAATTTTAAAGAATCATTTGATAAAATTTTATTTTACTTACAAAATTTATGTCCGCCATTTTGGATTAGCCATCTTTAATTTTGAAATTTCAAAATTCGGGCTCGATAGAATTAAAAGCAATTTTATGACGAATAGTTTACAAAAAAAAAATTTAAGTTTCATTAATTCCAGGCTTGGGAATTATCGATTGTCCAAAAAATGGGCTATTTGATCCACTGTGCGGCGGAGCGTGTGGGAATGGAAGGAAAAGTGCACACGCTTTGGGTGGGGAAATCTACACCCAAATATTTCATGTAGACCTAATAACCGAGAACGTTGGAAGGCCGTCTCAGTCGCTAGCGATGAAGGAACGTGGTCGAAGAGCCACACACAAGCAAGGCTTTCCATACGAAGACTATTATATGATATATTAGAGCTATTAAGACCTTATAATTGTATAGCATTAGCTTTTCAAACCCCACCAGCATTTAAAATCGTGATTACCTCATGGGGCATGGGCATGGCGAAAGAGGGATTTCTCCGTAGGTTCCTCATGAGGATCTCATGTGTCAAATGAGGGTCATGCAAAGCTTTAGTGTTTGTTGTTGAATTGCTTCATATTTCAGGCAATTATATTGGTGACCGTCAAGGGTGTCATTTGCCATATACTCAATAAACCGGTTCTGGTTCGATTACAAAGGTGAAGCAGCATTGGACGTGATTAGTACTCAGTTGGAGATCCACATTGGTAAATCGACACTCGCGTTTAAAAATATAAAGCTCTCGATACCGGCGCAGTTATTGCTCACATATCCACGCCGAAATTCTCAAATTTTTTGGCTTCTTTTTTCCCCTCGAGATCGGGTAGCAATGATTTTTCCTCCAAGGAGCCAAAAGAGACATTCCTTATGACGATGCGCGAATGAGGAAAAGCGTTATATGCCCTGCATGGGCCTTATATGGCAATAAACACGGGGTCCACATGAGGCAGTGGGGTTAGCCTCCTAGGGACCTATCTGCACTTCTCCCAAAAATGTAATCGTGCATAATGCCATAACCAAAGAATTTAAAACCATGTAACTTAGCTAGTAAATAAATTTACCGATTAACTTTTTCATTTTAACGCTTATCTGTTCACGTGCTCCCCACCCACAATGATTATGCTCTGCCGCCCCTGGTGATAATTTATTTAGCAATCAGTTGCTGGAGACTTAATTACTTTACGATTGTATACTTTAGCTCATCAATTTAAGATCAAATGATAGAACAATTGGAGATTTTTGCCAACGTTAAAATAGTTTTAAAGCAAGAGCTCCCCCACCCGCGGCTGTCATTACATTCAATATTTAACCCGGCTTATAAGTTAAAAACTCGGACCTTCTTAATGTATTGTGTTAATATAAAGAAAATTTAAGCGTTTTTGCACAAGGATATTGCTAAATAAATTTATTTGCTATTTTTGAGTTTTTAGTTACTCAAAATTCCAATTATTTATACTAATAAAAATTAAATTATTCATTAATTTCAAAATGAATGTTTACATTATTCAATTTTATTAAAGTGTAGAGGCATTATTTTTAAGTGACAACAAATTACCTTTTCATTCTAAATTTCTCTAGTTGGTTGCTAATAATTTCTTTTTTCGAACAACTTTAACTATAATTCAGCATTTTAATCTCAAACAATACTACATACTCTGCTACACAACCGATAACACCATTTTTTTATCACTTCTTAACAATTTCCAATAAAACCTTGAAAACGGGTAACAAGTCAAGTTATGACTTCATTATCTCATAATTTTCTGTTTGTCGAGAAATAAATCGTAATAAAAAAAACTATTGTGACTACTAAGTAGTCACGAAACCTATAGATAAATTGTTATCAGTAAGGTAACAAAATGCAATAAAATTATAATAGGCAATTCCCTATAGGCTTCTTATTTCCGCTTTCACGTGGAAGTGTAGAAAATTTAAAGTAAGGATTTTAAGGTGTGAAATGACCGCCGCAGTCAGTATATCCGGATTTCTACTTCACCACGTAAGAGTCAACTCCTTAATCACTCCTAGACTCATTTTAAATTTTTTAACCAACTAATTTAACTGTTATATCAATCCTTCAAGCTAACCTTCTTACTACACATTGCACCATGACGAGGCTAATGGCATTACAGAATGGCAGTAAAAAGGGTGATTGCTAAACTTAAAATAACCATGGAATCATCGTACTTTCTTAAGCCTAGTACGGTGATCAGGCAAAATTTTGCCATCCCTTTAAAATGCATGTAAAAAACCCTGCCAAAATTTTGCTTCAAACATTCCTTAGGATGTTTAGAAGGCCAATCAGGTCGTCTGACTCTGTAGGCAAAGACAAAGGCCTAAGGTAACATCTATTGCTGCAGTAGTACAGGTACACTTTGCACCTTAAAAACATTGACAGACAAATTGTTGTTTTTTTTCGAAGCCATCACAATAACGTATGTGACTATGAGGATGGATAGATATGGTTGCTATTTTCTTCGCGTTATGGGCCGTCCACACGACACAAGCATATTTGCGCAAATCTTGTTCCCATATGAATTTTATGTAAATTTTCAGGGGCGCAAGTATAATGACGTCACCAAAAGTAGTCCTAAAATTGTGTTTTTTCATAAAAAAGAACCTATAAAAAACAAGATTTGCGCAAATATTCTTGTGTCGTGTGGACCGGCCATAAGTGAGATGAGAGTTCCAAGGTATATTTGGTTTCTTTTGAAAAATCTAAAGTCACGTCATTTAAAGTTGGTTGAAGCTATCAGATTCAGCTTCCTTTTCCTGGTAAATTTTCCAACTGTTCTTTCAAATTTATTACTTAAGGGGCATGCGACACGAGTCGAGCTTACTGCAGTCGTTGGACGAGTTTTATGGCAAAGGGGGAAGAGACGCTTAGAGGGGAAATCACGTTTGTTTGGTGGGGTGGAAAATTACACTCATTCATGTTTTGTTTCGCGGACAACAAAGACGTTTATGTGATTTTTATATTATTTTTTAACTTGCCGAATTTTGTTTGTACAAGAAACTTCTCTTTTGACACATGCAATTGACAACTGTCAATTCAGGCGAAAATACACATACATAGGTGACACAATATGTACAATAATTTGGTGACTGCGGTAAGCACGCCTCGTGTCGCATCTCGGTGCATGCTTACTGCTGAGCTTACTGCAGTAAGCTCGACACGTGTCGCATCCACCTAATACTGAATTCCTTATTGACGTTTGATTAATTTAACAAACGTTTACCAATACGCAAAAAATTGTCACCAAGTATCATTTAGCTTATATTAGTAGAAAAAATTAGTAGAAAAACGTCTGATAAAATTTGCGAAAACCTATTTTAACGGCAAAAACTAATTATATTGAAAATTATGACATGTAATTTGAACAACGAAAAATGTTTTACGATTTTAATTTTGTTATGTAATGTTTTTGTAATTTGTTTTGTCGCTTTTTGTTTTCATAATTATTTCATGGATATTTTATCGAGAAATAATGTTTTTTTACTTAATACAATAACTAACAATAACTATAGTTTTACTTGAAGACTAGTTAATTATATTTAAAAATGATTTATTAAATGAATTACGGGATGTTAGTTTAGTAATATATTTATTATATAGAAAATTATTTTGATGGCTCATCTAGTTACAGTTGCTAGACAAACAAATTAAATTCTTTGGCCGGATGCCGAAAGCAAGTGGCAGTGGCAGATCTCACCGTTTCAAACGTAATTTCATTATTTCATTTTGCTAATTTGATTTTCGGAAATTTGCGCCTTTAGTAATTTCTGTTGACGTGCTGATCAAGACCAGAACGGAGAAGAAAAAATTTATAAGTAAATAGAATAAATTAAAAAAAAATAAATATACACAAAGGGCTGTAAGTTAAAATAAGCTTGAAACGAATTCTGAATTACCCTGCGAAATGTAAAAAATTCGATATGATCAATTTGGACACTGCCTTAGAACAAAACTATTCCATTGCTTTAAATAAAGAAATTATTTTCTCTAAAACATTAGAAATTAAATTTCAAATCAACTTTTCAGGCGCCATTTATTTCATCGATCATTATATTGAAACCTATTATTATTTTTAATTATATAATTTTGGTGCTTGTGCTTTTTTAATAAATGAACAATGGAGTCATATATTTCCATTCTATAATCAAAGGCGAACTTTACTTTTTTTATATGAAGACCTTGTTAATATAATACAGACAGTATTACATTACATAGGCTAATACATTTAACAAAACAGGGCCGTCGCCAGCTATAGGGCCCGCCCCCCCCCCCCCCCCCGAAATCTGAATAACAATATTGTAAATTTTGAAGTTTTAGAATTGTTAATGTCAAAAAGTTCGGAAAATTTTAAATTTACAATTTCGAGTCTCGACTTGAAAATTCCTTTTGCATTTTCGTAATTTTCCCGTTTCCCGTTTTAAAATTTCCAATATGCCCACAACTCCAAATTCAAAATTTTTAAATTCGTAATACGCGAAAATCTGTACTTTTCACATTTAATCGCCAAAAACCCGCGAACCCAACCCAACTTTTTCATATTAAGGCCTTTTTACATCCCAAGCGAAAAGTGGAAACGCAAATTAGAACTCTTTTATCACACAGAAATTTGTATGCAGAGAGAAAAACATACAAATTTCTGTGCGATAAAAGAGCTCCAATTTCCGTTTCCACTTTGCGCTTGGCTTGTAAAAGGGCCTTTGCTTGTTTACGAACGAATCGAATCGCGGAATGAAACGCGCACAAACGCAAACGCGCGGTTTTTCAAAAAATCAAGAACGAATGAATTGAAAGGTGAGTACCCTGCATTTTAACTTTACTGACAGTTAGGGTTACGGGGACGTGGGAGAGGAGGGGTTAGAAGGTGGGTGGTTGAAGGGTCAAGGTTGTTTTGAGTAGCCGTTGGGTGGACTACAAGAATAAATTGCTTTACATTCAGAAATCTGTTATATCCCTCTAGCCCCTTGGAGGTGGTTTTTGGGCGGGGAAATTTCATGACAATTAGCCGAAAGGCATTTTCCATAGGAAAAGTGCGGGGCCTTTCTGGGAAATCTAGGATCATCTCAAAAACAGCGGTCTGCTTACTTGCAGCAGTTCAGGAAAGCGAGTTCATCGTTAGTCTCTCGGTTTGTGACAGACTTTTCAGTTTCACGCTTCCTTTGTCAGTTCGACTGCAAGAAAAATCACGTAATTTGGCATCAGCAGTGAAGCATGTTTACGAAATTGTGGGTATGCTTCAAGAAGAACGAAAAAATGCAGAAGTATCAATCGACGAAATTTTTAGAGCAGCTGAAAAACTCGCGAAAGACCTATTCGATATGGAACTTAAAATTCCGAGACTCACATTGTGTCTGCTCGTTTTAATTTTCGTTCTGCTATTTTTATTCCTTGGGTCGATACGCTGATTCAAAATTTGCCAGACAAAATTTTTAATGATAATGCGGGAATACTTTCAAGCTTACAGATACTTCTCCCTGGATTTGCCGCAACTGCAAAAGTAGATTACTTGGATCATCTTACTCCATACTTCAATGATCGAGTATCAGAATCCGCTGTAAGAGCTGAATATAAATTGTGGTATGAAAAATTATCAGAACTTGAGAAAGATAGTTTTCGAAGTTTTTGATTTTTGTGACCCGAGCAGATTTCCAACAAAGAAATATATTTTAACAGTTTTGACGACTCTTCCGGTCACAACGGCAAGTGTGGAGAGGTCATTCAACAGGCAATGAGACTCAGTGCACTCGCCGTACTGTCAATCCATGGGGACTTAGGTGTTGATCCGAATGAGGTTCTCGAGATTATGGCAGCAAAGAAATTTTGAAAATTGAATTTTGGAATTTTTTACTTTGATCAACGTCATTGGATTGGCAATAAACAAGCTGCTTTTCACTTTTATAATTCTACTTCAATAATATAATTATCCATGTAATCCCCCCCCAACGACCCCCCCGGGACCAAATTGCTGGCTACCGCCCTGTAACAAAATGAAACGAATTACATAGGAGGATAGGCTTTCAACAAATGTTTATTATGGTGCAACCAAAAAATTAACTAGACAGACCACAAAAAACAATTAATACCAAATAAAAACATATAAAAATTTGTGTTATTATTATAGTCTCTAATAATGAAACTAATGATGAAACACACGATGAAAAACGTTCCGCAAGAACCGCAAATATTTGCCGGCAATAAAATATTTGCAAGTTAAAAATTGTGTTTGTAAAATATCACTTTGTTACCGCGCTACATTAACCCAAAATTGTGAAAATTGTTTGAAATTATATTACAATTTTGATTTAATAGAGAATTATATTTTATTCGAACAATAAAGACTGATACAGAAATGCATTTATTATGACAATTAACGAATTTGTTATTTAGACGATCACAGAATTATGAAAATTTTAAGAAAACCTTTGTGAATTGGATGAGTATTTTCATAATGTCGTTCTGAGGCTGACGTTTTCATCAAGACATGTAAATCCATTACAAATATGAAAATAGGTACAAAGTTTCATAGCCATTGTATTTTGATAATTGTGCCTCCGTGAAAGAATATGCTATCAATAATTTAGAAACTCCTAATAAGCATTCTGAAGGGGCAAACATAATCCTTCTCAGCCAACGGTACATTTTCATTCACATAATTGTGTAAATTGCCAATCAATAAGTGCAAATTGTCGGGAACGTGCGTAAAAGCTCAGTAAACTAATAGTCCGGGAACTGAGTGGCAAAAAAATGCAACTGTTTTATAAAATCTGAAATTTTGATATTATGTAGTATGTATTGTTGCAGATCAATAGCCTACCGTCAGTCAGCCAGTTTCCCTAACATTTGGCTTGGGCGCGGGTTCAAAGTTGTCAAAGAACCATGCATGTCGCAAACACTTTATAAAATCTAAAAATTGATTTGTGAATAGTAAAATAACTAAAAACCGATGAGAATATGGTCAGTATTCAAAATATTGTAACCGGACGCGTCAGCAGCGTGTCAAACGCTTAAAAAATTTAGTTGGTGAAATTGTTTAATAAAATGCAAAATTTAGTTAATATTATTAAAAATAAAATAAACATAATCAGCTCGAATTTTTATTTAACAATCGCAGTTAGCCGTTGCGTTGGTAGAATAGAGTGTATGTAGTCGTAGCGTCCGTGAATTTGCAGTAGCAACTGAGGTGATACCCTTGCTGAGAATTGTTGTTCCATGGCAACTTTACACTGCTGTACACTTTAAATGAAACTCCTGGCGAATTTGTAAAATATTTTTCCGTAGCAAGAGTCTGCTTCCAAACAATTTTATTTCGCTTGTTTCCTTCCATTTTCTTGCAGGCACTTTCTAATAACGCTACGACTTTACTGGTCTCGACTGATGCTATTCACAAACGATTTTTTAGATTTTATAAAGCATTTGTGACATGTATGGTTCTTTGACAACTTTGAACCGGCGCCCACGCCAAATGTGTGGGAAACTGGCTAACTGACGGCAGGCTATTGCTCTACACCATTAATACTACATAATATCAAAATTTCAGATTTTATAAAACAGTTGTTTTTTTTGTCACTCAGCTCCTCGACTATAACGCGAGTTTTCCCTGGAAGACACTTCGGCATGATACATAACTTTGTTAGAATAATACCCTTGACACACTGCAAAAACCAATGAGCATTCTGCGAACGTCATTGGCTTTCAATGATCATTCGTTTTAGTAGTGACACACCGCATTTCTCAATGTTCATTGGAACTGTCAAAATACAAACTATAAATAAACTGCCAAATATATGAACTGAAAGTGATTAAATTGTGATTTATACTTTTAAATTTAATAATTATTAATTTAAGCCCAACAACAGTTACATACAATGAACCGTAGTATTTTTTTTTTAAAATTCTAAAATCTGAATGACAGTTTGACAGTTATGTATTTCAGTTGGAGATTATACAGAAAAGTTCATAGAAAGTTGTTCGATAATTTCCCAATTTCACTTCCATCTTCATTGAATGACGTTATTTTTACTTCATTCGATTGAATGACAAATAAAGTTATTTAATGAACATTCATAGCCGAATGATACTTCAAATGTTCATTCATGCTGTAGTGTGTCCAGGGGATAAGATATCAAAATAAAATAAATTGGAGAAATGAAGATCGACTATACCCGGCTAGAATTTGGCTGAGGCAAAACCAAAGCATATATCAGGTCCTGATCAGGGAATTGTAAAACATGCCGCTACAAGTTTTCCTTCTCAGGAACAAGTCAGGTTCAGATCATGATATCCTAATCTTATGAATGATAAAGTACATGGGTTTTCCTAATCGAGATCGAGCTTGGACCAAATTAGGAAATGTAAATCTTTTAAAATACTAATTAGTATCAGACTTTCCTTATTAGGGCCATGTAGGTTCAAATTGTTTTTTCCAAACTGTTAAAGAACTAACTTTTTCTACGCCTCTGTTAGAATACAGGCATTCTGGTATTACTTTTAGTTACGGAATTAGCAGCATTCCACACCCGTGTGGAATATTCATTCCATCACTTGTTATGGAATGACTACTATTGGCGACATCTGTTCGTCGTAATCCAAGAATATGATTTATTAATTAAAGAAAAAAAAGATTTATTAATAAAGAAAAAAGGACTGTTTCAATAAATAAACAATCAATGATGTTCTGCTAGAATATTTTTGCTTTAAATAAACTATTCAATTATTAATTTGCAGAAAATAATAGCGTTTTTTTATTAAATTTTGCGGCGGCCATCTATTAACAAATTATTAAATAACAAAATTGTTATGAATGAACACTCCCTACTAATATGTTATTTAGTGTTACTGTGCCTTAAACATTATATTTTTGACAGTAGCTTTACATTAGGTATGTTTTTCTTTACAAAATATTCATAAAAACTAATTAGAGGCGTAGAAAAAGTATAGTCTGCAACACGTTTTGAATGGCATATTCCGCACTCGTGGACAGTAGGGATGGCCGATTACATCGTGATTAATCGTACAATCGATTGTTGCTTTCGATTAATCGAAAAATTTCAATCGATTATGCTCAATCCGATTATTATACTAATCGTTTTTTGTTACGATTATTTCAATCGATTATTAAAAAATTGTGTAATGTTATTAGCATGCAACTAGTAACCAAACTCAGAAAATATTTGTTTAAACGAAAAAAGTCATATAACAATTTATTGTTAATTGTATCAGTTAATAGAATTAAATCCCATCATTACTTTTTTGAAAAAACCTACTTCATTTTCATGTGTCCCTAAGTCCCGCGCCGAAAATTCGAGTGATACAGTTATGATTGAACTTAGGCAGTATCTGAACAGACCGGTGATGAACATTGAAACAAATCCATTTCAGGCCTGGGAAGTGTTGAAAGGCGAATACCCCAACGTATACAAACAAGCGCAAAAATATTTGCCTGCTTTAGTAACGTCTGTTCCCAGTGAAAGGATTTTTTCAGGGGTCAAATTGGTGTGTTCTGATTTGCGGAGTAGGTTAACAAGTAAGCATTCGGCGCAACTCGTGTTGTTAGGTTCACTCAGTGTGGCTTTGTGGGCAAAGTACCAAATAAAGTAGACGGCTTATCAGTTGTATTTCCTATTTATAATATTTTAAACAACAAGAGTGGAATTTTGTAATAAAAAAGGTTCAAACTATGTTAAATTTATTATTTATACATTTAATATCCTTTATTTTATCCTGAATAAATTATAATTTAAATAATAATTGTTAAAAAAACATTAAAACATGATGGAAAAAATTTTTAAAATTGCATTAAATAAGTAATCGATTATTGTACAAATCGAATACTACAAAGCAATTGATTGATTACAAATAATTGTATTGTACGATTAATCGACATTCGATTAATCGGAATTTTTTCACTAATCGGCCATCCCTAGTGGACAGCCACAAACTTCCACTTGTGCGGAATATGCATCATTCCAAACTTGTTACTGAATATACTATTTTGAGGCTTTCTTGATGAGAACCTATGCATACGCAGTCCCAACAGAAATTTCATTTAGGGTTCTGTGATTCCGAGAAACCATTACGAGTTTTGTAAGGTCGAAAATCGAAAAGTATTGAAAGTTTTTGGAGATGGAACTTTTGTAAACTAAGAAGAAGAAGATGAAAATTCCAATTGTTTGTTTTTAAAATGACATTCACGAGTTTTCCTTGGTCTGAAAAGGTGTGAAAAATGTGTGTGTCGTGGAAAACATTGGGTTTTGTGTTTTTAATGAGTGGAAAATGCCGGAAATGTCAAGTAATATTCGAAGGCGCACAGTCGGTATTATATAGCTTTTTTTAAATTATCTGTTTTTTAAACCCAAAATTTCAGATTAGAAGAGATTATTCCAAATCAGGCAATCCTGGTCAGTTTCTGGTCAGGTAAACCTGGTCAATGCCTTGTCAGGAAATTCTGCTTAGTTCCTTATGCATTATCTGCATTACATGCCTTAGACTTTCCTGATCAGGAATGGAATAAACTATTTTGTTAATAATATAAAAATATAATAAAGTTTGTGTTTTCAAAAAGTTTGAATTTTGTAATTCGTTCTAAATTGTCTGCCGGTCATTCTGTCGTTGGTTTGTAGTTTTGAGGGTAAAGTCTGCTTGAGTTTAATCCTGATACCTGATGTAAATTTAGAACACTTCCACATTTACACTATTTTCAAAAAAAAATTGCAAAATATTTTGATTCTGTTAAAATTGTCCGTCTTACATGAAAAGTGACCCCTGGCCCCCCAAACATAAATCCGGCCCTAGTTGTAAGTCAATACAATTTTTTTTTAAATCCAAGCTTGGGAAACACCCCTTATACTACCAGTTGGTCAAGTCGTAATCCTTTGTGCAATATATAGCAGTATCTAAGCTTGGTTCTATAAGGAAGGAATAGAGGGCAGGATAGAGTAATAAGAGTCTGGAAGGTGCTAAAGAAAGCAGGAGGGGATAGAGACCTTGCTCAAAAGCAGGTTCAAAAACCTGGATGTGGTAAAGTTCACACCAAAGAGTAGAAATTTGCACGAAGCCCACTTCAACAAAAATCAAAACAAAATTGTTTTGTAACGGGTCTCAAAGTCGATATCCTCAAAAGCAGCTGGCCGTGCCAGAGACGCAACCGTCGGTATTAATGGAAAACAGTCTAGTTCGGAGTGCTATGCCTCCTGAAACAAGTGAATCCCGCTAACCAGACAACAAAGGCGCGGACGCTGGCAGTAGCTGACAATAAAGAATCTAGGATTTCTTCATTTATCTTCAATCTGAGCACATCCGTTCAATTCACTACTTACATAAATATCCACCATCCTCCTTAAAAGTACTACATTACTCTATTATTGAAACTGATTTGCGAATCCACTTTAATTGGTTTGCAATGGATATGTGATAAAAGTCAAGAAAAGACGTCTTGTAAATCATATTAGAACTTCTTTCTAGTTAAGCTTGGCGTACAATCATATCAACATTATGAAGTATGAACCCACTTTAGGTATTCAATTTTTACCTCCTTTTTCAAAAACAGTTTAATGATTACACCTATGTATATTAATTGTTGCCTGACTTTATACCTTCTAGAATTAAACCGGTTTATGGTGGAGTTTCTTTGGACTAACTAAAATAGAGTGCCAATATGGTCTTTACCGAGACCTTTGGAATTTCCAATTAGTTCTAAAAATATAACAAATAATTGTAGTGCAATGGAAAAGTAACTCCGGAACAAACCCGTACATTTATTACAAGCCGATAGTAAAGTCGTGTAGCACGTGAATTTCTCTAATCTCTAGATTTATTCACAGTTCTTCTGAATTCCGCGGCAAAATCAATTACAGTTAATCCAAACAAACAAGCTTGTATCAATTTAAGAAGGGTTCACCTCGCTTTATAGTATATTTTTCTAAAATAAACAATCACTGTTCAAAACATGCTTAACCCTCCACCATTCCCCTTAAGCCTAGGACACAAACAACATCATAAATACCTGAACTGTCTTCACCTTGAGATTCGTCGAAGTTTTTGGTGGTCATCTGGAACAGGGCATCGAGAGGTGTTCCATTTGGCTTTGTTTTCTGCCCACTAGAACTGCTACTACCGCCGCTCTGTGCCCCTCCGCCACTTCCAGATCCATTATTATGCGGCGAATGCCGATGATGGGAAGAACTATGGTGATGCAGGTGGTGATCGGAGGAGAGCCGGCTTCCGATTTCCGGTGAGCAACAGTCACTTGCGGCGGAACTAGAACGCTCCGAGCCGCTCTCTGAGGGAATGATCTCCATGGTGCTCATGTGCCGCAGGAGCTGCGCCTGGGCATTAAGGTGCTCCTGGAGCTGTCTTTGATAATCTAGCGCTAGCCTATGTTCATAGTGCAGGAGGGCAGGTGGAAGGAACGGCCGGACTGGTACAGGACCTCTCAAATGATCCCAAGGCCGAACTATTTTTGTGGGCTGCAGGTGAAGGTGGTTATGAGGTGGAATCTGCTGTTGCTGCTGCTCCTGGCGGGCATCACGCTCGTGGCCCAGAATATCTGCTATTGAAAAACTCTTTACTCCTTCGATATTAGACTTCTGCGGGCTGATCGACCGCTCTCGACTCTCGATCATTTTCAGCTTCTTTAACGGCCGGAAGTAGTCTTCGCCGTTTCGTTCAACTGGAGGCGGACTGGGCGCTCCAACGGATATTTCCGATCCAGTCGGACTCGCTGGAGGAGGACTAGTGCACAGCATTTCACAATATTCACTAAATTATCCTTAATCGGTGCTTTTCAATAATCCACAAAAAAATCGGTCAATTTGCTAGAACTTCACTGAATTTTTCATGTTTCAACACTCATCACAGAATCACTCGAAGCACTTCACTCTCGGCTCCGCGAATCATTCTCAAAAGTGCAATAATAAATCACAGGAAATTGGTCTAAACTATACCGCGAGGTGTGCCACTTGCTTTCGGAACGCGCCCGCTTAGGGAATGCTACGGTAATGTTTACACTGTCAACGGAGTTTACCAGCGGTGTCAAAAGACCGTCACAACGGAATACGGCTGCAGACCTACCAACTTCTTTCGATAACGAGCAGCAACTGCCAGTCGTAAGCCAACGACCAAGTGAAATGCTGTAAATCCGGTTTGTCGACAACTCGTCCCACCTCAAATGGGCGGTCCTTAAACGCAGCCAATCGGAACTGCAGACGTCGTTGCAATGGTGGTTGGCTAGGAAATCACCACAATCAAACGAAGCGTCATGTCAGCGGCGTCTTTGATGATAACTTGACAAAAGCGGAAACGAGCGTTGCCCCGGTGGCGGCTTCGAATGCGGACAGGGCAGCAGAAAGCACAAATTGTTGGAGGCGGCTAATTGATGCTGCGATCAGCCTGTCCCGCTCCCTCCCCATAGTTGGGCGTTAATTTTTACCTTTTTGCACGACCGGGTTCCATTGACTTCGCGCGAGGTTTGGGGGCTGCCACAAGGAGCGTTGCATGCGCCAACAGAGAAAGGTTGACGCGGGTGGGTTATCGGTTTCTTGGATTATATCGGCAAGGGTTGGAGGTGAGTCCAATTTCGAATGGCTTTGGAAACCTGGCCAAAGCATAAATCCGGGCTTTAACTGCGTGCCGTTTGCGCAGTCGACAAGCAGGGGGCAATGAAACGAGGGAAAATTGATTTTTTTATGGAAAACTTTAGCGACAGATTGGAAAATTGGAAGGGATGTCTTTAAGTTACTAATTGCGTCTATTTAATTTTGATGCTTTTCTTTTTCGCATGGTCACATGGTGTTTGCTGGCAGAAAGCAGCTGTCAGTCATAATGGATGGAAAGTAGATACAAATTTATGGCTTTTGCATTTTCGGTATTTTATGACTTTGGCCATAACAATAGCCTTGGAACCGATTTTTCTATTCAGTTAATGATGGGCAAGGACTTTATGGCGAGGAAGCTTTTGATTAGGAAGATGAATTAAAATTATGTTAACGGTTTTTTTTTCAGATAAGCTTACTGAAAGAAAAAACCCTACGTGAATAAAACCGTATTTTGAGTTTTTTCTTGCATCCGCAGTAAACAATCAGGCAACTAAAAAACAACAAAGTGTTAAAAGTTGATAAATTAACGTAAAATTATTTTTTGTTAGATTTTTAGAGCAAATCACTTGATTAAATGAAAGGATTATAATAGGATAACAACTTTAAAATTGCCTCAATTCAAGATATATTTGTTTTTTAGGACTGAAAGCAAAAAGCACAATTTTTCTGCCTTCAAATCAGGGAAAGGCAAATTATGGCTTACCTAACAGCTTCCTTAACTGTAACCTACTCACCATTAGTAACAGCCGAGGAATATCAGAGTGAAACCATCTTGGCCAGATCGATTTTGGTGCAACATGCTGGGAGCATCCGCTCCGATTTTGGGCAATAATTGAATCTTTGTTAATAGTAAATAGCCCATCTAATTAACTGAGACTGTAGCACCGGCCGCCAGCCGCTGTTTGCCAAGCCATCGCCTTTCTTATTCCGATCTTATCTCACATTTTGCGCAGAGCTGAGAAGATCACTGATGCCAACTCCTCAAAATCCTGCAATCTCGCATCTTCATGACGTGATCGCCGTTTGAATGGTTCTTGGAGCCGCTATTGTGGTTGTTGTTGTTGGTGGTCTCTAATTTGCCCTCCCATCTTGTGCGAGGAGATAGAGTTATTACAAGCCCCACGGACCTCCACTTTATTTTATTGGCGGCTCCTTTGAACATGTTCCAATTAGGTTTGCCGACATCTAGGTGTTCGCTTGCTATGGCCTGTGTGTATCTGCCGACCACAGCGAAGCGCTGGAGACTGATGGAGGGCCAAGAATGGCTACGGTGATTGTAGTGATCGTGGTGGGCACATACCGCAAACGATGAAAATTCAAAATGCGTGAAAAAGTGTCGGAATTTAATAAATCGAAACAAATTGGCCTCCAACGCAGAGATAACGTCCAGATTTTGTTGCATCATGATTGTGATATTTTTATCTAGATGATGTTAGATACAAAACTGAATGAAGCGATGCCAGAGAAATTAAGATGTTTCTAGAGAAAATATACAATTCTTTGATTTATAATTACACTTCTACGTTTGTTATACTAGGCGCAAACATGTATTTTATTGTATATGGTGTATTTGGCACAGTTTTTTGTAAGTTTCTCGATCTCTAACTACTTTTACTGCTTAGGTATGCGACAATTTTTGAAGGTTTAGTTTACAAAAATAAACATTGTATATAGTCCGGGGAAATTAGCAAAAAAAATCGCACGAAAGGAGACAAAATTCCAAAATGGCTGAAAATTAGTCCACAGCTTCCTTGGCCCTTTTTAAGAAAACAATTTCGGAATCACAAAAAAACATGGCCGCCGAAGATATCACTTTTTGACCAAAAAATCGCTCAAAACCTGATTTTTTCGAAAAAAAATTTTGATCAGTCAATACGAATTATTGCCTAGTTCTGAAAAAAATGTCGTGTGAAAGCAATTCAACTGGGAAATTTACCTCTATATATGATCATAAAGATTACTGTCTTTATTTTTAACGAAAAAAATTTTTTTTGAAAAATGCCACCATATTTTACAAAAGCTCTGTGATTAACACATTCCCTACGGTTTAGAGTTGAACAGAATTTATGCGAGGCAGTACATTTGTCCCAATTCAAAAATAATGTCCTACTACTCTTGGTATGAGCGTGTAAACCTGCACCATCACCCACCCAAACCCAAGAATCTCAAGGGACACAGGAACACATTCATTAACCCTTTCAGTCCATTTGGGGATTTTGATGCAACAATTTTCGTATAAATTGGTACCGATAGGGTTAAATAGATCCCACCGAGTCACAGTCAGGCCTAAAAGGCAGGTGTACACCGATTTTTTTATACACAGTGAAAATAGACTGCGGCATAAACCGAGAATAGCTGAAAATTAGAACGGCCCTTAAAAACATCATTTTAAATGAAATGTCGAATTTCTCCAAAGATCAGCGGGAACTAAAAAATTTATTCGAAAGGTCAAAAATTCAGTTTTTTCCAAATATGTGCAATATTCATATCTCTTAAAAACGCTAAGTCTTATCATAAAATAGTTTTTATAAAAAATGTAGGTTATGCGATTATCTACAAAAAAGATATACCTACAGTTTCCCGTACGAATTGCCATTTATGAGATATCGCCATTTTGAAGAAGGAAGGCATCCCGCCGGCCTAACCGGTTAGTAGTAATAGGGTACCAAAGTTCACGCTTAGGTATGGTATTCACTTAGCGGATGGTGCTCCTTATTATTCACCTGGTAGTCTGATACTGCCTGCGTCACAGCTTTTGTTGGATGGTTAGCGGGGATTCACTTGTTTCAGAAGGTATAACACTCCCGCTAACCTCGACGGTTCTGGCTCAGCCAGATGCTTAAAAAATGAGCTCATACAACATCCTAGAGCTCAAACGCGAGGCTTACTGCCTTCTCCTGCTTCCTCCGCTGACCAAAAAATTATTTTCCACCACGGACGCTCACCTCAAACTGAACAATGTATTTTAAACGGAGCGAAAACGTGTTAACACGTGCTGCGCACCACCAAACGAAAACAAAAGACGTGTATACACGTCTTCAGCAGTTAACGCGTTAAGGAGTCAATTTTTTACTATAATTTTTAACTGTTCCGCGAATACTTATTTCAGATAACATCATCTCCAATTTTAATTCCCCCGTGGTTTTCCATCTGCTAGTAAATTCAGGGCATATTTGAATCATCCATTCTTTGAACATGGCCGACCCATATGACAGTTCACATTCTTTGTATAAGTCATAAAATTCGTGATTGTATAGCGTATTCTCCTTACATTGTCTTCATTGACTGGGCCGTATATGCTTCGGAGAACTTTTCTTTATAATATACCCATCATATCTACAGATTTGTGGGAGATACTTCATGCTTCACATCCATATTATATAATGCATATGATGCTTTTGTAGATTTTTATTTTGGTTTATCTGTGGATATCTCTGGATTTTATTATACTTGTAACAGCGACAAATATTTTTAGCGTTTTAGCTTCTTTGCACGATAGACGTCGTTGCATCGCTGGCTGTGGAACCCAGGTAGTTGAATTGGTTTATTCGTGTAATATATCTTTTAACGTAATATCTTTTAATTTTTACGTTTAAATAAAACTCCGATATTAGATTATGTTTATTTATTTACATCACTTTGTTCACAGTGACAGAGCGTAGAGTGAGAAACCTTTAAGCGCCCTATTGTCACTGAGCATTGAACACGAATGAATTCTATACAAAATTCCTCTCACATTTATAGTCAAAATTGTTATATACCTACTATTCTTATATAGGTACTATCTATCTTTATACAACAATAACAAATACATCTATACACTGATAAAAAAAATTTCTTGGCTTAATGCCGGGTTTTCACTAGTAGAATTAGAGGTAGTGTATACTGGTCGAGTACTAAATATTCTGGGAACTCACCTAATGGAAACTCGGTTATAGTAGAGTAGAGTGGGATAGCACCGTGTTAAAGTTACTCTACCACTTAAAAGTACGCCAGTTACTCTACCGCTAATTCTACTAATGAAAACCCGGCATAAAGCACTTTTTCTTGAACCAAGCAACTCATGTTTTGGATATAACGAAAACAAAATTGTCTTGGGATAAGCAATACTCATAGTCTTGGTTTTATTGTCTTGGATGAAGACAAAAGTTGACTTGAAATAAAAAAAATACGAAACCGATGATATTATAATTCAAAAAAATTCACGTTCTAAAATCGGTCTTCATTGTTGTGATACATTTTTAGAACTTGAAAGTCCGGTAACCGAAAAAAGTCCGATGAGTTAAGAATTTAGTTTCTTGAGTAAAAAATTAAACAATCTTAGTTCGAGAAAGAAATATCTTGGTCGAAAGATGTAAGTATTGAGCCAAGAAATACTTTTGCTTGGCTCAAGAATTTCCAGTGTCTTACTCTGAGACAGCATTCTCATGTTAAGACTGAAAAAATTTTCTACTCAAGACAAGGAAACGAAGACTATCGAATTGCTGGAATCAAGACAATTTTTTTATCAGTGTAGTTTTCTATATTAAATATGTACCTTAAAATACAATTATTGCTAGAGTATAAATATAAGTGTAATGTACAGTAATGTTTTATAAGGTTATGTGGGCACCTCATTCGTACGAAGTTGTATTCCCCCGTTGGTGTTGCGATTTCTTCTTTCCCTTTCCGCGATCGACTGAATATAATCTTGCTTTTGTTTGCATTAATTTGTAGTCCTATGTGCTTAGTCCATTTTATAATTCCATGAGTATTCCCTAAGGTATGACAGTGATCTGGCAAATTTATCTCGTCGGCTCGGCATATCCTACCACCAACTGTTTTGATTTTTTAAGCAACGTTGCGATCGCGTCACGATTTACTTTGGGAATTACTCCTTTTAGGCAAATTTTAATTAACCTGGGTGTCAACTATACCTAATCGCCTTGCTTTAGGCTTTGCCTGACTGGAAAAAACTCCGCCAGTTCTCGTATGTTACTGACTGCGCGGTACAAAATATATGGGACCAAAAATATTCAAAACATATAAAAGTGTGCAAGTGGAAGGTCCTGTGCCTGTCACTTTTAACGCTGACTGTATATAACAATAATAGAGGAATTCAACAAATTGTTACAACAGTTTACATTATAAATCTTCGTTCTTTGCACTTCGAAACAAACTATGAAATAAGAGAAGTATACAACCACGCATGCTATGCTCGGGCCGGATTGTGCATCGTTTCCCTGTGTGCACCACAGAAAAATCGCAGTCACAGCGGTTTGCTCTCTGAATTTTCAACAGACTCTGAATTTATTTTGAAAGCTTAGAACGCAGAATTTGGTTTTTGCTCCTCACTTCCTTTTTACACTCTTTTATTCTTCCATTTTTCACCACATACTCACGCACATTTCTAATGTGAATAAATTGTCCCACCCGTGTGTACACCTTCTGTAAAAAAAGTTCACGTCCATGCTTGCGGAATCAAAAGCAGAGCTGTGTATCCGTTTGGTCGTGCACACAGTCGTGTTGACGCTTACGGAATCCGGTCCCTGTATATAAAACTCACACAACAACGAACTCCTCCATCTTAACATAAAGCAAATTTTGCGTTTTCATTGTGAAATTTGAATTTTTGCCATTTTTAGACGCAATTCTTTTATTAAATGTAATAGAAAAAATGGTGAGGAAGCCCATTGTGCGCAGAATGCAAAAACGGCTGCTCAACTTTCGATAAATTAGTGCGCGGACGTGCACCCACGCAGGTTAGAGGGAACATTGCTCTCAGTATCACTAAAGCTACTGACAGAATCAGGCGCAAACGCCGTGCGGACATTGGCTTCTCGGTGTGTGGCGACTTTTCACTGACATGATGTTGCGGTGTCGGCGGCGCGCTCCGACTTTGAACACAACAACGAAATCAAAGTGACAAGTGGACGTGATTGGAAAAAAAATTGAGAAACCTGAATGATTTACATATAATTTTTCTATCCTACAGGGTTTGTCTTTTTTTTATGTGCTAATTTAATTAACCCAATTTGGAAAAATAAAGATTTTCATTAAAAAATATAAAAATCAACAAATTTGCTATCACAGCCAACACCAACACACGACTCCAAACATATGCCCACCACCACCAAAACACGACTCAAAACAAAAACATCTCTTGACACACGCGGCGGCAACGCGCAGAAAGTAGAAAGTAAAGCAACTTGCGCGGTGTGTGCGTAGCGAAAATCAGCATTTCGTTAGTGCGCATTTGAATACACTACTTCTATTCTCTCTGTCATTGCCCGCACGGCGTTTGCGCCTGATTCTGTCAGTAGCTTAAGATCAGCCACGATGGTGTATTCAAAATCAAAACTAACCAAGCCGCCTTCAGAGCGTTCTCCGAGTGAATCGCTCTGTCAAGAGCACAAAGAAATTCTTGTAAATCTACTATCAGGAAAGCCAAAGCATTATTTGACAATTAAGAAGTAAACTCCTTCATGCAACAACTGGCAGCAAAACCTTCTGGTCCTTTGGGAAACTCTATCAAAAAGAATTTTCCTACATTCACGGTCCACTCATCTAGACATTTACCAAATTAATTTATCTCTTGATTAGCGTTTGCTCTACTTTCCAAAATCGTGCAAAAACATCCCGAGTTGGGTAGGATGTAAGGTTGGGGATGGTGCGCTGTTAAAAATTCGGACAAACGACAAACTTTTTCGCAAAAGATAGAAAAGACTATGATAGCATGTTCTTTGATAATGTAATCCAAAGTGATATTGCATAACGCATACAGAGATTCTTATTGGTGTCAAACAGTCACCGAGCTTCGAACTCCACAATTTCCCACAATTTTTATTCCATTAAGTTTTTATAGAGTAAAAAGTCTCCTACATCTATTTACTTTAACAAAACACTCGCTCTTAAAAACCTCTTGAAAAAATGTTACTGACGCCGAAACTTTAACGCTTTTGGTCGCAAAAACTGCAAACGTCGTTTCTTCGCTCTAAGAAAAAAAATTATCAAAATAACGTAAGTCACACCACGTTCCCACTTACCTGGATGGTGGAAATTAAGCAGAAGGTTGCTAAGTTACAGTCCATGTCGGCAATAAGTTGACACTAAATTCGCACGCAATACAAGTACTTTTTTTTAAAGATAAGATTTCTGTGAGAACGAGATTTGAGAGTGGATAAAAGACGGCAATTTAAAAGATACATTTTTTCTAACGGTTATGTTGTTAGAGCGCAGGTGCTAATTTCAAGTTTGCACCGTCATCGTATTTAAACGAAATTGCCGACGAGGATGGGACTGGGACTGGATTACGTCAGAAGCGGCAAAATTTGTAGTTGCGACAAAATCCATTTCAGGCGACTTTATCAAGAGTTAAAGTTAGTCGAAGTTAAATTGTCGCCAAAACCACACTGCCATCGTTATAGTTTTCTGAGGTCATGTGAAAATTCTAACAATTAAGAAATAAAGAGCGCCATTTTAGATGTTGAATAAAACAAATACGAGGTTAGGATCATGTCATTAATAAATAAACACAACTAAGAATTAAGAAAATTACTCTATACAAAGAAAAGCTTGGAGGAAACTCTGTGCCACTCCGTGTTCACATCAAACCGGTTTTGTGTATGATGTAGATATTACACTAAGTACTCATTTTTCTACAACTTAGCTATTGTAATGCCTATGTAGTTATATAATAAATGCGAATGAAGAAAATTCCTCATAGTTATGTATCGCAGAACCCCGAGTACGATATTAGTTTGTGTTAGTGTGATGGACTATGGAGTCTGACTAATTTTCTGAGGCAAAAGTGAGGAAAAAACGCACACCCCTGCTATAAAACCGGGTCTGGTAGGGGGATAATAATCGAAATTATGTATCGTCTAATTTACATCTACGATATACATACATACATACACACAATGCAGTGTAAATATTGTAATAGTTGTACTAGTTCACTTTTTGTCTAACACTTGAAAACGCTAGTAGGACTTCGTGATACAAAACTCTCATTTCGATCACTAAATATTAATAAAATTTTCACCTTTCAGAATTTGCTTTTTGTAAATGTTTACCTTGAATTTCAGAGATATTCAAAATACTATTGATCAACTAAAATTGATTTTGCTAGAATTTGCCAAAATCTGAACTTCAAAATGATGTAAATTAATTTCTGGACAAAATAGGAGGTAAAAAGCACGAATTCTATTCGACCTTGGGTTAGTATTAATTTCGTTTTCACCAAGCAACATTATGTTGAAACCCCAATTTAGAAGATCACGACTTTAAGAAGTCTAAAGAGTATCGTAAAGCTCGTACCTTGGCCTGAAAATTGCTTAGCGATTAAAAGTAGTGCGTTCCAGAACAATCCCTTGGAGCGATGAAGAATTATATATTTTGCCAGTCAACTCGATCTCCTCAAATCAAGTCTCGACCTTAAAAAAATAACACGCCTTTAATGCGTACCTGTCCTGGTTTGTCACTCCACCTTGAATCAGAATTATTGTTAAGCTACGGTTTTGAGGTGCGAATCCTTTGTTAGTTTGATGCGGGCTGTTATTAACCGAAATGTACCCGTCTTTCCTAGTAATCTTTCTCGAAAAGCCGCCCTTTTGCCCGGTCTATGGGGCACATGCACCTGATTGCGGTGCAACGAAGATAATTACTTACCTTTGCGGCTCGCGGCCCCATTGAAGTGCCCTCGTAATGGATATATCGCCTTAATTCGGAGCTATCAGATCTACTTAGGCGGTCGCTTGTTAGCCGGTCTCGCGGTGCGGCCGCATTTCATCAAAATGTATGATTTGACACTTTTGCCGCTGTGGCGCGCCAAAGACCCGACGAGGGGCGCGCCAGCTCCTGAGTTTTCCCGTGGACCCAACCTGGGGGATTGCGTGTGAGAAAATTATTCGATCACAGGTAATTGCGGGCTAAGTGTCTCGGTGGCCCTTTGTGAACCCGATTCGGGCTCGTTTTAGATTTCTTTCCCCGTTCCGTGAAATAGAAAAACCGCTGGCTCCTATTATCTAGCGGATGAAACAAATCTCTGTGCCACACACAAAAAGCACCGCAGTCACTGGAATTCTGGCTCCATCCTCCATTCCCACTTTTTTGTCAGGTTGACTGCTTCATTGAAGATTTAAACTAGTGAGAAATTTGTCACTGCGGTGGTCAACGGATTCGCACCTGGTTTTTACTTATACCATGCGGAAATGCCGTCGTGAATACACTTTAACCAAAGCAATTGAAGTCTTATTTAGAGGCTGATGAGACATTTTCTAGTTTGCTGGATTAAAAGTAGAAAAAACGTCACAACTCGTTTCGGCTGAGAGCTTGGGAACTTTTTGCAAAATGGCCTCGATCATTACAATTGAAGAAATGTTTTAACGGTAGATCCACGTTGTTTAAGGTGCTTTGGTATCTACCTTAATGGTTGGTTGATTCTTCGATTTAAATTAAGTGAAAAATTGGATACAGAAAAGGAATGGTCCGCGGTAAATTGACGAATGGTGAATACCTACTCTAGTGAGGAGTGACAAAAAAAATCCAGATTTTTCTTAGTTAAATAATTTTGTTTTGCTCCAGTTTTTTACTATCAAAGATATATTAAACTTAAACTGAGTTTAAAGTATTTTAAACGTAAAGTTTATTATGTTTACAGTTAATGTAATTTCTAGTCGAATTAATAAAAACTATTAAGGTACATTTCCAATGCTGGAGTGAGCTTTCGTTGAGACTCTGCGCAAATTGGACCTATTTACAATGCGAGCGTAGCGTGAGTTTCGAATTTCGAACTTTCGATGAGGAAGGAAGTAAATAGCTGATTTGTGACAGCAAAGTTTATTTATGCAAAATGGATAGCCACAGACGATCAATAATATTGCTTTAATATTTTACATTATCGCAAGCGATTTTTATAAGCAACAATAGGTAAAAAAGAAAAAGTAGATGCTGGTGAGTCCGTGAGTTGTTTAAACAGCATGAAAAGTTTGGTGATGCCTCAAATTTAATATATGAGCCGGTTTAGACGGTGCGCTCCAGCGCATGTGCCTCACGAGCTTTGTGGATAAAGGGAGAAGTGGGGTGGTACCTCTCTTCATTCCCACTCCTCCCTTCATCACCAAACGTTCGTGAGGCACATGCGCTGAAGCGCACCGTCTAAAACAGCTCTATGAAATGTCGTTGCTTGGCGATCAGGAAAGCTTTTTTACTACACCAGAATGAGGCGGGAACAGATTTATTGCTTCATAAAGTAGGCCCGAGTTTAGCTAAATCCTCAATAAGGAAACCAATTAGTTAACGAGATAGATTACTTGGTAACATTGAGGTAAATAAAGAAATACTGTAATCAGCTGTTCTTTGTTTACGACGTTTCAGCATATTCGAATCAGAATTTCGAACGCTCGAACACCACCTGTTTTTCTCAATATTTTAAAAGCATTTTCAATAACTAATTTCACGCGTATTTTCCCCAAAAGGATATATTAATTATAAAAATATATTTTCGTTTTAGAATATCTTCATTTTGGACAAAAAAAATGTTTTTTAGAAAGATAACACAGGCCTACAAATTTTTAACCCAGAGACTAGACCTATCGTACCCGAAGGATTTTGATGCGCTGAATCCGAATCCGTGTTCAGAATGGCTCCTACACGTCTGGTTTTCGAGATATCCTAACCTAAAAGTGCAAAAAAAGCGTTTTTTGCAGTTTTTGAGGTTACGTGACATAAGGAAAAAAATTATAATTAAAAAATGTTGTATGTCAATTGAAAGTACCAACCCTGTCCCTTTTAAACCTATTTGGATTTTTTGAAATACCTTTTTTTTCACCAAAATATCGCTATTTGAAATTTTACACTTTAGCGTATTAACCCAACTACAAAAAAAATCGAAAAAATAGGTAGGTAGGTATTAGGGGGGTTGGGGGTGGGTAAGTAAGCTCGCTAGTATTGTGGGATCCAATTTGAATAAAAATAGGACTTATTTAAAAAGATATAATCTACTTAACTCCCTGTTCCCAAGGTCAGGTGGGTCAGCCTGGTTATGGTTTGGTAGGGGTGGTTTTTAGGGGTTGTTTTTTGAGCTTACGAAAAATTCTGACGTTATGGGGTGAATTAGACCTCGGATTCGGAATCAGCGACCCCAAAAACACAAGATCAACATGGTCTGGTGTCGGGCCGAATTTTTTCGATTTTTTTTTGTAGTTGGGTTAATACGCTAAAGTGTAAAATTTCAAATAGCGATATTTTGGTGAAAAAAAAGGTATTTAAAAAAATCCAAATAGGTTTAAAAGGGAAAGGGTTGGTACTTTCAATTGCCATACAACATTTTTTAATTATAATTTTTTTCCTTATGTCACGTAACCTCAAAAACTGCAAAAAACCCTTTTTTTTGCACTTTTAGCTTAGGATATCTCGAAAACCAGACGGATTCGGATTCAGCGCATCAAAATCCTTCGGGTATGTTAGCTCTGGTCTCTGGGTCTGGACTTTTGTTAAATTTTGTCGGCCTGTGTAATTAGAAGAGCTTTAAAACCCCCGAAAACTAGTTTAACCAAAAACTTTAACATTTTTCGAAAAGCTTCAATCTGCACTAGAAATAGATCAATATTGCAGATTGGAGCGTCAGCGTTTTCGTTTCTTTTTGTAATTGTAGACCCAAGGTAGACTGTTTTATCGACTACTTCTAGATTTTGTTCGTCGATAGTTATATTTCTTCCCATTCTAAATCTTCCAGCTCTGGATTGTTGCATCACCTTTGTTTTCCTCCTCGTTGATGTTCAGGCCTATGTCCTTTGCCGCCTCTTTTAGTTCGACATAAACTTCCTTTGCTGCCAAAAGAGGCCTTCCCACGATGTTCACGTCGTCCGCGTACCCAAGTAATTGTACAGCTATTGATGCACTTCTCTGGACTTTTTCCATATCACCCATTCTAAAGCCAAGTTGAAAAGCATGGGGGCCAGTCCATCCCCTTGTCTAAGACCTTGTCGCACTTCGAACTCTTCTGTTACTGTATTTTGGATCCTTACTTTCGCCAGTGAGTCATTTGTTGCGCTTTTGACCAGTCGTATAAGCTTTGAGGGGACTCCTAATTCCGATAAGATCTCGTACAGCCTCGCTGTTTATTGAGTCATATGCCTGTAGAAAGTCAACAAATATCTGGTATATATCCACATTCATTTCCTTTCAGCGGTGATTCCAGGTAGTCCAAGAAATGATTTATTGAATGTCTGATGACCTATACAAGTACCAAATGAGTGCATATGAGTATTGTAAATCTTTAAAACGGCGATATCTCATGAATGGCAATTCGTACAGGAAAATGTATATATCTTTTTTTTAGATAATCGCATAATCTACAAACTTTGTAAAAACATTTTTGGAATAGACTTACCTTACTTACATTTGCGAAAAACTGATATTTTGACCTTTTGACCTTGAATAAAAATATTTGGCACCGACCGATCGACCGACCGGATTCGGAATTTTATTTAAAATGATATTTGTAAGGGCTCAATTTTCAGCAATTTCAGAATTAGTTTGGGCTTAGATCAGAAATAGTTTGGGCTTTTTTCGTCTATTTTGACTGAACTATAGCGCTTGATAATGCGAGCCGCAGCATCGAGCTCCGAGTTTAATTGATTTTACAATGCTCGGCAAAGGCCTATCAAGTTGTGGAAATTTTTTATTGAAAATTTAAGTATTCAACTCTAAACCCTGACTTATCTTAAAAGATGGCGCCACACGATTTTTTTTCAAGATATTCATGGTTTTTTTGGTTATAAAAAGAAATCGATGTTTTGACTGATTTTGCGCATATTAGGGTTCGTTTTGTGATACGCGCATTAATTGCACATATAAGCGCAACTGTTAAAGAAAATTTTGGTACCGGTCGGGTATAAAAATATGATGGCCTGTATGAGCTGTTGGGCATTGAAAAAAACAAGTTTTTTCGAAAAAAATCGATTCTTGCAAAAAGCTTGCAATATTTTGCAAATCTGTAAAAACTTTCTTATTCGGCTAATATTGGACTACGCTTTCACCGTGGTTTGTTAAAAAATATCTTCTTTTCACGGAGCTACAGGTATTTCAAAAAATTTCGATTTTTAGCGGTTTTTTTGCAATTAATAATTGATTTCGCAATTTTTTGAGACCGGACCAAGGCAGCTCGATCCGTATTAAAGAGTTATACAATTTTGCTATTTAACTCTTTTTGGCACAACGCCAAGTTTCTTTTTTAAACGTAAAAAACTGTTTTCGGCAACTTTGGCCGCCATTTTGAAAAGGACGCAAGCGCGTCATTTATTTTAAAAATAGTTCATTGGATTCTACGGAAAATTTCCAATTTTTTACATACCTTTGTAGCCTGTTAATAATTTTTGCAATATTTCGATAGGTTTTGCTGTCAGTTTTGCCACAGTCACTGCTATGACTGACGGAAAACCTACCGTTTGCAGTGATGACTGATGTTTGCATGAATTAATTATCTGGATATTTTGATTTTCGCATTTTTGATTTTTCATGACTGATGGAATTGATTTACGCTTGCATGAGCGTATAATGGTCAATGGACGCCTAATAATAAAAATAATAATGGACTGTTTTGAGGGATACGGACTTTTTGTGAGTTCTTCTATCTCTACCGGTGTTTCCAAGTATAAGTAGGGTAATTGTGGGTGAGATGCCGCACATTTTGGTTAAACTCTATTGTAAAAAACCCTAATAGTGCATATAAATAAAAAACAGTTTTAATCAAAAGGAATGATATTAATCTTCAAAATATACACAAAAAAAAATTTAATTTTGAATCATTATAAAAATAAAAAACCAAAATTGAATCACTGTCAAAAAGGCATCTATCCCACAATCTGTGGGATAGTTGCCGCACCATATGGGAGAGATGCCTTATGGGCCTATTTCTTTTTATTTAAATTTTTTTCTCTTATTTGCTTCCGGCCACATAGATTGCACATATTTTTATAAAGCGTGCATGTTTCATGCAGCCATTTGCGTCATTCTGGACATTTAATCTAGTCGGTTTTGCTCTCTGTGTGGAAATAATTTTTCAAACACTCAACACAATTATTGGAATCATCTTCTATAGAATCAGGTGCATATTTTTTTTTCTACTCTTCTTGCACATCTTCTGCCTTCTCTTTGTTTCCTTCTTTTTCTTCTCTGCTTTCTTTTCTACTTTCTTCTCTGATCTGACCGTCTTAATATTTGTTTTAGTACCTTTGATCAGAGATGAATTTTTGGTCTTCTTAAAATCTATATTTTCGGGAGACGTTGCTGTTTGTTTCCTTTTAACAGTTGAGGCCGGTAGTTAAGGTATTGGTACTATGTATTCCCTAAGTTTAGTTGGAGTATCTTCTAATGGATTTATGCTCTCTGAGTTGGGGTTTGTATTTTCTGAAAATTTCGTAGGAGTCTCTTGTATAGGGGTTACATTTTCCAAAGTTTTTGTGGGATCAGAAGTGAGAATTAAAGGTGATGTCGGAAGTCCTGCAAGAGGTGTAGTTGACCGACATGTATAACTATTGCATATACATATAGAACTATTTAAGTAGCCATATATATCACAAATTAGTATATAAGTATACAAGTAACGTATACAACATGAAGTGGGGCATCTCTCCATTTTTTGTGGGATAGACGCCGCACTGTACTGCCTGGGGTACAAATAAAAAATCATATCAAAATATTCTAAAAACATGAAGAAAAATAGCATCCTTGACTATAAAAATGGTTCTTACCTTGATTATCGTGTGTACCAAAAGCCAATTTTCATATATAAACAAGTTCATCGAAAGTTTCGAGCAAATTTTTTCGTTTTTTTTCACTTAAACAGTCAACACAAGTCCACCGCAGACGACAGCCGCACGGGCACTTGCCTTTAAAACATGTGACGGAAGGGGCATCGAATGTGCGAGAATAGTTCGCTCTGCCTATTGAATGAACATAAAATATAACTAGTGCGGCATCTCTCCCCACGCGGCATCTCACCCACAATTACCCTAATAACCGCGCCCAATGCTGTGCAAACGGAAACGTGACGGTTCACTATGTCGCCAACTGTAATAGATTGGAATAGCCATGTTATCTCATTTATTTAAGTGGGAAGATGAGATACAATGGCACCCAATGGTTCATTGCCATTTCCTTCAATACGCTCCTGACTCCTCATAATCTTAAAGCGTGGTCTATCGCTCGAACTAAGCTTACTACTAGACTTAGCACCAGGCGAGACCAAAGGCATGAAGGACGAGAAGTACAAATAGTGATTCCTGAGCTTATAACTGCAAGATAAAAAAAATGTACTAAAAAGTAGAAAAGGATCACAACTATCAAAATTTGACAATCCCTTTGAGAGCTCCTTCTCTTTATTTCTTTATAGCCTTCACAAAATAGTTTAAAGTGAAGGGTGTATGTGAACATATGTAATACAAATCGTCACTTATAGAATTAACAGTTCTGAATTTTCAACTTAAATACTCAGAATTTCACAATTGATTAACGAAGAAGTTACTAACAAGTGTTTTTGTATCCAATTGGAAAATCGCTGTTTGACGGAAATTAATATTTAATCTTCTTACCAAAAACATATTTTTACCGTCCGTGCAACGACCGATCTTCGTATAAAATCCATGATCCTCAAAATAAAGTTAGCCTGGGAAAAAGCGGCATCCTTTGTTGATTATCCAAGTATTTATGGCTAAGCCTCGAAATAAAGGGGCTATCATCCCGTACAAGGTGTGTGGGTTAGTCATAATGGAATCCCTTAATTATTCCCGATCCTCCCCTATTTCACCTTGGGACTACAAACTCTCGAGTAAAAGGGATATAGTGGCCATTTAAAAATTATAAAAAAAATGCCTTAAGATTACCAATCAGAAGGACTTTTAATAGCGATTCCTTATCGTCATAAAATCCACACTCCAATCTTGTTATCTGTTACTAGTCATCAAATATTTGTCGATCCTTGTTCGATATTCTTTCTACCTGCAACCGAAATTCGGGCCTAATTTATGGACCCTGAATGGAAATAACCCTAGGACATACTAATTAGTTAGCACCTTTCCATTGTTACTGTTCGGCCTTCAGTCTGAGGAAGAAGCTAGGTAGGACCATAAAGTGATGGATTGGAACACCTCTGATTATAGGCACTTGTTGCCGAACTAAGTTCTTTGCCGGCTTTTTATTAACCTAAGCAAATTGGTTCGTGGATAATAATTGCCACCTTCTGGACCTACACGGCCAGGAACTAAGGGAAGGAATTATGAAAGATATGGAGATATTTTGAGGATTTAAACTGGTTTTAAAAATAAATCTTGTTTTAAGAAATGCTTGATTGAAAAATATTTTAGATAGTCGGCTTTTGTTTGATGGGAGTTATGTAATTTTTATTGACTTGAAGAAATAAGAATACCACCATGCTTTTTTCTGTTGACTACGCTAGAAAGTTGACTACTATTTTTTTTCACTATGAATGGAAAAGTTTCAACAAACATAGTGCTAGTGAAATTCATTCATTCAAGTACTTTCAAAAGGTAAAAGATATGACCATTGAGAAAGACCGGTCGTGAAAAGAGAAGTCGATCTTAAGTTATTTAATTTAATACCGGCCTTTAAGGGGACTTTTCGTTTTATAATTGAAATAAAATACACTTTTTAATTTTTTTTTATGAAAAGACTATTATATTATTATTGAATTGATTCCTTTTGGGCATTTTTATAAAATATATTAAGAATATAAAAAAATTTTTTTTTGCATTTTTAGTACCCACATCTTGACCACTGCTTGTTAAACGGCTCCACAGTTTTTGGGCTTCCTGTAACAGATAGAGTAAAAACTCCAACGGGATTTTATTCATAAGACTAATATACTAGTAACTAAGCCTAAAAAAAATTTATTTTTAATATTTCTATCATTTTATAAACATTTTTCTGAAAAATCAAAAAAAATCCATATTTTTGAGGGCAAACCACCCCTGTATAAAAAAATAGGGGTGTGTAACATAATATTTTTAAAGGTTTAGTTACTAGTATTTTTTATAACGAATCGAAAGGTTTTTGGATTATTGAAATCCGTAGTTTTCGAGAAAAGTGTGGAGCCAAGTCAAAAAACGTGATTTTGACAAAAACGCGTTTTAAGTTTTTGTAACATAATTTTTGCGTATACTATAAAACGCCGTACCGTACCGTTACAAATATAGGTATAACTTTTTTTCCTATACGAATTTCTAAAAACGGTTTTAGGGCAGTATTTTTGTGATGTTAAGAAACACTTTTATGTAAAAAAATCGAATATTTTGATCTTTTTGAAACGAAAAGTCGTTTTCTACTCCGAATTTGTATTGTATTTTTTCTAAATTCGATTGTGTCCCTTTAGTTCAAAAATTCTAAAATGAATTTGTTGGACATAGACTGTAAGACCTAACAAACATTTATATATTGTATTAGCACTGCTATTATGTTTAAGTAATCGTCATTCTTTCATACATTATTCAACGATTAGGATCGTTTGTACATCAGACTAGGAAAAATCTGCAAATCCCTCCTATTGGTTTCTTCATAATCATTATTTGATAATAGTTAGCTGAGAAATAAAATATTTAATGTCATAATACATAAAAAATCCAAGGCCGATTTATTAACATTTGTGGGCCTCATCATCTGACCCAAGTGCTTCACACACTGAATGAGCACGATATTATTTAAGGATTCACGAGATGAAGGTACCTTACAGAGCCATCAGTAAATCGAGTACGATTCAGTGCCTCACCTTTGGATAAATTTCTGCCCAAAGTCATTGCCTTATCATATTTCTCCGACTTCGGAGTTTATCTAGACTCTTAGAAACTCGCACGTGTTCAGCTCCATATTAGCCGATGGAGAGACCGACAGGTGGGCAACAACGTACCAAGGAAATCAATTTTATTTTTATTTTTCGTTGACTAAGATTTTTCTCTACCACTTTTACAACTGTCAAAATATAATGACGTATTTTAACGTGGGTCACCACCTAAAGACGTTCGTCATTAATAACGAATTTTCGTCATGCTTTGATTGCCGTGTGTCGAGGCTTTAATAGACTATGGTACTCTGCTCTGTTATTAGAAGTTAAAATGGGAAACCACCGTTATCCAATAGATGGCACCAGCAGTAAAATACTGGGCAAACCTGTCAGATCAGATATGGCACTCCTTATCATTACTTTTGTGGATTTTTATCGGCATCATATATTTTTTTGTGCGTGAAAATGTCAAACTTTGAGACGAATAAGCGTCGTTTATATGAAATTTTGCCTTCAACTCGAAAAAAAACTGCTGCTGAGGTGCGTCGGAATGATTGCAGGAACTTATGGTGAGGCTTCTATTAGTAAAAGAACGTGTCGCGAATTGCTTCAACGCTACAAAAGTGGTGATTTTAGATGTGGAAGATAAGAAACGTTCCGGACCGGTGAAGAAATTTGAAGAAGCTGAATTTAAATTACTTGATGAAGATTGTCAAACATAACAAGAACTTGGAGATTCATTTGGCGGCGTGACTCAACATTTCCCATCGTTTGAAAGCCTTGGAGATGATCAAAAATATTGAAATTATCGTACATAGTTCTAGCCGAATTGCAAGTTTCTTCCTCGGCCGTTCGGTCGAGGTTCTACTGGATGGCGTCAAATTTTAACCGCCCTTCCTCAAAGCCTCATTGGAGTCGTTGAAGTCTGTAGGATTTGTCGGCGCCAATCAAAAATATTTTCGATGTTCTTGTTGATTGAGTCGGACATAAGTCCGCGTGAGTCAAGATAGGATCTGGCATGTGCTTGATTTGCATTGTCGAAACGGTATGAGTAACCCAGAGTACCACCGCAGAGGGATCGGGAGTAGGTAATTTATAAAGATAAGAAATAGAGCATGTGATAAAATTTACAGAGATGGGGTGGGATTTGCATTTGACGCCATCCATCTCTTTCCAGTTCTTTAGAACTGAGTCAATACCAATAGCTTGAAATTTATCTAACAGGGCAGGGTAACATACTCTATCAGAAGCTTTTGATATATCCAGAGCAATCACAACAGACTCATCAAATCTATGCATACTTTGGCTAAGGTTCTCTGTCTGACACCCTCAAAGGCCCCCGGTGAACCTTATTGCTCTAAAGCTATACTGTTTATTATTTAGGATTTGGTTAGACCCTAGGTATCCCATAAATTTTTGTGTATAATTGTCTTCATGGTTTTGGGAGAATAGAAGTAATTGCTTTTGGGCAATAGTTGGAGGGTTTGCTTATGCCACCTTTTTTCGATATGGTTTGAACATGTGAAAGTTTTCAAGAATCTGGATAAACTACGGAGAAGAAGGTTAGGCCAAAGAGTTTGGGCAACGGTCTAGTGAGACGCACGTCTGTAGGAAGAAATGGGGTACATGTCAAGACGACTAGATTTCGATTCCTTAAGAAGACCCTGTCTTTTTGAGTGTGATGAGTACTTGATGTAATATGAAGTAGCACAGCAGTTTTGGTCAGAAGAGTATTCGAGACGAACAGAGATGCTAATCAGGCATGGATTTGCGGTCTGTTAACCCCCCTCCTTGTAGATGAAGAAAGGGTACTGAAAGGGTAAAATTCTGCTTAACTGACGTTACCAAAAACCAGTAGATTTTTCTACCAGCGGCGGTTGCATTAATGTGTTCACTTCTCAACCTATTATTTCTTAGTGTGATGTAAGGCATGCAACACGGCAAAAGCTCGATTTCGGCTTGCCTCGGCGCATAGCTGCATCTCCTCGTTCCCATGGATGCATCTCCGTGTTGCCAGAAATCATCTGTTTTCTGATAATTGAGTGAGTGACAAGTGCTAACTTAAATGGATTAGGTACTACAAAAATAAAAATAAATTACTCAGTACAATAGTGCTAATAAAACATTATCAAAGAAATCAAAGTGAGTAGGTACGCAGATGGCATCGCTAGAATCGTCAATTTGTTAATTCTGTGATTTTGCAGCACGTTCCCATGTGCTGCATGTAGCACGGCAAACGCTCGAACTTGACAGTTATGTGATTTTGCCGCATGGATAAGAGATTTCCTCTTTGCATGATTATTGCAGCAATGCTGTGTAAGAGAGAAAACATGTGTCGAAACAGGTATTTTTTCCTGGCCAATCAGAGGACATTAAGAGCTTTTGCCTTGCGACTTTCAGCCCATGGGAACGCGGCCTAACTCTCGACCAAACTCACTTGGGGGACTCTAAGACCGAAACATAAAAGAAACGCCAAATTTTTTGTTTTGAGTACAAGCTAATCTACAAGTTTTGAGGTGAGGTATAGATGTTTTCAAACTCCGTGAGTGACATGTCGCGTAGGCTGGGGTAAAAAGCGCTTAAAAATGTATAAAAGCTCACTCGAGACTGCGTATTGCTAGGGGAAGGTGTATTTTTCTGGCGGGTTAAAAAATTACAGAAATAATTTGTAGCAATTTCTATTAAAAAAGACGAAATTTGTGTTTTTAATACTTATAGTAAAATTATGCTTATTATGATGAATAAACTGAAGAGGGGAAATGATAGAACAAAATTTATTAAATTTGGCAACGTGGTGCGCAGAACTGTTCAAATTTTTCGTGTCACGGAGTTTGAAAACATCTATTACCTACCAGAAAATGAATATTACGAAAATGAAAATGAAGCAGAAAGACAAGAAATTAGGTAGGTATATGTACATACATCAAGGCACTTCACTTCAAGTTTTAGGTACAGGCGAAATTAATTTACATCTTGGAAGTCAAAATATATTTAAAAAACTGTCAATTGACTATACAACACAAATTAAAAATCAAAAGCCAACTATAGGCTCCTCAGTAAATGTAAAATAATTCACAATAGACTTAATATGACGACTTTACTTCTAGTGAATTATAGTTGCGTTTTGCGTAACTACTTGTATCATGTACTCATCTGTTAGAAAAAGAGTAGTTCCGAGTAAACCTGAGTAAGAAGTAGTAAAATTGAGTAAAAAAGGAAAGCCGCTAATAATGAAATAATTTCTAAATGATTGGGAATTTATCGAAACTAGACAAGTCACAATACAAGGCGATCCAAAAGACATTATTGTAAGTACCACAATGTAATTGTCGCAGGTAGTATTTATTTATAATTTGGTGTTTCCATGTGCGGTATTTTCAGTGGCTCTCTCCACATGGGATGTACGAAGGTGGCCGACGAGGTGAACGAAGAAACTTTAAATTAGAAAGTGCACAGTTTAAGAAATATTTGACCTGATTTTTTGCACTTTTTGCTCCACGGAAGAAATTTAAAATAACTATCTTCAACTTCGCCACAAAAAAAAATAAAGGTGCATTAACCAGAGCCACTTAAAGAGCTTTTAGAACTTCAACTCTACACATACGAAAAATTGTTCGACCAAATATTTTCTTGCTGAACGAATATTTAAAAAATGTCTCTTCGGTATATGCTAACTGTTAGAAAATAGTACCAAATATCCTAATCCATAATATATGTATACATAAATGTACTCAGTTAAAGTTAAAATTTCACCCTATTTTTTTACGTACAAAGTTAAACTGCTTTCATAGTAATCAATAACAATCAAAAACCTCTTTTAATGGGTCAAAATGGCAATTTTCGCGTCAAAATTTATGAGTCAAGCAATATTTATTCGAGAATGTTAACATTTTGACCGTTGGACTAATATTTCTGGCAATAATCACCGCCATCATGTTTCTTCTCCATTTTTTGATTTATGATGCCGGGCACTTGAATTTTACGAGCCAATTGCTCCATTCAAAAGTTGCTGTGCCACATGCCAATCAGAGCCCATCTAATAGGAGCACGCTTCCAAGCATCCCAACTATCTGGTTAGATCAAACACTTACATGCAATTAGATAGCTTCTCTAGCTATGACAGGCGTATATAGTGCACTTGAGAACGAATAACGAATAGTCACTTAGTCCAACCCCAGCGAATAGCGCATTAGTCCCCCAATAGAGCCACTTACGTGCCACAAATCTCTCTGCGCAATTTTAATCGCAATTAACTCAAGTACTCCATAATACTTCATAAAACTCATGGGCGACTCCTTCCTAGTTCCTTCAGGTACTTCGTGAACCCATTAGAATAATTCTCATTTAGTTTCGCCCCCTGCCAGCTGTGCCTGCTAGTATTCCTGTCCCGATTTATCTCATTACTTACTTAAAACCTATTACTGTCAGCTTAACATTAAAAATCGATGTGTTGAGGTGATGGCGGCGCAACATCAAAGGAAACCACCGCGTTGTTAGTGCGGTAATTATCTCCGGTCAGAGCTTTGAAATCATTGTTCTTCCACTTCCACTCGATCTTCATCTTCACTCTGAAGCCTTTCCACTCTCCTCGGAGCTCCTTATACGCTCATTCCTATCAGTTGACGGCGTTTTGCTATAATCACGCCGCATTTCATTTTGCGGTCTTAAGATCTTCGCGCTTCGTGGAGGGCACAGATCGAGTCTTTGGTGATTACATGCAAATCTTAAATGTTCCTTGCTTGGGATCATAACAGAAATGTGCTGATTCGACATGCAGGAGGCAAGGGAACGCGACGAACGGCCATTCCTTGGAATGACAATATTAACGATTATGGACGTTCAATACTTCTAAGGCTGCCGATGTATAATTATTTATGAAATTATCATTAACGATTAGGCATAGCACGATGATCTTGCGACATATGCGTTAAAACATAAAGAATGCTCGTCAATAAGATCGCAGCTAATGCTACAACGACCTGCTTAAATTAATTCTTAATTCATTATTTAAGTTTAGTAATAGGCTAAGTATCGGATGTTTATGTGGAATATTCTCTTCACTTATTTTGTCCGTGCTGCGACTCATAGTGGTGAAGTTTAGAGTTCAGATGCGCGTAAAATACTGGTGATTGATATTTCTGGAATATATTGATTATAATTTATTGTCCATCTGCAAATCGGCACATCTTAGATATTTAAAGAGAAAAAAGTCGACTATGGGTCAAATTAAATTTTCGAAATACCTCACTTTATTTGATCTAAAGCTAAACCTATTTAAGCGTTACCATATAAATATTTGTTTATTTCACGATTTCTCCGCTTAGCTTATGAGATTTAGCTTATTTAGCTCATCCGAGATTAACCGGCAGTTAAAAAATCGAACATATTCTCATCTTCATCTCCGTCTTCGTCGGTTCGAGTTGATGATTTAAACTGCGCTTTATTATATATTTAATGCGCACTCTACAATTTAACCACAAAACAGAATAAAAAACGTTCAAAAATTCAAGCTAACTAATTTTCTTTCTTTTTTATGCTGGTCCTTAACGGTCCCTTTTATGCAGATGTCTTACGTTCGAGAAACCTGAAAATTATTTCCGATTTTCGAATAATGTGGGACACCCTTAGAAAGGAGTATGACAGTGAACTATCTTGGATTTTAGCAAATGATTATACATATTTGAACAATTACCCTGGTTATATGACGCTCGAAATTGATTTGAAACATATTTGAAATACATTTCGATCTTCTTATGTAAACACAGATCGATTTGAAATAGGATTGACTCGATCCGATACAAAAAATTTCCTTGATCGAATTGAAATTGAATCAAGAACGTTCATGTAAACACGAATTGAAATTAGATCGAACCTAATTTTGACGTTTTTAGGTTACTTGGTTGTTTTTTTTGGAACGTTTATTTTCTGTTTACAAAAGTATTTTGTGCTGTGAAAAATGTTTTTAATCATGACTAAACGAAATATATGGACAAATGAAGAAACAACCCAAGTAGCAAAATCTAACCAAGGTTATTTTATAACTTTCGTTTTTGTTACAAACAAGTTACTTAAGCGTTGTAATCTAACCAGATTACCTTCTAACTAAACACTAACTTAGTTTTTAAGTTAGAATATTACTTAGTTTTTAAGTTAGAATATACCTTCAAAATTTCGTTAATACTGAGTTACTTCAGCACTTATTTTCATTTTGTAATACTTTTGGTTACAAATATACACAAACTTAACCATGCAAACGTATTTTGGTTTTTCAGAGGATAGAAAAAAACTCGAAAATAATGTATGAGTTTATTATAAGTTAGAAATATATTCTGCTTTAACATGTAATTTTGTAGGTTAAAAAATTCTCCAAAATAACGTATGATTATATTATGAGTTAAAAATTTACTCTCTTATAACAAATTGGGAAGAAACTCGAAAATAACCTAATGATCGAAATGAAACAAAGTACTCATATATGTGAAAAAGCCAACAGGCGTCACTGAAAGTAAGGAAAAGAGAAGCAGTATTTCGCGATGTAACGATGGGCTTATGTCTAGTTTGAAATATAGCTCCTTATTAAAGCATGAGTTAGAACGAGTTAGAAATATACCTAAGCATAACATAAGAGTTTATAACGAGTTAGAAACATACTCGCTATTAATGCATGGGTTTATTATGAGTTAGAATTGAACGAAAAAGTAATATATATGAACAAGCTTGCCGCAACGTGTTCATTTACAAGCAAGCATCAGTGTAGTGAAGAAGTGCACGTGCGTAAAAAGTTAAGTACAATAGTATACATAATATTTATTATTAATATTTTTTTGGAAAAAGTAAACATTGGTAAGTTTTTATTTACTATTAATTTTCTTGTTTTAATTTAAAATGTTGCTTTTTGGTTGTTTTCTCCTTTCTGCTTATGATTTTTCTAAATTACTTTTTTAGCTTCTTTTTTTCAATATTTATGGTGAATACTGAATTTATTCTTTTAAATTAACACTTAGTAAACGAGCATGAAAATATTTCTCGAAATAGTGTATGAATTTTATATTTGGCATAAGCTGAAAAAGTAATTTTAATATTAATTGTATTTCAGATACATTATATATGCAGTAATATTGAATTTTTTTAAGCTTCAATTGTATACCTATATAATTCAATTAAAAAAAAGAAAGTTTTTAAAATGAATCTCGCAGTAAAAAATAATCATATAAACAGGACAACGTATAAACGAAAAGTGAATGAAATATTAACAAAGAATTTGATAGAAAATAGTGAGCAAAAAAATATTTCAGAAATTCATATTGTTCAAACTGATCTCACGACTGAAAACATAAATTGCACACCAACAGAAGTTGTTAATCTTGCAACTCGGCCCAGTACGAATTCTAGCACCATTGCCTGTGAAATAAATAGTGAAATAAATAAAGAACCTTCGTTAAACCAATCGATTTGTTCGTGGGCTTTGAGGCACAATGTTCGCCATAGTTCAGTTAATGAACTTTTATGTATACTGAGGCAACATAATTTGATATATATGAAAGATGCTAGAACGCTATTAAGAACTCCACGTGAAGTACAAATTAGAGTTGTTGAGCCCGGTGAATATTGGCATTACGGATTAGGTACAGCTCTTCACATTATTTTAAATAATCCAAATATCCAAATGAAGGAAATAACTTTAGATTTTAACATTGACGGTTTGCCTATAAGCAGGAGTTCTAAAGGGCAGTTTTGGCCAATACTTTGCTCTATAAGAAATGCAGCCCTAGCACCTTTTGTAGTTGGTGTGTATTATGGCAATGAAAAACCTTCCGATGTGGAAGATTATTTATCTGAATTTGTCGACGATGCAATTCATCTTCTTAGACATGGAATAAGCAATAATGGCAATGAAATAAAGGTGGTTATTGGAAACTTTATTTGTGATGCACCTGCGCGAGCATTTCTGAAATGTATAAAAGGTCATAATGGATATTTTTGTTGGGAAAGGTGTAATATAGAAGGTGAATATTTTCATAACGCGCATCGGATGAGTTTTCCGAATTTTTCTAAAATTGCAAGAACGGATGAAAGCTTTAGAAGTCGAATTCATGATGAACACCACGTTGGCGCTCGGACGTCACCACTAGAAAAGCTACCAATTGACATGGTAAAATGTTTCCCACTTGATTATATGCACTTGGTATGTTTGGGAGTTATGAAAAAACTTATTAACATATGGATAAGAGGTAGTGGGAAGTATAGCATAAGATTCTCTTCAACCGATATAAGATTGCTATCCGAAGCCATACGAAATATAGGTAAAGAACAACCTAAAGAATTCAACAGAAGAATTCGTGGTATCGAGATGACCCACTTTTGGAAAGCTACGGAATTTCGATCGTTTTTACTGTATGTTGGGCCCGTAGTTTTAAAAGAAATTTTACCACCAGAGGCTTACTTTCATTTTCTGTTATTACATACAGCCATTTCAATTTGTTTATCTCCATCACTTTTCCAGTACTTGGATATCGCACAAAAAATGTTGCAAGTTTTCATAGAAAAGTTTTCCGAAATCTATGGAGAGGATAACATTAGTTATAATGTCCACAACCTCATACACCTTACTAACGATGTAAAAAATCATGGAAGTTTAAACAATATTAATTGCTTCAAATTTGAAAATAAGTTGGGTGGCCTGAAAAATCTGCTAAGAACAGGAAATGCTCCTTTAAAGCAGATCGCGAAGAGGATATTGGAAAATTTCTCCGGGCGCGTGTTAGAAAATTTAGATGAAAAATTCCCTCAACTACATGATAAGGATAAAAAGGAGGAACGGTTTTATGAAGCAAGATTCAACAACTTTACATTAAAGGCCTCAACAGCTGATAAATGGTTTTTAACAAATTGCCGGCGTGTGGTAGAAATGAAATATGCAGTATGTACCAAAGCAGGTATTAAAATATATGGGACAAATTTTGTAGAATCCATAAGCTTCTACGACATTCCAATCAAGTCCGAAAATTTAAATATATATTCTTCATCTATTAATAAAACATGCTCAAAATTTTGGAATATTGATGACATGTTTTGTAAACTATTTTCTATAAAGGTTGACGATGAAAAATTAGTACATTTTCCTTTATTACATTCTACTTTAAAGTAGAGATGTTTTGTATAGTAGAGACGGTAGAAGAAGGTGAGAAGCTATGTTCTACGGTTCCCAGGAATTGGGTGGAGGGAGAAATTTTACACTGGCCCAGAAAACAAAAAGATATCATTAAAGGAAGGAAGAATTGCATACCACCGCAATCCGATTGGAGAAAAATACCATGCAGAATTTTATTTGATGATATAGGTAATCTACGCATATGAGTTATTTATTTACATATATATTTACAAAATGTGTACATATTTTATTTTACAGAGGACTACGCAACGGCTTTACAAAGAGAAAATGACGCCGAGCAATTTTCCAGCAACGAGGCTATGGAAGTTTATAGTGCTGAACAATTAAAAAAGCGCAAACATCCTGTTACAGTACTTATGGATACTAACGAATTTGATTTTAATTCGTATGTTTCGCTTACACAAAATCGTAAGATCTAGATTTTTGTCGTTAATTTTTAGTTTTTTAGCTAAATTTATCCTTTACAGCAACATCACAGATAGAAGAGAACCCAACAGAAAACTTGGAAAATCTCATAGTATCACAGCCTAGTAATAGCAACTTCAGTAATATTAATTCCCTCTTTTTGTTTCTGCGGATTTATACTAGGAATTGTCTTTATAATTTTAGCAAATCAACAACCCTGCTCGTGTGATTATTCACTACAAATACGAAATTTAGAAGGGAAATTAGAAAAGAGAATCGCAGAGGTGCAAGTTACTCTAGCGGTTATTTTGAACAAAATCCAGAAAATGAGTATTTCTTCGACATCCTCTGAAGTGGCAGAGGAATACGAAAAAGAGTTCCAGACATTATTTCCGATTGCTGATGACTCTGCCATGAATGAGTTAGAGCAGCGATTACAAAATGAAATTGGATTTAAGGTTGCACTAGTAAGTAAAATTATTGAATATGTAGTCTTTAATAAAATTCATAATTTTTGTATTTTCTTATATTTTTAGGAAAAAAGGCTCTACAGGTTTGGTGGGATAGATGCCACAAAGGCAGGCAGAACCATATTCAAATATCTTTTTAATGATGTTCTTCTTGAAAAATATTCGTATATGGGAAGGCGTTTTTATTTTTAAAAAACGTAATAGAAGTAACGCTAAATGTTATTCGAAAGCATTATCCTGGTTATACAGAATATAATCATAAAATATTTTTGCAAAGCCATATTAAATTTGCCTCATTTCGTTTACATACGAAAAGGTAAATATTTTCTTTATTACAAAGAGGAATACTTATACTTATACTTATTATATGTAACATATTTTTAATATAAAAACATTTTTTTAGTCCTGCTACACAAGAAAAAACACATGGCGAAACGGATGAACAAATTTAACTTTTGACTTACTAAAATCATAATACTGCCGTTGTATTTTCTTTATTTTTATTCAATAAACATATGTATATTTTCTAAACATAAATTCATTGCATTTTTGTCACTCATTTTTTAATTATATCTAAATGTGATTATGCTTAATTTTTCAATCAATTTTCTTATCCTATTTTTCCTCTGCAACTCTGGTTTGCATCCACCATACTATTGTTATATAACAGTTATAAAATATCAAGTTGTTACTTGAGATTTTGCCAGATAGTTAGATTTCTGTTACAAAATTACTTTTAGGTTAATTGACGGTAAGTATGTACTATCTCAAAAACGTTTTCTTCAGGTTATTTTCTAACCATTGTTTACAAAAGGTTAATAATGGAAGTTTTATTAACGTTTGCTTCGGGTTACTTTCTAACCAATGTTTACAAAAGGTTAATAATGGAAGTTTTACTAACGTTTGCATTGGGTTACTATCTAACCAAAGTTTACATCAGGCTCATTATAGAAGTTTTAGAAACGTTTGCTTCAGGTTATTTTGTAACTGCTAAGTTGTGTAGGGATATATTTTAGAAGTTTTATAAACCTTAGCCATAGGTAATCTAAAAACTAGAGTTATAAAATAACTGACCATTTACGGTTTAATAAATGTCTAGGAAACGTTTTACAAACGTTTTACTAAGTTATGATGGTTAAATAACTCTGGCTAGTTTCTGGTTAATTAACCAGATTCTAACCAAATTGTGCTGCTTGGGAACATGCTTGCTTCTATTTAACATGCAAAATCTCTTGGGTTTTCCTCTTAGGAATGTTTTGTATGGCAATAATAAGCATGGCTTCCATGCTTTTAAATAGTTTTAAACTATTAATTTCCAACTTTTTGGATATATTTCTCAAAAGTCTCCTTCTTCTGCTGATTATGTATTATCAAAATTTAACATTAAATTATTGAAATATGCAGAAAAAGCTTGCAAAATTAAATAATTTTCTTCACTGTATTCCATTATTCCAACTTGGCATTTGTCATCTGTGAGTTTCAATCTTATTTGGATTTAATTTCAAATCAGTAACTCAATCGAGATGAACCGAAAACACAGATCGTATTTCAAACCACTTTCAAGTCGAGCTTTCGATCGCCTCATGTGAACACGATAAATGTGTAAGTTTTTCACACGATCGACATTGAAAAAGGGGTTTAAATTGAAAAAAAAATTGTGCCGTTGCGTATGTAGGTTCTATTCCGGCTAAATAACCTAAATACTAGTAGCATAAATTTTTGACGATTTGCACCCTCCCCAAAACACCCCTAGCTGAAGTTGCCATTTCACCCCCCACATCCCAGCAAATGGACAACAATTTCTGACACCAGTATTTAACGGTCATTTAGCCCTAAAATAACCTACATACGCAGCGGCAGAAATTGTAACCCCTAAAGGCCCGTCCTCACTACGCGGACTTAGAATCCACGCGCTTTTGGTCGTACGGCCAGCCAAAAGCGCGCGTGATCTTTTAATTTTCTGAGTCATGAGGGAGAAAAAATCAATTCTCATTTGAAACGGCGTACGCGCTTTTGAAAAGCTCATAGTGTGTGGACGCACAATGTACCTTTTTAAGCACAGCCTTTTGTCCGCGTTGTTTGGTCGCACGGCCTTTACCATGGACAAAGTCGTAAAAAAGTCGTAAAAAAGTCATAAAACTCTATATGAAAAAAAAGGCAAAAGCGCGTACGACCCAAGACCGCGTAGTGTGGCCACACCATAATGGTGTGGCCACACTACGCGGTCTTGGGTCGTACGCGCTTTTGCCTTTTTTTTCATATAGAGTTTTATGACTTTTTTACGACTTTTTTACGACTTTGTCCATCGTAAAGGCCGTGCGGCCAAACAACGCGGACAAAAGGCTGTGGTTAAAAAGGTACATTGTGCGTCCACACACTATGAGCTTTTCAAAAGCGCGTACGCCGTTTCAAATGAGAATTGATTTTTTCTCACTCATGACTCAAAAAATAAAAAGATCACGCGCGCTTTTGGCTGGCCGTACGACCAAAAGCGCGTGGATTCTAAGACCGCGTAGTGAGGACGGGCCTTAACTCGAGATGGGTCGACTTCTCGCGAAAATTTCACAAAATAAAAAATGATTGAAATTACTTGAAAAGCTTTATACCAAAAGGCAGAAGGTTGGGACGACACGATTTTTTCAAGCTCAGCTCTCCTACTAAAATGCTGTTTTTTTATAGGAAGAACTTAGCAAGGTGGGGAAGGTGAAAAAGTAAAGAGTTTTTTGTTTCAGTGCAAACTTTTATGCTTCTGCTTTTGTTCTGAGAATACAAGAATCTGGCACTAAAAGATATAAGAGAATAAACTTTTGGCTAAATCGCTAACATAACATCATGCAGCTACTTAAAAACTTTGCTTTTAGTGAGATTTTGGCTTAATGGACTATCGCAGCCGGATCCATTTTTTACGTGAATATGGGGGCAACCCATGTGGTGACCACTGCGGTCAAGTTAAGCCTATTGTGTACATACCTCACTAACGGAAAAGACCATCAGCTATCCGCAGAGCGAGACCCTATTTTTTCTGGTCAAGCTCTGGAGTACAGCAAAAGACCATGCAACTATTTTGGAGGAAAACTTCTACGTTGAGAGTGCCTTCATGGCGCAGCTTGACTGTCCGAAAAGATTTTAATGTTGGGCCCTTCCAAATATTTCTCAAGGTTGAACCTACCGTAGGTCTCAATGGCATGTATTTCAATCTGAAAAACAAAGAGCCCCTTACCCATTGCAATCGAGACCTTGAAGTTGAGTCCTGTGACTCCAGCCGCTTACCATGTTCCATATTTGACGGTAAACCAGTGGATATTTTTTGGGCCCGCGGAAATTCCTCCCACGATCCGGGATAATCGCCCTGAATTTCCTTTGAAACCTTAGTTGGTGGATCTCTTGTGCGATAAGCAGCTCCATTACCTCAATTTTGTAAGTTTGAACAGAATCGGTACTCTAAGCAGATATATAGAGATATATCAACATAGATAGATTTGACTCTTAAAATTGTTTGGTCAGACAAGCTGGCACCGAAACCGAACAATGAAGAACACCGGAAAAACTAGAAAGCAGATTGCCAGCGGATTTAAACTAAATATTTCGATAAACCTAAATAGTCCGGTCAAATTAGACCAAAAAATAGGTATGAGGGTACAGAAATTCACACCAAGCTGGAAATTGGTAGGATTGTTCAAAGCACCGTTATAAATGAAATCTAAAAAGTCCTCATCGATCCGGCACCTGGAACCTGGATTTACTCGGGGTCAAAGGTCACAAAAACGGGTTTTTCGCGATTTTCAGCAAAACGGTAACTTTTATCATAAAATAGTGTTTACAAAGTTTGTAGATTATGCGATTACCTACAAAAAAGGATCTTATACATTTTCCCGTACGAATTGTCATTCATGAGATATCGCCGTTTTAAAGATTTAAAGCACTCATATCCCCTCACTTGTAACTTGTATGGCCGAATTGCCATTTACTTAAACTTTAATAACTTCTAGACCGATTATAGTAGAGCAACGTAAGTAGGCTCATCTATTAGGTAAATGTGGATTCTTTTATTTGAAAGAAAGAACAGAAACCACGTTAAAAAAAACGCGCTAAGTACACTACCTCATAGGTGGCGTGGAAACGTGTGCATGTTATAGGGTTTCACTGCAGACTTCTAGATTTTCCTCACACTTTGAACCTACATATCTTCTAAACGGAGTCACTCAGGTTTCTGTTCTTTCTTTCAAATAAAAGAATCCACATTTACCAAAAAGATGAGCCTACTTACGTTGCTCTACTATAATCGGTCTAGAAGTTATTAAAGTTTAAGTAAATGGCAATTCGGCCATACAAGTTACAAGTGAGGGGATATGAGTGCTTTAAATCTTTAAAACGGCGATATCTCATGAATGACAATTCGTACGGGAAAATGTATAAGATCCTTTTTTGTTGGTAATCGCATAATCTACAAACTTTGTAAACACTATTTTATGATAAAAGTTACCGTTTTGCTGAAAATCGCGAAAAACCCGTTTTTGTGACCTTTGACCCCGAGTAAATCCAGGTTCCAGGTGCCGGATCGATGAGGACTTTTTACATTTCATTTATAACGGTGCTTTGAACAATCCTACCAATTTTCAGCTTGGTGTGAATTTCTGTACCCTCGGATGTCTAAATTGACTGGACTAAAACCATGTTACAAATTTCTTTGTGCACTGGGAGTGCTTTCTGCCATTTTTCGTTGTTGGATAACCTGACGTCTTCCTTTTTATATTTACGAAAATGAAAATTTAGTAATAACGAATTGATGGATAATCGATAGCATTTATGACGTTAGTAGGGAAAAGGATGAAAAATAGATTACGATGATTAAAATCTCCTAAAAGAAATATGTATGCTGTCGTTTCCGCGGATGATTCCATTTGCTTTATATATGGAACATTTTTTTACAAACTGAACACCTTTCTGACCGACACATTTTTGATTTGGCTGAGACTTTTTTTTTACAGAGACACGTATTTTTTTTTTATTTATTTTTTCACAATATTTTGGACGCTAGAAAGGATTGAAATATTAATGTATATTCCAAAGAAAACCGATGAGAGACAAGAAAGAAGGGCGCGCAGTAGGACCCGCGCGCCGATGCGACGTAGCGCGCTAAGTTAATTTATTTTTTCGATAGTAAGAATAATTTGTCCATCGATTAAAAAAGTGTTTTTGAAAGGAAATTTGACGTAGAATACGATCACAGATAACTAAAATATACAGATGCCCAGTCGAATAGGCGAAACGTGTTCCATGTTGCCGAAAGTGGTTAATCCAAGCAAAACATTTAAATGTTGCAGCCATTTAGCTGGCTAGAGGTTTGCAACCTTTGGTTGAGCTCCAGCCAGAGACACCAGCATACAAGGCTACGGTTGCGAAGCAAAATAGCTACGAGGAGTGGGAGTGGGTGGTACACACAAAAGGAAATGAATGTTGATAGTGACGTCAATCCCTCACACTCGTCGTAGCTATTTTGCTTTTCACACCGCTGCTCTGTGTTGCTGGAATTCAACCAAAAGTTGCCACGCTCTAGCCAGCTACATTTAAGACACTTGGCTTCAACATTTCTTTGCTACACAAAATTTAGTTGGCTAGAGGAGGGGAAAGCTGGCTAGCGAAATGTTGATAATGGGACACGATTTTATACAGCGACTGGGCATCTGTATATTACTTATCTGTGATACGATGGTAATACTTAAAACTCTTACGAGGTGGGGGCAATCGTTAAAAACCAATTTAAACATTTCAATTGTTAATAACAATCCTAAATTGTTAATAATTGTTTTCGAAAGTTCTTAAAGCTTGTTCTTTTATCTTTAAAATGATAAAAAAAGCAGTCTGTAGCACAAATAGAACCGGAGTTGTGAATTTTTGAAAATTACTCCTCAAGCCCAAAATCACCAAAATCGCGAAATTTCAATCCTTTCTAGCGTCCAAAATATTGTGAAAAAAAATAAGAAAAATACGTGTCTCTTTTTTCCCAATATAGAACCCGTAAAAAAAGTTTCAGCCAAGTCAAAAATGTGTCTGTCAATTTTTGCCAAAATCTGTACGGTTTGTAAAAGAATGTCCCATCTATAAAATGAATCGTCATGTTTAGATTCGTCTTGTCCGATTTGATTCGTGAATGTGAACGATTCGTCGTGATTAGTTCTCTAATTAAAGACTCTTTGGTGTCTATAAGTTCTCCGCCACCTGTTGAAACACCAGTACAATTGTTATTTCTATCACCAGCTACAGCCTAAAATCTCCTCGTTTAGGGATGCATCAATAATATGACAAGAAGCTGGGCTTATTGTAGTATGTAATTAAATTTTTGCTATTCACTCGTCGGATGTGAAAGTCGTAAATTTAAATTACTAAATTCGGTGCCGTTGCAATCTATTGTAATAAATTAAATCTATTATGCGAAAGTATTTTTTCAACCAAACTTTTATGTAAAATTTTCGGTTTACTTAAGATTTTCGAGTTTCTGGAACAGACATTTCTTCAGCGAAGATGTTTTAGATAAGATAAACGCGTCATTTCGATTGCTCTGTATCGAAATATTTCACTTGTCAATACAACTGATGTACAACAAACATTTCACACAGGACAAAGAATTTTGATTCACAGAGCACGAAGAGTACCTACTGATATAATTTCAATCATGTTGACTGAACAATCTTAGACTAAAAAAACACTGTCATGATACACAACCTGCGTTTTCCTTTCAATTTCGAGTCCTTCAATAACTCTTAAAAGAAACAAGATATTCCTGACCAACCAAATTTGATACATGTATACCAATCTCCCATAACTAAATCAAGCCTAATGAGTTACATTATAAATCTAGATAAAAAAAATCAACAAAAGGATGCTTAAGCCGTCAGACATAAAGAACATATGTTAACAATAAAGGATTCTTACCTAACAACCCCATGATGACCACACGAATTATGACGAAAACCTGAGAAAGTGATAAAACTGGATCCACATCAAACCAAAGCCGGCAAGCGATGATTAAGTGAGGAATTATGCTGATGAGCCTAATTGCGTCAAAACCTCCATTGTGCGGTCTATGACGGATGTTGCAGCTACTTTTCTACGCTTTTATTCTCTCCACCTTCTTTATAGCAATGGCGATACTCACAGTAATACAAGTTGAGCCCAGCTACATTTACGATCATGGTCTAGTGAATAGCTTCACGTTTTAAAGCCTTCAAGTTTCTTCTCATCCACGGAGAATGTCACTCTGCCCCTCTTCAGTCGACCAACGCTGGCATTGTTTTGAATAAAAGAAACGAAGCAGGTTATTACACCTGCTTATGGCTAATTTGAATTGTTGAGACATTAGCGAGAATCTTTTCATTTCTTATATACATTACGGTGAGCCCAGGGAGATGGTATCGAGGGTGGAGAGTACACAGGTCTTATTAATTTGATAGAATAGGGTAATTAAGGCCGGGTCCACTACTTCAGGTGTAACAAATCAATTCTTTCCAAGCTCTTCGAAGGAGTCATAACCTCGTCAGTTTCGCCACTATCGCAAACTCGTTATCGCGATGGTGTTCCTAGACACTGAATTATTCATTAGGGAAGTGTTGTTAACATTCCTGGCCGATTTTCTTGTTTAGGTTCTGAGTTATGCCGTAGAGACTGGCAAGGTATCCCATTACTTCTTACGTTTTACAAATCAGATTTGCGTTTTCGGAACGCGATGGCTGCAGGAGCCACACGAAGAAACGAGGCCGCCATATCGTTAAATCTGACTTGCATGTCGGTGCTAGTCACAATAAAGCTAATAAACACTATGAACTTTAAACAAAACGAAAATTATGACCGCCGCACGAAAGTTTATTGACTGCGGTTTCACTGGAGTTAAGCTCCATTCAACTCCCTCCAGATTGGCTTTAGAATGTGACGCTAAATCCATGGCATCGATTTGGTCCACATTTTGAGGCATGCGTGATCGGTTTATTTTTGTTTTTTCGTGGCCCTCGTCGAATGATGTGGAAAAATCATAAAAATTTTCCTGATTTGTTGACTTTTATGAAAGTGTTAAGAACTGGCTACGATCACTATTTTTCTTGTTTATATGAATAAGTCAATTCGAACCGTTATTAGTTTGGACGATGATGGGTTCAATGATCAGTTCGACATTTTATTACACTCTCAGATCCCATTCCAAGGTGTTTGGTATAACTGGTGGGAAATTTTTATTATATCGGTCGGCACTTTGATAATGTTGTGGCCACATGGTCTGAATTTGAGGTGCCCTAAAACAAATTAGAGTTTCGACACTTTTTTTTGGGGAGAAGTTTATTAGGTCTGTTCTTAAAAAGTGTTTTAAAGTTGTTTTTACGTTGTTATAAACATTGGTACTTAGAGGCACTGTAGAAATGAAAGAGGATGTTTCTTTAAGAACGATGCATATATATGAGAGATCGTTCAACTAAATGATAGAATTCCAAAAAATAACCAATATGTTTTTAGCTCATATGACTGAATTGTTTTCTAAACAAATGATATTCTTGTATAGCCACACGGACGGAATGGATTTGAACCAATTGTACGTAATGGTACTATTTGTAGACTAATAAGTGTACGAAATATTTGTTATTATTAGTTCCAGGGTGTAAAAGAAACTAGTATAAGGCAAGGAGAGAATAATTGAAGCCCTTTAAAGCCACCATCAAAAAGAAAGAAAGTTTGGTTAGTGGATTTCAGTTAATAAAACAACCATATTATTTTTCCTACATCCTAACTGTATTTTTTCATACAATTAAAAACAACACCCTTTAATAAACGTGACTAAACCCCATCCTTTTCTTTTAAATAATAGGTCCAATTCATTCCTTCTGAGTTAATTTTAAATGAAGCAACAAATTTGGCCCGCACTTCGACCTACAGCAACGCCGTTCAAATCATCGATTTATTTCACGCCAAGTGAAAAAGGACCCACAACACACTGCCCCGGCCACGACCGATGCGATCAAGAAAAAATTTCTTTGGCAAAATGCCTCCCAAAGCAAAGACAAGACTCAAAGCCGCCGTTGAGATCTTCATTCTTCCAAGATTACGATCCGAGCCAGTCTCGGTTGAATCGGTTTTGTTCTGGTGGCAGCTTATAAGCAGCCGAAAGGTATTGGCACGATTTTCTGTTGCCGCTTCGACTTGGTAACACCGGAGATTTCGTCGAGGTATGAATTGATTCTAAAACCCGAAATGATCCTCAATTGTTGGTAGATCCACGCCTGCGTAAGCCGATGTTTCAATTACGGAACAATGTCGGGATGACTTAACAGGTTTCCTTATTTTCGATTAATTCGATTCCCGACACTGGTCTTAGACGGCATCGATCGGATTGGATTGTCATTGAGTGAAAAGATGTTTACCGGAGTTCGGTTGGGATCAAAGGTGTGGATAATCCCTCAGAATGGCGATTTCTTTCTTCTACAATTATTTCTCCTTTTAATACTGGCTATTCGGAAGCGCCGCGTAGATTCCTTTTATTGACAATTGGCTTTGTCAATTTATTTGTACACCTTCACGGTGACTTAATGTTGACAAAGAGGTGCTGTTAATAGGTTCCTAATAAAGGTTACTGTTTGAAAGTTTGTTTTTATATACAAACTTTTAGAATAAATCGAAGGAAAATTGTGCAGGAAGCGTAAATAGTGATCTTTTCTTTGCATTTATTTTTTAAGTTGTTGCAGTTAAAATAATAAGTTCTATATAATATTAAGAAAATTGATTGATTATTATAATTTGATTAAAAAAATTATTGGAAGATATCGAAGAAGATGACTACAAAGAAATATATTCAGGAAAATTTGCGGGATTATTTCATCAAATTCAGATGCTTTTGAAGTAAGCTTAGTAATAAGGCTTGATTATGTGAACGCAAAAAGATTAAGGGGGTCTTCTAGTTACGCGGTTTGAAAAAATCCAACCTTTTCCAAAAAGTCGTATAATTTGAAAAAAATTGAAAATAAAAAAAATCGTACTCGGAGATTTATAGCGAACGTAACACCGAATATAATTTCATTTTATTTTTCTCATTTCGGACAACTTGCGCGGTAGATGTCATACCACAAAGTTGACTCGGACACTTTCGCCAGTACCAGTTTGACCACTTCTCAAGGGTGCAGGATTCGACACACACCTTTAGAATTTCTCATTTTGCAAGTTTAAATATGTACAAAAATAATAAAAAAATAATTATTCAATTATCTTGTACAGTTTCCTCACAATTAATTCCCAAAAATAGGCTGAAATTCCGGGCGCGTAACTAGCCTCCATGAGATCATAGATGAAAATATTATTCCTATCAATCATCAATCGCAAAAACTGTTAAAATTCAATTTTATTCTCTATAGCTATAAGCCTTCAATCATTGGGCCACCGTAGGAATGCCATTGCCCATTTGACCACCATAGAAATGTAGCAGCTCTGGCAAAATTTTACCGATTTTACTAGGGTAACTGTTTGACCGAAATAAATAACCTTCTTTTTCTTACAAAACAAGGCTAGCCCGCTCGACTCACTCGCACCGCCTGCAACCCTTATTTTTGCGCACACTTTGGTCTAGGGATTTGTTTATAACTAGAACAACCCGACTTTGGAATAACCGAACTCATAAAAGATCCAAGAGCTTCAACTCAGGGTTCATCGCCTCCTCCTCCTGCGTCCCCAGTATAAAGAGTAACATCTGAGCTTAAGCTTTGACATAAAAGAACTCGTCTAAGACATTTAGTGCGAATATGGAATAGAGGTTAGTTAATAAGTTCAAGATCGGTTGTATACAGTTAATAGTTAATATGTCGTTGAGTTGCTGTTACGTTCTGACATAAACCTGCAGTCTGGCATCCTCCGGACACGAACGATATTCAAAAGTCACTGGCTTCTTCTTCACTGCAGTTTGAACTAGAGGGATTTGTTTGCAGGAGACACTTGCTGTGATCGGTTGATTACCCAAAACATGAATGTCCGGAAGGAAGTAGAGGTGTGTTGGCTTTATTTGGTAGGTATTTGATTTGGTTGACTTTATTTGGTACTTTTTGTCATAAGCTTATGTGAAAAATAAACCAAATAAAGCCAATTTTTCCATCAAAATTTGCTTATATCTTCAAAAATAAAGGCCCTAACACAAAAATATTTGTATTTTTTGTAGAAAAGGGTAATTGAAGTTGACATTCTTATTCATGAAAATAGGACATAGGGTTACAAATATACAGGGTGATATGCAAAACACTTAAGAAACTTCAAAACGCTCTAGCGGCTAAACCGTTACGAATTGAGATCGTTCAACAAGTTTTTGCAAAAAATAATAACAACAGCGAAATATTGCCATTTTTTGGCATTTAATTATAGGGATTTTAATTGTCGTAGGGCTTAAATTGTGGCTTCTGTTGGTACCTACCTACAATAAAAATTTCATGTAAAAATAATAACTTTACGCGTAAATGGCAAAAATGTAAAAACAGCTGTTTCTGCAAAAAAGTTTGAACAAGGCCCACAATAGTCCTAGAGTTATTTTGAAAAGCCTTATTTATTCGCAAAGAGTGCTGATTTATTACCTTAAAAACTCGTTTGGAAATCACTCTTTTTTCCAAGTGCGATAGTTTTTTGCTTTTCTTTTGAGCTTTTTTTCGTGAGCTTTTTGAACTTTTTCTTAAAAACAAAAAAATTCAACGCTATAATTAAGAGAAAAATCGTAGGAATTATATGAATATATTTTAGATAACATCTAACCGATAGAACAGGTGAAAAAACTAATTAATAAAACTGTCGAAAACCGGTTTGCAAGAAAAAGCTCAAAAACAAAAAGCTTTTCGATCACTCAAGCTTTCAAGCCCGGTTTACATGACAAGCACTCGAGCCGTTCAGAAAAAACTTTATGCCGGATCCACACGTTTGTCAAGGCTTGGCAAGCATTCGCAAATTCAAACGTGTGGATAAGGCGTTTGGCTTGGCTTGTGTAAGCTTGCCGACGCTTGTGGCCGATCCGGTCGAGTGTGGATTCTCGGCAAACCAAAGCAAACGTGCGAACGCTTGCAAAGGAAGTTTGCGGCAAGCGTTTGTGATGCGTCCACACATTTGTTTTAAAAAGCTTCTTCAATTTGCGAACGCTTGCCAAGCCTTGACAAACGTGTGGATCCGGCATTATTATCAACTCCAGTCGAGCTACTCTAGTTATTCGTTTACATTTTGTACTTGAATTACACTTCAAGTAAGCTTCAAGCTGTCCAGGAAACGCACTATACATAATGTAAACAAGAACAGAAGAGAAAGCAAAATCCACATTAGGCGCTGGAGTTCTACTGAAAAGTCTGGAGTATGATATACCCCGTGTTCTTTTAATGAACTGGGTTTTGAGAGCTTTTGAGGAGCTTTTGAGTTCCCATACAAAATCGAAGAACCAGAAGACCCAGATAAAACCTGGGTTTTCGATTTTGTATGGGAACTCAAAAGCTCTCAAAACCCAGTTCATTAAAAGAACACGGGGATAATCACAACACTGAAGGAAAAAGCAGTTGAGCTTATCTTAGAGATCTCGGAGAGATGTAAAGAGCATATTAATGGATTACTAAATGGCAAGTTTCCGCCACCAAGCCAAGCAGAAGTTACAAGAGCAATGAGCCGGCTTCTAAACAATAGACCTCAAAGGCAAACTGCGGTATGCCTGTGGAGCTGGTCATGGAGGACCTACCCCAGCAGGAAATGTAGTGGTTACCGGATCGATTCTGTAAGATGTTACTAGTAAGGTCAATCGATTACTTTCCTTATTACAGAACCGATTACTTTTACATGGGCATGTCCTAGGCTGGTAAGAGCTTACTGTCTGCCTTACAGGTAAGAACTTACTTCATGTAGGAAAAGTAATCACCGAAAAAAGCAATAACAATGTCCTGAGGATGTAACTACTTACTGCCTTGGCCTTATTGAGAAAAAATGAGCTGAAAAAATACTTGAGGCCTTACCTTAACTAATGAGCAGTAAATGAAAGGGTAATGAGACCGATGTAAAATTTAAATCAAATTGAAATATGAGAGCATCCACGTTATTACCCTTTCGATTACTCAACATTACTTGAGGTAAGGCCTTACAATTTTAAGCTTTTCAGACAAGAAGTAGTCAATTACCATGGAAGGGCTGACCAATTTTCCTACTGGGCTATTCCGGATACGAATACGAAATAAAAAATTTGATTAAAACCAAAGGTAATATGTAGTTGTTAATATTTTATCTTGCAATGTGGGTAGGGGCAAAGTGGGGTATTCAATCGACAAGGAGTTTAGTGTCACTTTGCCCCGTATTCATTCATAATTAGATATAACTTTATAGTTTACATAACTTCATAACTTGATGGTTTATTTACACAAACAATTGCTTATTTCAGTTATTGTTCGCACATATAAGAAAAAAACGAATCAACACTCTTGTGGTCTATGGAGGCTATAGAAAAAGCAGTGCATAGTGTGGTGTCAGAAAAAACGGGTTACAAAAAAGTGCACACTTACATGTTGTTCCACAAACTATACTCGAATGCTATGTGAAAAAATACAGGGCTAATCCAGATAGTACTCCCCACAATGCTCCACCTGGTACCCCACTTTACCCCGCTGTAGGGGGAAAAGTGGGGTATACTTCACTCTGAATGTATTTTATTCCGTTAGCCAAACTGTTATTACTAAAATAAAAAAGGCGTGCCAAATAATGATAGACATGCTGAACAACCCAAAAAAAAATTAAAGTCAACCTAACGCCATTATTAGCTGAAAAATGATCCATAACATCTTAGATACCCTACTAAGCCCCCTCTCCTCTACGTAAAACCGCTTAAAAAGGCGTTTTCGACATTGAAAACGGTCAATGAAAAAAAAATAAAAACCGCGAAATATGACCATTTTTTGATATTTAATTATAGAGACTATAATTATCGTAGAACCTTGTTTCAGGGCTTAAATTGTGGCTTCTGTTGGTGTCTACCTACAATAAAAATTTCATGAAAAAATAACAACTTTTTATGTAAATCGCAAAAATTTAAAAACAGCTATTTTCGCAAAAAAGTTTGAATAATGCTCACAATGGTGCTAGAGTTATTTTGAAAAGCCTTATTTATTCGCAACGAGTTGCTCTACAAACCCATTTCATGAAATGTATGGTTTGATTTATTACCTTAAAAACTCGTTTAAAAACCACCCTTTTTTCCTGGTGCGATAGTTTTTTTGCATGAAAAGTTTTTCCTTTGAGTTTTTTTCGTGAGCTTTTTCTTAAAAACAAGAAAAAGCGATTTTTAAACGCTATAATTAAGAGAAAAATCGTAGGAATTATATGAATATATTTTGGATAAAATCGGACAAGTAGAACAGGTGAAAAACAAATTAATAAAACTGCCGAAAACCGGTTTTTAAGAAAAAGCTCAGAAGCAAAAAGCTTTTCGAGCACTAAAGCTTTCAAGCCCGATTTACATGACAAGCACACATCAGAGAAATCATTTTGATCAACTCCAGTCAAGCTGCTCTCGTTTACATTTTGTACTGAAAGGTCTGGAGTATGATATAATCACAACACTGAAGGAAAAAGCGGTTAATCTGATCGTAGACATCTTGGAGAGATATGAAAAGCACTTTAATGGATTACTAAACAGCAAGTTTCCGCCACCAAGCCAAGCAGAAGTTACCAGAGCCATGAGCCGGCTCCTAACCAATAGATCTCAAAAGTAAACTACGGTATAGCTGTGAAGGTCATGTAGGATCTGCACTACACCATCAAGCAATACCAGGAGACTGGAAAAGAGACTTTCTGTCCTCTATACATAAAACGGAAATATCACATTTTCATAAAAAGGAAATATTAGGAGCATCAAAAATCAGTGTTGCTTTATCACAGGAAAATGATGAATGAATGAAAATGAATGATCGTTTTTTTCCATGAGGCGGCCTATGATTCTGGGTGCGTTCATTGTTTCAGGCTGATTATGTTTTGCCGACATTTTGGTTTTGCTGTCATTTGTCAGTTGTGAATAGTAAGCTGATAAAAATTTATTATAGAGCATCTAACCAACAATGGGTTTTACAGCTCAACATATTTGCAAAAATCGTCATGAGGCGCATTTCGACTTTGTGAATAAACAGAATTGCCGCTATTGGACCAATCCTCCAATCCAATCCTTAATTTATACACCAACGACCATTACACCTGCGAAGAGTACCTGTATGGTGCGCCATTTGGTCCCGGAGGCATTATAGGACCGTTATTCGAGGATGCTACAGGCAATGATGTATCAGTTACCGGTGATTACCGTGACATTTTGAAAACTTACTTGTGGCCGAATTGAAACATTTGGGCGGGCCTACAGCACATTTGGTTCCAACAGGACGGCGCCACGTTATACAGAGCTTGTGCTACGATGCAAATTGTATTACATCGATCGACCTGGAACTGCAAAAGGTAGGACTATACAAATATATAATAGATTTCGGTGTCCTTAATAAACTGACGCGATTGCACATGTTGGCCCTAGCTAATGTGAAAAGCGATGTAAAGATTTCTGCGCACTAATACTGACCCCACCTAACAACACAAATAATATACTCCAACATGCATGCAACATGAACTTCAACTATTATATCCCTTCGCCTTTTATTATCCCTTCGCCGACCCTGGTCAATAATAGCAGCTGACAATATCATGGAAAGGAACCAGAAGTTTGCGCACGGTTCCTGAAGCTTAATAAAGCCGATTACAGTCTGTCAATGCTCTTCAAATCCAAGCAGATAACTATAATATCCTGTTTCGATATACAGTAGAACGCCGATTATCCGAACGCCAATTAACCGAATCGCCAATTATCCGAATCGATTGTCGGGGCGATAGTAAAAAATTTTCGCTAAATGTTCATGCCCACACATTTCATTTTTATATATTACCGGTACTATACATAAGTATGTATATCTTCTAACAACATTTTTTCAGTAGATGGATTACTTTTTGCTTAATTTATAACAACTTAATAAATTCTGTTCTTCAATGTACAATATGTTACCTCTTTTTGCTTGATTCCCATTCTATATCCAATTATCCGAATATTTGATTATCCGAACTGCGCCCATCCCCAATTGATTCGGATAATCGGAGTTCTACTGTAATACGATGGTATGACCAGTACGGACATATGAATCCGAGAAATAGATGTTTAGTAAAAAGCACTTTTAACCTCTTAGGGCACGTCCAGTACGCAGCGTAGATGATAGAGTAGAGCATAAGCTCACATGCTCGCTTCTATAAGCAACGCAAGCAACGACCATCATAGCTACCTATATTATTCTCCCTCGTAGGGATATTGACTTAAAAACCAAAGTTTTCCTCCCATCTGTGATATTAATAGAAATGAAAACAAGTTAAGCATTTACGCTTTATTGCTCGTTAACATTTTTTGAAATGGCTTTTGAAATTTTAACACCACTCATCTTAAAAAAAAAGTGCTGTGACTTTAAATCTCGGTTCTCCCGTTTATTTTTTGTATTTTACTAGTATTCCTAGAATTCCACTATCTTTTGAACAAGTAATACTTTTTAAAGCTCTACCATAATTTATTACTGGTTACATTTGTTTGTTGTAAGCACTTTATTACTCATCATATTTCTCTAATTAATTGTTTAAATGATTAACAAAACGTTCACAAATCAACCAAATGTAATTTTCAATATACCGACGATTATTTCCTCAATATTTGTCAAGTATCTAACCTCTTCTAATATTTAAGAGATCATTTTAAATGCAACATCATGCTTGGTAGATTTATGTATAACTTTGCATTCTAGTTAATCACCTACTTCAATAAATATTGCATTTACTCCTTTACTGATTTAGTAAACATGTATTTCGTGCTGGTATCACATTACCGTGATGTGCTTTACATGTGCTCAATTTTTTTTGTGTAAGTAAATTTTTGCAATAAACCAGGAGATCTATTTTTATACATTGTATGTATATACTGTATGTGCTTAACGTCTCATTACTTGAACCAAAGTAACCATCAAACAATATATTTCTCTGGTAATCTACAATTTTATTTAGAATAGCACCACCATAGCCGTGCAATTTCAGATAATGAAACTAGTAGTGCTATTATTTTTACCTTGTACAATACTTTGTTATAATAAAGTTTACATAGGGTTTTTATTTGCACAAAAGTACACCAACGACATGGCCATTTAGCACGAAAGAGACCACAATCCAATTATGAAAACGACGAAACCTAGAATCACGTGAGAATCGCAAGTAACGCCACATTGAAAGCGCTAATAAAGCACGGAAGTAGCAATAGCTAGCAGCACGCAATCTATACGGGCGATAGGTGAGCAGCAGGGATCCACGGGGAAATTCATTTAAAAACGGTAACTCGTCAAATTAAGCACGAAGACAATGCGGAGACCACCATCGTAGTCAATCTACCAGCCCAGAGCCAGACACAGAAACAAATAGAAAGAAGCGGAGCCGATCCCCAAGAGAAGTCGAAATTGCTCAAAATAAAGCCCTAATTAGGCCCCAATCAAAGAAGTTTCTGATAACAACCTGCCATTACTCCCCAGCCCATCGCTGAGCCCACTTAATGCCACGGCGGCGGCTCCCCATAAAGCGAGGGGGACTGCAGCACTCGTCGTCGCGGTGCATTCCCCCGTTCTAGGGCCCCATTAAGTTACAGTGAAACTCGAATTTCGAAAGTGCTGGCATTGGTCCATTTGGCCAGTGGAGGGGCAGACCTGCGCATTTGTCGGTGCCCGCCTAGCTGGTATATTTTGCTTTTATTGTGTCGGTTTATACCTTCCCCAGTCCCCAATTCCTGTAACTCCATTTTCTTGTCTCATTCCAGAAGTGGAGTCTTATCTCTAGCCTCGTACTTCTGATGTTTGGGGCCCAGCGCTTGTGTAGTGGTCTTCATATTATCCGCCCTAGTCACGTTATTCACGATTACTTAGGGAAATCGATTGTGCGACGCCTTCTTTGTTTGAGAATCTTGGCCTTAGCCGACTTCTTGGAAGAGAGATTTTGGGGGAAATTTGGTTCCAAGAAATATTTCTAAATTCTGCATTCTTAAGGCGGATTCAGTTTCTGTCCCCAGCAGGTAAATGCTTTTGTTTGTCTCTTCGATTGTTTTCAACCAATGATTTAAATAATTTATTGTTAAGCAACTAAAAGTAAAGAAAAGCCTGTTCTTAGAAGAAGTCCAATATTCTTATTCCGATTACAAATAAAGGAAATTAATTTCGAAATTTATGAACATAGATTAATTTTGAATTTTAACGTACACATACTCGTACAACGGGAAAAGTGAAACGTCGACATAAATGGGCAATAATCAGAAATTATAATACAGCTTGGTGCGTCAGATATAGTCTAAGTCGTTATTAAATAGAAGTTATTGATAAAGAAAAATTTAAAGAATTAATCCAAATTCATTACAATACCACACTACATTGCAAAACTTTAGAAGAACGGCAATGGAAAAGACTATTAGAAATATGCATGGCAACCATAAAATTTCCGTAGGTATTTGCGATAGTATTTACCAGCTAAATGGTAAGAACCAAAACTTCATATACATTTTAGGTCATAAAAAATTTAAAAAAACTGAAAAGTACGCGTTTATTTTAAAATGAACTAAAAAGTAGAAAATAATTTTGAATGTAAAGTTTTTATTGTTCCAGCCAGTATATCAAAACAACCTACTTTCGAAAATGTACTTTTGTAAATAATCTTGATTAATTTCAAATATAATCAAAACTAATTTGTGGACGAAACGCTAAGCTAAATTGGATGCTCTCCTTGCTTACCTTGTGATTACAATACCGGAGGACCACTGATCGGCTTTCTATATTAACTCGGCGCTCGAAAGTTTGAAAATAACAATCACACGATTTCGTAGCTGGCGATATATATAATGCAAATGAGAATTACTACGCCTTTCGCAGGATACAAGAAGATTTCCAAATCCATTCAAAAAACACTTTTAGATAAGGCAAGTATTGTCCTTACGAATATTTTAAGTGAAATTTGATGAAATTTTCAGAAATTATACCGGTTAAAATTTCAAGTCAAATATCTAATACAAGTCTCAAAAATTGACTCCAAATTTGAAAATTGATTGGCCAATAACTTTTGTGCATCGCATTGTATGAGGTTCCTTTTTATTTGGAATGTAGGTTTTTATGCAGTTTATGATGGTGAACAAGAAAACATTTTAAACTTGAAAAAAAATGGAAGAAAACGGATCTAAAATCGTGAATTTTTGTATTTTTTCTCATTTTTTCGAAAAATTCCACTTTTTTTTTGATAAAACTAAAATTTTTTTGTCATATTGTCAAAAATGAATCATTAATACAAAAAAATTGAGTTTTATCAAAAAAAGTGGAATTTTTAGAATAAATGACTAAAGAATACAAAAATTCATGATTTTCGAAAAATTATTTTCCAATCAATTTTCAAATTTTAAGTCAATATTTGAGACTTCTATTAGATATTTAGACTTGAAATTTAAACCAGTATAATTTCTGAAAATTTCATCAAATTTCTCCTAAAACATCCGAAGTTATAACCAAAAAACCAAAATTTAGCAGTTTTTTCAGTTTTTTTGAGGTTATGTGTGCAGATAAAAATTTCATATTGTAACCGCTGATAGCCAATATCATAACGAACAGCCTCAGTTTTTTTCATTTTTTTAGACCTACACATACCGAGATATATGTACTTATCTATATTTAGAAAAAACAACCAAAATGGTAGATTTTTCACAAAATGGCCGATAACTTGCGTAGCGACGGTTACTGGAGGTAGAAAATGTCCATTTCGTAGGTATAGTATTCGATGTAACTAACATATTACAGAAAAAAAAATTTGAAACTGGAAATAATTCCTTATGTTTTGCTTGTCTGACTCTACTATTAAAGCATATTTAAAAACTTTTTTTATTTAATATTTTTTAGTTTATGTAATAAACAATTTATACAAAAGCGAAAACTTTACCTATTGCGAAGCAAGAAAGAAAATTCATAAGACCGAAACTGTTGTATCGGCTGTTGCTTATAGCAGGATACTTCTCAGAATTGCCCAAACCACTAAATTTGAAGTATCTCAAAGAACACTGAAAATAAGAAGATATACAGTGATCGTTAAAAGTGAGTCAACACCTAAAAATTTTATATTTCAACACCTGACGCTGCCATGCACCCCCAAACCATGGCAGAACTATGACAGATGGTAGAGTTCCTCGAAAGAACCGTTTTATTTCAAAAGGCAATAAAACAAAACGTTTGCAATTCGCCAAAAAATACAAAATTTTGGTGTTATTTTGGAAATTTTTATAGTGTTCACTCACTTTTGACACTCACTGTATGTACAGACATCCGACGAAGAAATCTCGATTAATTATGAAAGGAGCGCGATCTAAATTTGAACTGCATCAATTCAATGAATTTTGCTGAACATTTTAATATTTTTTCTTAACAATTTTTCATTCCAGGTTGCACGAGTCAACGTTTTTTATCCTAACTGCAGTCTATGAAAAGCAACTATGAATAATAATGGTAAAATGCAACTACAATAAAATATATTTTTATTTTACTTTTTAAAATATAAGACCAAAACTTCAATTCTAAAGGTGCCTGTAAACGAGCAACATTTTTCGGCAATGTGTGGCCGGCAAAGATGGCTGAACGACATAGCTCGAAATTCAGAATTATTTCCATCAATATGTTCAAACTTGCCGGCAATATTTCCGTATAGCCCGACAATACTGGCCATATTGCAACTACTGGCCGCCATGTTGCTTTTGATATCGCTCGTAGAGCGAAAATATTTAAATATTGCTGGCTATTTAAAAGTTATTTCGATTTTTTTTAGACTAGGAGTATGTAGTATGCCCTAAAGATGGCATAGTTGTGGGCGGTGTAGGGTGTAATTTGTCTGGGTTCGGTATGCATGAACCAACAGCATCCGGCGAGCCAAGTGCAGAGTTCGAGGAGATCCCCTTGACTGAGGAAAATCGATTGACGCCATACTGGATGAAGTAGCGCTTTCAACAATGCCAGCATCTAGATGGCCCTGATGGATCTACAATGGTTTAAGTTAGTGGATTCTCCGCATTCTTAGAACTAAAAAATTCAACAACAGCTTAGATAACAGTAAAGTGGTAAACACCGGGGCCTGTCTCTTCATACCCCAAGAAGGAGTCCTCTCCCCTCAGGCTTTTGGTTGTAGATTAAATATTCAAAATCACCTTTCGTCATTCTAGTGAAATTTCTGAACAAGTAATTATCTATCGGCCACACATTTTCAAAAATATTGCAGGCAATGTGCATTTTTTATTGCTCGTTTACAGACACCTTTATACCTCAGATTTGTGTCAGACTAATTGAATAAAACCAGCTGTTTGCCAAGTGGTTTTTCGCAGGATAGTTGCAGAGCAAATTAAGGATATAGTCTACAGTGCTTGAGCCATTTTTTTATTGATTAGTAACAAGCTGAAATTTCGTGAGTAGCTTCCTTTTGAGGAGACGATCAACTTTTGTTCTTGCGAAAATTCTCGATAGTGGTTCTAATGAAACGCGTGGGCGTTAAAGATGTGGGTGATGGTTATATCTAAAATTTTATTAGTAACTATTTGTTTGTTAGTTAAATCAAGAGATAATGTAATAAAGAACTCAAAAAAAGTTTGTATTAAAAAATTGATGGTCCAACCGAAGGGTCACCCACCCCCAAAGTTTGCACGTAACTAGCTCATAAATAACTACTAGTCACAAGCTGATTTTTTGACTGTTGGTTAGTACTTGGGAGTAAATAAGATGGCCACATTGTCCTACAAATTCAGTGGTCCGATTTCCCAGTCCTACGCTCTTCACAAAATCTACAATCCTTCAGAGCGTAGGACTGGGAAATCGGACCACTGAATTTGTAGGACAATGTTACTAATCAGCTTGTTACTAATCAATAAAAAAATGGCTCAGGGACTGTAGACTAATATGCTAAACCTGCTTGCAAAGCTTGCAGATAAGGGCCTCTTGTCTTCCTATCGTGCAGATGAAACTTTAGAGCGCAATGTCCTTTAATCAAACTCACCAGTGTCCTGACATACTTCCTAATTCGCCCCAACAAGTCTCTGACTGCGTTGCGAGACGACACAGAAATGGCAAGGACGTTTACCTTTTAGAAACCCAAATAAGGTTAACTCGATTAAGGATACCGACCTCAGTTTGTTAGCGTTGACACTTTTTAAGTTTTGTATGCCAATATAACGATTAAAAATTAAACCGCATTCGGGAATGATGTCACTGTAAAAGGTGTAACACACTGAAATGTGTTTTTTAACACACAAAATGTGTTGCTTAACACACCAAAGTGTGTTATTCAACACACCTAGCTGTGTTGGCAAGAAAAAGTGTGTTGTTTTAACACACTTTATCTTGCAATTGACACGCTCTTCCGTGTTAAAATTATAACACACTTTTTGGTGTGTTAAAAATAAGTTGTGAATTATGACCTAAAATCTAAACAACACACTTAAGTGTGTTGAAACAACACATTTTTGAAGTAACAACACACTTTTGGAGTAACAACACACTTTTGAGCTATGAAAATAGAACACACTTTTTGGTGTGTAGAATTTAGATAGCTTTGATGAGGAGATGAAAAAACAAATTAATAAATACTATAATACGATAATTACGAAAACTCTTATACTTGTTTTACTGCAATTTATTTTGCTATTTATTTATGCATAAAATTCTGCGCGGTCGTGATACACTAATGGAACAAATGTTTTACTTATAATATTAAATGAACTTAAATCATGTGGAAAAATTAATTTTTCAATATCAATTACAGACTTCTTATTGTCTACGGCCTTAATAACAATATACGTTTAATTTTCCTTCGTACTTCTGGGTCGTTAATAATGAGATCAAAATGAACTTTTTATTATTCCAGATAAAGATTTCATCTATTTCCCTAAAGACTGGCATAATATCCTCAATACACTCTAATAAAACAATACTTTTTGATGCATATGTAACTCCATATATTAAATTACCTTTACAGACATGTTGTGCTTTCGATGCTTCTGCAAAAAAACACATCGCACCCTTAGAACATAAATGGCACTAAACGAAAATGTTAATTTTACAGTATGGCCGTTTTAAGATTTTTTAAGAATTGAATGGGTGATATGGAACTAAAAAAATATAAATAAAGCTTTGTGATCGGCTTAAAATAACAGTTTAACTAACGCTGTTTCAGTATCCAGTGGCATACAATAAAATTATTGATTATTTATCAATGGAGAAGCATTTAAAAAAAAAGTTTAGCATTGTGTAAATTTGTATAAAAACAAAATCCTAATTAAAGTTAACATATAACTGACACTAAACTGAAACTGCCACTTATGCAATTACGCACAGCTAATATTTGAAAGCATATTTATTGATTAAATGGCTCTTTACAGAAAATGCCCGTTACCGAATTCATATAAAAACAAAATCCACACTAAAGTTATTAAATAACTGGCATTATATTCAAACTGCCACTTATGCATTTACTCACTGTAAATATTCGAAAGCAAATTTATTAAATAAGTGGCACGTTACACAAAGTGCCAGTTTTCAACTCACCTCGACAAGGATTCCCTCCGGAGACTTTTGACGCGAACTGGCGTAGTGCCGGTTTATCAATTACCGACCGGAAAAATTGTGACAAATTCATAAGTGACACTATCGACATCTAGCAAAAATTTGGCGCATTAGAGCTACCGGGGTCTTTGCATTAGGCGCGTTTCGTTTTAAGCGTTTTGACTGTATACTTAACTAAAAAATGTCATTTTTTGTATAGTGCCACTTATGTTTTAAGAGTGCGACATGTTAGGAATTTACATTAAGAAAAATTATGACTTACCTTTAAATACTTTATTTATTGAAGCAAAATCACACTTTGTAATTAACACGCTTCTCGTAATGTCACTTAGTTATCTGAAGGAAAGTCGTGTTAAACTACAACACACTTTAAGGTGTGTATAAATAACAGACTTAGGTGTGTTGTTTCAACAGACTTAGGTGTGTTGTTTCAACACACTTAGTTGTGTTGCTTCAACACAATTTACGGACAAACGTGTCAAAACAACACGCTTTAAAGTGTGTTAAGAAAATAACACACTTTAAAGTGGATTAAATATGACTACAAGAAAACAACACACTTAGGTGTGTTGTTTCAACACACTTTACATTTGCAGTGGTGTCTTTACATCATTCGCACCTGAAGGACTGCAGCGTTGGGGACTCTGATAAACCCCGTATCTCTCCATTTTGAGGTATAGATAAAGTACATTAGTCCAGAAGCTAAGAACCAATAGTTATTTGGGCGATTGTCTTAAGCGGAGACACTCTGCCGTGGTTGGTGTAATGAATAAAATTCCGAAAGCGGGAGTGCTTAGAATAGTCCATGCCATCACAATAAAGTTCCGTTATTTGGGCCTCCTGATGGTTGTGTATATTTAATACATGACTTTCGGTTGCCAATCGCGTGTGAATCCACAGAATGTACCTCTGGCCAACTGATATCTGCCTGGCTCATTGAGACATGCTAATCAGATTGTAACACGGGGTCGGGTCAGCTAGCAAGAGTAAGTTCTGTCATTGCCTTTTTTGTGGGGATTGACAATTAGTCCTACACTAGCGAACTATTTGGAAAGAAGACGAAATGCGGGCCGCAGATGCCTGCGCCTGTTACCCACTGACAACATCGTCTACATAACTTTGTGTATAAAAGTTTTGGCAATTGAGTAGGTCTAGGAATTCATCCACAACTAGACACCGGAAAAAGGGAAATATAACTTCCCTTTTCGGAAGCCCTTTGGGTAAAATGTCTTACATAGACCGTCTAAGATAAGTAACTATATTCAAGAGTTCTAAGTATAGAGTCTATCCAATCACGTTCTGTTTAGACTACTCTTAGAGAACTGATTATAGCGTACAATGGTGTTTTGTCGAAGCCTGCCTTAATCTCGAGGAAAGCTTGCAAATTAGCACTACACTCTTCAACTTAAGGACCTGATGCTGAATAGAGCATTGTTGGCGCAGAAGATAAATGGTCAATATTCTTCTCCATTGGGTTCAAGACAAAGGACTACAGGCTTATCGGCTTGAAGATTTAGATTTGAAGTATAATCACACGCCGTGGCTTGGGAATAAATGCAATATTAACATTCCCTAAATATATGGGATATAACCAAGCGCAAACGCGCAGGAAAGGTGAATGCTTGGAATCGTCGACCTAATAGCATTTACCATGATTTTTTTTGCACCACAAACTATTTAGCTGCCCAGCAGGAACCGCGATAGCTTTTGTGTAAATTGTTTCTTTCATTTTTGTCAGTCTTTATTTTTATAATTTTTTTGATGGTTTAACTTGATCCTTTACTTTCGTAATATTTTAATGACTCAAATAAACCAAAGAACACATACATGTAAATATTTTCGGAGTGATACTGCTAATTTGGAAGTCAAATTGGGATTTAAACTGTATCACTACATCTATCGCGGGACATGAAGCAAATTTTGTAAAGAATGCTCAATCAATTTGAAAGGCTTCATTTAAAACTTGGAATAATACCTCTACGGTGAGTCAAGGAACATCCAAAATGATTTCCTTTTCTTCATCAAACATGCAATTTTGCTTCTTAAAAACATGATAATTTCAAAATTTTTACAAAGCCAACTTTCACTACATACCGACAAGAAGAGAAGCTACCAGTCTCGAATGCTGGCAAATATTAGTACCAGTTAGTGTCTTAAAATTAAATTTCTCCTCACCTCACTTCCGTGTTATTAACTCAGTTTATTTGAAGTCATAAATTTTTCTATCGGGTCACTTTATTAAAACGCAACCAAATGGCAGTAATTGCATTCACCATGGACACTTGTTCTCCTGCTTCCAAAGGATCGTTGGGTAGTTATCCTGGAAAAGGAAGCACTTGACACTCTCCGCTTTCTGCAGGAATCACATTGGGTTAGTGTTTGTCACCCGTTTTTAGAGCCTGTTCTTGAGATGGTTTGTTGGTAATAAAAAAAGGACAATCACAATAAACTGAGGGGGAGCATGTATAAGGAGACATGGAAGGAATTTTGTCAATTTATCAAGAGTGAATTTTCCAAGTGAACGCTTCCCTTTCCAATTTGTCAATCTGGTAGTTTTATTGCCTTGTGGAAAAGGTATATTTGTTAAACAAAATTTAGATTTAAGCGCTTAGGGCGGAAAACAGACTTTTTACAGTCTTTAGATTAGAAGGTTGTTACAAGTCAGTCGTTTGTTTTTCATTAATTATTCTGTTACACTGATTGTATTTGAAGCGAAATTTCTTTATTTATTGGTGGCCAAGCCATGCACGTGCTGTAACTATTCGAACTAGTGGAACTGGGTTCATAATCTCCAAGTGGTGGTCTTTAGTAACAGTTCTTAAAGCAGAATAGTCAAACATTTTCGGGAAAGTATCTTCCAAACAAAGCTAGAGGGATGGTTATAACCTCATCCGTGAAACAATATTGATTCGGAGCAAGCAACAGTGAACAACGACGGTCGATAACGACCATAGCCACGATAACGACCATAGCCACGAAAAAGGCTAATAAATTGACTTTCGCACTCTACAAAGTTCGACCGGCACAACACTTACCCTCTTAAAGCATAAGATAAACATCAAATTGTGGCTTCTGTTAGTGCCTACCTACAATAAAAATTTCATGCAAAAATAATTATAACTTCGCGTAAATCTCAAAAATGTAAAAACAGCCGTTTCAGGAAAAAAGTTTGGACAAGGCCCACAGTAGTGCTAGAGTTATTTTGAAAAGCCTTTCAAAATTTTTGCTCGAAGAGTTGCTCTACCAACCCATTTTCATGAAAAGTTGGTGAGGTTTGATTTAATACCTCATAAACGCGATTGAAAACAGGCACTTTTCTTGATTTTCAGAAAAAACACCTTTAGGCGAAGGGGAAGTGAAATATGGTGTGGGCAAGCTTTCTGCCGGCCGAGCTTCCGGCGATGGAAATTTTCGAGCGTTTTCATATATGCCTGAAGGGAAAAAATTTTGATTTCTCAAAATCTACTGAATAGAAATCCACACCATATTCCACTTCCCCTTCGCCCAAAGGTGTTTTTTTCTGAAAATCAAGAAAAGTGCCTGTTTTCAATCCCGTTTATGAGGTATTAAATCAAACCTCACCAACTTTTCATGAAAATGGGTTGGTAGAGCAACTCTTCGAGAATAAATAAGGCTTTTCAAAATAACTCTAGCACCACCGAGGGCCTTGATCAAACTTTTTTCCTGAAACGGCTGTTTTTACATTTTTCAGATTTACGCGAAAAGTTATAATTATTTTGCATGAAATTTTTATTGTAGGTAGGCCCTAACAGAAGCCACAATTTCAGCCCTGAAACAAGGTTCTGCGATAATTACAGTCCCTGTAAATAAATGTCAAAAAATGGCCATACTTCGCGGTTTTTATTTTTTTTGCAAAAACCTGTTGACCGATTTCGAATTGTCCAAAACTCATAATTTTCGTCTTTTTAAGCGCTATTACATACTATTTTTTGTTTTCCAAAAACAAAATTTTTTCGCACCTAAAACGTTGAAAAACGTGTTTTCGCTACCATTATTAGCTTTTTTCCACCTGTTCTCCTGGACCGATTTTTTCCAAAACACATTCATTGAATTCCTACGATTTTTCTCTTAATTATAGTGTCCAAAAATCGCGGGGTAGATTTATTTCAACTTTTGAATACTTTTCCGCTACCTCCTGTACTATTTCCAACAGGCCGAAGTCAGGATGGCGATCACGAAATCGGGAAGCCAAGAAGCAGACCCAGACAGCCGCCGCTCTGCCCAAGTTTTGGACCCACCAGCAAATTGGCAGCACCCGGTCCCATATCATCTATGGTGAACAGTTTCATGCCGAGCAAACAAGCAGTTTCTGGACCCACAAGAGGGCCAATACAAGAAGGGCCGGAGTGGAATTGCTTTCGTAAAATCCTTCCCAACATACTGAAGGCAGAATTGCGTTCAGGAACCCGGAAAGCCCCAGGTGGCCGGGGTCAGCATGGTATGTTGTTCAACGAGAACCTTCTCGAACAGTCAAGTCTAAGCGGCACGCCACTAAGCGACAACCCACTGCTGAACCTGTTCAAGCGGTCTGGCCAACAAATATGAGGTATAGGAGTTTAGTGCAATAGACCAAGCTAGTGGCTGTGGTACTTTTGGGCCCAATACCTCACCAAAAGAAAAAAGAAAGAAAAAAATGGCAATGGAAAACGAGTCACAGACCGCGTTTATACTGAAACCCTGGAACCGCTGTAATTGTTTAGCCCTGCTACACTTGAGTTACATCAAAAACAGAATCACTTTGGATGGCATGACATTGTTTATGTCGCTGCTAACTTCTTCTTCTTAAATGGCACTATAATCCTGGTAGGACTCGGGTCTTACGTCTTACTAAGGCTAATGTCACATGAGTCTGAATTCAGACTCTGAATTTTTCAAAGTGTCTAAAAATGCACAGAAATGAATTGTGCTATGTCACATGAATCAGAAATTTCAAACGGTCTGAAAAAATTCAGACTACTCAGTCTGAAAATGTAGTCTAAAATTTTCAGAATTGGAATAAAAATTCGCTCTCTTACATGTTTCCTTATCGCGCCATGTCAGATGAGTCTGAATTTTTCAGTTAAACAAAAGGCGTGCGTCTGTAAGGTTATACTAAAAAATGACGGGAAAAATTAATTTCGTGCATTGGAAGCAAAGAAAATCTGTGGAAAATAGACCATCCCGATTATTTGAAACTGGAATTCATCGGAAATTAAAAAAATCTGCATTCGAGTAATCATATATTCCAAATTGCAAAACAAGCTTCACAATGCTTGGGATTTTTCAAAGGATACAATTTCCTCCTCCAGCCGTCGCGTCGGCCAGGGCTATAATCTACAAATCTTACATTGGTCCCTATCCTAGGTTCATCGCTATCTCCTCATACACCCCCCAGACACCCCTTAACCTTTCTTATTCCAGACATCTGGCCATGACGTGAACGATATGACGGACTGGTAGTACAAAGGGTGACACCTGAACTTAGACTTCCACATAAAAAAACACTTTATACAAAATTTCGCACAGCACTGGTCTCCTAGCTACGGTATATGAAATATTCAGACTTATGTGACACCAAAATCTGAGCTGAAAAAATCCGAGACGGAAAAATTCAGAATCTGAATTCAGACTCATGTGACATTAGCCTAAGTCTTGTCACTGCTAACAAGGCATTGCAACTTCAACTTAAATGCGGGCATGCAAATGGTAGCTGTTTAGGAATCAATCAATAATATTTCAATTAATTAATTAATCTAAAACAAAAAAAAACAAATCAAATCATAAATTCATTCTTTCTCACGGAAGAATTTTATTGTTATCACCCAGACGTAATCTGAGATTCAATTTTAATGTAACTGGCGCAAATTGCCAGACGTAATATGATTCTAATTTTTAAATGCAACTGGCGTAAATTGCTGCGACTGCAATTTACGATATGAGAAAGAATGAATTTATGCTTCTTTGGGAAAACTCTTCCCACGGGAATTTTCAGTTTTAGGGATAATTCGGATTATAACATTTTTTGTATAAAAAGCGATTTTTAGGAAATAAAGTTAAGTTGTTTTTAAATCTTCAAGCAATCAAGTTGTTTTATACGTCGTAAAATAATTTCAAGTGTACTGGTATAAGAGCCTTTGCACTAAACTATAAAGGTCTAGGTTTATGTGCCTTGATCAACCTACATTCTATTTTTACAAAGCGAAATAAAAGAGTTTCGCACATTTTGGTGACCCCGACAATTCGAAAGAATTTCGCAAATTTTTTTTGACGCCGACAAGTGGGCAACATTGTGGTGAATCCGAATTGAGCAAAGCTTATTTAAGCAGCATTCAACACATTGTCATCATCGGTATCGACATAACCATCTGCAATACAAGAGCCATTAATACAGCAGGCGTCATTATCAGACCGTGACTTCTACCAAGGAAAGTTCACGTGCACAAGAAATCATCATGAATATGGAGCAATTAGCTCAAATGCAAAAGGAGACTGGAGGCGAGATAGAGCGAGTTTCCAACAGTTATACAAAGACCCCCCACGCCCGGAGAACTTCAACGCTTCTGCGCAACAAGCAACGAGAGCTAGGGGACTTATGGGCGATGTTCGAGGCGACCGACATCGAGATCCGGACAAATCACGAGGATAAAGTAGATCATCCCTACTTTACTCAGGAATATTATAAACAAATACGAAAAGGCTATGATAAGAATATGTATGACATCAAGCAGCGTCTTGAAGCGCTGGAGACCTTCGATCAAGCCGCAAACCAACCTGCAGAAGACATCGAAGAACAAGGCGATGAAGAAGTAGCTCAGAAGACGACGTCTCCTATGAAGAAAGCAGCTGGAGCTATTCCAAAGCACCATCATTTTGAAACCAAGAAAGAACATCGAGCTGACTTAACAATCAATATTAGGAAACTCACGATTCTAAGTACGGCAATGCGGAAAATACTCAAAGCTACTAGTGATGCCAGCATCGTTTTGCCAGAACATTACTGCAAGCTGCAAATCAAGAGAATTGAAAGTCACTGGAACGAGATCTCAACGCTTCATACAGCAATTTGGGGTCAGCTTAGTGAATCATCGCTGGAACATTACGACATCGAGGAGTATTTTAGTCTGGAAGATGAGGTTCAAGCAGAACTCCTACAGCTTTATGGTCAACTGAAGGCTTGCGACACAACAGTACAGTCAAGAATTAATAACTCTTCAGCCGTCAAGCTTCCTAAGGTAACTTTACCAAAGTTCGACGGTGATTACCTGAAGTGGCGCCAGTTCCGAGACTTATTTACGGAACTGGTTCACAACCAAAACATAGCAGAGTGCCACAAGATGTGGTATCTCAAGACAAGCCTAATGGGAGAAGCAGAAAAACTTATCAGACACTATACAACCTCCGATGCCAACTACATGTCAGCCTGGAAGGTCATCAATGATCGATACGAGAACACCAGGTTATTGGCGACAGCATTAATAAGCAGACTTCTGTCGCAACCTAGCCAATCAAATGAAAGTGCAACAGCCATTAAGTCGATGCACGACACAACATGGGAATGCTTATTAGGACTTCAAAATCTACAACTTGACACTTCGCATTGGGATCCATTGCTCCTACATATCTTACAAAAGAAGATGGACAGGATTACACTCACGTTATGGGAGCAGTCATTAACAAATCCGAGAGCATTACCATCACTCACAGATTTTCTCAAGTTTTTAGAAATCCGGTTTCAGTCGCTAGAGGCACTGGGAGGCAAACCCAAGTCTATAGAAGAAAGGCCAAGACAGCAAACAACATCAAAGACGTTTTCCTCCATGGTGACAACAAGTCATGGTTGTCCATCATGCAAGGGACAACACGCACTATATGCGTGTAACAAATTTCTTCAGTCAACACCAGTCGATCGCTTAAAAACAGTAAGGGCAAACAAACTCTGCATCAATTGCCTGAAATCAGGACACAGCTACTACAATTGCACATCTAGAGCTTGTACCAAATGTTCACGAAGACATAACACCCTCTTGCATCTGGAAGACTCAACATCATTCAATAAGGATACCAATATGAACGTCCCAAACGAACCCACAGCACAAAAAAATAACAAAAACTCGACAGCTCAGCAAGCTTCGGGGGGAGGACATTCAGCTTCCCTGACAGCGAATGCAGTCCAACCCACCAAGGGATACGTTTTATTAGGCTCAGCTCTTCTGAATGTTAGCAATAAGGTAGGCAAGAGCATTCAATGCCGAGCCCTTCTTGACTCCGGGTCTCAGCTGAGTTTCCTAACTGAAGAATCAGCCAAGAGATTAAAGTTAAGGATGGAGTCCACGCAGACCAACATCGAAATGATTGGCCGGCAAAGCCAAAAGACACATCGACGAGCAACTATCTATTTACACTCCAGAATCAATGGCTTCAACGCTTCCATCGAAGTCCAGATCATACCCAGCATTATTTCTCCACAACCAACCCAATTGATTGACATTTCTACTTGGTCAATACCTCATAATATAGCTCTCGCTGATCCAGACTTCAACGAACCAGGGGAGATTGACCTTCTAATAGGCGCCGAATTATACCATTCTCTCCTTGCAGTAGGACAGATTAAGCTAAGTGACACCTTGCCGATTTTGCAGAATACCGTGTTCGGGTGGGTCGTTGGCGGCAAAATACATGATGCCGTTTCTCAACAAGCGACTTGTGGTATTTGCTCTGAAGACGAACGATTAAGCGAACAAATTGAAAGGTTCTGGCAGCTGGAGGACGTTGACAACACAGATCGTTCGCTCTCGGTCATAGATCACCAATGCGAAGTTAACTTCAATGAAACATGCACAAGAGATAACACAGGACGATTCACAGTGAACCTGCCTATGCGAAAGGATCCACAGACTCTTGGGGAGTCCAAGGAGATAGCCTATCGAAGATTTTTAGCAGTTGAACGGAAACTCACTTTGAATCCAGAGCTAAAGAAACAATACTGCGCGTTCATGCGCGAGTATGAACAATTAGGACACATGCGAGAAATTGATTTCAACACATTAAGCAAACCTTATTATTTTTTGCCGCATCATGCAGTCATAAAGCCCGAAAGTTCCACCACTAAACTACGAGTCGTGTTTGACGCTTCAGCAAAGACGACATCAGGGATTTCGCTAAACGATATTCTCCACATAGGGCCAACAATCCAAGAGGACGTGTATACCATATTATTACGCTTCCGTCTTCCACGATATGTATTTACCGCTGACATCGAAAAGATGTATAGGCAAATAAGAATAGCCGAGGAACAACAAAGGTATCAACTGATATGGTGGCGCAGCCATCCGCAAGACAAGATTCGGTGCTTTCAATTGACTACAGTAACATACGGCACTGCCTGCGCACCATATCTAGCGATACGATGTCTCCAGAAACTGGCCGAGGAAGAAGCGCCCAGCCACCCATTAGCGCTACAGAGCATCAAACAAAATTTCTATGTAGACGATGTACTAGCAGGATCTGATAGCCTGATGGAGGCAGTAGAAAAGAAATCACAACTACAAGGGCTGCTACATCAAGGTGGTTTCAAATTAAGGAAGTGGTGTGCCAATCACCCACAGCTTCTACAAGGAATTAGGCCAGAAGACCAGGAACTACAGTTAGACTTCAGCAGTATGACAGAAGAGCATGTGAAAACTATGGGATTGACATGGTCTCCAAAAACAGATATGTTCCGCGTCAGATTCAATGGCACCCCACATCATCGAATCACTAAACGCACAGTGGTATCAGACATAGCACATCTTTTTGACCCGTTGGGCATAGTGGCCCCGATAGTGGTCGTTGCAAAACTGTTCTCCCAACGATTATGGGCACTTAAGATAGACTGGGACGCTGCCCTACCACAGGAGCATCATTCTTACTGGGCTAGGTTCAAAGAAGACTTGGCTGTATTAAACGACGTCACATGTCCTAGACATGTCTTTGCCCAGAGAAGTCCAAAGTCATTACAAATCCACATGTTCACCGACGCCTCAGAAAAGGCATTTGGGGCAGTTGCTTACATTCGGTCCATCAATAAGGACAACATCATTACCGTACGGCTACTGTGTGCAAAATCTAGAGTTGCACCATTAAAGCAGCATACATTGCCCCGCTTAGAACTTTGTGCAGCTAAACTAGGTGCCGAGTTGGGTAACCGAATTAGAGCAGACCTTAATCTCAAGGGAGAATCGATGTTCTTTTGGACAGACTCCGAAATCACGTTAGCTTGGATCAACACAAGCTCAGCCAAACTTCAAACATTTGTGGCAAACAGAGTGGCAGCCATACAGATGCTTACCAGAGCACAGCAGTGGCGTCACGTAACCTCCAAGCAAAACCCAGCAGATGTATTATCCCGAGGCACCACACCACAGAAACTGATCTCAGACAATTTATGGTTCTACGGTCCCATCTTTATTCACGGCGCAGAATCAAGTTGGCCTCCACCATACGAAAAGGGGAGGCAAGAATTATTGGAACTAAGAAAAGGTGTAGTAACGTCAGCGCTCCAGATCACAGACACACATTTCATCGACATTATTGATCATAGAAATTCATTCAAAAGGCTTCAGAGAATAGTAGCTTACGTGGTACGGTTCGCCAAAGGCTTGAGGAAGGACCAACCACGGAGCCTTCAAATCACAGCAGAAGAGATGGGAAATGCTAAATACACAATCATGAAGGCGATACAGGAATCAGAGTTCAAAAGTGATATAAATCATCTAAGAAAATATGGAGAAGTGTCAAAGAGTAGCTCCTTGGCCGGTCTCACCCCATTCATTGATCATGAGGGTGTCATAAGGGTTGGCGGAAGACTGGAGGCCGCTGATCTTCCTTATGATTCAAAACACCCAATTTTGCTACCTTATAGCCACTCAGTTACAAAGACAATCCTGAATGAGATTCATGTAGATAATCTCCATATTGGTCCACAAGGTTTGCTGGGTATCACACGACAGCAGTTCTGGCCAATAAAGGGCAAGACATTAGTAAGGTCGGTCGTGCAACATTGTGTTCACTGTGCTAAAGCTAAGCCGAAACTACTGCAACAACTCATGGGAAATCTTCCGCCAGCACGAGTACAGCCCGCGAGACCCTTCATCAATTCTGGAGTTGACTTCTGCGGTCCTATTTGGACACACTTTAAGATTCGAGGAAAACGTCCTGTCAAAGCTTACATCGCAGTTTTCTGCTGTTTTTCAACGAAAGCCGTACATCTAGAAATTGTCAGTGATATGACTACAGAGGGTTTCATTGGCGCATTAAAAAGGTTCACAGCAAGAAGAGGACACTGCCGCCACATTTACTGCGACAATGGCACCAATTTCGTGGGTGCAAGAAATCAGCTGACCGAACTACAACAGCTTATTCAATCTGAAGACTCAGTTAACAGAATCGTAACAACATGCAGCTCCAGGGGTACTGATTTTCACATGATACCCCCGCGAGCTCCACATTTTGGTGGCCTGTGGGAAGCTGCCGTTAAGTCAGCGAAGCACTTACTTCAATCAACGTTAGTTGCCGCCTCGCTTACCTACGAGGAGATAGAGACAGTTGTAACAGAGGTGGAGGCCATTCTAAATTCAAGACCTCTTACCCCAATGTCTACAAATCCCAATGATTTGATGGCGCTCACTCCAGGGCATTTTTTAATTGGGGAGCCTCTAACGTCAACCGTGGACTCTCACGCCAAACCTCTGAACGTAAATCTCCTCACACGGTGGAAACTTGTCACACATCTTAAAAATGAATTCTGGCGCAGATGGCAGAAGGAATACTTAAACGAACTTCAATATCGTGCCAAGTGGAGGCAACGGTCGCAGAACATCAAACAAGGCGACATGGTCATAATCAAGGAAGACAATGTTCCTCCTTTACGCTGGCTACTAGGACGAATACTACAAACGCACGCTGGAAATGACGGCCTAGTCCGTGTTGCTGATGTTAAAACATCTACAGGGGTGCTACGCCGCCCCATCCACAAACTAGCACCTCTACCAATAGAGAGTTCTGAAGCAGGTAGCGAGGAAGAGTCCAACGCAAAGGAAGAATCCTCAAGGTTGCACCAGCCATCGGACCTCCTTGGACCCCAGTCTACAATCTCTGCTGGAGAAAACAGGCCTAACGAAAAGCACACAACAGAGTCACCGCCAAGGAAGAAAATAAGAAGCTCATTGGGATCAGCCATCATGACATTACTTCTCACCTGTTTAATTCTTCCTACAACCTGGGCTAACCCCGTTGAAATAACACCATTCAAAAATCAACCGGGAATCTATTTTGAAAATTTGGGACCATCAAACATCATCTCCAGTGAGTGGAATCTAATCGCTTTCTACAACATGGAACCATTTTGGCAAGAGCTTTACACGCTTCAACAATTTATCAGCAAGTTACAAGAAATATGCGGCCAACTACAACAACATGAGCTTTGCCTTCAAACGATGACACAGTTTCAACAGCTTATGGGAGAATTGTCAAAAAACCACGAGTTACTCGTCAATCAGCCTGACCGCAAACGCAAACGGAGAGGCGCACTAAACTTCGTTGGGAACATGGCCAACGCGCTGTTCGGAGTTTTAGACTCTGAATACGCTAAGGAAATGTCCATGACCATTAGAAAGGTCGAAAGGAACGAACTGCATCTCTCAGAATTAGTGAAGAATCAAACCTCGCTAATAGATGCCACAATAAATGTGATGAGAAACGACCAGGAGTCTATTAGAGCACAATTACTATCAGTAGATGATCACATCAACCAACTAACTGCAGGACTAACGGCCATCCAACAGGAAGTACAACAAGAGCAGCTCTCACAACTCTTCACAGCAGTAGCAATTCAAACCATGCTACTCACTTCCAACTTTCGTCGCATTCAAACCACTATTTTGGATGTACTCGTCGATACGCACCATGGGAGAATAAGCCCTCTATTAGTAACACCATCTCAACTTCGAGAGGAGCTCAACAAAATCAAAATCCACCTTCCAACGTCATTGAAACTGCCAGCAATACCCGAGAATATATTGAGCTTCTACAGCCTCATCACTGTCACAGGAAAGGCAGAACCAAATCACATTGTCTTCAAAATTTCGCTACCACTGCTGGCATCGGAAAATCTAGAACTCTTACATGTAGTACCAGTTCCAGTACAAATAAACGACACGTTCGTAGCAATCCAACCATCATTCCCGTACCTACTAATGAATCTCTACAGGGACAAATATTACCCGATGACGGATCAAGAGCTTCTTTCATGTATTTTCTTCAACAGAGAAAGATATCTCTGCAAGCAGAATCATCCGATGTACAGAAGAGGCTCCAATGTTAGTGCCTGTGAAATGAACTTCCTCAATCAAGACCAACAATCACCGTTATGTCATGTCATCAAGACCGAAAACAGGGCACATTGGATACAACTACGAGCAACCAACCAATGGATATACTCCTTGAAGGAGAGGACAGCGCTGAATGTAGTGTGCGGTGATAACACAACGAAATTCTACATAGAAAAATCAGGACTGTTGAAGGTCATGGCCGATTGCGTTATTAAACAGCAACTGGTAACGATACAGGGACACAAATTGTATCCAACGACGGTTCGATTCTCATTCACTCCATCACAGAATCTAACTGACAATTTAACAAGCAAACAGCTTCAACCAATAGTACTTCAGACACACGATTATTCGCCTCATTTTGAAGAGCTGGCCGAAATCAAGAAGAAAATCTTGGAGGTACATAGTGAACTCCCAGCAACGCTCGAACATCATGACATTCATCAATATTCTATAGCTTACATCAGTCTATTCCTCATCATAATTTTAAGCGCATTCCTCATATGGAAACATAGAAGATCTTTATGTTCCGGCAGCACTAATGTCAAGGAGATAATCGAGTCGACGCAACCTGACGACAACCACTACAACACTCCAACCAGAACCAGGGACTTCACCGCCAACTTTGATTCAAGATCCTGTTGAATACATCATTCAACGGGGGGAGGATGTTTAGGAATCAATCAATAATATTTCAATTAATTAATTAATCTAAAACAAAAAAAAACAAATCAAATCATAAATTCATTCTTTCTCACGGAAGAATTTTATTGTTATCACCCAGACGTAATCTGAGATTCAATTTTAATGTAACTGGCGCAAATTGCCAGACGTAATATGATTCTAATTTTTAAATGCAACTGGCGTAAATTGCTGCGACTGCAATTTACGATATGAGAAAGAATGAATTTATGCTTCTTTGGGAAAACTCTTCCCACGGGAATTTTCAGTTTTAGGGATAATTCGGATTATAACATTTTTTGTATAAAAAGCGATTTTTAGGAAATAAAGTTAAGTTGTTTTTAAATCTTCAAGCAATCAAGTTGTTTTATACGTCGTAAAATAATTTCAAGTGTACTGGTATAAGAGCCTTTGCACTAAACTATAAAGGTCTAGGTTTATGTGCCTTGATCAACCTACATTCTATTTTTACAAAGCGAAATAAAAGAGTTTCGCACAGTAGCAAAAAATAAATTTATTTTTGCGAGAACTAGGTTTGCTAGGTTTGTAAGGATGTCCACAAACTCATATTGGTGTCATCTGATGGAGTCACTCACAAATAAATAGACTACATATTTGTGGATCGTCGTGCCCTTTCGAGCCTGGCAATGATACAAACATGCTGAAGTGTCAACTTTGATTCGAATCACCATATTATTGGTATGGTCCTCTGAGAGACCATTACAACGCAGGAAAGTTTATATTTGCGATCAGGCTAGAATCAACACAGCTGCTCTATGTAACGAAACGGCTAGAGACCGCTACGAACATGCGAAGTGAAATGAAAGCCTGTCAATAGCTGTCAGCTTGACGATAAATACAAACCAGCGATTGAATCTAAAAATGCTTCCTACCGAGTAATGCTAGCCATCAGACGAGAAGAAAAAGAATTCTCAGACGAGGAAAAGAAATATATGGCAATAGATAGAAATATAACACAAATCACACTAAATTACAAATATTGAAAGGATAAAAAAGTAATCTGTCGAATATCCCAAAGGCATCTTGGACTGATGGTAAGAACAATTTCATGATAAATTAAGCCAGAATAAGGTTTCGGAAGCAGTAAGGCATCACAAAGGAGCTGATCAGACCTGTTATCTCAGTATAACACTTTTAAGAACTGAGTACAAGATAATCGCCGCTATTGGAGGCACTAGAGCTTTCACGGCAGAGGTATCATGAAGAAAATCAAGGCCTGTAAGCTTCATTGCGAAGTATAAATAGCTCGCATGAGTTTTTGTTATGTGAAAAACTAGCGCTTTCACGGTATACAGAAACAAGGTAATGTAAAAGAGACTGACAACTTCGAATATCGTAGAAAAAAGTCGCCGACTGACGACAGCACTAATGCAGAAACAATAGCTGTGTTCCTCTTTTACTCCGGAGTAAAAAATTAAAGGAACGCAAAATTTGTCGATGTGAGTAAAACCTATATAAACCTCTGTGAGAGCAAGAGTAGTTCCAAGTAATAGTAGGGAAGCCCACGATGCTAAATGGGGATTTACTCGAGCGCCGTGCGGACCTATTGGATTTTGAAGCTTAGATGGTAGAAAGAAAAAAAGGTTATATGATGTATACCTTTTCATCGGTGGGGGAGCGTCTGCAGGCTTTTCAAAATGTAAAAAAAAACTGTCACATGGAAATACTCGAGCGCGTCAGATATTAATAGGGTATATACCCTACGTGTCTCTGATGACGGAGGTATATTAATATGCCGGTTTGCAGGTGGGGGCGGCCGTACGGAAGGGTTAAAAATGGGGAAAAAACCTATTTACTCGAACGCGTCAGATATTCAGAGGGAATGTTAAGTGAACCCGAACGAAGCTCCGATTCAAAAGACTGACGATTCGGACCTGACGCAAGCTCGTAGTGGCTTCTAGAAAATGCAAAAAAAAATCCTTCCAAATAAAATAAATTTCGACCGCGCTCGAGAATGCCGAGGTCACGATTTTTTTTGCAAGCTTGTGACCTTCCCACTCCCTTACGTCACTTTCAAATCGTCAGATTAGTGGAATGTACATTTCATGTACTTAACACCATACCTTAATCTGACGCGCTCGAGTATTTCCAACTATCGTTTTTTTTCACTATTCTGATCGGCTGCCCTATGCGCGCGGCACTATATAGAAGGCTTAGATATGGTAGAGGTACTCAACAGGGTGCAAGGTATCCCCCCATATGCTAATCTGCCGCGCTCGAGTAAATCCCAAAATCCCCGCTTGGGCTCCCCTACTATAAATACGAGTAAAAAATAGCAGAAAAGGAACACGGCTATTAACAATAATTTCGATTTTATATGGGAAGAGGTCGCCGAGTGACGTCGCACGAAAACGATATTCAGTCTTTTACATTACCTTGTTTCTGTATACCGTGAGCGCTTTGTAATGTCAGAAAGGATCATGCCGCGAGTGGATTCGAACAACTGACCCAAGCGATGGTAGTCGTGCGTCTTAATCCCTAGGCTACGGAGTGCTCACAAAGTAAGAGTTGCAAAACTCCGCTAGAAGGATGGTGAATACCTGGACGTCCAGAGGTTGGCGATGCCAAACAGGACGACATCGCCTCGGAATCAAGAACGGTAGAGGGCAGAATTTGAAGAACTTAATACCAGATTGCGGCTGTAGAGCCAAATAAGTAAATTATTTATTATCTGATAGCATTTAAAGTTCCGTAAATTCACGCATAAGAATAACTTTTAAAAATTTAAGTTTATTTTCAAATTTCAATTTTATAATATTAAATCAATCACTCGACTGGTTATCAGTTGACGTCTTATCAAAAATATTGTTATAAAATACATAAATCCCAAATTTTTTCATCTATCTTTTGTCGTTGATCATAAATTTTGTCGGCACAGAAAATCAGAAAGGATGCCTTGAAACTAGTCTGATTACATGCATTTCAACAAGACATTCCCAGGGACTTAAGGTGCCCTTCCATTCTATATAGTAAAATCAACTGAAACTCATCCGCACTACACAAAGCTCAGGCATAACCAAACTTTAATCACTGGTTACGAGTATTGCTAATAACCCTTTGCATTGTTTTTATCGGCACGGTACCAGGCGATTATCAAATGTGACTGCTAGGCTCATAAACGATTTCAACTCTCTGAAAAGAAGGGAAACTGAAAGCGTTCCCAAAAGACGGTCTCTGCCTTTGATCTTTGCCGACATCGCGAGTCAACTTGCCGCTCATCGATATTTATTGCAGCTTCAGAAGATCCAGTCCCCCAGAGCCACATCCAAGTGTACCAAATGGCTTTAAGTACACCTCTGCAACGGTGGACTGTGGTCTGAGTTTTTGGTATAAGTCATGTGGGGTGAATATTAAAGGAACAAGAGAAAAAAATCTTAGGAAATATCAGCCTTAAGGTGATTTTAATTAGCATCAATGAGCGAAGTGTTGATTATCAACTGATGCCGCCCAGACTCTCTTCTTTGCATGCTCTTTCCGCTTCTTAAGTGAATTACTTGCCGTACTGGAATTCCCAGTCAATCAAAGAAAATGTTGACTTCTTGGAAGTTTTTGGAATTCCTTTTGATTAACTCTGTTTGGCTAGTTTCGTGGTTCGACTAAACTTCAAACACGGATACGACGTATTTCCTTGCTTTTAAGTTAACCGCAAGATTTTAGATATCTGAAGTTAAACAATATCGGAGACATGCTAAGCGATTTCTACAGAAGAAAGGAATTAACAAGAATTTTATTCCCGTTAAGTGCAGAATCTGTAGGAGGAGTTTCGCGATCCTCAATTTAAGGAATATAGATTAGCTTCTAGAGCGGCATTGTTTATAGCTTAGACACACAGTATATAATTTTGGCATAAATCTTGTTCCGAATGCATTAGTTATAGATGATGGGGTAACACTTTTTGGAGCGCCTTTTATGGATATAGCTTTAAAAATGAAAGCATCTCTTTTAGTCTTAAGGTGAAACCCCAATGTAGGCTTCGCTTGCTTTAGTGCTTTGCTTTGCTTTGGCATATCAAATAAACCAGTGCTTTGTTATGGGATAGAACCAAATGACAAAGCGGCAAAACCAAAGCAAAGCCAAAGCAAAGCAAAGCAAAGCTCGAAATGACCAATGTTCAATTTTTTTATGCTTTGTATGCTTTCGCGTTCGTTTAGTATTTATTTTGCTTAGAGAAATAAATGTATGTAGAGGTTTGAGAAAATTTATTTCATAAAAAAATTATTTTTTTGGGAATAACATTATAACTATAAATATTTAAGAGTTCAAAATTAATCTGAGACAACTATTTCTATATCCCATTTTAACAAATTTCTCGTAAATGTTTGAAGAGAGATGCCATAAACCATTTGTGCTTCTTTATCACTCTACACAACAATAGATATTTACATTCGATCCTTGTTCTTTTTATGAAACAATAATGTCCATTCCAAAGGAAAATTTACGCAAAATTCATACCTCTTACCTCTTTCGTGTACTATTTCTATTTCCTGTGCTCATGAAAAGCAAACTTTAAAGTAACTAAAGCAAAGCGTGTATTTGGGTTTGTTTTGCTTTGGCTTGCTGGGCTTGTTTTGCTTTGGCACGTGGTACCTGAAAAGCTCACCAAGTTCAACCAAGTCAAGCCTACATTGGGGTTTCACCTTTAGTCTGAAACTTACAGTCTATGATATTTGCATTGTTAAGCTTAAACATTCCTCTGTCCGTTAAATAGCGACCACAGACAAATATGGATTTAGTAATTATTTCCCCCTTTATTGGTCTAATAATAAATTAAACTACTAACAAAGTGGTTTTAAGGTTTTAACCCTGCGATTTTTGGACGCTATAATTAAGAGAAAAATCGTAGGAATTCAATGAATGTGTTTTGGAAAAAATCGGTCCAGGAGAACAGGTGGAAAAAAGCTAATAATGGTAGCGAAATCACGTTTTTCAACGCTTTAGGTGCGAAAAAATTTTGTTTTTGGAAAACAAAAAAATAGTACGTAATAGCGCTTAAAAAGACGAAAATTATGAGTTTTAGACAATTGAAATCGGTCAACAGGTTTTTGCGAAAAAAAAACCCCGAAATATGGCAATTTTTTGACATTTAATTACAGGGACTGTAATTAACGTAGAGCCTTGTTTCTTTGTTGTTTTGTTTTAAATTGTGGCTTCTGTTAGTGCCTACCTACAACAAAAATTTCATGCAAAAATAATTATAACTTTTCGCGTAAATCTCAAAAATGTAAAAACAGTCGTTTCAGGAAAAAAGTTTGAACAAGGCCCACAGTAGTGCTAGAGTTATTTTGAAAACCCTTATTTATTCTCGAAGAGTTGCTTTTTTGTGTAAAGGACAGTTATTTCTAAATAGAGCAACTCGACTGTGGAACAATTTCTTGCAGTCAGTATTTTCGAACTCCTACAACATCGGTTCATCGCCACCTTCTTCTACACCCTCCCGAATCCTCATAACACTAAACTTTTATATTGCGGTACCAAGCTTGCTGCTAGACATTGCACCATGACATAACAACGAGATAACAGACAAGTAGTACAAAGAGTGATTCCTGTACTTAGAACTGCCACATAAAAAAATCTATTGCACAATCTTGTGTACACTGTAAAAAAAATATGTAAATTCACAGTGCAAATGTACAGTAAAATTACAAATTGCGATATGAAATACTAATTTACTACACAATTATTGTAATTTTACTATAAATTTTATAACTTCACAAAATGAAATTGGAAATCTCCAATACTGCATAACGTAAATGTTGATTATATGAATGTGACGTATATTTTACACAATGTTGTGTATTTTTCTAAATCGTTTATGTAGGAAAATTACAATATTTCTTATATATTTATCAATGTTTTGTACTGAAAAAATCCTAACACTTTGTACTGTAATTTTACTAAAGAGGCGTAATTTTAGAACATAAATTTTCAGTAAAATTACAAATCGGTTATTGGAATGTAAGGTTTAAATTTTTCCTCTCGTGGATATAATTCACAGGAAAACAATGGAATATTAAGCATATAAACCCAATTGCTTTTAAGTTAAGGCCAGACCATTGACTTTGTCAGGGTCTGGGCAGTTCTTGTAACAGCCAAGAAATTTTGATAGGCATTGCCTCACGTACATGCTTAACAAGGCATTGTGAGCAAAATGCTAATTTTTTATGTATAGGGAGTGGGCATTAACTAAGAATAAAATTTGGCGCTTGGAAATATTTCAGGCAGTTCCAAGCACATTGGCACAGGGCGGTAATCTTCAGCTTTGGGTTTTTCCCTTTTCGTCTCTCTCTGGTAAAAAGTTGCAACAAGAGTTTTGGAAATTTACAAAACTAAGAAGAGAAAGCTCCAATACTGATTGTATTTTTACATCCCACAAATAATTTATATTTACTACATAGTTGGTAAAAATACGTAAAGTAGATTAGGAATAATCCTAATAATATATATTGTAAATTTACAAAACTGCTTGTGAATAAAACTTCCAGTATTTTTTTTGTAAAATTACCACAGAAATATTTTACAGTGTATGCATTTTTTTAGGTACAGCCTTTTTTAAATCTTTATGCTGGTATATTGTCTATACCTGATGACTAGTTAATTTTAAACTTATTTATAGCTTCTTCTACTTCCTGCACGGTACTGCTTCTGCATTCCGGGTTCTTCGTTATTATCAAATTTATGTCCACTATGTCCTTCTTCATCATGTATTAGAGTGGCCCTTATATTTATGAGCGATTTTTTTTACATTTTTGGTGTTACATACATAACTCTCCTTTAATCCCTCATGGGACATAGGGCGAAAACATTCGCCCTCCAGCGGACTCTGTTTTGCGCTACAGCTCTCAGCTCTGACCAGGATCTCCCGGCTACCCCCTAAAATAATCATATAAAAATTTCAGCTGAATTGGTACAGTTTAACCCATGCCGAAAACGCGGAGAAAAAATGTTACTTCCTATATGTCTTAAGGTACTTCCACAACACACAACTCTATTACAGGCTTTACTCAGCTTACTAGGAACGTCCGACTTAATATGTAACCTTATTCGTCTAACCGAAAACAGTTACTGATTTGATGGCCCGTCCACAAAAAGCAGTGTCGTGCTTTTTTCCAGAGTCGGGAATTTTTAGTCCCTGTCGTGTGGACGCATTTCATACGTCACGCGTACTTTTTTTAGGACGTGCTTTTGGTTATGGCATTACTCATTATGCTTGCCCGTGCAAAATTACATAAAATTCTATGGGAAAAAAGGACTCTACGCATGGTTGTGTCGAGTGGACGGGCCATAACACGTTAACTGCTGAGGACGTGTATACGCGTCTTTTTCTTTCTTTTGGCAGTGCGCAGAATGTGTTAACACGTCTTTGCTCTGTTTGTCGATTTCTTCAACTCTCTTGCTGATAAAAATATATTGTCGACAGTACAAAGGGCTTTCCCTGAGCTGTAGTCTTCCACATAAAAACAAAATAACAACCGTTACAGAGTTTTCAGCACGGGGTTAATTTCAATCGATTGAGATGAAATTTTTTGGAGAATTATTTTTTTATAGTAGAGAACAATTTCAGGGGTTAGCATGTAGAAATTTCCAAATAAGGCCCACCCTAATGTATATTGTAGGTTTAAATTCTTTTCTACCCCTTCTTGTTCTCTTGTAGAACTGCCTTATTTCTCCCTCGTTATGAAAAGTTTCTAATTCTTGCGTTTTTCTATGTTCTTTTCTTTTTTTATGTACTTTTTTTCTTCTCTTCGTCTAGCTCTACAGGATATCCTCCTTAATAATCATAAGAATTATGATGTAAATTAATTGGTGCCACATCTGCAGATTTTAGGTAGATCTCTAAAAAAAATCTTCATCTGATCTGGAGATATGAATAACGTACAAGCTACTTAATTTTTAATTGTATAAAAAGTGTAATTGTTTTCTAGCCCACCTTCCATATTATAAAGTTTCAAATATTATTACCGTAATGCAAGTCACACTTATGATTTCCTCATTTTCATTTCATTTTTTAATGGCACTAAAAAGAGGCTATACACCAAAGTCATTTAAAGAACTTATTTCTAGGACATTAATGCACTAAAACTTATTGCAGTCTAATTACATGGTCCACAGCTCCGGATGATACCTATTAATTACCACACAGTAGAACGCATTGAAATCTGCCAAGGTGTATTTTTTATTTTTCACCAGAATGATTCGAGGCATTCCAGGGCTTACGTACGCACTTTTTAATACACTCTGGCACATAAACCCAATGACAGTAATTTGCAATTGCCGAGTTGACCACCATGAACCACGTAGAAAAATGGCTGATAATTAGCCCCGCCAGCAGCGACTAGAAGCACGGGGAAACGTGGGCGACTAATGAGCATAATTAGGCTTTTTGCTTCTGGGATCCCAATAGAGAAGGTTCATGATATATTCCGTTCCGTTCATTCCGCTATTGTGGTACCCCAATTCTGAATTAATTCCCATTAATTAATTACGATGACTCTACTCTGGGCTGGGTGAATTTCATTACTGCCTTGCCGAAAGGGGTAAGTAAGTAAACAGGTCCCTGCTGTCATTACTGTAGGAGTTTTATATATTCCTGTCAAGGTACATAATAAAAGTATGCCTAGCGCCTGGATTAATTTGAATATCCTGCTCGAATGGCTTTCGTCCAAGCAAACTGGGATCCGGCATGAATAGAACGTGGCCGACAGTAAGTTGCGTGCTGGACTACCACGCGTAGGCTGTAATTCTTTGTGATTTATCGCTACTCACCTCCGGGCGAAATGAGAAGTTGCTCGACATGATTTAAGGCCACTTCTTAAATTACGGCACACTAACAGGCTTTGGTAGAGACTTAAGTTTTTGTTATGTCATAATAACCAACTGTCGTTAACGTGTTTTGCAATGACCAATAGCAGTATCGCACGAAGTCTCTGCTCCATGTAAAATGTGTATGTGAGTTATTGAACATTTTTCTAGATTACGTTCTTTCACGACTAATGCTGCAATAGCTTGATTGCGTCTAAAGTAAGTAATAAAATTTGAATACTAAGAGCTCTATTTCATTTTTTTCCAAGTATTTTATGGTGGTTGTTATTTGTTACACCTTAAATGGTTTAACAAAGCTCGTCATTTTTATTTGTGTAACACTCGCAGGCAGGCGAAGGAGGTTTGCCGAATCTAGTCTAGTGGGTCTAGGGGGTCTAGTGAAAAATTGTTTGTCAAAGAAACAACTTAAACAGTTCGTGATTTAGGTACATTTGAAAAACATTGTTTTTTGTCCAAAAATATTGAAAAGCCGTTTGCGAAGTATCCTGGAATATTATCTTGAAGTGGTACTAAAAGATTGCCTTTTATTTTTTTCTATACTAAAATTTTCATTATTATCCCATTTTTCATAAAAACTTGACTTTAGCGTTTAGAATGAGGAAATATCGCGTTTTATCATAGGTTAGTGTTAAATTAGTCTAATCAGTTTATGCATTAATTTTTGTAACACTAGGCCGCTTCAAACGCCAATTTGTGTGAACACCTTATTTCAGCTGGATTTGATGTTCGAAGGTTTACTTCTTTGGTAATGCAAGAATTATTTGTCGCTGTTCATATGACAAATTGTGTTCGTTTCAAGTAGACAAGTTCACAAGTTGTAAGTTGATGGAGACCAGAGAAAGAAAATTGATTAAAAAATAAAATAAATGGTATGAAAAAAAGAATTATAAAAAAGCCGTTATAGGCTGCAACACTTCTTGTTTTTTTGACTCAAGCGGTAACTTCGAGATAACACCTTTCTTTTGCAAAAATTAGAGAAGATATGTATTCTAAGATTACTTTAGACTAAAATAACCTTAACTAATTGTGGCGGAAATTATAGAAATAACTTGTAAACTTGCGCCTTATTAACTACTGTATGCGGAGACTTAGGCCATACGCTAGTAGGCAAAGCACTCGAAAGTATCATAGATCGCCTTAACAGGATATTACACGCCTTTATCTTTCTTCAGAAAAAAATACTGACGAATGTTGCGACTTAATAGCCCAGTTGTCAGAGACTTTGACCTCGCACAATATGTGATTTCGCTGAAAATTGAGACTTAGGTACTTTTTTGGATGTAGAAAACGATAAAAAAATCTTTGCTGCGCTAAAGTATACGCTAAGTTTACAATATCGAAAACAAATTCGAAAATTTGGTTCTTGCGTTATATATCGAAAAATGAAAAAAATTTCCAAAAACTAATAGCGCCACGTGAAAGAGCGGGAAATTTTACTAAAATTTATGTTATAACTTATTTTAAAAAAAATTGTTTTATTATTATAAAAAATTATTAAAAATAAGAAGCAAATTCGAAAAATCTAAGCGCGCCAAAAAGCTGAATTTAAATATTCTAGCGAGTTGTTCGGGGAAAAACTCAAGTATTTTTGCCTAAAATGTGCGCAAAAATAAAAATAAAAAAAGCATTTTAAAGAGGAGACTCTAAGCTTTCTAAGGAATCCATTAGTTTTTAATTTCTTGTTTTTTTTTCTCATAGAAAATTTGACCGGAAGTTACAATTTATAAAATTCTCACTGCAGCTTATGAATTTGAAGATATATATTAATAGAGGCGTACGAAAAAAAATCCTTGTACATTCATCATCATTAGACATTTGCTTTTGATGTAAAAATAATTGAAATGATAAACATTGTCTGTGTTTAATAAAATTTATGTTTTAAAATATTCATTTTTTCTTACAGCATTCATTCGACGCCATTTTTATTTTCAAAAACAGCCGCCGCCAGACGAGAGAAGTGAAAGACTGACGGCGGCCAGGGCGCGTCTTTCTTCTTCATCATATTTTGTGTGCCGGCTGTTTTTGAAGTTAAAAATGGCATTTTTATACTTTAGTTTTTCCGCGAACACCTCGCTAGAATATTTAAATTCAGCTTTTTGACGCGCTTAGATTTTTCGAATTTGCTTCTTATTTTTAATAATTTTTTATAATAATAAAACAATTTTTTTTAAAATAAGTTATAACATAAATCTTAGTAAAATTTTCCGCTCTTTCACGTGGCGCTATTATTTTTTCGAAATTTTTTTTATTTTTCGATATATAACGGAAGAACCAATTTGTTTTCGATATTGTAAACTTAGCATACACTTTAAGGCGATGGCCCAATGCCGACGTCGCGTTATACGCGGCAGGAGCTTCGTGCGCGTTAACGTCCGTTGAAGGTTCATTCATAGCGTCAGGACGTCAAAAATATTGTTTTAATTTAAATTCATGTATGGATTTTTGTGTATATACTTGTTATGCCGGATCCACACGTTTGTCAAGGCTTGGCAAGCATTCGCAAATTCAAACGTGTGGATAAGGCGTTTGGCTTGGCTTGTGTAAGCTTGCCGACGCTTGTGGCCGATCCGGTTGAGTGTGGATTCTCGGCAAACCAAAGCAAACGTGCTAACGCTTGCAAAGGAAGTTTGCGGCAAGCGTTTGTGATGCATCCACACGTTTGTTTTAAAATTTTTTTTCAATTTGCGAACGCTTGCCAAGCCTTGACAAACGTGTGGATCCGGCATTAGAAATGTGATTTTTTTAAATTTCATAGCCTGCCAACGCCAAAAAGTTGAAAGTTGCTCGACTTTTGCCGTCGCTTGACGCCGCTGACGCCGCAAAGTCGTGAATGGGATAACTCGATTTGAATTACACACAACCAAATGTCGACGTCAACGCGCGTCAAAGCGTTGACGCGCGTAAACGCGAATAAAGTCGTGATTGGGCCGTCGCCTTTAGCGCAGCAAAGATTTTTTTATCGTTTTCTGCATCCAAAAAAGTAATTAAGTCCCAATTTTCAGCGTGATCACATATTGTGCGAGCTTTCGGTCTAAATTTGTCTCTGACGACTGGGCTATTTGTTAATACGCTTCGAACGATACCTCAGCGAAGTCTATATTTTTTGGTTCGCTCAATATCGTGCAGGTACAAAAATCACTTACGTCGTTTAAACAAAAAATCGGCTCGACCGAATTTTATGAAAGGATCAGAAATATTGATTTATGAACACGCAACTCGATTTTTCGTTGTAAGTAAAATGACTCACGTGCACGTCACCTGCGCTTAAACAATGCGCCAGCTAGTGGTACCGGTCAATTTTCCTGAAAGCAAACTCTCTTTATTTTGGGACCATCCTGACTCAGGGGGACAAAATTTTGGGAGTACAAGAGGACTTGTGTTTAAAATTCTTATACGTTTAAAATTCTTAGTTTCCGCGTGTTTTTATTATTTGCATCGTTAATGTTTGTGCTAACCAAATAGTTTAAAAAAATATAATTGATGTCAGTAAAGCGCTTGACAATGTTGAAGGAATTCCAAACATTCAAAAGGACATATGACATGTTAAATAACGAGGCATGGTTGGTCAGTCGCGGATTTTCTCCTCTTGGTTCCAAATATCGGCACTTTTGCTTGTTGATAAACTTATTTAAATAGAAATAATTCACTGATGCAAATCGTGTTTACAGCTCGAAATGGGCTTATCATGCTCAAATAATACCCAAACATGCTGTCCGAACTATATCCCTCTTCCTAAATCTACCACGAGATCGCACCTGTACTTTGAAAGGGGCAATTTAAATTCAGATTATTAAGTAATAATAACTCATCGACGAATTGCTTATATTTACTAGGCAGTGAAGTTAATCACTTTGTACTATTTTAAAATGTTAAGCGCTTAATTTAGTAAATATTACAACTAAAAAAATGGGAAGTACCTAGAATCGAAGAAATAGGTCATCGGGTTACAAAAATACAGGCTGATATGTAAAACTCTAAAAAAAACTGCAGAACGCCCTAGCAAACGCCCTAGCAGCTAAACCGTAACGAATTCTCCCCATCAATACGTTTTTTTGTTCGCCTATTCAAAACCTATCCACCTGATCTAAATCTAAATTTTTATCATAAACTCTCTTTGAAAAGCTCAAATAAAAATTATGTAACGTCGGATCAATGCAACATCCGATGCGATAATGTTGCTTAATTTTTTTCTTATGTCAAAGTCTAAGCTCAGGTGTCGCGCTTTATACTAACAATCCATCGTGTCGTGCACGTCATGGTGCAATATCTAGCAGGAAGGTTAGCTCGAAGGATACAAAAAGGACAGGATACGTTAAAGGTAGTGTAGGCGATGCGTGAGGATCGGTGAAGTACATTTACTCCATTTACTGACTGCAGTAAATAATTACTCTGGCAAAGTTTGACCAACCATTTCAAAACCAAAAATTGCAAATGAAAAAAATTTATAGATCCAAATAGTTTCTTTCATCAATGTACACGCTGAAACTTAAGGGACTAGCACCTTCTGCGCTTTTGCGATGTTTCGATATTTCTTTAACGCAACTTATACGTCGTTTTATAGCTCCTTTAGCATTTTAATAATCGCAATAATAATATATAGGAATTAGTTCAAACCTTACCAATTCATAGGTGCTGTAAAAGCGTTTTACTAAAACTGTTAAGAGCTCATAAAAAAATTGATTAGTTTTCCGGACCGCACAAGATCGTCCTCTACAAAGACGTTTTTTTTTTAAATTTATTAGTAGTTTCTACTTCTCTTGGAACATCAAGAAAAAACCTAATATATTAAAATGTAAAAACGATAAACACAAAAATCAATAAAAAAAATACAAAAAAAAACCGCCATCACTTAGCTGCAATTTAAATTCATGTGCAATCTCCTCCGGACAATGTATGACAACACCTCGATTTCTGCAATTTGCAATAATGTGCGAACACAACTTGTTGACTTAATAGCGCTAATTATTGTGTAACACAATTAAACAATTGCTATGAAAAGTTAGCACAAACTTAACTTTTATTCGTGAACCACCGCCATTAAATTGAAATTTACGGGATGCAAGATAAGTAATTGAAAATTAATTTGCGCGCGCAGAAAGGTTAACCGCATTGCGCACTAATCCGCAGTTACTTATACAATCCGCCGGATGTCGTTGAAATAGTCAACCGTGAAGCTGAGGCAATGTTTGCGGCGAACAGAATCCCAGGGAGGATTATTGCTGCAGTTAAAGGTTGTTAATAGTAGGAGGTGTTGCTTAATTGGCTGAATCTGTTTTTTGCTTAATAAATTCTCTGTTGGTTTTATTATAAATCGGTAAGATTGTGTTATGAAAGGCGGATTTTTTTCGTCTGCTTAGTCATTTAATTTGTTGAAATGTCAGAATGGTAGCCAGTACAGAGCTTGGTCTTTGACCTACTTATGTATATCGTGGAAGCGATTAGGTTTAATTTTTTTCAAATATTGACTTAAGTTGGGAAATTTCATTTTGGCTTTGTTTCAGGATATGCGTAATAAGAAAGCATGATGTGGGAATTATACATGAAAGAAATTGAAGCTCTTAAACAATATTTAATCTGCAGCTATTTGTAATTGAATTATAAATAACGCTCTATTTAATTTTCTACAACGAAGGTCACATCGGTAATGAAATTGCCGACAGCCTGGCTAGAGTATAGGGAAACTCATCACTTGTCGGTCCGGAACCTCTCCCCAGCTTACCAAGCTGCCACGTAAGAACGGGCATCAAGGATTGGGTCGACCAGCTGTTTCTTCATAGCGCTCGCCAAGCTAAAAAGTTCATTCAAATCGATAAAGCTAAAGCGAGAAAACTTCTAAAATTCAAGAGGTGGGCGCACTGACATATATGTAGATAATAATGAACTGCTCATCAGACAGTATTTCCATACAAATTCATGGCGCCAAAAAGTATAGAAAAATATAGTCCTCTCGCTCATCCATATGCCCCTTTTGTCACCAAACTCAAATTTTGTTAAATTTCGTGTTAAGAGTTCAGTGTATTCACTGGCAGAAATAAAATCAGATAGTGCCAAATTTGAAAAAATAAAATTTGGCATTTAAAAACTGCACACTTTTCCATTTACTTAAATATTTTTACTCTTTACTTTCAATAAACTACAAAATACGATAACTTTTTTATCTTTGCAGTAAAATAAGAATGGTAAATAAAATTCTGGAATGATTTTAAGCGAAATTTAAAATAATCCCGCCACAACGGGTGCACGATATTAAAGTTGCCATACTACCTGATGTCATTTTTTCCTTTGAACTAATGTCAGAATATTTACAAAAAATAGATGGGTATAGTGATTTTTTTTATTTCTGTCTCTTTCCGCCATAGATGAAACAGAGGTAGAGAACCTCGCACGGTTTAACATAAATATTTGTAATTAATGAAAAAAAGCATTTTAAAATGGAAATAACATCAAATTTGCGTTTGTTATTTTTTTAACAAAAATTTATTTTGTTTCCATCGTCCAAAAACGAATATAAAAAATTTTAATTTACAAAAGTAACTGACGTGTTTACATGTCAGTGGAAAAAGGTTTGCCACCTATGGAACGAATTGGTGCCATGAAAATTCCCTGCTGAGCAGTCCATTCTATAGGCTTTTCTTTTTCATGGTGAAGCTACACCAGTGTACTCTAGAGCAGGCCTGCCACATAGGGGGGCAGCTGGGACGAATTGCCCCGGGCCCCAGGCCAGAGGGGGCCCCGAAACTATCTTGAAACCCAAAAAGTCAAGACCGCCATATCGCTGCGTTCTAATTGACAAGCAAGCACTAATCCAGAGCCTGAAACCAGAGCATGCAGCCCTCTAAAATATATGTTAAATATATGTTGTATTTTTAATTTACTGAAACCGCGTTCACCAGTTGCAACATCCATAAGCATCACAATAAAAAGACGTAAGCAAATCCATAATTGAGGAAAAACAGATTGAAGACCTTGATCAAAGATTAGATTGGGAGAATTAGCTTGCACTTAAGTAGTCTCTTTAGTACCACTGAAATAGTATAAGCTCGAATTGAGTATTAAGGAAAAAGAGAAAACTTACCCAACGGGAAATGGAGCTAGAACGCTCCTTAAAAAGCTTGGGGCGTTCCCCTTCCCATCCCAGTTTTATATCTTTTTTAACATTGCATGATCGCAGTGGGGAGTACTCCTTTTACTGCTGCTTTTTTTAGAAGCAGTCACAAAAGTAGAAAACTAACCCTCCAATTTATGTTATAGCGCCTGTGGATATGAGAAACAGCTGAAGTGTCGAAAAGCTTGTGCAATTGCCTTTTCGTCCTTCCAAACGCGAGTGGCGATAGCGGTTTTACCAAGCGGTCCGGCAACTAAGTACCAACCGCGTTCAATATGCTGCTTGACCATCGCATCGAACGAGAACCGGCCTATGTTTGCCGTATACTTCGTTCCATAGAATTCCTTAAATATCCAATCCAGCATATTAACAGCGCTCCAAATTCGCCTTCCTTAGTAGTGCTTCGAATTTTTCCCTCTGGGATAGCTTCTGGATAGATTCTGAAGATTTAGAAGTACAAAGGCCTGTTTACATAAGACCTGTACCTTTCTAGGTCGCACTATGTAACTTTCGGTATATCCGCGAATAAAGAACCGGCCGTTCGGTATCTATAAGTTACATCAATTTTTTTTAGACAGAGATTTTTTGGAGTTTCAAAATCCTTAAAAGGCCCCCAAACATTTTTTAGCCCCAGGCCCCGCAAGGTGATGTGGCGGGCCTGCTCTAGAGTAGATGGAAAATGAAACGCATTTTTTTATTTCAGTGTAGTTTATAACCTCAAAGTAATAATCAATTGCATGGAAGTTTCCATATTTTTTTTAACACCATTTCATTAGACATATTGAATTTATTTAAACTTCTGCTATTTGTTTAGAATAATTTGGGTTTTATCAATGGTGTTATTTAATGACAACTTAAAAAAGCGCGCTTAAATGATTGATATAACCGAAAAGGTTAACAACAAAAGGTTAAAATTTTGAACGCGCCATCTTTTGCATAAAAAATCGAACTACTCTAATCATCTACTCCAACATATGAGCTGGGGTAGTTGGAACTACTCCAAAGTACATCGGTGTAGCTACACCAGGAAAAAGAAACACACCTTATATGTCAGTGGGTGGGAGCTAAAAGTAATTACAGAGTTCCTGACGGGCCACTGTACGCTTAAATATCATCTAACCAGAATAGGGCTGCTCCCGAACCTACTGAGCACTTGCTGTGCGACTGTGAGGCTATAGCGAGGAAGAGATTGAGTCTCCTCAATCGCGTCTTCCTTGATCCCAGGGAGATTTAGGATATGAAGACTAAATCAATTTAAGAACTGAAATAAACTAACAAAATATTCTTTACTAAAAAAAATATCCAATCAAATTTTTCGGCACAGCCATCCAACACTGTTCTTCTTTAGTTGACCAATTGTCTCTGGAGTTGTTCCCTAATAATAATGCTAATGCTAGTTTATAAACTTACATATGTGTTTAAATATCACCAGACAAAATAATCAAACAGCATCAAAACGAAAAATCTTCTTGTAGGTACACTTGTGGGCCCATTTATTTAAACAATCTATTCCTTCACTACCAGTAGCAGAAAGCAAAGCAATCCGACGATGCCACCGTATAATACTCTCATTTCTTTTGTATAAAGCAACTGTTTCGTAAATAACAAGAATACACTGTAAAAAAATATGTAAATTCTTAGGGCAAATGTACAGTAAAATGTACAGATTTACTACAAAATTATTGTAGTTTTACTATAAATTTGGTAACTTCACATAAAGAAATTGAGAATCCCCAATACTGCATAACGTAAATGTTGATTAAATGAATATGAAATAATATTTTACACAATGTTGTGTATTTTTCTAAATCGTACTTTAGGGAAATTGCAATATTTCTTAGTATACTTATCAATGTTATATGTATTGAAAAAATCCTAGCACTCTGTACTGTACTTTTACAAGAGACGTAATTTTAGAACATTTTCAGTAAAAATTGGTTCCAATTGGTTATTGGAATGTAAGGTTTAAATTTTTCCCCTCATGGATATAATTCACAGGCAACAATAGAATACTTAGCATATGTACCTAATTGTTTTACCTTTGACTTTGCTCAGGGTCTGGGCAGTTCTTGTAAACCAAGAAATTTTGATAGACATTGCCTCACGTACATGCTTAAAACGGTGAGCAAAATGTTATTTTTTATGTATAGGGGGTGGGCATAAACTAAGAATAAAATTTGGGCTTGGAAATATTTCAGGCAGGGCCAAGCACATTGGCACAGGGCGGGAATCTTCAGCTTTAGGTTTTTCCCTGTTCCTCTCCCTAGTAAAAAGTTACAACACAAAAGTTTTGGAAATTTACAAAACTATGAAATGAAAGCTCCAATACTGATTGTATTTTTATAACCCACAAATAATGTATATTTACTACACAGTTGGTAAAAATATATATTCCTAATAATATATAATTGCAAATTTACAAAACTGCTTGTGAATAAAACTTCCAGTATTTTTGTTATAAAATTACCAGAGAAATTTTTTACAGTGTACAATACTTCGTTATTGTTGCAATTTTTTTGGAAATTTACAATTCTTTATATCCCCAAAGGCAAATCGAAGATAAAGTTAAAACACCTCAGGAAAAGTAAAAGGAAATTAATTCAAATTGAATAGGATTAGGTGTTTAGAAGTAAGTTATGCCGAAATCTAATTTGATATGGAATACACCTTATTGAAATAATTTTTCAATGATTATTTAAATGAGAAATTAATTGTAAAATCTTCATTCATTCGCCAAAATCCTTGATGCATGTTGCGACATTTGTCACGTTACTCGAGAATTCAAACAAATTGTGTAGCGTGGCCCAATTAACCTTCATTCTAGGTGACCCAAGTAGATCTATTAAAAACCGTTTATGACTTGTAATGGGCCGCCCATCCTCTTCCAGCATTTATTTTCATTCATGCCAGTAATTGCTTCAGAAACCACGGCACACACCAATATCGACTAAATCCCATCTAGAAGATTAAACGATGTGTCCCCAGGGCTATTATACTCAAATAAGTCAGCCACGCCAAATGATGTTCTCCCCATTGAGGCCAGGACGCCTCTCTCGCCAGAGTAATTAAGCAGATCTCAAGGTATAGAATGACTAGACCCTAGCCCACCTCTAATATAGTCGGTGTCCTAATGAAATAAATCGTCCTCACATAAATCACGGATTTCCTTTCGCAGCCAATAAACCACCCCAAATTTGTCAACAGCATGCGGTGGCGATGATGTTTCGACTTTGTAACTTTCTAAGAAAACAGTCGATGGGGATGGATTTGCCAGCACGAGTGGGGGAAGGGAGATAATTTTATTGCCCTCCGATAATTGTCAGATCATTTATCCGTATTAGGGTGCCTGGGTGGCGTATCACCCTGTGTGCAGAATGAGGTGATACTAGTAAACACCCTCTTGTGGTTGTTATATAGAAACTCGACAAGGAATCCGGCTCCCCCATTTGTCATTGTTTGTTTGTATCGGCTGTCGGTGTATAGCTGTAAGGATGTGAAGGAACTACTTTCGGGACTTGGCAGTGGCGTTGTTTTTGTAGATCACTCGCTCGGCTGGCCCCGAATCCCCAACAAACACAAGTTCTTTAGTCTGGTACCCAAAAGAAAGTCCAAGTCCCATTTTAATGCCTCAACAAGATTTTATGTGACATTCAAAATTAATGGCTAGAAAATTGTCGATTTATTTTTTGGTTGAGTGAAAAGGCATTCAATTACATCAGCTGTAGGCGTGAGGGGGGATGATGTTGCTCTGCAAGGGGTTGCTTTCACCTACATTGTCTGATGTTTTCATATGTCTCAAATGTTTTCTGGTGCAATTAAGGATGCTTGTATTGTTTTCATGAATATGTCAGGGAGCTTTTTGGTAATTTTAAAGCAAGTGGGGCTCTGGTAAGGAAACTCGAATCCTTATGCTGTTCTTAAGTTACTGAAATAATTATGCGATTAATAATTCTCGTATGGTTCTTGATATCAATTTTAATAAGACGCATTTATTGGGCTTCGTTAAGTTGGTAGAATTTTGTTAATGAGACAAGTGATATGGGAACTTTGGTTTCTTTTGCTCATTATGAATGAAAGAAAATTTAAGAAATATGATGTGTTTTTAGGTAAAATTTAAAATTCGTGAAGTTGTAGTCAAATATTGATTTTAAGCCTACTTCACACTATCTGAGAAAGTCATATGATTTGACATATGCCTTTTTATATGTGAAAGCATATGATTTAAACATATCACAGCTCTTATAGTTCTACGTTCAAACCTTCTGACTTTATGTGTGATTTAGCTGTCAAAAAAGAAAAGGGATGAAAACGTTGTTTCTGGTGTTATTTCTGCTTTTCAACATTTTCATTATTATAATTCTATAGAAAGTGGAAAAATATAAATAAAAAAATTAAAAGAATGATATGGAGTCGTCAATGACTTCTTAGGAGAAATTCTGGCAGAGATATGGCAAGTTTAGTTTTCAAAGAGCTACAATTTGAAGACGAAAACAGTTTTCAAAATTTTACGAGAATGTCGAAAAATACCCTTTCATAAATACAACTCCTTCTATCCTTAAAAAATAGCTACCTGCAACAACAATTGTATTGTACCGTACGGTTAACAAGGTTATTAACCTTGTCATAAAAATAACTGCGTCTGGACAGAATGTCGCCAAATGGGTTTTTAAGCGACAATCTTACAAATGGGTCTTTGTTTTACAAATCGGACAGATTTGGACAAAAATAGACCGACACATTTGTTATTTGGCTGAACTTTTTTAAGGGTTCTATATCGGAAAAAAAGAGTCACGTATTCGAGGATTTTTATTTTATTTCAATATATTTTGGAAAATAGAAGAAATCGAAAATTTGAGAATTTGGTGATTTTTGGGTCGGAGATTCATTTTCAAAAATGCATAACTTTGGTTCTATTTGAGCTAGAAACTTAATTTTTTATTCATTTTGAAACTAAATGAATTGTGTTTTTTTAAACAAATAATTTCTTCATCTATTAAAAATTCGTCTTTAACAGAAAATTTGACGTAGAATCAAATGGTTATACTAAACAGTCGCTCCGAGGTGGGGGCAAGGGTTAAAAACCATTAAACATTTTAATTGTTTGTAAGAATATGAATGTTCATAATTTCTATAGAATTTATTTGTTTAAAAAGACACATTCTTTTAGCTTCAAAATGAATAAAAAATTAAGGTTCTAGCTCAAATACAACCGGACTTATGAATTTTTAATTCTCAAATTTTCGATTCCCACTATTTTCCAAAATTATTGAAAAAAATAAATAAAAATCCTCTAATAGGTATCTCTTTTTTCGATATAAAAACCGTAAAAAAATTTCAGCCAAATCAATAATCTGTCGGTTTGTAAAACGATGACGCCTATATAAAATTATTTTCATATAAAAAATCTCCACGCTCAGCTTTTCCATAAGACTTCTCAAACGAAAATAGAAGCAGATCTAATTTCTTTAAAGTCATATGCTTTCACATATGTCAACGCATAACACAGCCGCATATGTGTTTACACTGTCATTGTTCTCGTTTTTGACTTAACATATGTGAAGTCATATGACTTTCTCAGATAGTGTGAAGTAGGCTTTACTAATGCTTATGACACACATGAGGTATCAATACCAAGCTATCGATACCAGGATATGGCGAATACCGGGGTATTGAGGAACCCCTGACACACATGAACGAGGGTATAGTTTGACGTTTGTCGACAACTAAAAAATTATTCAAATCTAGTAATCGAATTTCGTTAAATTTAAAGTTTTAAGTGTTAGGAAATGGAACATTTAATTGCTTTATTCCTTGCCAAACAAGAGGAAATAAATCTAGCTCTGAGGCAAATTCAAAATTTGGAACGAAAAAGAAAAAAAAGGTGAGATATCTTGTTATAAAAATATATATTTAGACGTTTTTGCTCGATTTTCGCACACAGGTGGCGCTGTGCGCAGTGAAAAGATCTTATACCTACTCTATTCTCTTTTCGTGGTATCAATACCCAGTTCATAACCACTTGTTTTCTTGGGTATAAACTGGGTATAAGGTAACAGACATGTGGTATAAGTTGGGTATACGCAATACCGTGGTATCGATACTCCATGTGTGTCATAAGCTAACATGAAGTAATCTGAAACTTCTTTTGGTAATCGACAAAAGTGCTACATGAATTTTTGCGAACATTATGATACTTAAAAGAAGAATTTTACTACTGAAAAGATAAATAATGTAAATAAAAATAGTATTGTAAATTATTTAAAATGTCCTTAGGAATCAATTTTGAAAATTGCTTGCTCAACTGAAGTTAACTCCGAAATCTCTGTTCTAAAACTGAAAGAATAGAAGGTCAAAAACAAGACACCTCTACCTTTCAAATGAGGGTTGCTATCGAAATGAAGAAGAAGAAAATAGCTGCCTAAAAGACCGTGGTAAACTTAAATTTAACGATTACGCACAGTGGCGTATTTACCCTAGGGCCAAGGAGGGGGCCAAGGCCCGGGGCGGCACGTTTCGAGAGGCGGCGCAAGCCGCCCCCTTTCTGCCAAACATTTGTCACCAAGGAGAATACACGCTTCTAGCCGTAATGATCGCCTTCAAAATACATACGAAATATCGACAATAACTATTGCAGAGGCCAATATGGCTGGGCAGTATAATGGTCTACAGGCTAAGATAAAAAAAATGTCAGTCAGTAATGTCAGTTTTTCAGGTTGCTGCAAAAGCTATAGGTCTTTTTTCAGTATCAACGGAAAGTACTGCAATTGGCTAAGCCTGAAGATGTAACTGTGAAAAATTTGTCACATACGCGATCGTCAGCTGGAACGATACCTGTGCCAGACTTAATAAAGATTGGACCGAAATAAAAGCGGCTCTTGAAGCTGTAAAAAGTGACTCTGTCCACCAAAATGCTTTTGTTAAAAATGAGGAGGCAGGACTATTGGCTCAATTAAATTCGCTAGAAACGGCTATATTATCGGAATTTTGAGGATCTATACTAAAACAATTTAATATAGTTTCGTAAATTCTTGAAAGTGTTCGGCACAGACGAAGAGATAATTTCCAGGCTTTAAGAGTCCACTTATGACTAGTAAGAAAAAATCCAGAGAAGGATACAGAAGCAATCACAAGAGAATGAATAAGACGAAGAAACGTGTCGTATTAGTATTGTTACAAGGACGTCAGGATTAATACGTTTTTCTCAATATGAGACCAACTGTTGGGCTAGTTGAGGAGGGCTAAATCTTCATTTCACGCAGTAAACGCCAATTTTTCATTCTTAGGCAAATTGGATACAATGTTAAAGTTAAGGCCATAAAACTCCAAAAATTATACCTAATTGATTTTGCGGACGATCTACAAAAAGTACCTACGTTTTCCTTTAAAATAATTCTTGACTTCATATGAAAGCAAAATGAGTTTAAGGCAACCCAACCTATTTTTTAAAGAGAAGGAAATGAAATAAGCATTTCCATATACAGAAATATCATTATAGAGGTTCCTCTGGACTGCAGTGACAAATTGCAGTGCAGACATTTTCCGTACTCAAAAGAATAAAATGTTATCTACGCAGTTGGCACGCATAGCGAACAAATGCGTCTGACACATTGGTGTGCACGCTCCCGCTACGGACATGAAAATCTAAAATGCTCCCGCCAGAGGTATACACGCCACCGCTACAGGAACATCCATAAGTGTACTCGCATCGGCATAGAACGAGTGTTGTTTTGCCAAGCGGTCGCCCAACTAAGTACTAACCACTTCCAATTCTGCTTGACCTTTACAATCGAACGAGAACCGGTCTACTGAGTATGCTATTGGCACCCTTTATGGTCACCAAGATAGTTGCCCGATTTTTCGTCCTATACAACTTTTTAAAGCTCCAATTTTCACCCCTTTAAGGTAGAAACAGAATGGCACGGCGACCGTGGCGGAGTCCGCCGCTCAGAGAGTTTCCCATACATTAAATTTTTCTCCCCAGGCGGCGCGGACAAATTAAATGTATGGGAAACTCTCTGAGCGGCGGACTCCGCCACGGTCTCCGTGCCATTCTGTTTCTACCTTTAGTCTGAAAAAGTGTGAGCGTACCGTGCTTCGGCTGGACTATTCCGTGCCTCTTTTATTGGTAAGTGCCTGTACCGGGATCCATTTGAAAAGTAAAATTTTTACTTAGAACCGGGCCTGTTTCATACTAAGTGCGGCCGAGTCTTATTTTTACTCAGACGTACTGTGCCTGTTTCGGGTGCCGTGCAGGGATGACCTTTTTTCATTATTAAAATATTTTTTTGTTTTATTTTTTTCGTTAATTTGTGAGGCGGCAAATCTTGTAAGCTAGGGGCGCCAAATCTTGAAATACGCCACTGATTACGCATACGAATTAAAAAGTACTCAAAAGTCTTTCCTACAATATAATCTAAGTAAATATTTGCACAGATTTTGTTGGTGCCTTAAAACAAAAGTCAAGTCAACTCAGTCTCAGTCATATGCAATAAACTCACAATACAAGCCGCTGATCACTGATCTGTAATGGAAATGATAACCAATATTGATTGAAAGCTTGTGGTCTTTATGTTCTTCCAAGCATAATCCTGTAGTGCTTAGAAGTTATCAATAGTTTATATACAGTGAGCGTCAAAAGTGAGCCAACAATAAAAATTTTATATTTCAACTTCAATATCTCAACACTAAAAACTCATGGAAGAGGGTAGCAGAATAGCGAAAAATTTTTTTTTAATATTTTGAGAATAAACAGACTTTTAAATCTGGTATGGTACGCTTTTCCACGAGTTTTTACTGTTGAGATATTGAAGTTGAAATATAAAATTTAAAATTGTGTAGACTCACTTTTGACACTCACTGTATCTACTATTTTCTGCGATTCATGATAGATTGATCTTAAGCAACTCTTCTTTAATAGAAATTCGCATTAAAATACAAATGTTTTTCCATTAAACGATGGGTATGCTGTCTTCAAAGAAAATCAAGATACGAAATGATCATGCTCGCAACGGCCTCGTCACTTCCGTTAAAGCATCAAAAAAGCTGTTGACAGAAATTCTGCAAACAAACAAGGCTTTAAGAAAAGGCCTCACTTATTTAAACTCTTTAAACTCTAATTATAAAAACAAGTTAATCTCTAGGAAAAATTGAATCAAGCTGCACTAAATTTTTAAATGCGTCTGGTAAATACTCGCATAATAAGCAATTTTAATTTCGTCCGTAATTGTAATTCAATTTGTACTATCATTGCTACTGACACCAAAGAGGGTTGAAATATATTTATATGCCATAGTAGTATCATAGTATTAGTAACCCAGCACGAGAAATAAAAACAATACTACCATTTCTCCCACCTATGCAAAGGTGTTCACTATTATATATATAGCAAACTTTACCATCACCGATGAATCTTGTCATACAAGTTCTCAAGATAAAATTATTCTAAAACCAGTTGTTCAGAAAATGCTATCATGTTCTTACTCTTGTACACAAAGGCAGTCTTTCAGACAATTACAAAATGGACAATTACCTGTGCAAACAGTTCAAAGGCCTGAGCTAATTAATGATTCCATGACTGGTATTTAAATCTCCACTGAGCAGCCGTCCTCGAGACTCGATGAGAGTTAGCAAGAATTCTTAAACATCATGTAAATATCTGCGACTTATTCACACTAATCAAACCAATTAGAGCCTTAATTAAGCTTTATCAAATTACACAAACTTCGCGAATGAGATACTGCCAGACCCTCCGCTGAGGTTTCTTTCATGTTTCGCCGACCCTTACCTGGTCAGCACCTGGCCTGACCAATGGCCGATCAGTTTTGTGGGCATTGGCTGCACTCCATTGCACCTTCATTCTCCACTCACCTGGAATACGTCTACGCCTCGTTAAGGCTGTTCCTATGGTCTGGATCGACTTTACTTGGCCACAAAAGCAATCCCAGGCCTTAAATATCTCCAGAGTGAAAGACTTGCGTGATTGGTTGACGAGATTCGCTGGATAGACACAACGAGGTGTTGGGGCGAGCTGATGAATTATTTAATGAGGCTCTGTTAACTCGGCTCTGTAGCCCGGACCACCACCGTCCGTCAGTTTCAGGCCTGCGCCTATTTCTGCTTAATGAGTTTCTCACGTTGCAATTTTACCTGCCGGTGCCCTACGTGGAAGCCATTTGTTTAATTGAAATGATTTTAGGTTATGGACGTCCGGAACATGACACGAAAATTAGTTCTAGTTGAAAAATTGAGTTCATTGTACAGTTATTGGCAGACGCAGATATATTTTAGCCTCCGAGGGATTGTATTATTTACCTTAACTCATGAATATTATTTAATTTTCTATTCACGATGCCGAACAATGGGGCTTATTACCTTACTGCCATTACCTTTACAGATTTATTTGAATATTTTTTTTAAAGAAATTTTAATTTTGTTTTGTAAAGTTCTCCTGAAAATTGTAATTGAATATAGAGACGGCATTTTCGTTTTTATGGTTAGACAATTGAAGACGTTTTTACAAAAACAGCACTTGTCAAAAAACGCATTTTTCAGGGGACCTTAAAAACTGTGCGATACTTGAACATATGCTTTATTATATTATCCAAAGTAATTATGCATAACATTTCACAATATTTTTAAAAAAATTATTAAAAACACATAACTCATTGACAAGTGTTTTTTTGCAAGAAATTTATTTTCTCATATATCACGTCACGTTCACTCGTTGACAAGTGTTTTTTTGTGGAAATAGACTCGGACAAGTGCTGTTTTTGTAACCAAAAACGTTTTTTTTTTTGGAATTATGAATCGTTTTTTTAGGAATCTGATTAATAGGAAATGTGGAGGACCGTGCCAGCTATCGGTTGCCATCAAAATCTCATTTTCGTGAAAAACTGACAGGTGCGGTTTTTGGAATAATGTCTTCAATTGAGGTAACATTTTATGCAGTGATCCCTTCTCTATTTAATAAAATTAAATATAATTTAAATTTTACCGTTTCGAGCTTCTTATTCAGAATAAATCAAATTAATTAAGCAGCAATACCTATACTTGTTTTAATATAGTGATAGAACGAAGAATCAAAATAGCTAACGATGCAAACTCAGGGGCGGCGGAGCATAATCATTGGGGGTGGGGAGCAGGTGAATAGGTAACCGTTAAAATGTAAAAATTTAATCGATCAATTTATTTACCAGCTGTCTATTGAGTTATAGGGTTTTAATTCTTTGGTTATGGGGTTAGGTCCGACTATTTCTTTGAAGGGGGAGGGGGGGTCTGTAGTGTAGATAAGGCTCCTGTGAGGCTAGCCCCACTATTTCATGTTGACCCGTGTTTATTGCCAAAAAGGGCCCACGCAGTTCATCTGACGCCTTGTCTCATTCGCGTCTCGTCATAAAGAATACCCCATTTGGCCCTCCTGAGGAAAAATCATTGCTATCCGATCCCGAGGGGAAATGTGTAATTGCGACGCTGTCGAAAGTAAAAAATTTTAAGCGCGAAGGTCGTTTTACCAATGCGGTCCCCCAACTGAGTACTACTAATGTCCAATGCTGCTTGACCTCTGTACTCAACCTAGAACCGGTCTATTGAGTACCTATGATAAATGACGGTCACCAGTATAATTGCCTGAAATATGAAGCAATTTAACTGTTAAAGCTTTGTATGAGTAAAACTAAAGTTTAAAGGTATTACACGCTTTTTATAAAGTAAGGTAGATGTTGGGATTGCCCCATTTCATTTGTAATGAGGTTGGATTTCGCCACCCAAAATGAAAGTACGTATGCACTTTTCCTTACAAACTAGATGAGATAGCCATACAAGGGGCATTACTGATAATAGAAATCGATTTGTAACATTCTTTCTTATATTAAGAAGATGACGGATGACGTTCCAGAAGATATATGCAAACTACCTAAAAACATCTAGAGAGAATTAGCAAAATATAGGGAGAACTGAAAATAAGACAAAGCCTACAAGGACTGCAACGCCACACTGAGAAAAAAACAAAAATTGTACCAAGTCCGCCAAGGAATTGGAGAAAGTTCAGTTTCAGCAAATGAATAATGCTTTATACCAATCTTAAGTATGCTAAAGCAAAAGAATGCGTTTTTTTGAGACAATTCCGCGGTGGAGTTCCTATTGAAAACTTTATGCGGTGGAATATATTGCTGTTCGTTTGAGGAAAAAGCATTTATTTTTTCAATTAATAAAAAAAAGGTTCAGATGAAAATCTATCTATCTCCTTTCAAGAAAATCATCACCAGGAAAGCTTGAAGGTCCAAGCCCTTATTTTTAAAAAAAACTTTTGAATATAATATTTCTGTAAATAGTTTTTTCAAAGAAAGTTTAATATAAAATATAAAATTGAAATATAGTAATTTAGTGTCTTCTGTTATTTATTTGCATAAAACAATTATCATTCACATAAATATATTAATAAAATACTTTTAGTGATTATAGTACCTAATTATAGAAAATTTCGATTTATCGAATCCCGTCCGAATTAGAACCTATCGAGAGATATCATTTGATGGACCGCAGATTTCATCGACTCAAAGGTTTAAACATCCTTTCAAAAGTATTTTAATTTGAATGAAATTTTTCCAAAATTAATCGAAATATAAAAATATTCAAATGAAATGCTCAGCGACGTTTCTTAATCATCTATTGTAATTCATGCAATTACGTATAACTTAAAATCAACGGTGGTATATTACACTAGTTTACACGAAAAATTAACCTAATGAAAAAAGTGTTTTTTAAACTAATTTGAGGTCGCTGAAAACGAAAATGACACTCATTTTTTTCCAAAGAACTGTTATCGAGAAATTAGCAAAACGGCTTTTTCCATTTTTTTCCATTTACTGCCAGATTCTCGAGAACCAAGAGCCAAGCTTAGCTTAAAAAATGCACTCTTTTACGCAGAATACTCCCACCTATCTAAAACTGTAAAAGTTAAGGTTCTACCTTTCCAACTTCCAGAGTAATGAGCCATCAAATCAAAATTTTGATTTTTTTAAATAAAAATATCAACTTCAACTACCTTTTTCTCCAAAAAAATACGTAGTTAACCAATATTTTTTTTTCCAAAATTAGAAAGCTTGGACAATTTACTATGAATAATGTCAAAACAATTTTTATGCTACGGCCTTTACTTTAGAAGTTATAAGCAATTTTGATGTTAAAATTGGCTTTATTAACTTCCCAGTAGGAAGTTATTGTAATCGGTCCGAAAATCGGATTCGAAATTTTCAATGTATTTACACGTTTCAAGGTCCCAATAGCATTTTAAGCAAAAATTTGAGAAGAAATATGTGTGTGTGTGTGCGTACGTATGTGGTCATTTTTTCCTGCACGATTTCGCGCGAACCGAAAAAGATATCGACTTCGTTAAGGTGCCGTTCGAAGCGTGTTCAAGGAAATATGATCTGAAAAGATTTTCATAAAAATTGGTCGAGCCGTTTTTTTGTTTGAACGACTTAAGTGATTTTTGTACCAGCACGATTTCGCGCGAACCAAAAAAGATACCGACTTCGTTAAGGTGCCGTTCGAAGCGTATTAACGGACATATGAATTGAAAAGATTTTCATAAAAATCGGTCGAGCCGTTTTTTTGTTTGAACGACTTAAGTGATTTTTGTACCGGCACGATTTCGCGAGAACCAAAAAAGATTTCGACTTCGTTAAGGTGCCGTTCGAAGCATGTTAAAGGACATATGATCTGAAAAGATTTTCATAAAAATTGGTCGAGCCGTTTTTTTGTTTGAACGACTTAAGTGATTTTTGTACCAGCACGATTTCGCGCGAACCAAAAAAGATACCGACTTCGTTAAGATGCCGTTCAAAACGTGTTAAAGGAAGTACGATCTGAAAAGATTTTCATAAAAATCGTTCGAGTCGTTTTTTTGTTTGAACGAATACTGGGAAGTTAATCTTATGGACCGAAAGGGTCAAAAGCCACATCCCAACTAGTTTTGTAAGACCTTGGCCTGATTTTGTGCATTTTTACTACTTTTTTTCACCTAAGCTTTGTCGAAAAGTACCATATAAAGTCAATTTTAACATCAAAATTTGCTAATATCTTCAACAGCAAATGCCGTAACACAAAAATTGTCCATACATTATTCATAGGAAATTGTCCAAGCTTTCTAATTTTGGAAAAAAAAATATTGGTTAACTACGTATTTTTTGGAGAAAAAGGTAGTTGAAGTTGATATTTTTATTAAAAAAAATCAAAATTTTGATTTGATGGCTCATTACTCTGGAAGTTGGAAAGGTAGAACCTTAACTTTTACAGTTTTAGATAGGTGGGAGTATTCTGCGTAAAAGAGTGCATTTTTTAAGCTAAGCTTGGCTCTTGGTTCTCGAGAATCTGGCAGTAAGTGGAAAAAAATGGAAAAAAGCCGTTTTGTTAATTTCTCGATAACGGTTCTTTGGAAAAATAAATGAGTGTCATTTTCGTTTTCAGCGACCTCAAATTAGGCTAAAAAACACTTTTCTTATTAGGTTCACGCAATTAAGCAAAAATTTGTAAACTAGTGTTATTTTCAAAGGGCAAGTCTACATATAGGGTGTTTAATAAAAGGTTTGGCAAATTGAACCATGGTTGGATGGAAAAATCTTCCATACTTATTTAAAAAAAATATCATAAAATATCGGTTTGTCAAAATTTCAAAAAATTGGTCCTGTTAATCTATCTTCCAAGATCAGACAGCTCAAAAAGTGATTAATAAAATGAAAATCCTCCTGTTGCGAGTGCAAATGTGGTTGATGAGCCTTGAAGATCAATTCGAGGTCGTTTCCAGCACTTAGGACAATCTCGCTGAAATTTGTCACGAATTTTGAAGACAACGCTGCATTTGCATGAATAAGAATTTTGCTACATAATTAGATTTTGTAATCTCGTCAGTCGAAACCATAGCGTCGCGAGCAACACATCATGTAAAAACAAGTTCTACTAAGTTGAATTGCTGGTTAATTTGGTCACATCAATTGACATACCCAAGATCATGTAATTTAACACCTTTAAACTATTTTATCTGAGGCTTGTTGAAAAAACTTACAGGAATAAACCACGAAGAATTACAGTCTTCAAGTACAAGATTCCAGTCAAAATTAATGAAACTGTATACTCTATAATTGATGCTTGTAAACGCTGCGGCGGCCGTCATTTGAACTATATTATCTTTAACATATTGTTTCAATGTATCCTACCAACAATCGAAATACTGTAAACTTAAGTGTTTAATTTCTAAACACTTAAAAGTGTTTAAATCGTTGTAATCGTTTAGTGTTTAAATCGTGTAAACACTTAAAATGTTTCACTAGTAAATGTTGGTAGCTTGATTTAGGTAGAAAAAAGATATGTAAAAACGTGCTGTGTCGAAAAGCTTTTCATTTCTTTTTCACCTTTTGCAACGTCCAATGCTGCTTGACCTCCATGACCTTGACCGGTGTACTGATTATGCTAAATGGCACGCTCTGCGTGCGCCCACCAACATAATTGCCTAAAATATAAGTCACGTCATAATTTTATACGTAGCTTCTTTTGGTATAGGTATGAATTAATATCATAAAATGATTAAAGTGTTTATTTCTCCATAAGTGTTTATCCATCCCAAATGTTTAAAGGATAAATAAGTGTTTTACTTTTAAACTTATAATTAGGTTAAAACTATAGTGTTTAATTCCTGTTAAACTCTTTAAGTGTTTAAGAATAAAACACTTTAGTGATTAAAATTTGTGCATCATTTCTTTTGTTTAAAAAAACTCTTCGTCCCATTAAACACTTTACCGTTTAGAAAAAAAACTAACGGATTTTATGTTTAAACACCTATCAAACACTTGAATTTGCATTGAATAAAAGAGCATAGAATACTCGAATTAGTTTGGGTTTGTTTATTTTAAAAAATCTAGGCGTAAAATTGTTAAGGCAGTACAATTCTCTGAAACTAAAGACAGTACCCGTTAAAGTAAGAAAACTAAAAATATAATAAAATAATGACCATTTCAAAACTTCTACAAGGCTTTATAGCTGGTAATCAAACTTTTAATACTTCCCCCGATTTCTCTAAAAAGGTTACCTATGAAAACAAAAACTAACTAAGAAAAAAAAACATAAGTCTTCGCAATCTGATTTCCATAATGGCGCCATTCACAGAAATCGACACAAAACAGGAAAACTCAATCAACCAAAACGTTTTCAGCCATTGTGCGGGCATTCATCCAGGTAAGAGGCGAGCATGATTATCGAAAAAAAGCAAATTTATTACTGGGGTTCTTGTAATTTTTTAGAAATCAACAAACAATTTCGTGGCTCAATAGTGCACGCCTAATTTCCCACCATTTCCCTCCCGATTTGGGAAAAATTTGTTTATAATAACCGAGTAACGGCGGCTAACATCTAAATCACCGAAATGATTGCCTCGCCATATGACAGCGTCTAGAGGGCCGCCAACTGTTTCGAGGCTAGATCGACGATCATTATACAGTAATGCTAAGGGGTTGAAGTTTAGGATACAAAGGATTCTCCGCGTTGTAAGGACCCCATGTCCTGGTTCCTTTGGGTGTTCCCTTAAAGTCTCGTTCATTGCGCTAGATTGGATTCCTGCCACCCAGACTGGAGGCGATTAGTCTTGCTAATGTGAGGTCACAGCTGGAGAAGATAGGTTTTTTGGGGAGAGACGACGACGGTTACCGGTTACTAGTCACATTTTGATGCCGCTCTATACGCGCCTACATGCAGCGTTACAACTTAATTATGGATAGTTTGTACCCATAAGAGTCTTCTGTCTGGTAGTAAACTGCTGGCAGAAGTCTTCATTCGCTGGAGGCCTTCTAATGGTTTCAATTAATGATCCGGAGGAAACCCGCGCCTATTGTTGCAATATGATTGATGAAGTCGAGGTTATGACTATGGTGGTCATAATTGGTACGTTACCATGAGGAGGAAGGGTTCTCATTGGCTGTGTTACAGGAATTGCCGTAAAGGCTTAATCGATTCCTCAAGTTATGCTGGAAGTGAATCGAGCTCAGTTTGTTGTTGTAGATTAGCAGATGGTGAGCAGTTAATAATGAACTCATAATTATAAAACTTATGAATCCGTTTATTTAATCAGTAAAAATTGGAGTAATGTTTTTTTTTCAATTTTCTTTTAATAGCAGCTAAGAAATTGTGGAATTTTCAAACATAATTAATAATTAAATTTAATTATTTCATCGACAACGGCAAAATAAAGAAGATGGTCTCTAGTAGTACATTGATAAAAAAATTGTCTTGATTCCAGCAATTCGATAGTCTTTGTTTCGTTGTCTTGAGTAGAAAAATCAGTCTTAACATTAGAATGCTGTCTCAGAGTAAGACACTGGAAATTCTTGAGCCAAGCAATCGTATTTCTTCGCTCAATACTTATATTTTTCGACCAAGATATATTTTTCTCGAAATAAGAATATTTAATTTTTTACTCAAGAAACTAAATTCTTAATTCATCGGACTTTTTTCGGTTACCGGACTTTCAAGTTCTAAAAATGTATGAACTTCTTCTGTAAATGTTCTGTAAATGTACTATTAAGACCGATTTTAGAACTTGAATTTTTTTAAATTATAATATCATCGGTTTCGTATTTTTTTTACTTCAAATCAACTTTTGTCTTCATCCAAGATAATAAAACCAAGACTATGAGTATTGCTTATCCCGAGACAATTTTGTTTTCGTTATATCCAAAACATGAGTTGCTTGGTTCAAGAAAAAGTGCTTTAAGCTAAGAAATTTTTTTTATCAGTGTACCCAAAGGAATCACCACGGAACTGCAGAAGTAAAGAGTGCCAAAATTCAGAATATAACACTGTGATCAAAATATAAGTAAGACTCAATTATATCGTGGTGTGGTGCACTATGAATTCCTTCTCCGGCGAAACTATTAACAAGGAATATTATTGGAGCGATATGCGTCGATACAGCATCCTCGAAGACCGGGTCTATGATGCCGCCGGCCAAAATGGCGTACAGTCACTCTACGGCCGTGTAATGGCTATCGACGTATAAATTTTTGTGACTGGTGGTGAAGGAGAACTTTTTTAATGTTTGCATTGAGAGTAACTAACAGACCTGGATTAAAAATGCAATTTTGAAAAATAACTATATAATTTGAAACTACTTGGGTTGTGGGTTTGACCCTTGCGGGCCACACGATCAACTTCCGAGTATAATGAACGTTGAATATTATGAATGGATATTTGGAAATTCGAACGATTTCAGGAGATACATATTAGCAAAACTAATCAATGTAAAGGGCTTGGCAGACTTGTAGGCCAGGGAAATTAGCAAAAAAACGCACGAAAGTAGACAAAATACCAAAATGGCTGAAAATTGGACCATAGCTTCCTTGGGACTTTTTAAGAAAACCGTTTCGGAATCACAAAAAAACCAACATGGCCGCCGGAGATATCACTTTTTGGCAAAAAAATCACTCGAAAACTGGTTTTTTCGAAAAAAAATTTTGATCAGTCAATACAAAACATTATTGCCTACAAAATACCCCTCTTGAATTTTTTTCGTAAACCTTGACCTTTCCGAATTATTCAAAGTATTTTTTGGCCGAAATGTGATTTTTGGAAATTTTGACCTTGAATAACTTCGAAAGGGTTAGGTTTTCGCAAAAATGACATAGGGTCTTTTTTGTAGGCAATAACGTTTCGTATTGACTGATCAAAAAAAAAGTTCGAAAAAACCAGTTTTTGAGTGATTTTTTTGCAAAAAAGTGATATCTCCGGCGGCCATGTTGCTTTTTTTGTGATTCCGAAATTGTTGTTTTTTAAAAAGTCCCAAGGAAGCTGTGGTCCAATTTTTAACCATTTTGGAATTTTGTCTCCTTAAAATGCTAACTTCCCCGGACTATTGACCAAAAAGTCCAAATTTATCGGTAACTACTGGGAATTCCGTGATGAACTTCAATTTCCCAGTTTGTGGGGTTTGGCTAAAGTAATTTTTGCACGATTTTTCAAGAGTGCTCGGATTTTGATAAGTGATGTCTTGTTGGGAAGCTATCGCTCTGCTGAATCCAGAAAAGGTAACTTCATTTGGAGTTTCATTCCAACAAGCTTATTAGATATTAGAAAAACTAATCAAATTAAGGTGCTTGTGCCCTTAGTCAAAGTCTTTTCATTTAAACAAAAAAACGGCTTGACCGAATGTTATGAAATTTTTTCAGAGCATGTTTTCGTTAATACGCATCCATCGGTACTTCAACGAAGTCGATATCATATTCGGTTGGCGCGAAAGCGTGCAGGTACAAAAATCACTTACGTCTTTTAAACAAAAAAACTACTGGACCGAATTTTATGAAAATCTTTTCTGATCATATTTCGGTTAATACGCTTCGATCGACACCTCAACGAAGACGATATCTTTTTTGGTTCGCGCGAGATCGTGCCGGAAAAAATGGCCACATGCATATGCACACACAGACGCCCACACATACTTCTTCTCGAATTGTTGCTGAAAATGCTATTGGGACCTTGCAAATTTAATACGTTGAAAATTACGATTTCGACTTTCGGACCGATTACAATAACTTCCCTATAAACTGGGAAGTTAAAAAAAACTGCCAGATAAATTCTAGAAAAACTATTTATCTTTCACAAAAGAGAGTTTCACATAATTAGAAGAAAATATAACATAAGTTTACTGCACATACATAAGTATAGTGCAAATAGTAACGTATTTAAAAAAAAATTAAATATGGTTTCGTTAGGTACAGTATAAAAAATAGCTAGTTTCTTCCGATAAATTCATTCCAGATATAGAGCAAGATATATGTAAATTGCCATATATTAGAAAAAGTTTGTGTCGTTTTCCCGATAGATGGCGTCAATTGCAAATAAGTCACGAACCACTTATCGCAGCGACACCGCTCAACGATTTGTAAGGAGATAATGAGTATGTATTGGTTGGAAGGTTTCCTGCAAACATTTCGATTCGGAAACGATTCGAAAACGATTTGCCAAAAGCGAAAGCTTGCTTCGATCTCGGACTCGTTAACGACTCGTAAACGAATTCGAATCGCTTTCTCGTGCTGATAACGAATCGCATGCTCGTATCGATAGCAAATCGGTTCTGCGCCGAAAATCACTCCGCCGAGCAAAACAAGTCAAAAGCTCAAACTTTCCAAACAAATCGTTGAAGAGAAACCAAAGGCTCTCAAAATTTCCTCTCAATAGGACTTCAAATCGGTGAAATGACGTTATGTTGTTAGTGTAATTTGGAGATTTGAAGTCCCATTCAGGGGAAATCGGCTCTCAATATTTTCCTACAGCATGAAGGCTTTGGGAGAAACAAATCAACCAGGAAAGCTTTCATTTTGCGTTTTGAATCTATATTTCTCGTACCCTTCGCAAGCAATTTTCGAATCGAGAATGGTCCGAGAAAGCGAACCTCCGAGAAATTGTTTGCAAGGTTGTTTCCTGTACATTTTGCAATATTATAACGACAAACTAAAGAACCCTGCGTAGGCTTGTGAAAAAATGTTGTTCTGCGCTGTGTACGGTAAAGACACTTTATTAAAATCTGCTGCGCAGGAATTGTTCGCTTGCTTTCGTTCTAGTTATTTTGATGTGAAAGATAAGTTACGCTCTGGTCTTCCAATCTCTGAAAAGCTGAATGTAATTCTTGAATAAGTCCAGCAAGATAGGCATGTTGATATTGGTATGGAGTTAGGCATTGATCGCAAACACTGTTTTGAACCATTTACACAAAACAAAGCTGGATACAAAAAGAAGCTGGATATGGGTGGACAGACATGATATAGTGAATTAACATCGGCGATGCGCTGCTGAAATGTAACGAAATCGACCCATTTCTGAAACGTGTGATAACCAATAATGAAAAACGGGTCACGTACGACAAAATCGAAACGTCAACTCGTAGTCAAGGGATAGTGAGCCGTCACAATTGTACGCGAAGCCAGGATTGACGTCGTGGGGCCGGAAGGGTCTCGTTCATTATGAGAAACAACGATTGATTTTCTACCCCACTGTGGATTACGCCATGCAATTGAACGAAAACAGCCCGAAGTGAATAATAGGAAAGGTGCTTTCCATCACAACAACGCCCAGCTACAAAATCTTTGATGACGCCTCAAAAAATTCGTATATGCCGGACATTGCACCCTCTGACTATCACTTGTTCCGATCTTTTCAAAGCTCGCTCCATGGATTTAAGCTGATTTCAAGCGAAATCAAGTTAAATAGACATCAGCAGTTCTCCACCGAAGGTACCATGACTCTACCCGAGAAACTGCGAACCATTGTCAATAATAATCGAATATAGGTATACATATTTGGTTTAAATAAATTCATTTGCACACTATAAAAAAAACCAGCTGAATCTTACAAAAAAAACCCTACGAACTTGTTCACTGACCTAATATAAAAGGAAGACTTCCGTATTTCCTGAAAGCATTAAAGTCAATTTTAAATAAGAAAGATTCAATGATCATTAAAAGAAGTTCCCAGTGATTCCTGCGGTTTCAAATTCATTCTCCATATTAAAAAAGCGAACTGTCGATCGACAGATAAACTGATTTCCTTAGCTATCGCAAAGTTAATTAAAAACCTTTTAACCTATACTCAAATTCCGGAAACATTAAGAGCACAATGCAAAGGACACAAATCGATCAACGCCATTCTTAGCAATTAGATACAGAGCAGATGTCTCATTTGAAAAGTCACGGATCCTTTTAGTTGCTCTTAACGGCGAAGGCTCAAATTAGGGCCTGAACGAAATCCGCCATAATAACACAATCAGCCCTTGATTGCCTTCAACAACTCAATAACGTCTTTACATGTGACAATCCCTTGCTACACGAAGCAATGGGAACAATTTTTTTTTTTGGCAAAGGACACTTATCTTGCCCGGTAGCTGCTGAGGGCAGAAATTTCGTGTCATGAGAGGCGTGACAAATTTGGACACAAAATATGAAGCCCCGAAGATCTGCAGGATAAAGGGAAAAGCTGTGACGGTATCAATTAAACGAGTTCGAATGGTCCCATGAATTGTGATCTTTCATGTTTATGAGAAAATGATTAACCCAAATGCGCCTAAATGGAGCACTTTGAACAGTTAATTATGATTGATGAAAGGTGGTGACACCGCCATAAAAGAGTATATCTTCAACTGAATGATCCTCGAGCAATTAAAAGAACGATAAAATTGCTGGAAACGTTCTCATGGTGGCCAATCAAATCGAAATGAAATGGTGTTGACGCGAGACTTCAGCAATCGTCTTCAGTCATTCCGATTATTCCGAGACGAGTAAAGTTCCATCGAGCATTCAGGTGTCAGTCGGTCCAAGGTGAATAAAATCCGACGTGCTACGCGGCAAAAACTCCTTCACTTTGACCACCTAAGATGTTTGGTATCCAGTAGTCAGCAACAATTGCCGGTGAGCTGCTAACAAAGCCATTAGAAGCCATTGAGCATGACAGCTTGAATGCGGTGAGTGGCCGGGAGATTTATTTGTTCCGTTTCTTCTGATTGACCCCGAGTCTCGATACATCGGACACTGGAATTTCTCAACCTAACCGAACAGGTAAGCGCCGTGCCCTGCGCGCTGGACGTAAGTTGAAAGGCTTCAAGAATCACTAATGAAACTGCAGGATTCTCTTATTTATGTGCAGAGATAGAGGGTAAAAAAATAAGTAAGACAAGAGAGATTTTAATCTGTGCATAATTTTGTTAGTTATTTATTTATTTTTCAATTTTGTGCATAATTGTCTTTTCCTTTATCTAAATGTGTTTTAACCAACCAACTCAGAAAAACGCAATACAATTAGGATAAGTTAAGTTCTGGTAAACAGAATCGAAACGCTGCTTTTTTATCGAACCATTCGAGGGATTATTAATTAGTTCCAAATTAGTTCAGAATATGTCTCAAAAATTTTGTAAGTTAGAATAAAAATTCCTACTCTGCTAATTCAGAAGGGTTTCGTTTCTAGTTAGTTACATAAGTACCTATATACTACCTGGGGCTAACATATTATTGGGCCCTTTTAAGAGGTATAGGTATATAAGAAAGGAACTTCTTGGGCTCCAATCTATTTTTGGGGCCGCCTCTTACCTGAGGCCTAGGGTAACTCGCCCCAGTTAGCCCCCCCCTCCGCCCACCAATATACATCAATCGGCAGAGAATTTGAATTCCTACAACCTTATAATATGATTTTTTCGATCCGAGCTCATGTTTTTCTCTTATTCAATAAAAAGCGTTTTTTACACTTTTCGGGTTTTTTAGGTTTAGTAGAGGGAAATTGTCATATGATAGTGATGTAGTTGGGAAGTTGGATATTTTTGTTTTTTTTCTTTACATATGTTAAGATAAAGCGAAAAAAAATTTCGCTAAATCGGTCATGTGCTGCACGAGAAGATTGCATAAATGTCCATTTTTGATGCATTTTGAAGGCATTGCTACACTTTTTTTTTAATTTCTCCAGTTCTGTTGGTCGTAGAAAAATAAAAAAAATTGGAAAATACTCGCGAATGAATAGACTATCGAACTGATTCGGTATAAATACTTTAAATATGAATCCTAACCTCAAAAAACCAAAATGTATGAAATTTTGTTTTATTTTACTAAAAATGCAATAAATAAGGGGAAAAGGTCGGATTTTGATAAAAATTGGAGAAAATATGTATTTTGATGCTATAAACACGTGGTTGAAATTTAAAAAAAAATCGATTTTTACGGCAACAATTGGCAGTTTTCGAAAAAATTTAAAATTGCCGTTATTTTATGCCAAATAATCGTACGGTAGATTTTTTTTTTAAATTGTAGGTTTTTTATGTACTTTCTTGTGAGCACACGCAATACTTCGTTACTTTATTTAAAATTTCTATTTTAGGACTTTGAAAAAACTAAATTGAATTATTTAGTTTTTTCAAAGACCTAAAATAGACATTTTAAATAAAGTAACGAAGTATTGCGTATGCTCACGAGGTGGAATATGGTGTGGATTTCTATTCAGTAGATTTCGAGAAATCAAAATTTGTTCCTGTCAGGCATATATGAAAACGCTCGGAAATTTCCATCGCAGGAAACTTGGCCGGCAGAAAGCTTGCCCACACCATATTTCACTTCCCCTTCGCCTAAAGGTGTTTTTTCTGAAAATCAAGAAAAGTGCCTGTTTTCAAACGCGTTTATGAGGTATTAAATCAAACCTCACAAACTTTTCATGAAAATGGGTTGGTAGAGCAACTCTTCGAGAATAAATAAGGCTTTTCAAAATAACTCTAGCAACGCTGTGGGCCTTGTTCAAACTTTTTTCCTGAAACGGCTGTTTTTACATATTTGAGATTTACGCGAAAAGTTATAATTATTTTTGCATGAAATTTTTATTGTAGGTAGGCACTAGCCGAAGCCACAATTAAGCCCTGAAACAAGGTTCTACGATAATTACAGTCGCTGTAATTAAATGTCAAAAAATGGCCATATTTTGCGGTTTTTATTTTTTTGTGCAAAAACCTGTTGACCGATTTCAATTGTCCAAAACTCATAATTTTCGTCTTTTTAAGCGCTATTATGTACCTACTATTTTTTGTTTTACAAAAACAACAATTTTTCGCACCTAAAACGTTGAAAATCGTGTTTTCGTTACCATTATTAACTTTTTTTCCACCTGTTTTCCTGGACCGATTTTATCCAAAATACATTCATTGAACTCCTACGATTTTTCTCTTAATTATAGCGTCCAAAAATCGCAGGGTAGATTTATTTCAACTTTTTTTCTATTCCTTCTGGACTACATGTTGATATGGCTGGACTTAATTTGAAAAGCCTGGCACTTTTTTTATTTTACATTGCCTAAATAGCAACGCACACTACTTTTCCAGCAAGGCTGTGAAGTAAATTAAAGATGGCTATGAGAACATTTGCACAGGAACCTCAAGGAAACAGCAACAATGCACCGCCAATAAGAATCACAACTCGAGCCCCATGCAAGACAGACCACAATTCATGCAATGCCCAATGGTAAAGCAGCTGGAAAAGATGGCATCCTGGCAGAATTCTAGAAAGCCAAATCAAGCCTCAGCAGATGCGCTACAGCCAATCCTGCAAATAGCATGGAACACCTGTACCTTTTCGGAAGATTAGACGAAGGTATCATAGTCAAAATACCGAAAAAGAGGGACCTAACAATATGCGACAACTGGAGAGGCATCTGTCTATTATCTACTGTGGGCAAAATCTTGTCCCATATATTACTATCTAGAATAAGAGAGGCAGTAGACTGAACGCTTAGAAGACAGCAAGCTGGATTCAGAAAGAGCCGCTCCTGTATAGACCATATCAACACCTTGAGAATCAGAGTGAAGCAGTCTACTGAATTTCGATCCCCTCTTTACCTTGCTTTCATAGCCTATGAGAAAGCGTTCGACTCGGTTAATAGGAGCTGTATATGGCGAGCTCTACGGCAACGTGGATTGCCGGACAAAATAAGAGAATTGATAAAAGCTCTATACAACAATTCGAAATGCAGAGTTCTTCACAATGGAAAGTCATCCGACAGCTTTGAGGTGAGCTCAGGAGCACGACAAGGGTTCATTCTTTCGCCATTACTATTTTAGTCCAGTCAAATGGGACATTCGCTGAACATTTTATGTAAACAGAAATTTTTTTTGAATGTGTAGGGGGGTTCGTTGGGAGTATAAAACCGAGTTTTCGGGATCCGGAGGCGTGACGTTCGGCCGCCATCTTGTTTTGAGTGGTGTGAAATGGTTTTGCTTATTGCTCGGAAACCATGAGTCCTACAGAATATTTGTGGAAGTATTTTTTTTAGATAATCAAATTATCTAGAACTTTCGTAAATAACGTTTTGCGGTAATATTAATAATAAAAAAGATATGGACGAAAAATGACAAAAATTTTGGGGGTGATGAGCTTTAAAGCGCTATAACTTTTTTATTATTGATTCTACATAAAAAATGCCTTAGAGCATTTTTGTAGAGCATTTTCTTGCGAATAATTTGATGTGGTCATTTATTGTTTTTGTTGATTTTGGAGCAATGCAAACGGAGAAGTTATAACAAAAGTTCTGCATATGCTTCCATCTATATAAATATAATTGGAATGTCTGTCAAAATAATTGTCATTTTCTAAGCCTATATGGTTATTTACATGATATTAAAGCAAAATCAAGTAAAATTTTGTGTCTCTGTATGTCTGTCTGTTTGTCTGGGCTAATCTCGGAAACGGCTAATCCGATTGCGACGAGACTTTCACTGGAAGATTCAGTATTTTCCGAGCAATAAGCAAAACCATTTTTCACACTCAAAACAAGGTGGCGGCCGAAGGACACGCCTCCGGATCCCGAAAACTCGGTTTTATACTCCCAACCAACCCCCCTACACATTAAAAAAAATTGCTGTTTACATAAAATGTTCAGATGACCCTTTTTTTGCACCATTTTATAGTAATAAACGACATCCTTCTCAGCGCTCTAGATTGTAGAACAGATGGCATACAATGGGGATTGAAAGACTGTCTTTAGGATCCCGCCTACACGGATAATATCTTTTTGTTGGCCCACAAACACCAGTACCTCAAAAACATGTTAAATAACTTAGCAACAGAAAGTAGTTCGGCAGGCTTAAGGTTAAGTCCGACTAAAACTAAAAAATTGCGGATAAATGCAAACACCACTGAACGCACAGCGCTGAATAACCGCGACATTGAACTGGTACATAAATTCTGTTAACTCTGTAGCATAATTACCGAAAATGGCGGGGCAGAAGAAGATGTCAGTTCCAGAATAAATATAGCATGAAGCGCATATGCATGCCTGTTCCGCATGTGGAGAGCAATCGCAGAGCAGAGGCGGCAACAACTAGGAGATCCTGGTCAGAGCTGAGAGCAGCTGTCGCACAAAAGATAGAACAGAGTCTGCCGAAGGCCCGAAGGGCAACTATTTCCGCCCTATGTCCCATGAGGGTTTAAAGGAGCATAACGTCGTTGTCAAACCAATATCTGCTATGTGCAAAAAGTATAACTTTTAGATACTGAAAAAAAACGTTCTCCTGTAACATACTGCGACATCTCCTGCACATAACATATTTTTTTTTAGCGACCACAGTTCACTATATAATGCTTAGAGTCATATAGAAGTGTTTTTATACGAAAATTTGCTTAGAAACTAGTCATAATGGTCAAAAGGTCGAAGTCACCAAAAAGTGCACATAGCAGATATTGGTTTTACAACGACGATAAGTCATACTACGTATACATGATGAGTTGAACCTAGGTTGAACCCGAGTTCAAATGCATGTAGACGCGAGTCGAGTTGAGATAGGGTCGACCGAACTCGACTCAGCTCTGCTACCTGGATTGAGTTGAAATTATGCATATAGACGCGATCTCAGTAGTTGAGTAGTTGAATTTATTTGACAGTAGCATTTCTGTGTTTTGTTTGTGATTTTTGTCGAATTTTGTCGATTGTCGAAAGTTCAACTCAACCTCAACTCAACTATTCAACTCCTCATGTATACGTAGTATCAGGTAAGTCAAGAGAAGAAAACTTTCAATTTAGTACTTCAGAATTAAATCAATACCAATCATTTCTAATTTTTGGCAACAGGGCCCATTGCCATACTTTTTACACAAGTTTTTGAAAATATTTGCGGCAACGATATGTGCTTTGCTGGAGGCGTTTTTTAGAAATGCTGAATGGTTGCCAGTAGACCTGTTTTGTTCAAAGCAGTATCAGTTAACACTTTGTTATGCACTATTTCATAAGTTTTGATTGGTTCTCTCTGTCTTTCTTCAATTTTAGAAAGAATAAAAGTAGATGCTAATAGACTAGAAAGAAGTATGACAACACAAAAAAGTTGCATAGATGTCCAAACATAAATATTTCAAGATTAAGAAAGATTAAAATTAAATATTTAAAGCGAACAGTTTGCTGACCCTATCAAAATACTTAAGCTTTAAGAGGGACAAGAATAAGACATTGTTTTTTAAATTTTGTGTAGAATTTATTCGTGTAAGTTTTTAAACCGAAGTGTGTACACAGAATAATTTTTTATATCATAGGCATAGACATTGCATAAAGTGGTGAGTATGCTTGAAGGTTTTAGTTGAAGGTTTAAAAGGATTATGCATTCTTAAAAAACAGCAAAACGTTTTACTCCGTATAAAGTACGTAGATGCGCAGGTAGTAAAGTTATGCTGCGCGACTGAGACTTGAAAGAGAAGAAGAAGATGGACGCATGATAACGGACGCGTGCAACATTTACGTTGAAAAACTTTTTTTGCAGTGCTGTGCATGCTGCCACAATATATGTATGTGCAATCCGTGTGTCAGTTAAAGAGCGAAGATTAATATTTTGATGAATTCAGTTTTATCAAAAACTATTTTTTGATATTTGAGAATAGGATATTTATTTTCCTGATAATAAAAAAAAACGCTTCCACAATTTGCTGTCCAGAAACTACCAATGAACCCTTATCTCCACCGGGCATTCAATCACATAAGCGCATGAAAAAAATAAAAATCTCTTAAATCATCTTTTCGTGGAGAACCCATTAAAATACCCAAACACTCATTTAAATTAACCAAATCATCGTCTTACCTAATTTTAGGCTTTTTCGGTTGTGCCACACACGTTTACACTCCTTCGAAACCTTGCAGAAGAATTCAGCAGCCAAAATCCATTCGGCTCTAATGCTTTTATTTACGGCAAACACTGAAAAGTCATTTCTCATAAAATTACATAATTAAGGCACGAAGGCCTGAAATGCGGACCTGGTGCAGGTGATTAGGCTCGCTGGAGATGGTGTGTTTTAGTATTGGTCTCTCGATGATCACCTCCAGTGTTTTCCAGGGCCATTACTCATCGATATTGCGTTAAATACGATCGGAAAATCACTTCATTCTTGTAAATACAGCGGGCCTCCGGAGGAGGAGTTTACCGAAAAAAAGTGTGCACCGTGATCATTTATCAGCGGCCGGATCCCATTAAGCCAATCGAAGGGATAAAAGACTCTGGACCACCATCGTTGTAGAATTTTGATCAATTTATTTGTAGAGCACAAGAAGTTCCTTAATTTGACGTTTTTTTACCTTCTGTTTTAAAATTAGTCCGCAATTTTGTTTTAAACTTTTTAGGGAATAAAAAAAACCTAATTCCATATAAACAAGATCTTGTTCGGTTTCTTAATCCAGCTTAAGTTTAAATACGGCCAAACCAATTCATTAGGCGAGTCACACAGCTACCGAATTAAGTAAGACCGCAGTTTTTTTTTGTTAAAAAAAATCGAAATCATAAAGAACGCCGACAAAACATCTATATATAAAAATAACTGGCAATTTTTTAAGCCGAGGGTCTTTAATACAGATTTAAAGCTTCTCAACCATCTCATATAACCCGCAAAGTCGTCGGAAGGTATCAAAGCAGCCGGTTTCATTCGGCACAAAACATCCTGGATATTTAGGCGTAAATCCTAATTCCTTTAATTTGTATATAGCGAGCCAAATTAGAAAAGAATTCCGTTTTTCTGAGGTGGGTATTAAACATCAATTTGTGATATGAGTGTATCCTTAATTTGCTGTTTAAAAAACCCCTTTTGAATGCGTTTCAGTTCAATCGGGCACCTGTCTTCAAAAACTACCTGTGTATGAATTTCCGTCCATTAGGTGGGATTCTATCTAGGCAAAAGGCAATTAAGGGAATAGTGGAGGTCTCTAATTATTTTACACCTTTCAGTCGCTATCAAGCAGATCAGTTACATTTCGAGAACAAATATATTAAGGATGAACCGTGTAATAAAGAGCTGGCACGGAATTCCTGTTATTAGAATAGAACATCTTTAGCTTATAGCTTTCCATTCTAATTTGTTTTCAAAAGAGATGGGGAAGGATCAATTGTTATAAATTAGAGGAGCAGGTGACACGGCATTAGGAAATGTATGAAATCTATTAATTACGCAAAAAAAACTCAACTATATTTAAAAAGCGTGGATTAACGCAGTGTCGATTATATGTGTATATACATACATATATTGTTCATTGTAATTCATCAGAGCTTACGAAAAAGAGCATACGTGATAAACCATTCATTAGTGCCTCGCTTTGAAACCAGTTCGGTTTTCCTTGATAAGAGCTCCTCAATAAATCACTGAAGCTATTTCAATATTGCAATTCAAATTACACTATCATTGAGAAACTTTACTTTGAACCTATAGTGTCATATCTTATGGAATTCTGAATCTAATGACCTAAGAGGAGAGGGACATCGTTTGAACTTATAGGATGAATTCCCATTTGCAAAGTTCATATTTCCGACGTGGCACAAATATCTACACCTTGATAGTTCTCTCTAGTTTGTTATATGAAGATCTTATATACCTTCTAGCACTTCTTTCCATCCATCGTTTGGTCGTTTCCTTTAGGATTATGTTCCTACCTTCTTGAGGTTGTCGTTTCTTACTAACTGATTTTTGTGTCCTTTCTTGTTGAATCAAACCACAAGGGCGGATCCAGGGGGGAGCCATGGGGGCCATGCCCCCCCCCCCCCCGAAGATATTTTTTCAACTTAAAAAAGAAGACAGATGAAATAAAAATTAACACTTTTTATTTTGCGATTATGATTTAATTTGCTAAAATCTGTTTTCGTTTTGGGATCAACAAATCTTTGGATTTCGTTTCTTCACATTTACAAATCACAATAAAAATTTACCGACAAATACTTCAAAGTATGATGTTCAACCGTCGATTTTTTTTCGAAGCAAAACGGTCAATGACTTTTTGTATATCTTTTTTTTTTATGTGGAAGACTAGAGCTCAGGGAAAGCCCTTTGTACTGTCGACAATCTATTTTCTTCGTATAGGGTGCAATGTCAAACAACAAGCTCTAGCCGATAGATAGTGGAGGGGAAGAGAGAAGTAGGAAGGAACTGCCACAACCACCTAACCCCAACCATTTCTATCGCGACTCTGGCATCGGGGCAATGAGAAACAACTCGCTGGAGTGTTATGCCTCCTGAAACGAGTTGAATCCCATCAACCAACCGATGACATGCGCTGCGTGCGGAGCGGGGCAGTGCTAGTGGAAGGCTATGACAGGGGAAATGAGGAATGTAAGGAGGAAGGTGGGAAAGGCGTAGGACCGTGGGGCTCTGCCGGGATTCGAACCCGGGACCTCTGGGGTAGTAGCCAGGCGCCTTACTCCCTAAACTACCGAGGCCTATATCGCGATGAATGTGCAAAAGAGCTAAACCTAACAGACGATCTTCAGTCATCGTACTGCGCAGCCAAGTTTTGAGACGTCTCAAAGTTGAAAAACTTCTTTCCGAGGTAGCGTTGCTCGAGGCAAACGATAAAAAAATTCTCTCTCCTTTTCTGAATCGCTTCATTTCCCGCTGGGATAATACTGAACTAGTGTCATTTAGAACCCAGCGGGAAATGAAGCGATTCAGAAAAGGTACTGAATCGCTTCCTTTGAAGCAGAGGAGTGCTTCTCTTAGCCTTGCCTTACATTTCTTTTTTAACATTGCATGTCCTAGCGGAGAAGCGATTCAATTAACTGCATTTGTACCGATTCGAAAGCGATTCATAGGAATGCAGAAGGAAGCACAATTGGCTCGGTTCCCTTATGCCAGTTGGGAAAAAGCTTTTTTTAGATTTGATTTCCTACTGCTATAGTTAAAAGTCTTTATAAATTTTATTTTGCGCTGACGTCCATCCCAGTTCATGAATGAAATGACTCAAAAAAATATTGATTCTCTCTCTCTCTCTGGGACAACATTCAGGGGAGGGGGATTCCTTTGGCAGTGACATAAAAGCGATTCTTTTGTGCTTCGGTAGGAAGCACGTCTAATATTTCCCGCTGGGAATGGCGCGTTTTTTGGAACATCATAATATTGATGCAAAAGTTATCATTCAGTGAAAACACTACATTCGTGTAAGAAATTAATGAAAAAAGTCATTAAATAATTTAATAAAATTTATTATGGTAAAAAAATTGGTGGCGGGGGGGGGTAAAAATATGAATGGCCCCCCTGTAAAAAGTTTCTAGATCCGCCCTTGTCAAACCAATGGGTTCTTCTTTCATTGTTGCTTATTTCTGCGTATTTTTCTTTTATCAAGTTCCACATCAGTTTTTATTTCTAGACTATTTGTTATTTCCTGCAACTTTCCTGTCAATATTATAATAGTCCAGGGTAATTAGCAAAAAAAACGCACGAAAGGAGACAAAATTCTAAAATGGCTGAAAATTGGTCAACAGCTTCCTTGGGACTTTTTAAGAAAACAATTTCGGAATCACAAAAAAAACATGGCCGCCGGAGATATCGCGTTTTCCCCATGTTTTCTTGTATCTCGGTTTCTATAGGTCGTACAACTCCGTGTGAAGGCCCAAAATGTTGACAAATGAAATTCTCAACAACTTTAGTTCTTACAAAAATGTTAACCCGATTAACCCTTTTAAAGTTATTCAAGGTCAAAGTTTTCAAAAATCACTTTTTGACCAAAAAATCACTCAAAAACTGTTTTTTTCGAAAAAAAAATTTATTAGTCACTACGAAACGTTATTCCCTACAAAAAAAACCCTCATGTCTTTTTTTCGAAAACTTAACCCTTTCGAAGTTATCCAAAGTCGAAATTTCCAAAAATCACTTTTCCGCCAAAAATCCTCATTTGTCCTCCTTGGTCCTCATTTTCGCAACAACTAGATAGTGATCGGTGTTCACATACGCTCCTCTGTCACTCCTGACCTCCATAATACTACTACCATCTTCTTCTTTCGCGGCTCTACAACCGGGATCCGGTCCTGGCCTCTCGCAACTGCTCTCTCTACCGGTACCGATTCCGAGCCGATGTCATCCAGATACTACTACCAGCGAGCAATAATAATAAGAGTGATGAGCTAGAACAAATTAAAAATGTTTCAGTGTCCTTGAGATCAGCTGATCAAAATTTCAATGGGAGTGAAAAAGTCAAAATATCAAAGAAGTAATATCTATGATAAAAGGAGGCAGATAAAAAATGAAGGGAAGTCACTTCCTCGCCTCACCCTTTTCAACGGACAATACAAGTGAAAAAATTTATCAAAATATTGTGTACTAACGCGAAATTTTTACGCATACATACTAACATTCTATATCTACATGTGCTCTGTTCCAGTATGCTGCTTCCATTTGAATGTAGACGTGGAGATACAAGGACATCTTCTTTTTCTTTCATACTCTTGTGTTTTTTGCATAAAATGCATATCCATCGCGCGTTTGTTAAGTTTGTTAATATTTTTTTGGACTTTTTGCTTAATGTTATTGCTAATTTCTTCTTTCATATCTTTAACTCTTTTACTTGTCCTTGAGCTCCACCTAATCACTCTTGTTATTATTGCTCGCTGCTACCACCATGCCTAATATTAATTAGAACAAGTCCAAGTCATATCATCTTCTGTATATTTTGATGACTTACCCAAGTGCTAGCCAGGCACGCCATAGACTATGAAATCGTAACGGTTTAGCCGCTAGGGCATTTTGAAGTTTTTTTTAGAGCCTTACATATCACCCTGTATTTTTGTAACCCTATGACTTATTTTCATGAATAAAGTATCATTGCACGCAGAATACTCCCACCTATCTATAACTACAAGGCTCTACCCTATCAACTTCCAGAGTAATGAGTCATCAAAGTTACGATTTCGGTTTTTTTAACTAAAATTTCAACTAAAACCACCTTTTTGATCCTACGGGTTTTATTTCTGGAGTTATACTGCACACTTAATTCATGAATTGCTAGGTTTAGTGTAGTCCCTCCATATTTAAAGAGCACCGCGGGGATGCTATCTGCACCCAGTCTTCTTGTTTTTGAGCCGGTTTATGGCTCTGATAACTTCTAAGCTTGTTGGCTGCAGCGTAGGATTATCATCAGACATTGTTGGAGCCTCCAAAACCTCAGTTAGCTCGTCATTGAGCAATTCATGAAAGTGCTCTTCCAATCGCTCCAAGATCCCTTTAGGATCGGTGATCAGATTTTTGTCTTTGTCCTTGTAGAACGTGGTGTGAATTGCGTCATACTGTGAGCCCTTCGATAGAACCCTCAAGCTGGTGACATATACAAGCGTACATGCATTGCAATCAGCAGCTCCATGATATGCGGAGATTTTCCACTGACACATAATTGCATGGTTGCGATCCGTCCCGGCTTTCACAGACAGCCCAAAAATCTAAGTAACGAGTTGCATGTGTTTGTTGTGTATGGTTGTGTGTCCTATGTCGAATGCGGCAATGCAGAAAAAGTTGAAAGTAGCCCGACTTTTGCGTGGCATGCGGAACATTCACGGAATATTTCGTCAGCTCGCATTTGAATACACACACTTCTATATTATCTGTCAACGAATGCAACGCATGTACGCTTGAATATGTCACCAGCTTCACGCCTGGTGCGGCTTTCTAGTTCACAAACAAGATTTGTCTCCCAGGCTTCATTTTTCCCTCTGTGAGCTCTCTTTTCTTCTTTTCAGAACTCTTTGTATTTCTCTTCTCTTCGCATGCCCGTGTTCTTTTGAGACTGCTGCATTGCTCGGTACGCAGTATTCTAGTCAACAGTACTCTAGTACTCTAGAAGTCTATAATGTTGTTTATTAGAAGCTTGCGCACACAGAAACCTACCCCAAAGTTTCTTCTGGCGTCATTATTCCTCATGTAGAAGATGTTAGCGTCGTTTAGTTCTAGGATTTTTTTACCAGTCTATTTGAGTTTTTGTAGTCCAGAGATGAGTATTCTACATATATCGTCTAAGTTCAACCTGCCGTTGCTGCAAGTCTATTGTGAATTTTATATAAAAACATCGTCTCTCCGATTATGTTACCTACGTTTTTGTAATCATAGTTTCCGATATAATAATGGGACATGGTCAAAGAATGTCAATGTAGTTCTTCCACAAGCAAACATAACTCAAGATGTTTTTAGAAGATGCAGTCAGGCAATGCCAAGCGAGAATATTTTCAGCATTACAAAATCTGTTAAAAAAACGTTAAATAAATTACAGCAGTAAGTTCAGTTAGCATAAAGAAAGATATTAAAAAATGTAGAAAAGTCTCATTCCTCAAACAAGCAAAATTTTGATACATTGGATTCATTCAATGGCGATCGACAGCGATTTTGAGTCTGGTCTATGGCTTTACCATACCTACACAAAATGTCTCAATCTCAAGAAATTGAAAGTTGATCCTAGCTCAAAATTTACTCAAACTCTTTTTTCTCTAACAGCAATAACACTTCATAAATTTAATGAACTGATCTTGCAATGTGAAAGAGAGAGAGCGTTTATATCTGTATCGTGTTGTACCAAAATTAACAAAATTAATACAATTTTAAAGGGTTGACAGTTCTAGTTCTCCCTTCAGCACTGCGATTTATATAGTAATCTTGTAAACTTCATGTTTTGGCTTAGTTCGTGGAACAGCTGATTGACTGGCTTGTCAACTTTCCAAAACAAGTAGAAAAATACATTCGTTTGCACTAAACTTGCGCAATTTTAGTTGACAGATTTATGTTCCTCGGAATTAAGACTTTCAAAACGATTCCGATCAGCCCCGTTTCAAGCGATCAAAGTGCACCCAGCGACAGAAATCATCTCTGCTCTTGCAGATAAATCAGATACTCAGTCACCGCGCTTCAAGTACGTCTTTTAATTAGCCACTTTGAATCTCCTTAATTAGAGGGAACAGCGTTCGTAGCAGTAGCGTCTGCAAGATGCAAATTGCTGGTCGTTTTCCCTTTTTAACGGGCAATTTGCAAAAAACTTTTGGCAGGCGTTCGTCACTATGTGCAAGAGCATTACCGTAGGCCCGTTAGATCATTAAAGATCATTAAAGTAAGGCTTCGGTCGTGTCTGCGTGGCGGTCTCTCGTGACGACTATGTCAGTCCAATTAATAACGGAGGTATCTTCTACCCCGATCCTCACGTCCGTGTTCGCTCAAGACTGATCATCTCTGTGATCGCCATCTCTCCTGCGGGTCTCTCATTTGCATCATATCGGTGCACTGCTGACCGGGTGTAGGTGTGTATGCGTACAATTAGTTTTCTTTAATTGCTGACGATGACGAAGTTAATTAGGGAATTTGCCAAAGCGGTCATGCCAAATGAACATTGCTAGCGGTATGCGCTGACAATTATGCACAATTTGAAGGATGTTTGACTGCGGTATGGATTGCATCTCGACAGACGAAACGAATCTGTTACAAGGTAGGTGGTGACAATCTCGAGCGGTACTGTTGCCAATTTTACACACCTTTTGTAGCATTTCACGATCTGAGCGAGATGTCGAGCAAACGCAGCTGGCAGGTAAATGCTGGTAATATTTGCAGCGCGGCGCAATCTAATTACAAGCGACTGAATGCTGATTCCGCGTTGAAAACAATTTCATATGAATGTTGTCAACTGCTTTTAAAATATCAATGCCATGAAAGGAGGCGTTTGTTTACCTCGGCGGCTTTCTTTGTGGCTTGTTGTTTGTTTGGTTAATTGGGCAACAATTGATTCAATTGCATGTTTTGTAGCTGGTGAAGTGTGTACTATAATTAATTTTAGTAGCGTCGAAAGTCACATTTATAAATTTGCATTTCTTAAGGCAATTACGTTTAAGCCAAAATCGTTAACCCAAGCGACTGCAATCTAACAGATAATTGCGAAGACGTGTCACTTTCAATTTAATTCGGTGCCTCAAAGAACGTCTTTTTTTGTGCCAATTACTGCTGTGATATCTTCAGAGTAATATTCACATAGTGTGATTGACTTGCTAACGGTATCGTAGCGTCTCCCCGTCAAATATGTACGGCCATCTGTAGCAAGGCAATCACTTTGCGCAATTCACACAGATGCCGCAATCATTACGAAATCATAAAATTTATCTGAAGGGCTGATGTGCGGTACCATACCAACGTGCAGACGATCCTGCCCCGCACATCGTGTGTGCAACGCAAATGTGACGTTTTAATGTTGCGTTAATTAAGTATAAATCCTAAAGTTAATTTCCAATTAATTCGTTGCGAACTTCTTCTTGGATGCCTTCTTTCTCATGATCTTCCAACATGTTTCGGCCACAACGAATCCGGAGCACATCTAATAAGATCGCGTCTTTATTCGCCTTGTCGCACCCTTCATTCCGTTAGTACCTCTCTCTGGGTGCTCTGCCCCCAAAATGATTGTCACCAGACCGTTATGACATGTTTTTGCTCCACTTAAAATGCAAGCGGCTGCACCGGTCGTATAAGTAGCATTAACGCGACTTTTATCAGTTTTTTTTTAAATTTATGAACGAATGCCTCCGAACCTGTAATTTGTATACAGAAGCATGCAAAGCGCAATTAAAAGCAGTAACAACTTCCTTTTAACACCTATTTACAAGATCATCACGTATGCAAATCGATCTGGGGAAATAGCGAAAACCAAATCAACCTGCCTCGTTTTTTGTTGTCTTATAATTTTTATGGGCAATAAACAATGTTCTTATTACACAACACAAAGCATAGCGAGTCTGACGATCTCCAGGACAAGAAAGCAGAACTGATCATAGAAAATGGGGCTCCGGTAATCTGACGTTTTCTTAATTTAGTGGAAGCCATTACGTATGCAGCACGGCCGATATGCCTAATTATTGGGAGCTCAGGTTGGCTCTCTATTCAGTTGAGTGTGTCACATAATATGTCGCCCTAATGGGAAACTCAATTAATGCAACATTATGCCGCGGCACAGTTGAACCCGCCACCCATAAAACCTGTCCACATTGGCAGCTCCGTCACCATTCAGGGTATTTACATGGGCAAAATAAGTTAATGACAAAAGATGACGGTAGTGGTCACTCCACCGCTTACTAGGCGCTACTTGCTCTTACCGCAGCTTAAATTACAGGTATTTATAAAATCAAATTAGATAGATTGATTACGAAACGATATAATAATTGTAATTGAAAGCAATTTTATTTCGCATCTAGATGAAGTGATAAGGATTCAGTTGGTCCTAATCGATTGGTAATTACAGTTCTTTTGTGGCCAAGTGAAACACGCGCTAGGAACTAGAGCACTTTTTACTATAACGTAATTTGGTAATAATGGTTATATTTTAGAGTAATGTCATATCCTAGAGGTTAAAGCGTTGTGGAATTATTTGAGGAAAAATAGCTTAACATGACTCATTTTGGGTATAAATTATTCTCTTCGGGTATCATTTGATAAGCAAAGTTAATGTTTGGTCGTTTAACAAATGACATTGAAAGGTGACTTGGTCTTTGTTTGCCATATATGTGGGGTAAACCATTCAATTAGTTCTCCAAGTTCAATTAAAATTCATTTTTGTGTGGTGCATTTTTAGACGAATGACGTAACAAACACATGAAACTTTATAAAGCGGAATTTTTTTAATATAGCAAAATTGTAGAATTATTGCCAGGAAAATTAGTTTTTGTTGTTACCATTAAATAGTGGAAATACGGTAACAAAGTTAGCTTTGAATAATATTTTCTCGTTTTAACCTATCAGTACCTAACGGTAAATAAATATCAGATTTGATTTCCATTTTCATTGCTTTTCATTTATGTTGATAAATTTACACTGAGGTTGCAAAACTGAGATGTAGAGTGTTCCGCCAAAAGAAGCTAGGTATATTGTTGAAAATACGAGTGTATCTAATTTTTCATCTGGAACTTAATTTTAAACAAAATGAAGATGACGAAGAAACGCAAAATAAATGAGTTTAAAACAGGGGTGGGCAAACGGTCGATCGCGAACAGTTCGACAGTCGATCGCCTACATTTTAAATAATTTACTAGGTTAATTTCAAATCTTTTAGTTTAAAATGTGTATTAAAAATTTAGCAGACGATGAAACACGAATTTAAAATTAAACACGTATCTATTCTACATGACATGATTAATTTCCAAGCAGTGCTTCTACTCATTCTACTGTATGCGTATGCACTTTTTATTTTTACTTCCCGCTATACTACTGCTATGTCTTAATACTGCGCTTGCGGTGAGATGCAACCAGCTGTCGTTATGTTATAATTGTTTTCCTTTAAAATAATTTCAGAACTCAGAATATTTACAACAAATAGATGGGTTTAGTGAGTTTTTATTTCTTTCTCTTCGAATCATCGAAATTTCATTTCTTATTTCTTTGAACAAAAATTTATGTAGTTTCAATCTTCCAAACCCGAATTTAAAAAATTTTTATTTACAAAAGTGTACATGACAATGAAAAAATGTTTGCCACCTATGAAACGAATTGGTCCCATGAAGATCTTCTGATCCAGTCCATTCTTACATGTCAACGGTCGCTACTCCGAGTCAATACGGCTTAGGCAATACGGCGTGCCCCAAGGCAAAAGCTTTCAATGTTCTCTGATTGGTCAGAAAAATATATCTATCTCGACAAGTATTTTCTCTCTTAGGGCGGGCACCCACTGGTGTGGCAATGATGTGGCAGTGTCGTGGCGGTCTAATGACAAGTGGAAAAATGTATGCCCGTAAAATCAAATGAAATAGCGCACATTGAAGTGGAGTCGCGACGGTGTGGCATCTGTCAAGTGAGGTGGCATCGATCATACCAGTATTAAGTTTGCCCGCCCCTGGTTTAAAGCTATGGAGGGGATTTTGCAAAACCACCAACAAGAGATGGAAAATCCCATTAGTTATTCTGGACCCGAAGAACTTACGTGTAATCAAATTTCTGAAAATCTCTTCTTGATTGGACAATGGCAGACGCATTTCGAGGAAGTAATAAATCTTCTAAGTTGCGGGATCCTAATCTTCGCGATTTCCGCAAGCGTGCTTAGAAAGGGTTCACCAAATGTGGTTAGTCTCCTTCTAGTTAGAGGTGGGCAGTGGCAGAGGAGATGTAGTACACTTTCCTCCTCGTCGGGATTTTTACAGCTTCTGCAAAAAACGTATGTCTCAAGACTTAAGCGGGTCTTGTGGCATTGTGTGCTGTTTGCATCGGAGTTTAAAAATGGCCCAAGGCATACCAACCCTTTCCTTTCCTGGAAGGAGAGTGGCGGTCATGCCATTCGTGCGTAGACATAACAAAGCAATCAACTCCAAAGAAAATATTCCATAATTCTTCATAGTTACAAATAATTCTTTGCTCTAATCAGCCTGTACAGGTAGAAAAAATTCTAGGATGTAACTCTCATCATATCATGCAATCATTTTGCCGGGCTAAAACATTTTTGAAGTCAAAACGAAACCATGCGAAACTGAACTAATATTCCGAGGAAATTAGCATTTTAAGGAGATAAAATTCCAAAATGGCTGAAAATTGGACCACAGCTTCCTTGGGACTTTTTAAGAATACAATTTCGGAATCACAAAAAAACATGGCCGCCGGAGATATCACTTTTTGGCAAAAAAGTAACTCAAAAACTGGTTTTTCGAAAAAAAAAATTCATTAATCAATACGAAACGTTATTGCCTACAAAAAAATCACTCTTGTCATTTTTTCGAAAATCTAACCCTTTCGAAGTTATTCAAGGTCAAAGATTCCAAAAATCACTTTTCGGACAAAAAATACTTTGAATTATTCGGGAAGGTCAAGGTTATCGAAAAAATTTCAAGAGGGGTATTTTGTAGGTAATAATGTTTCGAAAAAACCAGTTTTTGAGTGATTTTTGTGCCAAAAAGTGATATCTCCGGCGGCCCTGTTTTTTTTTGTGATTCCACAATTGCATTCTTAAAACATCCCAAGGAAGCTGTGGTCCAATTTTCAGCCATTTTGGAATTTTGTCTCCTTTCGTGCGTTTTTTTTTGCTAATTCCCCCGGACTATAATGAAAACGCTATTTTCGTGATAGCTTTATACTTCTTACTTACAACGTTTACTTTAGTTTACCAAAGAAGCCTCTAAATGCAACAAAATCATATTATGTCGCTAAATTGAATTCCTGCGTGTAGTAGTTTAGTGAATGACGTCAAGATATCCAAGGCAGAGTATAGATGAATTTATAAAGGGTGCCTCTGCCTATGTCCCTGGAGACAAATGAAAAGGGTATCAAATGATGGATTTGCTATGACGTTGGTTCACGTACGACCTAAATGCGTTTTCTAGTAAAGGTTCACCAATGAATTCATTTGCTGTATTTACACACAGTTTTATGCACCATAGCCATAAGACTTTTTTTGATCTATTGTAAAATTCGCTGCCTTATTAATTCGGTAAATTTACAAATCTACTTTTTTTCAAGAATTCATGAAAAAGTTAAATTTGGCGTCAACTACCAAATATAGTGCAAACCACAAAAAATAAATCAATTACATATTTCGAAGTATCTCAGTGAAAAACTGTTTTAAAGGACACCTTCTTCAATTGGTTTTCAAAACTGTCCAATTAATTTTGCTCCAAATTTGGATGCTTATCAAGAACAGGTGTGCCAACATAACAGCCTAACAGAATATTTATAAAACTGTTTTAGTTTTAAATGAATTTTCTTAGTAAATTTTTCCGATTAAATCAATCGAAGCCAGTGCAAGCAATGTAGACAGGATACAGCGTTTAAATCTTGGTAATGGCGCGTGTCGTGGGTTTCCTTGAACCTGTTAGTCTCTGGTCGATTGAAAATGGAGATTTATCTCACTTCATTAGGCGGCATTAATTGCTTTAAATAGCGCTGCGTACGCCAGTAATTAGTCTAAAATTAGAGAAAACGCGAATCAACGTGATTAATTTTAATTGACTGGAAACGAAATCTCCGTACATATCATTGTGGCTGCGAGTGCATCCGCAGCAGAACCGAGTTTAACATTTGCGACGTTTTCCACTTTGTTAATTAATTTCGCTTTTGTTGCTTTTTGTCAAATTAAATTAACTACGCTTAAAGGAGTTTTAAATATTAAGCATTATGTGCATACTATACACCATTAGGGATTTTTAATTGTTCGTGGAGTTGATTTAATCGAATTCATTTAAAATGTCGTTCATTTTTTTTTAAATAAAATGGGAATTTGGAAATTAAGTGATAAATTTATGTAAATGTAAAATCTAAGCCAAAAATTTTATGTAAATGCAAAATTTAATCTAATATTCAGATTGCATTCGTTTTCATTGCACTACCTAGGAAAAGTAAAAATTATGTCTATTAAATAAAGGGTATATTCCTCTGAACTTTACGCATAAGTAGCCTTCACGTTCACTCCCTCTTATGATTGGACAAATGGCAGAAGAAAGTTCATTTTGCATTCAAACGTGGGCATTCTTAATGAAATTATGAGCTGGCAAACATGGTTATCTAACGAAAAAGAATTATTTTTTGATAGACTCTAAAAAAACAGTTTAAATTAATTATGCTTTCTTAAGAAATTTTTTTTTCATTTTTATTTTCAATGCCAATACTCCAAAAACGCATACAAAATCTTTGTCAAGCTGATTATTTCTTAAATAGTGAATTTTCTTATGTGACGGGCTCACATAAAAAATGAGTTAACAAATATACTTTACCTGTACCGAACAGATATTATGTATATTTTGGTACAAAAAATTTCAATTACACATTTCTTGTGCGTTTTCTCTTCAAACTATAATTTTTATATGTACCACTACGTAATTAGGCTCATTTCATATTCAGTAGATTGTAACAGCAGAGGCTTCTGTGAGTTCATTAGTATTCATGACTTTACGTTTTACTATCGACATTTTTAGTTTCTTTAAGAAATTTTGCAGAGTCAACAAAATTATCATTAGTGAGGAAAATCTTCCTTTATTAAATTAATTTTCAGACAGACATTTGCCCTTATTGTGATAATCGAGTCAGCCAGCAATCGACACCACAATCTCTAATCGAAGCGATTTTGATTTTTTATTGGGAAAACTGCCATATTAACGTTTAGCTTAGTAATCACCCTTTGTACTACCAGTCTATTCTGTCGTTCAGGTCATGGTGCAATGTCTAGTAGTAAGCTTAATTTGAAGGATCGAGGAGAAATAGGACAGGCTAGAGGGGGCCTGGGGTGTTCGAGTAGATGTCGATGGACTGTGTGTGTGAAACGGGGACTGCAGGATATGATAGTTAACTGAGCGGACTAGGTTTGTGTTACGCGAAAAAATTTGGTAAATTTCATTGGAGCAGTCGCTAAAATTTAGGCAAAGATGCTACATTCCTAAGATGACTCAATGAGTCAATGCTAAAAGGTGTCATCACCGATGAGTCTTAGGCGCGATTTTATACTCTGTCAAGCCACGCTAAGCGGGTTTTGGAAGCGCCAGCCCAAATGAATGAGTTACTGCCTGTTCCAAATGAGGCCGTCAACGATTATTTCCCCTCAACGCACGGTGAAAGCATTCCCAGTGATACCGACACCGCCACCGTAAATTATTGTGGACAGAAGTAATTTGTGATGCAAGAAAATGGTGTATTATTTTTTATTATTTAAATAAAAATTAGAGTGTTGAATAAGTTATTAAAATGAGCTGTCGCAGTAAAATAACAATAATTAAACACAAAAAATTAAAATAAAATAATTACAAAAAACATAAAAAAGCACAGAAAGCGACAACAAACATAAGAAAGCACATGTAGCTTAACTATAACTCGACAACTAGGTGGCAGGTACATAGAAAATGGAGCGAAAAAATGAGAGAGCTTTTGCTCATGGAGGGGTTATACCGACAGCATTAAAATTAAATCTAATACACCGCCAACGACAGAGCAACAACAATTTACACGGAAAAAATCGGTGGCGGGCTCATTGGGAACAGGCAGTTATACTCGAGGCGAATTAAAGAATTGTAGATTGCAGTCCGACATGATGCTTGCATCTCTTCAAGAATTACAGGCATTGAGATGCTTGATTGGCGATTTGGGATATGTGTAGTCGTTCCATCACAAAACATCAGTTATAGTTATGCCTAGGATGTTAAAAGATGGGTCACTCGCTAGATTCATACCGTACACTGAGAGAGAAGGAAGGTCGGTGTAGGTTTTGTTAGATGAGACAGTATTTCGTTTTAGTGGCGTTAAATTCGACACTATTCTTGCGGGCCAAATCAAGAATGAATTCGATATCCACGTTGATTGAATTAGATATTGGTTCAAGATAATGAAGGCAAGGTCTATCACGTGCTGGGGAACACCGGGCGAAATGGTGTAGGCTTTAGTTAGGGTTACCTTAAATAATTAAACGACAGTAGTACTAACTCTATAGTAATAGGTTGGAGTTTAGCCATCAGAGCAGGGTACCAGTTAAAAGTCTTGAAGATATCTAAAGTGACCAGACCAGACTCACCAAACCGATTGCTGAACCAGCGATTTTTAGTCTAAAGCGGCACTGCTTGTCGTGTAGAATTTTGTTAGACTCTAGATATTTTATTAGCTTTACATTGATTTTTGTCTCCATGATTTTGGAGAGAATGGAAGTGGCAGTTGAAAGTGTTGTTGGATTAACCTTTTTTCGGAACGGGCTAAACATTAGCTAGTTGCCAAGAGTCTGGATGTACTCCGGAGGAGTATGACTAGGCAAAAATTCAGGGCAGGTGAATTTATTGTCGTCAAGCTCTTTGACACCATATTACCTCGCGAGTCCTGAAGAAAACTTCGCCCATTAGATGGTGTGAGGGAAACATACTCTCTCTCTTAAAATATACGAGCAGAACGTTGACAAAGGAAGAGGAGGAGTTCTGATTTTGAAAAACAAAACACTGAGGCAAGAATGTTGAAAGACAGAATTGTTCAAAAATACAATAATAATTAAAAATAAATAAACAATAAAAATTGTAATAAAATTTTAAACAAGAAACAAAAACCCATAAAGTTGGATATTGAACGATGATAAGTGTTTATTGAGTATCTTCTTTAAAATCACTCATTGTACTACCAGTCCATAATATTGCATACGCCATAGCGCTATGTATAGTAACTAAGCTTAGAATGAAGGGCAGAAGAGGATAGGATCTGTGAAGGGATTCTGAGGATTATCAAGTTTATACCGATAAACCTTACGTTTGAATTTCAGGATAATGTATGATTTCAGAAATACTTACTATGGAATATTGTTCCAGAGTCGAATTGTTCTATTTATAAGCAACTGTCTAAAACGTAATGGTGAACGACTTAAAACTTCAATTATGAAAATTTAGCGAACAATGTTTTTTTCAACTTCGATACTTAATGTAGAGAAAATAGGAAAGTAGAGTTCTTTTTGGGAAGGATGAAATAATTAGTCGAGTGTTAGTTAATGCTTGTCTTGTGCTAAATTCCGGGGGAAACTTATATCTTAAAACTTGCTTTTTATTTCAAGGCTCAAATATATCTATTTAAACGTTCTTAGTAGCTTAAGCAAATATTAATCGAAGCCTGCGTTTTACAGCAGAATATTAGTGCACTCACTCTTAAAGGCCCAAACATACACTGTTAAAAATAAAAAAGTGGAGCCAACACTGCCATGTAGTTGGGCAATATCTATTTACTTAAATAGTACAGTACAGATGTAATATTGATGGGCCAAAAATTCTTGGAAGGATGATTTTTCATAAATCGTTAATGGAGCATAAAAGAAGCTTAACTTTAAATTTGAGCGAAATTTCGAGTGGACGTTTTTTGGAAAACTCAAAAAGTTTTTGAAAAGCGTTTTTCTCTGAATCTACGCATTTTAGAGAAAAATTGTTTCAACAAAAAATGTAGAGGACATTGTTACCTACAATTTGTTTCATAGAGGTCAGGCTGTACAACTTCAAATACAGAAGCTAGGTGGCGCCAAAGTTTTCAAAAAAGTGTTTTTTTGGTATTTGTCCCAGAAAAAATGGTTTTTTTACAAAAGTGTAAATCAGTAAATTGTTCCTCTTAAAAATGTCTACAACATTTATTTAAACTTTTTTTCCCTCCGACTTACCGTTCCAAAGTTATAGGCAGTAAATGCTACGCTGCGTAGTTAACGGTGCTATTGTTACTAAGAAGCGTCCACTTTTCAGTTGCTATGCGAGTTTTCGAGAGTGTAAGCGTCAGTTTAAACAATCATATCTCATTCAATCGCAACGTACCAATTATAACTGTACTCAAATTAACCTGTGTGCCATCTTCAGAGCACAATTCTCACAGTTCAGCACGCTATAACTTTGTTACGGTAAGTCGGAGGGAAAAAAAGTTTAAATAAATGTTGTAGACATTTTTAAGAGGAACAATTTACTGATTTACACTTTTGTAAAAAAACCATTTTTTCTGGGACAAAAACCGAAAAAACACTTTTTTGGAAACTTTGGCGCCACCTAGCTTCTGTATTTGAAGTTGTACAGCTTGACCTCTATGAAACAAATTGTAGGTAACAATGTCCTCTACATTTTTTGTTTAAACAACTTTTCTCTAAAATGCGTAGATTCAGAGAAAAACGCTTTTCAAAATTTTTTTGAGTTTTCCAAAAAACGCCCACTCGAAATTTCCCTCAAATTTAGAATTAAGCTTCTTTTATGCTCCATTAACGATTTATGAAAAATCATCCTTCCAAGAATTTTTGGGCGCATACCCCGATTTTCCAGTCCAGCTGTACTGTACTAAAAATAATTCGTATTCTTTCAAATACGCTTTCGTTGGGGCAACGTTGGGGAAAAAATATATTCCGTTGAACCAACTACGTGGCACAGTTGTCCATACTATCTCGTATATTCGAATCGAAGGAATCGTAGTTGAGAGTAAAGAATGCTACATTGTTTAAAAAGTATCAAATAGTTGAATTAAAGACATTTAAAATATTATTCTGACAAAACTGCTAAGTTGCCTAAATGAAATTTTGAAATTTAAAGAATTACATAATGACAATTGCAATAAAATAGTTGAACAAAATTTTAAAACTGATTCTAACAATGCAACCTTTTTTCGAAACAATGTTATACCCTTTGAAACAAAAAACATATTTATTCAACGCTATTCATTTTAGAAAACAATCATTTATTATTTGCGCCAAAGTACCCCTTCATTCATTCTAACTACATATGGGGTTGAACGGACGGAATCAAATCAACCCTGCGGCGTAGTTTACCCAACTACGCCGCAAGGGCGGATCCACCGTTGTGGGCACGATGGGCATGCCCACAACCCTAATAGACTTGTGACGTCACACTTTCACGGTGGATTGATAGGCCGATGATATTATATCCTATGCCTTAATAAAATAAAAAATTATATGAGTTTGCTTAAGACCACACTTTAGTATTAACTACACACAAGTATTAAAATATTAACCAGCTAACAATATGCTTGATATAGTGGAGTTCTGTCGGATATACCTATAGTACGCTTTCAGAAAAGTAAGGCCAATGACAGATGCAGGAAGTATAGTGACGAGCCTACCGAGGGACTTGATACAAGTACAATTTGAAAATATCGATATTTATAAATTCCTATTTATATTAAAACCTATAAAACGAACAAAGGTTTTATGATAACTGAAATATTTTCGATTTAAACTGGTCTAAAAATTGAGTAAAAACTGCATCAAGTGAGGTTCCATATGTCGTGGTACTTTTGTCAATATTGGGTCTGTTTAGACGCTTCGCTCCCAAGAACTTTCCTCCCGAACTTTGTGAACGAAGGGGGAAGTGGGGTGGTACCTTCACTTTCCCCTTCATCCTCAAAGTTCGGACCTAGTATCTAATAAAAAAATAACATTGATCGCAACTCTAAATCATGGGGATTTCGTTGAAGTTTTGACCTAGTAAAATTGAAGTGGAAATTTTCATGAATGAATTGGATTATTTCGCGAAAATTCTATGCGGCGACGACGATACATAAATTGCTACCATCAAATTCATCTGTCCTTTTTCTGCCATAGATCTGCTTGCACACATTTCATGGTGATTTATCGTGACTAAGCGATGGCGTTTTTGTATATATGTATGAGGTGGTAAAACATTAGCGGAGTCCTCATCATATTCTTCATTTTTCATCCAAGTTTCTTATAAAAGCAATACATTCATTTTTTTTACAACTTCGTCATCCAAATCTCGTACGTTCGCAGCTATAATTTGCCAATTTAGGGAAAATAGTGATAATCCTAGCCTATTCAAACCTGAGAAAAATAATTTGAGTGGTTAATTTTCTTAAAAGCATGCCCGCGCCGCACCTAGGACGCATAGCGAACAAATGCGAATGCCGCACGGATATGCACGCTACCGCTACAGGCATGGCATGCACGCTCCAGCTACATGCATGAACATTTATAAATGCATCCGCATCGGCATAGACGATTCCAAACGCGGGTGTTGTTTTACCATGCAGTCCCCAACTAAGTACTAACGACATCAAATGCTGCTTGACCTACGCAATCGATTTACCTACTAGTGTTTGCCCCATGGCTTTGCCCACGTGGAACTACACTGTACAAAATCTTGGTCAGAGCGTCATATATTTTGTAAACATCTCCTTTGTAGGATTGCACTATATCGATCATGAGCGAGTTCATACTCCGACTTGTACTTGGTCGATTTTCGGGTGGCTGTGACCACAACCTTTTTTGAGGGCTGGATCCGCCCCTGCTACACCGTTTCATTCGCCATATTTAATGCCGCCGAGTAGTTGAGAGGATCCCGCTATCTTTGTTAGAACGGATTTTAACAGTGATTTAACAGTGTATAGCGGAAACGAAAACGAACCGAAACGAAAACGAAATGAACTTGAAAATGATAGCGATTAGGTGCGAAACGGTTTTTAACGCTTGTTGACAAAGTTTGCATTAAGTAGAAGAGTTTTTTATTTTCGATAAATTCATATAGGAATTGTTTATGTTTGTTGTCATATAGTTGGGATAGGTTCTCACAAGAGAAATCAAAATTTAATTTTTTTTTCACCTTGTATTGCCTGCATTCTTTTAAGATAATTTCTTTTTCGTTCTTTAAACTACTTTAAGTTTGAAAACAAACTGCCTGTAGAACTATCAAAGTAACGGGCTGAATAGCTGAAACGAATACCGAAATGAAATAAATTTATATCTTTCGTTCCGTTTCGATTCTGTTCGTTTATATAACCGAGTTCATACATTTTCATACGATTTATTTCATTCTTTTCGTTTCAGTTCGTTTTCGTTTCTGCTATATATTTTGGGCCTTTAACCCTTTTTTTCTTAAATCATATTTTTGGTTCTACATAAATTATTTATGCTTTAAATTTTTTTATTTCTTTTTACAAAACTATCAAAAAAGCCGCATGACCCCAGAATGCCGCCTTAAACCACATACAGTATTATGTTCGACTTTTCGCTTAATTTGTACGCTTTCTTTAAAAGCCCCAAAAATCACTAAAATTTATTCACTAACCGTGACTAACAATCCTACAGCATCCGGATCGAAATAAAATCCACTAATTAGTATGTCACACGCTTCAAATCCCAAAACAAACTTCCGTTCCCAGCCCTCAAACAGCACATGACAGATTGGCGGCGGCCTGGACAGAAGAAGTCAATCACATTTCGCATGTCTCTCCTTCAGCAGCTCCAGCAGCACCAAAACATCAGCGACTAATTAACAAGAATGTGATAAATTAAGGACGCGAATTGAGCTTTGAAATCTGACAGACAACAACAACTGTCAATTGGCAAACAAAAGCTTTAATTGCGCTAGCGATTCGTGCAGCCTAGACACGGACGGACAATCCGATCAATTAGGCAGGCCGCGCAGAGAACAAGTTCACACCTTGAACAGGTTTTGCTATATTGATTTGATTAACCTCCAGGTGATCGCTATGAAATGACGGGATTAGACCTCATCCATCTATCACCTTTGGGGCAATAAAATAAAAATTTCCACTATTTTTCACAGCTTTAAATTATTTTAAATCAAATTACGCTAAAACCTTTCGTATTTTTTTTTATCGATTTGTGCTGTCGGTTGGCCGCGGACAAATTAGAAATTTACAACTATTCACGGTTAATTAAAAGCCTTTGGTACAATCAAGATTTAATTTTGAACATAAAATTTATGTAGCGACCTACCTGGGCAGGTAAAAGCGGTATTTTAAGGTTGTTATTTACTGATTTGTTAATCAGTTACAGTTGCTCTTAGCAGCCTGTTTCGCTTAATTAAATCGGTATTCGGTGGTAGGAAAATCCTAATAAAAGTTATTAAGTATCAAAATAATTTATGGAACAAGATTACACCTGCACTGTATAATATGTACGAAGTAGGCGGAATTTGTTATAGCATTATTGCGTTGCTGCGCCCTACATTCCCTAATGTTTTTTATTTTAGTATTGGACAGATTAAAACCTATTCAATAATAAAATTTTATTTATTTCGACGATATTGGCCAAATTATATTCTTTAAACATTTTCTAGTGTTATTTATAAAACTAGACAAGATTTTTATGAAGGAAAACAATTATTTTATGCGATTTGTATTTAAAAACTTTTGGGATAATTTCAGCTCCAACCTCACAAAGATCTGGAACCTACCCAAAATCTAGAGATGATGTTATCTGAAATAGTATTCCGTGTAGGGTTAAACATTATAGTAAAAAATTGAATCTTTAAGAATAAAATAACTCACAAGAAAAATAACGTTGTAAATCGAGCAAAATGCTGAAAAAACGAAGAATATTGGGATTTCATGCTTTGAACTTACATATCTTCTAAATGAAGTCCACTAAAGATTCTATTTTTCGTAAATACTCTTTATCTTAGTGGATATTGGGGATAGCCCCCTCTCTAGAACATTTTTTTCTTCAATTATACCCAGCAATCGCCCTGAATATACAGCCACGTAGTCCAGCAAAGGATTTTATTGAAAGTCTGATGATATATACAAGTCACCATTTTTTTTATGTGAAAGTCTAGGGTTATCCTACCAGTCCGTCATGTCGTTCACTTCATGGTGCAATGTCTAGTAGTAGTCTGGAGGATGTATGAGGAGGAGGCAGTGAGCCTCGCGTTTGAACTCTTGAATGTTGTACGAGATCATTTTTTTATGCTGCTGAACCAGAGATGCCACCGTCGGAATTAGCAGGAGGCAGCCTCACCCAAGTGTTATGCCTATTGAAACAAGTGAATCCCACTAACTAGCCAACAAAAGCTGTGACACAGGCAGTACCAGACTACCAGGTGAAGAAGTAGGTTCACCGTCCGCTAGGTGAAGACCAGACCTAACCCGAACTTTCTTACTCTATTATATACCCGATTAAGCTGGCGGCATGCCTTATTAAGCCCACCTCTGAGGACATATGAGTATTTCAAATCTTCACAATGGCGATATTTCATGAATAGCAATTCGTACGGGAAAATGTATAATATCTTTTTTTGTAGATAATCGCTTAACCTAGAAACTTTACACAAATTATTTTATGATACGACTCAGCGTTTAAGAACTATTTGCAAAAAACTGATTTTGTGACCTTTTGAATGATTTTTTTGCTCCCCACCGATCTTTGGAGAAATTCGACGCTGTTCTCAGTTATTGGCGGTTTATGCCGCGTTTGAATGTCTTTTTTGACTGGATATATAAAAAACTGTGTACCCCCATGTTTTAGGCCTGACTGTGGCTCGATGTGATCTATTTAACCCTAACGATTCCAATTTATAGGAAAATTCTTGCCTCAATGCAACAAATGGATTAAAAGGGTTAAAATGATGTGTTCCTATATTCCTTGGGTTTACACGCTCATACCAAGTGTACTAGGACATTATTTTTGAAGTGGGACATTTGAAGCCTCAGTACAATTTACGGTCGTGTAAGGGACAAACGTACTGCCTCGCGTAAATCCTGCTTAACTGTAACCGTAGGGAGTGTGTTAATCAAATATCTCACAAAGCATTCTAGCTAGAGGTTTCTAAAATGAGTGTTGTATTAAGCCACGTTTTTAAAAATTCAACAATTCAGATACAGAACAGGCGTAACATGTTTTTTACATGTTTTGCAGCCATTCTCACTATATAATTTTGAGGTGTTCGATGGGGCGCCTTTTTTGTCATGGAGGCTTAGACTAACAGCTACAATTGCAAAATTTTCAAGATTTTTTTTTCCATCTCCTTGAATCCGCCAATGTTTAAGGGTTCTTCTTAATTAAGGCAGTAAAATACATCCCAAACGCAAATAGTACCCCTCTTTTATAGCTTAGAAATTTGTATGCTTTTCTCTCTGTTGCACGAACGTGGATTCCACATAGATACATTTACATACAAATTTCTGTGCGATAAAAGAGTTCCTCCAATTTGCGTTTTGGCATCCGCAACAAGCACGATATTCCTGAGTCTACTTTTCCAAATGCAGCCCCTACAGGCACGAACGGAGTAGTCCAAAAGAAGCAAGGTACTTTCACACTTTTTTATACTAAAGGGAGCAAAATTAGGACTTAATAGAGGGTCCCATTAAGCACATTCAGTGGACCGGTTCTCGTTCGATTGCACAGGTCTATCATCATTGAACGTGGTCAGTAGGTACTTAGTTGCGGGACCGCTTGGTACAACGACGAAAGTTTGGAATGGTCGATTACGACTACATTCATATCTGTAACAGAGGCGTGCATACCTCTGGCGGGTGTATTTTAGATTTTCATGCCTGTACCGGAAGCGTGCATACCCGTGTGGCAGGCATGCATGTTCACTATGTGTGCTTTTACTCGGGATGTAAATGTAAGCTACATCGGTATTTGTTATCTGTCGCTGCCGAAAATCGAGTATGCATAAGCTAACGCAGTTCGCAGAAATGTCAAAAAAGTACTCTCTCAAAGAATCGAGTGCTTTTGAATGAGTAAAACGTACTCATTGAGTCATTTTCTTTCGATTCTACTCGTGAGTATTTAATCCAGTACTCTCCACCGATTCCGTATCCCTAAGTGGGACCCCTACCACCATTTCCGCCACCATACTGTTATATCTTAACAATGGTAGACCGATTCACGAGATGCCCTGAAGCGTACCCAATTCGGGACATCTCAGCTTCAACAGCGGTAAAATTCGTTCCACGTTCAGCGTACCTTTCGACATCACAACTGATCACGCAATTCGAGTCGAAATTTTTCAATGAAGTTGGCATACTGCTTGATACTCACCTAATTAGGACAACCATCTACCATTCGCAGGCAAACGGGATGATCTAACGTTTTCACCGGAAATTGAAAGCAGCCTTAATGGCAACGGACAACACTAATCATTGAAGTAAAGACGCTATTTATGATGATGAAAGACTTCCCAGTCGTCATATAAGGCATCCGCACAACAATGAATTTGCAATGCTCACTAGCTCGTATAGGGTCAAAATCTGAGACTTCCATTCCAACTGATGAAACTCCAACAGAACGTTCGTAAACGCTTCGATACGGGAAGGAGTACGTGGCGACCGTGTCAAACTTAATTTACAAGTTAACGCAAAGCCACATAACAAACTCCCACACGATCAATACCATCATCTTCTGATAAACTATAATTCAGTGATCTAGCCTCTTCCGGCATCTCCGCCAAATGCCTCAAGCCTTTTCGCTTATCCTTGCTGCATTGATCTAGTCCTGCCTCTGCAAGAAATGCAAACATATTTTTAAACAGAAAATTAATTTATTTCATTAATTCACAACCAGGTTAAATATGTGAATTTCTATTAAATATAGTTCAATTTATGAAGGAAGGAAGAAAACAGAATAGTTCAAATGCACTCGGTATAAGCTGGCAATTCTATTGATTGACATGATATCGATTCGAGTGGGATGTGTACACCTCGTAAGTATTAATTACTGCACTTCCTTTATTGCTAATAAACCAACTCACAAAGTTCCTTTTGCACTCCTTAACCGCCTTCTTGTTAAACACTTTCGGTAATAAATCGCAAGCAGATGAATGGCACAAATGCGGCTTATAACCGCAGAAAGCCCTGCAAAAGAAAATCTATTTTCACCAATGCCTTGTCAGCAAGTTGGCAAACGAGAACTGATAGAATTCGATCATCTGCTAACAGCCTCCTGATGAGATGCTGTGGTTGCTGGCTTGTTGCAGGGAAGCAGGCATCCAGCATTCCAGCCACGAAAGGGGGCTCAAAACCTATCGAGACGTCATAAACCCAATGAATTACGATTCTGCGGTTCGATTAATTCTGAGAGACTTTTAAGTGCTCGCACTTTAAGGGACCTCCAGAAGATACAAAGTTGCAATCATTTGACCCGCTGCGGCCTGCAGTTGTTATGTATCGATGTAAAACATGGCGACTTTCGCGCATGTGGGTGACTTCATCGAATAGACAATGCACTAATCAAAATGGCCACCAATTATTTTTGCCTCCGGACTCATTAGCAGCAAAACAGACCGGGCCCCGCTATTGTTACGTTCGCGGTGAAGCGTGAAATCTGCGGCTTGAGGGTTTCGCTATCACATTAGAGCTAGTGGTTATATTGCAGCACGCTAATTCTTACTGGTGGTGTTCTAATGAATGAACAGTGGCTTTTAGTAGCATGGGAAATCCAATGGCAACTGCACTTTATCACTTGCATCTAACATAATTGCAGCATAAGTATGCCGAAGAGGAGGCGCTAAAGTCAATTAATTTTTGTTTGCGCTTGAGGTTTGCTAGTATTGACGGCTTAATACTGGTTTCCTTTTGAGCGTTATTCAAATGAATTGACATAAAAAATAATTAACTAAGGAAGGTTATTTACATATATGCGCTAATTAAAACCTGCAATAAAATTACTATCGTTTTCGTAACAAATAATTTAAATTCAATTATATGTAGGTAGAAGAAACAATTTCAATAACACACTACAGATTTTCACGGATAAATAATAATTACATAATGTAAACAATTATAAAATGCGTGCTTTGTATGGGCTCATAACGCTAAAATATAATTTAATTACAAGTCAAAATAAAAATAAATTTCAAACATAACGAACATAAGAAATTATTAACAGCAATTTCTTCCTACAATATATGATTCCTCTGTTGAGAGAAACTTGAATTAACTAACAAAATTTTGGTATAAGTATCTGCTACAATAATCCATGCAACTTAGAAAATATATTTTTCGGTTTGCGTCTAGAATAAGATAATTTTACCTTGATTTTTAATCATGGGCTACTTCCAAAGACTACAACCAGGTTTCACAATTTGGTCAAGCATAGGATAAAACCTAATTTTTAGTATATAGTCCATACAGAAACCACCTTCTTTGGAATAGTGGGTTTTTAATAAATATTGCCATTCATTGTTTCGGGTAATATTCCACACTATTTTGGGGTAGAACCTTGCTAAATTTAGATTAAAAGGAACCAATGTACACTTTGAGAAATTTAGGTAATTTAATAATCTCGGCGGTTTTTTATGGGAATTCTTGCCTTTGGTACAAGTCCGTCATGTCCTTAGTTACGTCCCGTTACAATAGTAGGCTAAGCTCGAAATATAGAATTGGTAAAGGGAGTTTGGAAGGTGCCGAAAAAGATGCCTGTGTAAATAAACCCTTTTATCCATTATGAGAATTCATGACATACAAAAGGACTAAAATGTTTCTCATCCAAATATTTTTATGGCACAATTTCTTAATTTCAAATTGAAGAAATATAATCTTTATTTATGCTCTAAACGTATTCATTGAACTTCACGTTGCTCTTTTTGTGTACAACGTATGTAAATAAAACAAGGACCTACGGGATGCAAAACAGCTTTCCATTTATTTTAAGTTTTAGCTCAAGTTTTGTTCGCGACTTGGCGTCACCCAATTCTTAAATAAATTAATAACTATGATTAGGAGACGATAGAGCGAAAGAGACCCGCACTGAAATCTGTAAGGTTTATTGTTTGAACTGTTTGGTACAATTCCCAGGTCAAAATAAAGCAAGGTTACACTGCAAAAGGTGAAACACACTGAAATGTGTTTTTTAACACACAAAATGTGTTGTTTAACGCACCAAAGTGTATTACTCCACACCTAATTGTGTTGTCAAGAAAAAGTGTGCAGTTTTAACACAGTTTATCTTGCAATTGACACGCTCTTCCGTGTTAAAATTATAACACACTTTTTACTGTGTTAAAAATGAATCGTGAATTATGACCTGAAATCTAAACAACACACTTAAGTGTGTTGAAACATCTCACTTAACATTTATTAACACACTTTTGGAGTCTATTACCATCTTTGGAGTGCAAATCCCGTACTCCAATAATGCAAAATATTTAGGGATGAATCTAGATGCAAAACTTAGGTGGAAAGAGCATATAAAAAAGAAAAGAGAAGAACTAAACATCAAACTTAGAAAACTATATTGGCTTATTGGTAGAAAATCAGTTCTATCTATACACAATAAACTGCTTATATACAAGCAAATATTAAGACCCGTGTGGACATATGGAATTCAGTTGTGGGGATGTGCCGCTGAAAATAATATAGAAACTATCCAACGGTTCCAAAACAAAGTAATAAGAGGAATAGTGAATGCGCCATGGTATATAAGAAATACTGACCTCCATCGCGACCTTAAACTGAGGACTGTAGCAGAAACGATTGTGGAATACGCAGGAGTCCATGATCGAAAACTGAGGCAACACATAAATCAAGAAGCAGTGGAACTCACCAATACGAATGGACTAATACGTAGATTGAAGCGCACCAAACCACATGATTTAATTGGTGGCACCTCAATCATTTAAAATCTAAATAATTTTGAATTTTGAATATTAAATAATTTTGTATATTTTGTATATAATGTATAATATTGTTTTCCTTTTGTCTTTAATGTATATGTCAGATTTAAACTGCTCGTTAGTGTAAACTAGTTGTAGTTTTATGAAATGTAAATACTACTGTAACATTTCAATAAATAAAAAAAAAAAAAAAAAAAAAAACTTTTGGAGTACCAACACACTTTTGAGTTATGAAAATACAACACACTTTTTGTAGAGGGAAATTAAACAAAAAAAAGCAGAGTTATGATGTAGTTGGGAAGTTGGATTTTTTTCTTTTTTTTTCTTTACATATCTATGTTAAGATAAAGCGAAAAAAAAATTCTACAAAATCGGGCCTCTGCTGCACGAAAAAATTGCATAAATGTGGATTTTTGATGCATTTCGAATGCGTTGTTGCTTCATTATTTTTTTAATTTCTCCATTTCTGTTGGTCGTAGAAAAATAAAATTGAAATTGAAAAATACTCGTGAATGAATAGACGAACGCACTGATATGATATAAATACTTTAAAAATGAATCCTAACCTCAAAAAACCAAAATGTATGAAATTTTGTTTTTTTTTACTAAAAATGCAATAAATAACGGGAAAATAGTCGGATTTTCATAAAAATTGGAGAAAATGTGTATTTTGATGCTATACATAAATACGTGGTAAGAATTTAAAAAAAAATTTTGATTTTTACGTCAACAATTGGCACTTTTCGAAAAACATTAAAATTGCCGTCATTTTATGCCAAATCATCGTACGATAAAATTTTTTTTTCAATTTGTAGGTTTCTTTATGATATTTCTTTTGAGCATATGCAATACTTCGTTACTTTATTTAAAATGCCCATTTTAGGAATTTGAAAATTGAAATTTTTTAAATTCGAACACCGCCTTAATGTTCTGGACAAATTGTATCGCTCTTACTATAGCGGTAGTTCCTATGAAATTATTTTCCTCCCGCCTACACGGCAATATTTTCCCTGCAAAACAAGACTTGCCCCTTGGAAACCGTAGGTCGTAGACTACTTTTGATCTTAAGGCTGTATTAGATTCAACTTTTTGAGCAGCGGCAAAAGCAGAGGCAGAAGCAGAATTCTGCCTGCTGAATCAGATACAAGTAAAGCAGCAGCAGTGGCAGAATTTTTATTTGACAGTAAATTCTTTGTAAATAGATCTTAAATAATAATAAATTCTTTGTAAAAAATCACACAACAATAAATTCTCAATTTTCCGCCTCCATTAGTCATTTGAAAACACCTTTCCAAGTGAAAGATGTTTGAAATGTCAAAAAATTCCGCTTTGCAGCAAAATTAGGATTTGAGATGAAAAAGCAGCGGCAGAACTCCCTGCTGCTTTTCTTGTCACTTGACCGGCGTAAGCCCAGGGGCGCACAGAGCTTTCTAATTGGAGGTCCCCATTTTGTCAGTTTTGACCTTATTTTGGAATCACCACCCTACCGACTGTAATTCACAAATCCTACATTCGGCACTATCTGAATATATCTCATTTATTAATGCTGGGGCCACGCAAACACTTTATTGTGTGTGGAAACAGCGCAATATACTTCTCGTTCTACTAGGAATACGGAATCGGTGAAAAGCCAAAAGGCTAATTGAGCCTCCGTTCACTCTGGAGAAGTTTTTAATCACTTCACTTTGTTATGAATTTATTGTCGGCTAGTTATACGTGCCTAACCAAAAGTCTATGGGATATTTTTATGAACGAATTTCGCAAATAACACGTTGTTGTGCAAGATCTACTAAAAATGAGTACTGTACGACTGTCAGTGAACTAATCAGTGAACTTTATATTTCAGATATTAATGTTAATTATGATTTCTTTGTATTACTAATTATTGCCTCGTGCACAATGAGAAATTGAATTAATTTTATGTTTCGTCTCGTTCATTCCACTGCATAATTCTGTATTTGCATCTCATGTCAAAATTAGAGAACATCAGTTAAAGTTGGCTCAACTTCAACTTCAACACTCAAATTTAGGATTATTTCCGAAATTCGGAATTAATCAGTGACATCTGTTTGTCGCACTAATGAATAAGCAGAATTGTTATACCAAAGTATGTGATTTATGTTTATTATTTTATATTTAAAAACATAAAAACATTAAAAATAAAAAAATTATTGCAACAAAATTCATTTGAGAACTTTACGAATGCATATTTTCTGAAAATTTAGTTAATAAAAAACTAATTTTCGGTGTTTTTCTCTTTCGGCTCATTAGATGGCAGTACCATACATTTTTTCCGAAAGAGATAGTTGTGAATTAAATTTCAGTTAACAGAAACTAAGTAAATTTTACTTTAAAATTAAATAAACTCCGATCAAACAAAAGTTTTAGTAAAGGTCGAGAATTTTGTTGGCAGTTTCTTTTCAGGAATATTTTTAATTTAACAGCTGATATTAACATTCATTAAATTTGTCCGAAAGTTGCAATTTAACACTGTGCACATAGCAAAATTAGCACTTTAACACTGTGAACCCGGCATATAACTTAGAAAATTTTCTCAACAAACACATTGCATATGTTCGATTTTTCACTGGACAATTTACATAATCTCCAATCACCAACCAACGGAAGAAATTAGATTACAAACACGATTTTTTTGTGCTGCAAACTACAGCTACACTTTATCATAAAAGCCATATTTCTTCATACTGCTACTGAAATAATCGCTAGAATATTTATAGGATTTTTCTATTAGTATTGAGCTCAATTTTCTTGATTTTCAGTCAATAACCTAAGGTCGGTCGCTCACGTTCACGAGGCAATTATTGGCCTTAAACGCCTGCATTTTAGATTGACGCTAACTTTCAATTCAAGACCCAAGAAAATGAACCGAAACCAATAACATCGAATAAATGGCTTTCAAAATCGCTCTTTATTTCCATACTTCATTCGTGGCTTTAAGTGGAAAACGAATATGAAAATTTCATAAATTCGTATCATCATGAAACCGTGGTACGTGATCTAATAGCAGCCCATAATGGCATTTCTGCTTGGCCCGCTCCTATGTTGTTGGGGCGCAATCTTAAGAGATGAAGTCGAGTTGTAAATTGAAAAAAGAAAATAAAATAATAAAAACAAGAAAACCAAGAGAAACGATCAGCAAATGGCGTTTCATGTTTGATTGAGTTTTGCTCGTTTTAAAAGGATATTATTTAACAAACTCCGCCGATAGATGGTAATTTGCGATATTTACTGGAAAAGATAATTTGCAATTATCTACATTAGAGCGTCACGAATGTATACGAATGTTGTTAGCATGAAAAGATTTTGAAATACTTTTTTTTTGTTTTTATTTAGAAGCCATTGATTTAAGTATAGATTAGAGAAAATGCAATCAAGTCAGAATTATTTTCATTAAATCAGTCAGTCTATCTGTCTAAGCAGATATTTTCTTTGTATAGTATTAATACTGTAAAGATTGCAATATCACTGTGTAAATCATTAAAGTAGTTGAACCTTTCTGAAAATACTTTTTTTTCATGGATCACTTCATTTTTTCCATAGGTTCCTCCTGCATTCGGTGTCCTGCCACAGGCTCTACAACCATTTTTGGCGATAGTACACAAAAACTGATCGTTTTGAATTTCTACGAATAGGACATCTTTTTTATCGTAAGCAATGCGACTTTCATTTCATTAATAACAATAATTGTGTATAATTAATTGTGTGGAAAAAAAATAAAGAAGTTTATTTGTAAAAAACATATAAAGAAAAAACAATTTCCCACATATTGCATTGTGATTAAAAAAGTACATCGTTATGTCTTTTTTCTGAATTTTTTTAATATCTTCAAAAGTTACTTAAAAAAATCCTGAAACATTCCAAGATTCCATCCAGCTTGGTTTTTTTTTGCTATTTATCAAAAATAGATGTCACTAACTGACCTTAGCATTTGAATTTTCCATACCTGACAGACGTACCGGCACAGTTCAAGTGTCATTAGGCAATGGATTTTTGGGCTCCTTAATTATGTGGTGATGTAAGCAAACATTAAAAGAAAAACTAACAATATATTCTTATTAATTAACTGCTTCTGACTTACTCTAACTTACTGATTATTGATTAATTAAATTTTCAAAATGCCCACCAGCGTTTAGGGAAATTAGTGCTCGATGGCTGACGGTCTGCCTCCTGTTCTTAGAACCCTTTCTTGATGTATTTTTATTAAGAACTCTTTTCTGCTGTCCGAAGCGGTCTCATTCGCCAACTGCTTCTTATGACCCCACAGATCATGCTCCGTTAGGTGTAGACATCTAGCTTTTTACTAAGCTCTGAAGCTTTAGTTTTGTCAAACTGTGCCAACGTAAAATTTAATATTTGTGTTAACATCTAAATTATTTAACTATTTTTTAAAAATAATATTTTAACAAAACATAAATTTTTATATTTTAGTGTTAATATATCTAAATTACTTAATTATTGTTTAAAATTTTTCTTTTGGCTTTTAACCTTTGGTTTTATTGTTAAACTGTGAAAAACGTCTTGATATTTAAAGTGTTTAAGTATTTAACTGTGGTTTAAAAGTAGTATTTTAATAAAACATAAAATGGACAGTATCGAACAACGCGATCTTAGACGTTTAAGATCGGAACGATTTTGTAGATTTCGGCAGGAATTAGTTTCGATGGCAAACTCGGATCAAGAAAATTTAATGCCTGATGGCAGTCAAGATATTTTGCAGTGTCGTGAAAATGAAGTATCAGGCGTTAGTGAATTACCAAACAATGCAAGAAGTGGTAATAGTCCCAATCCTGATCCACAAGATTTTAGTGTGAGTACCAGATTTATGATTTGTATCAAACCATATTCAATTTTATCGAACTAAAATTCGAATCTTTAAAATTAAATTCAATTTCTTAAAAGTCAAATCAAATTTTGTAAAGTTCAAATCCAATATTTTCCAGTTCAAATTCAATTTTTTAAAGCCCAAATTCGAATTAAATATATCAAAATTCAAGTAATACCAACATAATTAAAGAAATTAACAAAAAAGAATAAATACGAAAAGCACTTAATGAAGTGGTTCTGCCGATACAACTAATGACGATAACATTACATTCGGTTTGAAAAAAAATCTAATTTGAACTTATAAAAACCTGATTCTATATTTTTTAAAACCATTATAATTTAGTATTAATTTATTTTTTTACTATACCTTACAAAGTGGCCGGCTGTGGATAGGTTTTGGATAGACGAACAAGAAATCGTATGGGGGGGCGTAAATCTTAACGGTTTAGCAGCTATCACAGTGTTTCCCAACGTGGGGGGCAATTCGAAAATAGACTCGACACGAGTTTAACCCTTTCGCTCCGGGCCATTTAAATGCAATGCCAGATTTCGGTGCCAAATTTAACGAAAAAAGCCAATTCTTAAATAATTGCGGTCAATGTGGGGTGCTACACGGAGACTCAAGAAGTACGAAAACACCGGTTTTATAGGAAAGAAACGAAGGAGAGGAGAGAAAGAAGGACACACATGACGAAACTTTAACGAACGAATTTTCACCCAAAAATTCCCTGGGTGAAAACTAACTCATACGCACATTTCTTTCTCTTCTCCCTTCTCATACATATGTAAACAATGACCGTGGTATACACAAACAATCAAAGCTTTCATGTAGTGTAAAGAATTTTTCTAAGCCGAAGGCAGCCTCGTGTAGCATTAAATAACGGGACTCAAATCTGATTTCGGCCGACTTCTCGAGTCTCCGTGTAGCACCCCTCAATAATTATTAGGTATGTTTTGAAAATTTATTTACTGTGTTTCGTTAACAATTTCCTAGTGATTTCTTCCTAAAACCTATCATTTAAGTTTCTTAAGTGAACAATTCAATTTTTTAATATAAGAATTTTAGAAAGGCTAAGGTGGGACATGCCACAAAAAAGGTTGGGAAACACTGAGCTAGGGCGTTTTGAAGTTTTTTTGGTAGAGGTTTACATATCACCCTGTATTTTTGTAATCCTTTGAGCTATTTTCATGGATACGATATCAGTGTACGCAGAATACACCTGTCTAAAACTGTCAAAATCAAGGTTCTACCCTATCAACTTCCAGAGCAATGAGTCGCCAAAGTCAAAACTTTGGTTTTTTTCACTAAAATTTCAACTAAAACCACCTTTTTCTCCAAAAAATAGGTAATTAACTGATTTTTTTGTTTGCAAAATTGGAAAGCTTGGACAAATTCCTATCAATAATGTCTGGACAACTTTTATCCTATGGCTTTTATTTTTGGAGGTATAAGTATGGACAATCTAGTTCCATTTCCCTTTTTTAACCAAGATGATTACTGGTTCAATGTTTGAGCTTTGCACAATTCTTTGATTGGCATAATAATGCAACCAGAACATTTTATACAATTCTTCTGCAGCATTTAATAAGAAAGACCTAAACGCTTTTAGAGAAAAATCTGTTAACTTTCCAAGTTTAAATAAACTTTAGAGCGCGGTTATGAACATTCAAATCTTCAAGTTGACTGAGGCTGGGATGGGTCACACCAGAGGTATTTATGCAAGCGTCATTTTTATAATTATTTAGCCAAGATAAATAAATTGATTTACTTCTTCCATAATTTCGTTGGCAGCAATTATACATGCTCTATTAGTTTTTAATGTTACTATTTTTTATTTACATTCAGTTATATTCCAACCTGTATATTCCAATACCCTCTTTTTTAGCGTAAACACAGGAAAGGTCAAAATAACGAGCGATTTTGAAAACAGTAGTTATCACGCTGTATCTAAAGGAGGATATTGGGAGGCTGTCGGCCGCGGTTTCTACAACCAAGCATTGAGTTACTTTGAAACGTTGCACCAATCAAGTTTTAACGAACCTATCACTATTATGAATGTGAATGTCGTGCCCCTTTGTAACATCCATCGTAATCAACTATAGTGGCGTAAGCTGAATCGGTCAAAAGGTAAAAGCATCGCTTAGTAGAGAATTTATCAACACAGAACTTTGAAGATATGTACATACTTTAAGACGCCCCAAGACCACAATTAGCACCGAAACGACCCGACCTGAATTTTTTTGTAATGTGAGGACGAATTTCAAAACCCGACTTGCGTTTAAATAGGTCCAATGTGCAAATATTAAATTATGTAAACTCGCTCGTCATTTTTTGCAATTGGAAGACATTTTGAAGCAGTTAACTTCCCAGGTATCGGTGCCTGAATGTTTCGAGATACGATTTAGTCAAATGATCCTTTCTTTCGTTCTTAAATCCGATAATTTAGCTTTGTATAATACGACTAACATTAACCCATGGGATTTATAAGTAAGAATAATTTTTATATTTAAAAAAGAAACTTTTAGTTGCGGCAAAGGCTTCATTACAAAAAATGTATTAAACAAATTTTTAGGCCTGGTAATGTTAATAACTTAATAAAAAATCTACCAACAATAAACTTTAAGATAAAATAACTTCTGCTACAATTTTTCCTTTCACACCAGTACTGATCCCCAAATGTATTTACCTATCAACCCATACATGACACAAATTCTATTAACTTTGATGAATTAAACATCCCTGGGAAATTTCTGTCTATCCTAATCTATTAATATCTCAAGCACCCACATCGCTAATTCGATAGGACTTACAGCTGAAGCTATATATAAGACATGTTAATTGAATATTTTTTGGGGAAGCGACCCATCCAGGTAGGTTCATTAATTGCGCAAATATCGACTCAATTTTAAGTAAGTAGTTCAGCTTCCTCTTCTTAGAATATTGTGCTCTGCACACATCAATTAAAAATGTAATACGTCAAAGTCTCGAAGATCCTTACATTTAAGTAGGTACTCTAATTTAGGCTAGTTCACTAGTAACTATATTTTCAATTTCAATTTCATGGTATTCCCTCCTATTTATACCCTTTCCAGGAAATTCGCACAACATCCAAACCAAATAATATATCTGAGCACAATCAATGAATCCTTTTTGGATAATTGGTCGGGAGTTTTAAGCCAACGACAGAATTAATTTAAAATTATGAAGTTGCGAATTTAGAGTAATTGGCGAATGAACGTGTAGATGGCATACACCGATATGCAATTATCTTCTGATAGATGACACCTGACTGTTATATAAAGTTGAAAGTGAGAAAATAATTTAAATTTAACGCTAATAATGGGACAGTTTTGATGAGTAAGCCTCTCACATTTGTTCATTGCAAATGGGCATATTCACACGCTGCCATAATTGTGGTGAGTAAAACCGGTTTTATTCAACTCCTAGCAACTCAGACGGGGCGTAAATGAGTGTAGTAAATATGAATCCTATACAGGAACCTTTAAATGTATTGCAGATGAAATTTACTTGTTAGAGAAAAACAGAGCTAAAGAATGCAAGAGATAGAAGTAACTTTTTATATGTGTGCCAGTTTTCACGCGTTTGCTTTTGCGTGAAAAATGTTTCGTTAAGTTCTTCCGCTCCCTTCCCTCTCTCATCTATAAAACCGGTTTTAGGCGCCATGAATGTGCACTGTGTGAATAGGCCCAATTGCAGTAAATTGCAAATTTCACTATGGAACTAGCACATGGACAATCTGAGTATCAACAGGCGCAGATCTCCGTGGCCTGCCTTAGAGCCTTTTCTTCCATATCGAGTCTATATTAACAGCTAATGCATTGGATATGATCTTCTTATTAAGCATTCGTATGATGGTATATGGCCAGAATATGAGATTGCCAAATTTCTATCTCGCCGGATGAAAACCCAATCGAGCACTCAAAATTTCTCCATCGTCTTTCGACAATGAGCCGGTTTAGACGGTGCGCTCTAGGCATGTGCCTCACGAACTTTGTGGATAAAGGGAGAAGTGGGGTGGTACCTCTCTTCATTCCCACCCCTCCCTTCATCACCAAACGTTCGTGAGGCACATGCGCTGAAGCGCACCGTCTAAAACAGCTCTATGTCTGCATTCGCATCGACGGTGTACGAATTAAATGCCGTAAAATAAACGATTGTTTTAATTTTGGGGTGACAAAATATTTTTATTGCGCGAAGCACAACAATTGTGCACCATCATAAAGCCCAATATACCACACGAGGCGTTATGGCGGAGCCATAAAACTAAGCTTAATAGCTCCATTACCTCCTCGCTGACTGCAGCGCTGAAAACTCTGCTCGACTTGGTAGCGCTCCATCTTGAAGTATAGCTGACATAAGCGCTGCACTGAATGAATGGTAACTTCAACGATGGTCTTGCTTGACATTTGCAGCTTTCAATATTTTAGAGGAGATTCCAGATATGGGAATTCTATTTGAACTGAATGCCCCGAAGATCTTAAAGGTTAAACCCTGTCTATGATCCATTGAAGATAGTTATCCGCCGTTGCGAATAGTCAAGCGACAATCAGACTGATAAAGAGCCAAGAGCCAAGCCCAAATTAGTTTAGAATTGCCAAAAGCGCCTCCCGACTAGGGTTCCATTTCTTGATGGAGTTTGCATATTAGTTTTGGTGTAAGCATACTTTTAAGGGTCCTGATTTTTTTGTTGGTTTTCCGCAACGATAGCGCTACGTAAAAAAGTTTAATGTCATTTGATGGGAAATATCGCGATCTTTAATTTTTATTATTACCACTTGCTTCGAAAAACCAACGATTTCCTAGATAATCGCGAAAAACCGCGAAAAACTGACATTTTCTCCCTTTCAACCAAAACAGCGCCAAAACTACAAGTCCTATGAGAAAAAGTATTATTACCTTTTTGATGGAGAATATCGCAAGCTATCATTTTGGTCCTAAGCACCTGCCTCGAAAAACTCAAGGTTTCAGTAATAATCGCAAAAAACTAAAATTTCCTAATATTCCTAAATTTTCGTTATTTTCTCCATCTAAAGGTGGACGATGTCGACGCACTCTGCCGACATTTTCGGCATTTTCCACTAATTAAAAAACACAAAATCCAATGCTTTCCACAAACTGTATTAAAAACTGAACACCCAATTTTTGCACAGACCTTATTACAAAAACACAAAACCAATGTTTTACACAAATTTTTCACATTTTCAGAGCAAGGAAAACTCGTGATTGTAACTTGTCATTTTTAACAAACAAATGGAATTTACGTCTTCTTCTTTCTTGGTTTACCAAAGTTGCATCTCCAAAAACTTTCAATACTTTTCCATTTTCGACTAGATTTTATTTTTCATAAGATGAGGATTTCCTAATCTGGACCCGACTTGTTCCCGACTGCGAAAACCTCATGTATTTTATTTTTCATAAGATGAGGAGTTAAGGGTTTTCCTCAGCTAAATTCTAGTCGGGCTGGGCTGGGTATTCTCGATCGGGTCAACCATGTTTACGTACCGGCTCTTCAGGACTTCAAAGGCAATGTGAAGGTGGATGCCTTGGCCAGACAGGGCTCTAGTACTGTATTCACCTGTACGGAACTGGCTACGGAACTACGGACAGACAAATTTAAGGGACGAATCTCTCTAGTCAAAGAACGAGAGAGATAATATTGACTTTTGAGGATAATTGCATTTTGTTACTGTGTAATAACAGGTAATTACTACAACTTAGTTGATAATTCCGTTACCGTATACATATAGTTATTGATTATCTCTCTTATTTGCTTGGGCATCAAGATTGATTATTATTGTAAACATAAATACTTTCTTCCTTAATAAATTAAATTCAATCTAAACCTCACATCATATTTGCTGGGGTTCCTCAAGACTCAATTTTACCACCTGCTCTTTTCCTAGACTATGAATGACCAATTCCTGCATGCACGACCAAGACTAGCCAGCTCTACTGACCCCTGATTAGCCTGATCGGTTCAATTCCACCGTCTGCAGTCCTTCTTTTTGTGCATGCACTACATTTTTTCATCGCTATAACAACACAATATTGTGGAATAACCACAGTAATATTTCCGAACTTCTGTAAGAGTTCAAACTTAAGGTTTATCGCTTGCTCCTTCACTAACCCCGGATTCTACCTCCTCTAACTATACTTCAAACTAAGCTGCCAATGACAAGCCGAACTGGTAATATAAAGAGCGATACCAGAGCTTAAACATCGTGGTAAAAACTCTCTTTACAATATTATAGAAATCTTGTTTTATTAATGTAAATGATAAATCTATTATAGAAAATAATTTTGATTTGTTTTTAAGCAAGCTAACTATTTTTTATTTAGACCCAAATTAATTTGCGGGGTCTGGCAGTGTCAGTGACAAGCCATAAATTGATACTTTCCAAGATGATTGAAACTCTTGATGTTATCAAAAAAGTTATGAAATTTACTCTCACTTATTATATGTTTGTACATTGGTATTTTATAATTGCGATGATTACTTTATAAAAAGGTGATTGTATAACATAAAAGAACGGTAATAAACTACTTCCGCCGAATCAATCAAAAATATGCTACCAAACTTATCAGGATACAAAACTACGATGATCGACCAAAGTCTTGTCATCAAAGGTCTTCCACTTATGCACAAGGCTGCTTTCTTCAGTCAAAATTTTTGTACCTTTCAAATCTTATCGGAAAATGCAATTACTTACAATTCTGTCATTAGGTCGTGCGTCGATGGAATGCGTCATCGATGCCCGACTAAATTGGAATGCCCTCTCTCCGAAGGCTCCACATCATGAGCCACTCACAATCCACCTAAGTGAATCAACAAAGAACTCTTAACATTCCTAGGTGGCCACTCATTGATCTCTGTGGACATTTGTCTGTCGAATCAGCTTGGAGTGTTATATACCAGCAACGGCTATATACCTGTTACCTGGACAGATTAGCACCCGGCGACGTTCAGATTGAACTTGGCGACGTATGGGCATCACCGCAAACTCGTTAAAATTCTAAAAGACTGGAACAAGCGATAACCGATGTTTAATTAACTCGACCAAAAGACTCGATTCGAATTAATTAGTTCGCTGATTATGCGCGAATATGCCTTTGAGGATGGGCTCTTGTTCTTGCAGAGCTCGCAGAGGAAGAGCAGACACCTTATCAACATAACCGTCTGAGATGTTGGATGCTTTTTATGAAAACTTTAAGTGGAAAAATTTTGAAGAGTAAAATATTAAGCTAATGGATCTCCGCTATGATTATAAAAATTCCCAATAAATTATATTGGCTGCCTCAACAACACCTACATATTTCTGGGGTTTATAAAATCGCTTTAGATAACTGAATTGAATACGGAGAAATAGTCAACTGCTGACGTCAAACCTGGGAATTTGATTGTTATTGTTGTTTTTCTTGATGGCCAAAGAATTAAGATATCCAAAAAAAATATTGTTTGCTGTCAAATTATGAGAATCATATTTTCTTCTGTCTGTTGTGGACAAATTATTATTTTCTATTCGATACTATTGGCATTAATAGTTTTTTAGTAGGTACGGTTTGTGGCTTGTCGTAGGGGCATAAATGTAAACCGAAGAAAGTCGTTGAAGAGCAGGTAGCGTTCAATAAACACTTTATGAATATAAATAACCTCAAACAAACATGTTAAGGCAGTTTCGTGATTTGATCTGTTTTACAGTTCTTTCTGTTTTTGACGGTTCTGTTATTGAGTGCGATGTCGATCCGCAAGCTCTAGTTAGGAAAATAGCTAGTAGGGAGAAGGTCGAAGGAACAGTTACAGGCAGCACGCGGTTTTATTTCACTGCTCCCATCCAATTCCACCGAGTCAGAACCCTGACATCGATGACCAAACAGGAGCTGGCTTCCTTGCTTATTATGCTTACAGGCGGTAACGGAATAAAGGGCAAGGAATAGCTGTAAAAAGGGAAGACCAGAAAGAAGGAATGTTATCAAGGTGACACAAGTGGAAACACGAAGGAGCATGCCGCGGTGTGGTATAGACAGGCCCGTCACAATGGGGGCAACTGGGACGAATAGCTCCGGCCCGCAGGTCAGAGGGAGGGTCAGATATTTATTTGGCTTGCCCTTCAACAGGAATATAAATAACACAGATTCTAGATTGGGGCCTCAAGAATGGTGTTAAATTTAACGCATTAAAACGAAATACTGTCTCTTTTCTAACAAATCGTGCTCCACAATTCCCGCAGTTTCAGTGGACGGTCTAGAACTGACGGCAGAACCACCTCTCAGGGTCCTGGGCTTAACATTAACAGAAAATCTGCGTTGGAATAATCATATGTTATATTCCAAATCGTTAAACAAGAATGACAATGCTTGGGATTTCTCAAAAGGTGCAATTTCCTTCTTCAGCCGTCGGCCAATATACTCTAATCTACAGTTCCTACATTCGTCCCCGCCTTGAGATCAACTCGTATATGTGGGCCGGGGCCCCGAGAACCACCTTAGGGTGGCTGGACAAGGTGCCAAATCTCATTAAGCCACCGCAGGAATGTGTCGGCTCTGGTGAAATTCTACCGCATCTACCTTAATGACTGTTCCACCGAAATAAATAACCTCCTGTTTTTCCCGCAACACAAAACTAGCCCTTTCGGCTCAATCTAACCGCGAACACTCCAGTCTAGAAATTCGTTCTTTACGAGAAAAACTCGACTGTGGAACAACCTCCCACAGTCAGTATTCCCGAAATCATACAAACTCTTTCTCTATCTCCTCTTGGCTGCACTATGAAACTTTAGGTTCATTCGGGAATCAAGAACCGACCGTTCGGTATCTATTTGTAATGCTCTGAATGTGGGAGTCTCCACGAGTATTCCTTACGTGTTGTAAAACCGGTTTTTTAGGCGAGAGGAACAAAACCCAACCCAAAATGTTTGCCATGAAACTAACTTATGCACCATTTTATAAAAGGGAAAAAGAAAAAGAAAGAAACATTACACACACACTTTGATATCTCTTTTAAAAGACGAGAAAGTTGCTCATGTTGAATTCCCCGCCGTGTAGACGACAGAGAGAACAGGTGAAACTGGTTTAACAACATGTAACGAAAATACTCGTATAGATACCCTCAATGAACTAATTCTTACCACAGATTTTTGAAAAAGATTAAATATTTTTAAAGGGGCCCCATTCATATTTCAGCTCGACCCGCTGCAAGATAATGTGGCGGCAGGCCTGGGTATAGAATCATGGACCTCTGGGTTGGACGTGGGGCCCGTAGAGGGTACTAAAGTCGACAGTTATGAACAGTTTAGAGAGGGTTTATGATGAATCATGTAATTTAGTATCTCTAAATAAATTTAAAGAAAAACAAAAATTACACTAAATAAAATTCTAGAACTTAAGCCATTATTTTTTATTAGCAAATATTTCTATTAAATTTTTTTACTATTGCGACCGGTTCTACACGATCAACTTTTCGCTCAACTTCAACACTTTTTTCTCCTTCGTTCGCATGCAAGTTGCGAAACGGATAATCTTACCCCTTTCACAATTGCATGCGAGCGAAAGAGAAAGGAGTGTTGAAGTTGAACGAAAAGTTGAACGTGTAGAACTGGTCAAAGCCCTTGTATAAAATGTCAAAGATAATGAAAAGCTCACTGATCAATAAAGTATCAACATATAAAACAAGCTTTTAGGCGTATACTAAACAAGTATTAGTGATCTCCATTGCCTGTCCTCCTCGGACATACCACACCTTCTTTGGACAAAATCACAAAATTGCAATATCCACTAATTGTTCACTTCTCTTCACAATTTCTTTTCAAAAAATCATAATACAGAGTCATGACGACTTATTTTCGTAATTCCCGGTCACTGTCTCCATCGAGACAATAAATCAAGGTATAAAAAGCCATAGGTAAAACACAGGGCAACCACATTAATAAAATTTAAGTGGCACCTTATCAGTTGACTCCGAAATTCATTCATATTTTTCATTTTTGTCTGGCGAAGCAGTCTTGCGTGTTGTTGTTGCTTATTTTCGAACAGTCGTACCCGCTCCGGGAAGCGATGGCTCACTCCAACTTGTAGCATTCGTACCTGTGTACGCTTCCACCTAGTTCTAGACGCCGTTGGATGCATTTTTAATCTTGATTGACGCTCATTAACATTTTAAGAGACGCGTTTGTATCTTAAAAGCTTTTAAGTTATTATTGCTTATGTTTTACAAACACGCTCCAATCAATAAAATAAAATAAGAACAAAATATGTGTGGTTTCTTGCAATTTTTTTTATTTCATTTGAAGTTTTATAGTGGAACATAATCCTTTGCGGAAGACATGAACTTGTTTTGTTCACTTGATTAAAAAAGTTGTGTGGAAGTTAGAAAATGAAAGTGAAGTGAGATTTGCGCTTAAGACGATTTCAGATAGCAATAGATTATTTGAGAGGATCTGACAGGTTCACCAGTAGGCACTTAAATAGGCTTATAATCACGAAATATTAACCTTAATATATACTACCAAGAAGATAATCCCTTGACAATTAACAAAAAAGAATCGGCAAAGTCGATCCTTAATAATTCATTTAATTTATTGCAATCGGTATTGAGCCACATTAAATCGCAATTGCAATTTTTCGATGGTATTCAGTGGGCAGCGAGTTCTTGCTTCAGTTAAATATTAAAATTTCGCCAAGTAATTCTGCACTCAGTATTCAGTTCACATGCTCAAAGTGACATAAAATAATAGCACGGTTGGTCCATTCGGAGGCACTAACACAATTTCACTCTCAGCGCTCTTTAGGATCGCCTCCACTCGACGTCTTTCACCTGAAAGGATGCTGCCAGAGTGGCCTTAGTACGTCTGCAGGCTGCCATATCACAATCTGATACGACCACATAAAAGTGAATCTTATGTACCAAGAAAGGCAGCCAGTGGATGCTACTTAGAACAATAAAAGGAAACGTGAACAATGCTCCCCGTGAATAAGTAACGAGTCCATCTTACATGCATACCAAGTATCAATTGCTTTAAGAAAATAACAACCTTCTTAATGGCTTCCAATGCGGCTCCCATACTTGGGCTGGAGCTGGCCACTGGAATTGGAATCTTCTTCTTTCTTTAATAATCAAATTTAATGGCTGGGATTAGTGTAAGATTTGTTGAACGGAATGGAGTTTTATTGCTCAGTTAATGTACATATTTACAGCAGACCTAACTTATTGCTCAGATTGGACTTTTCTACTGGCACCTTGGGATCTGATATTCTTATTAAGGCAAGAAAATAAAAATGCACAGAAACAATAAATGATAGCAAAGGAATCGTGCCTGAAATAACTACAGTGGATCATGTAGATCAAGTTACGGAAAGGAGAGGCTAGCAACAAATATATTGCATGAGATTAGTTAGAATTTCTCTTCTTAAATGTATAAGAGTAATTATGGAGAGATTTTAATTATGAAAAGTTTAATTGAAATTGTAAATTTAAGACAAATCCAAAAATCTCCAAAGTGGTAGTTAATCTTAAATCATTAAAATTCGCCCGTCTTCTAGAAAATAGAATATAAAACACATTAAATATTTGGGAACTTTTTTGGATTATTCTATAGAATTAAAATATGAGACTCCCCACACTTGACCATCACTCCATGGTTTTGCAAAATTGCAGTAAAATTGAGGAATAATATCACTGTCATTGCGGGCCCGATCTATTTGGTTTTCCCTGCAACAGAAATAATTAAAATTTCTAATTTAGAAATTTGTTTTTATTTGTTGTTTAAGTCAGGGGTGGCCAACCCGCGGCCCTTAGCAGGAAATTTTGCGGCCTGCGAGATTCAACACGACTTAACAAAATATTTTGTACTAGAAGGTTCCAACACACGGAAAAGAAAAAAATGTAGCTACGTTGTTATTGAAACAGGTCTAGAAAATCGCAAAGGAACTACTAACTGATTTACAGGGCTATAATGAACTAAAAATAATTTTTAGGCCTGAGATTGAAAAATTGGTTTTTATTAGAAATATGTTACAAAAGAAAAGTTTTGTAATTTAAGAGGTCTGGCACAAAAAGTTGTAAGCGCTTTTCCCGAGTAAAAATAGAAGTCGTCCGTTTTTAGCTTGAAACAGGCACGGACAGCGTTAAAACGCCTGTATGCTACCCAAAACAGGTACAGTACGCCTAAGTAAAAATTCTACTTTTCCAAATTTAGCCCGCTACCAATAAAAGGACGAAGAAAATAAGCAATTACATTGGTGACCATGAAGTGTGCCATTAGCGTACTCAATAGACCGGTTCTGGTTCGATTACGTAGGTCAAGCAGCATTGGACGTGGTTAGTACTTACTAGGGGGACCGCTTGGAAAAACGACACTCGCGTTTGGAATGGTCGATTATGGATAAATTCATATCTGCAACAGGGGCGGGAAAGCCTCCATAGCGGAACCATTTCTAGATTTTCATGCCTCTAGAACGCTCCCCGTCTGACAGGGGCATTTGTTCGCAATGCGTGCTTGTTGCGGGCGCGCATATGCTATTACAAAAAAATAAACAACTAAATTATTTTTACTGGAGTTGGTTCAACTTACGTATGCAAATCGCTCCTTTTGAAAATGAAATTTACAAAACATAAATATCGCCCCACCTTCTCTGATGAAAACCTACAACACCAGCTACGAAAAAGTGCTGAAAATTGACAAAATAAATAGGGGTTTTGACCTCTAACAAAATGTTAACCCACTAATTTTTTTTTAAAAAAATAGTTTTTAGTGAGTAGAATATGTTAAAAAAAAGTTTCGGAGAATTGGTTGTACGCTACCCCCAAAAACCACCCCGTAAAAACAAAAAATTCCGTTTTTGGCTAATATCTCTTAAGCGGTAAGTCTTATCATAAAATAGTGTTCACAAAGTTTGTATATTATGCGATTATCTACAAAAAAGGATATTATACATTTTCCCGTACGAATTGTCATTAATGAGATATCGCCTTTTTTAAGATTTAAAATTCTCATATCCCCTCATTCGCAACTTGTATAGACGTTCAATAAATCCTCTTTTGGACTACGTGGCTAATATTTTCAGGGGTGGTTCCTGGATATATTTGGAGAAAAAAATTGTCCTAGAGAGGGGGGCTATCCCGACTATCCACTAAGTTACAGGGTGTTTGTGAAAAAACAAAGTTTTTTTCTTTAAATTTACTTAAACTAAAATAACTTTTAGAATAAGTATCGTAGGATAAGTTAGAATAAGTAACTAGGTTCATCTTTAAGGTAAATGTGTATCATTTATTTGATATAAATAACAGAAACTTGAGTGACTCTGTTTAGAAAAAATGTTGGTTTAAAGTATGAACAAAATGCGAAAACGAAGAATATTGGGATTTTGCTCGCACTTTTTACCTACATATCCTCTAACAAAATGTTAGCTCTCCAATTTTTTTTAAAAAATAGCTTTTAGTGAGTATCATATGTTAAAAAAAGTTTCGGAAAATTGACTGTACTCTACCCCTAAAAATCACCCCATAACAATCAAAAAATCTCTTTTCGCATTTTGTTTATACTTTGAACCAACATTTGTGAGTTAACATTTTGTTAAAGGTTTTCATTCAAATTCACCCACCCATGGTTTAAGGGATGTGTTTTTAAAACTAGTATCCCCAAAATAAATATTAGTCCGGGTCCGGGGAAATCCTTGGGACTTTTTAAGAAAACAATTACGAAATCACAAAAAAAAACATGGCCGCCTAAGATATCTCGTTTTCCCGTGTTTTCCTTGTATCTCGGTTTGTACACCGTACGAGGGCAAAATGTTGACAATGAAATTCTCTACAACTTTAGTTCTTACAAACATGTTGACCCGATTAACCCTTTTAAAGTTATTCAAAGTCAAAGTTATCAAGAATCACTTTTTGGCCAAAATATCACTCAAAAACTGGTTTTTTCGAAAAAAAATTTTGATCAGTCAATACGAAACGTTATTGCCTACAAAAAGTCTAGTGCAGAATTATAGGATAAGAGCAGTGATGCAGTTTCAAGAATGGGGACTCCGTCACTGCTCGATTGGGTGATTTGTCAATTGACTGTTTCAATATGAAATTAATCAAATTGTTGGCTTCGATAACCTAGAGCTTAAGGTATCCAACTATCAGTACCATTCCCGAGTTTCGGGTTCAAGTCCACGTAATGGCGTGGAATTCTTGAGAATCTGCTTCCTATTTTTTAATGTGTTGTGCTATTTCTAACTTTTTGATTAACAAAAACCCAAGCGTGGCAATTTCTTAATACGCGTTTTAAGACAGCACTTTTTTAATTTCTAAAAATTCAGGTAAATCACTGTCAAATCATTTTTTGGCGAAAGCGCAAATGTGAACACTTGTGGTACAAAGCGCATTGTAATGAATTGCCCTTTCACTTCCGAGTCAGCTGGACCAATAGCAAATCTGTTAATCGATAATGAAAATTTAATGAGTGCAAGCATTCTTCGAAGCCGGTTACATATATTCTAAATTCATAAATATGTAGACAGAACCAAAAACCGGACCCAAGATTTCATTAAATCCAATCGATCCATAAGATTTTGTATGTAGCGTGAAGCTATCGAAATACCAATCAATAATAGACAACAGCAGCATAAAACTATCTTGTTACATTGCAGCCATAAACACTCGGAGTGTATTAAGTTAATCTGATTGAAATATCAACGACCGAAAACAAGGCGCCACTGACAAGAGTTGGACATTACCGTCCGTATCTTACTCCCTATGTAAATTAATTTGAAAGGTTTATCTAAATTGTTGTTAAGAGTTACTCGGAATGGATTTCAACTCGATCATCAATTAGTCATCACCTCTCAGCATCACCGTAACGACGGGACGACCCGACCCAACTGTGTTGCTAACTAGAAAGTGATTAATTAGGAAGGAAACTGGTCACAACCGCACTTCGAATGTACATGTGCACGAGCATATGTAGGTGTAGTCGTTGGTCGCTGTGAAATGTTTTAGGGGTTGAACTGTCACGTATGAAGTTGCGAAGTTAATTTTGGGAATAACATGGGGTAGGATACTTTTTTGCGTGACTCTGGAAATCTTAAGGCAGATTATCCCTTCCACACATAGCACTTCCTCGCTGCTTAACCTCTATCTGAATAATTAATTACCCACTATCTAAAACACGAAGAATCACAACCGGCCTAATTGGAATGCTGCCAATTGTTTGTGTAGAAGCATCGAATTAACCAAGATACTAAGCAAATATTTTAGTCAATTAGTCAACCCCAGTAAAGGTTGCTATGCCCTTCATCAACTACAGTCGACAAAAATCATGCTTATTGCTTCCTGAAAGGAAATGACAAACTTTAATGCTGCGATTTTTCGTAAATCGATGGCTTTCCCGAAAATATTCACGTTTTACTTTCTGCCCACATAAGCCTTATGTCGAGCCGAGCCCTCCGCCGTGCTTCACTTTATTTCCGCCTTATCAAAGTCGAACAAAATCGTGACGTAGGTCTTAAAACCTTTAAAGACTCAAGTTGAATGCAAGGCGCTGAGCACTGGTCAAAACTCACTTTTAAAGGATCGTTCACAAATTTTTATTAATTCGCGGTTAATTTTGTGCGATTTGTCTTTCTTATACAACGATTAAATGCTTTTAGTATTAAAAGATGTTTATCACTCGTTTAATGGACGGCAAAGTGGGATGAACTTAAATGTAACTCTGGAGTTGATGATAGTGCTCGCAAATAAATTTTAGTTAAATGTAGCGAAAAATTTATAGTTGTTAGCTTATTGGGCATTAAAATTTATAGGGCTTTGGTGTTTAGGGTAACAAAGCGGATTTGCTATAGTGAAAAAAAGTTATGTCGAGCAGTTTTAAATTTTTGAATGTGAGGAAAAATAAGACATTCCTAGGAAAGATATTTTGGAAATTGGAGGGCCTTGGTTACCTACCAATGTTATTAAGAATTCCTTTGACATTGGATAGATGACATTTTCAAATCTAACCATAATTATTAAATTAAAGTCAAGATTAAAGAGATTCAAATGTGACATCGAGAGGCATAATTCTCCCCAAGGCCACCCCCACTAGTGTACACAGACGACGTAGACAAAATATCAGGGCTGTACAGGACGCATGTAGTTCGAATAACTGCAGCGGTTGGCAAAGCTAGAAAAACAAACACTTCTAACGAAAAAAGATTGTTATTAGGAACCTAATTTTGACATGTGCACAATTCTGAAACGTCACTCAGTACCATTTTAGCTGTCAGTCAATAGACACCGAAAGAACGTTCAATTGTGAAAACTGTGCATGCTTATCGTAAAAAACATCGGAGAAATTCGGCGCCTTCAGACAACACAATTTGTAGTTTGGTGAAGAAGTTCTTTTAGTACGGGTTTGTAGCCACTCGACCGCGTCCAAAACGCTCCAATGAGGTTGTTGACGCGGTAAGAGAGAGTCTTGCCAATAATCCAAATGTGTGGTATCGCCGCCGATCTTAGGAGTAAAGGTCGATTCATATCAACAGACATTCAACGTGGCAGACACGTATCGTGGCAGACACGAAAAATATTGATCAATACATTTTCTATGAGAGCGTTGTTGTGTGTGGAGCCACGTTACTATAAATGTGAATGGTCTCATAGAAAATGTATTGAACAATATTTTTCGTGTCTGCCACCTTGAATGTCTGTTGATATGAATCGACCTTTAAGCGTAAGTGGAACGACTCTAAGGAGGATTATGGAGCAAGATCTTTATCTCTTTCCATTCAAAGTGCAACTTACTCAAAGATTGTTGCCAAAGGACAAGCCGCGTCGCTTGCAATATGGAAATGCAATGCCGTAGCAAGAATGTTCGATGCCGAGCCTGATTTTTGGGACAAAATTTTGATGACGGACAAAGCTCATTTTACACTCTCTGGCGGAGTCAATAAACAAAACTGTCGAATTTGGGGAACAGAGAGCACACACTTCATTCACGAAATACCACTGCACGACGAGAAAATCACTGTTTGGGCCGGAGTGTGCTCAAAAACCATCATCGGATCATTTTTCTTCAAAGTTGGAGAAACCGTCGACGGCGCACGCTATCGTTGGATGTTGCCTAGTGCTGCACACGAGACGAGATTTGGCCCAGTTTCGTCTCGGTCTCGAAAAAATGGGTATATGCAGGTCTCGTCTCGATCTCGTCTCGTATCGTCTCCAAAAGTCTCGTCTCGAAAAGTCTCGTCTCGAAAAGTCTCGAATTTCACTGTCAATAATACAAATTGCTCAGTCTTCTGTATTTCGAGAAATATCAATATGTGCCATATTAATGTAATTGTATACAAATATTCCTTATATTTCCATGCTAGTCACTTCCCAGACGTAGACACGTAAATCTGCCTTTTGCAGTGGCACCAGGGCGGGGTAGAGGGGATGAATGAATCGAAAGTTAGTTTCTAATTTGTGTAGAGTTACATTTACGTAGAGTCCGTTCCAAAAGAGAAGAGGTATTTTACAGTCATTTCATTTCATTTCAACGCATTTCATTTTAAATGCTTTCAAATGAAATGAAATGACAGTAAAATACCTCTTCTGTTTTGGAATGGACTCTGCATTTAAATGCTTATGGAATGCGTACTCTTCGCCTGGTCTCTGCAGCCTGCTCAAGTCATGTTTTGGTGCCGAATGTTGTGCTCGTCAGAGAGCGCAGCGTGAAGATACTGAAATAGTTGGTGTCGATACGATTTCAAAATAACCATTTGATTTCGAGATCTCGAGATGTCTCGCGAGATCTCGAATGATAGTCTCAGTCTCGTATCGATTTTTAATCTGGAGGTCTCGTCTCGATCTCGTCTCGAAAATCGAGACTAGACGAGACGATTTCGAGACAAGTCTCGTCTCGTGTGCAGCACTAATGTTGCCGCACTTTGTGTGTCCGAAAATGCGAGACAAAGGTCTGAGGAACTTCTATTTTCAACAAGACGACGCACCTTGCAAAACTTGCAGCGTAAATCTCCGAGAGACGGTGTGTGGAAAAATGATGTTTTACAGTGGCCTCCTCGCTCTCCGCATTTATCGGCACCAGACTTTTTCTGTGAGGTTATTTAAAAAGTAAAGTTTATGCCAGCAAGCCGAAGACCATTGACTAACGCAAAGTTAACAAGGCCGTAATGCTGGCCAATGTTTTGGAGAATGCCCGAAAAAGAGCTGCTTTTTGCGTATCGAATGGGGGTGGTTATTTAATCGACTTTGTATTCAAAATCTAATTCGAAATAAATGGTAGAGAATATTCTCAGGCTCATTTGTTAAAATCGGCTAAAAAATGTCAGAGTTATTCAATGTTGAAATACCGAAGGTGTAGATGGCGCACCCCATACATTCATTTCATAAATTTTACAATTAGCGCGGATATTATATTCCCTTATAGTCCAAATGCAGTATTGCAGGCTCTCTCCAAGTGCACAAAGGACACATATAGCAGTGTATTATTCCATTTCATTGTCCCGAACTTATGCGCAGCTCGTTTGGTTCTGCTTGTAGTTGAGTGATAGAAATTTCCGCGGTTGCAGGTCACCGACCTACAATAACCTAATTCGATTGGTGAGACCGCCACCTGTGTCTTCTAGTTTCCAGACTCCTCTAAAACAAGGATATTTCTCATACTCTCCTTAAATAGAAATGTTCAAAACACTGATTAAATGAACTATATTATTTGGATCAAAAATCGGTCTGCTCATTCGCTCTTCCATAGTAACGTAAAAAAATCCTGATAAATTTGAAGACATTAAATTCACCTGTTGCAAGTCTCTAATCTGCGGATAATTGATGTATTCACCTAAAACTACCAATTTAATAGTCGAAAACGGAAGGTCCAATAAGATGAAAAGATTACCGACAATATACCCCGGGGAGAAGGGAGTCGAGCTCATTACAAATAACAAACATCCTAACAGCGCCCGAGCAATTATGATCCTCTTCATCTTTCTTTGCCATTCGAAGTCCTTCTGTCATTCGAAATGTTTCCAAATGCAATTATCGGGAGGAAGTTGTGGTCGCCGGCCAACCGGTGAGTATTTGGCAATCAACAAAATCGGTTTATTGCTGATCGCTGACGCTTAGAAGTACATTGGAGTGAATACCTTGTCATTAGGCGGCTGGCGGTATTATTTTTTAAGTTTTACCAAAGTATTTTATACAAAATTTACTAAGAAATGTGCTTCGAGACTGATTATATTCTCGCTGTAATTTTATCAGATTGGTTTTTAACTGAAGCAATTTTTGTTTTTGAATAGAATTAATATTTTTTGTTTTTTATTCTTATACCAAGACGGATAGTTGCAAAAATATAAAATTGAAACAAATTCGTTGAATTTATATACCAAAATAAATTATTCAAAAAAAACAAAATACAAAAGAGTTACGTCGTCTTATTATACTCGAAAAAGTGCTTCATAAACAAAGAACCAATTTCTTAGCTGTTCCATTAAAATCATCTCCAGAACTCTTTCTCTCCAATTATGTTTCATAAAATATCACGTGCACCTTTGGCAGCCGTGGAATCGGCTGAATTCATAACAATAAAATTTTGCGCAAGTAATGACTAAATTATGATGGAAGATAATTGAGTCATATAAACAGAGCAATTCGCTTAAGATGGCAAACTAACTTCTCCCACCCATGCAAGTCAATTTTCTGCAATAATGGCCAAATTCCAGCCCACCTGAACCCGCTTCAACAACTCTTTACGTCTATTGCCTGCCGCGCATTCTAGCATAAAAACCAAGCATAATTGAAGGCTTGAAGCCATATAAAAAAGGCACTTTGTTCGCCCTTAACATCGTAACAGAATTCAATAAAAACGTAACAAGTACAGCCCCATTCAATCCGGGATATGGGGTGATCCCGGCTGCCGCTTAGGTGTTAGTTGGGCACAAAGATGAGTTGCTTCCCTGTTAAGATATTCACCGTGCATCCTTGCTCCTTTTTTCACATGGCAGTCTGGGTAAAACGAGCAGACTTGGCCCCATACATAAAACGTCTAAAATATTGCAAGGATACAAATGTAACGACAACAAAAGAGTTTCAGCAACATAACGGGAATGAGCCCGGCGAAATGAAACAACCCCCGGTGCCTGTTCTATTCATGAGAATAGCATCGTTTTGCGCGGATAAGCTTGCAATGTTTCCCATACAATGGGGGTAATTTGATTAGGGATGCCCCTACATAGTCCCGGCCATGGATGGAGCCCCTCGCACGGATCCTGCCAAAGTTATGAGGTCAGACCTTGCGCTTGCTACGGGTCTAATAAAATGAGTGAAATGGGATGGAACTGGATCTTGCTGCCATTAAGGAGACAATCCAATGCCGGCAATTCTGAAATATAAAAAAATAAAAATTACAATTACGAAATTAAAAGATTTTTAGTTGGGATTTAGTTGGAAATTGAGATGGTGGTGGTAGTTTGTTGTGATTAATTGCTGCTCCAATCATTTTAAAATCACAAATAAATAAAGCGTGACAGAAAATTAAAAAAATGGATATATTATGTACTAGACCTTGCGCTTTTCACAACGATAAATAGAAAATAAACCGTATAATATATAAATGAGAACCAGATCTATTGAACACGAAGATCAAAAAAAATCCAAGGAGCAACTATTCCGTTTTCTAGATTCAAAACTAATGAAGAGCGGAGTTGTAATTTTTGTTTAGGTTATGCTATATAATAGCTTTATACAAATTAACGAAGGTTTTTAGTAACTCTAATTGCATTCAGCAATACAACAACACAGGATCAAAGTAGTTCAAATGATCTTCTTCTTCTTTTGGTGAGGTATTGGGTCGAAAAATACCACGGCCACTCACTTGGCATATTGCACTACACCCTATACCTCATATTTGTAGGTTTAGACTTGACTGCTCGAACAGGGTCTCGTCGAACAACCTACCACTGCCATAGTGATCACAGTCAGCTGGGACTTGGAACGCACACTGTATTTCGCTTCATCTTTTCAAAGGGTAAAAAGACTTATCTACACTGTAAATCCAAGCGCGTTATTAAACACGCATAAAGTGAATAATTTCATAAAATAAATGGAAAATACACATTTTGTGTGTAAAAAAACACACTTCAGTGAATTAAATATAATTACGCATATTTTGTGATCACTTCTAAACACAACATCCGTAATATTTTTTCAAAGCATTTGACCGGCTTAAAATTACACACATATGCGTGTAATTATGCCTACTCTGATATATCAATCAAACGTGATAATTACATTATGAATGTAATCATATAGCTATAGCGTCGTTTGAAAATATATATAGAATTACATCGACTATGAATGATATAATATTTAAATAAGGTATTCGAGAATACAAAATGATATAAATAATAACAATAGCAATATATTATAAAATGAATGAATGTTCATTAATACTTGATATCAACGTATTAACTATCATATTCTTTTTTAAATAATTGAAAGTTTTGAAAATAACTGATTATGTGTTTATTTTATAACTGGAATTCATTTCATTAGTTATATTTCAAACCTCTCCATTAATTTTTCTCGTTTTTCATTCAGTAAATAAAACATTTTACTTTATTTGTCAACTGTCAAGTTAAAAAACGTATTTGAGAAAAAGGAAATTTAAAATTTCCCTTTGTGCTGGATAGTGTTCTTGATAATCATCGGGGGCAAGACTTTTGTATGGAAGCTGTTCTGTTCTGTCCTGGAACAGATTAAAAAAACACCCTTAATGTTCAAAATGTAGAGTTTTCTAGAACAATTGAACGTACTTAATTAGTTACAAATACATATATTAATATTTTTGTTTTGTATATATTTTTAACTAATTGACATTGTTTAATTTTTTTATTAAATTTTATAGTCGTAACATCATTAATTCTACTGAAGGAATATAAAAATTATTCAGGTTACACGTTTAAGGTGCGTAAAAAGTATAGTAAAAATGCACCAAAAGCGTATTTAAATAATGCGTCAAAGCGTTTAAATTAACACGGGAAAACGAATTCACAAATTACTCACCTTAAACCGCGTAGAAAGTGACTACAAGCAAATAACACACATAAGCGTGTAAAATAACGCGCTTGGATTTACAGTGTACGCGAAATGATAAGCGTTCATTTTCTTTAAGAAACTGGGTTAAAATCTATATTTATCCGACCTGGTTTTAAAATGATAGTCTGATTGATGTTAGGCATCTTTCATGCACGATGTGGGTTCCATGAGACCCAATGAGGGGCTTGCCGAAAGAGGGCTTTCCCCTTATAGTCCGTTCAAAACGCACGTTAGGGTGTCAAAACATAACACCGTTATGAAAATCGTTCCCTATATGTTTTTTGTCCCGCAGACCTAAAATATTCACGTCACCCTTAAAAATATAAAAAAAACACCAATTTCAGCGATAATTTCAATAATCAAAAATAATCCAATAAAATACACTTTTTTCAATATTTATTTGCGAAAGTTGTTGATTTATACCAAATCAACCCAAATTTTATGATAAGAGATAATTGTAAAGGGTTAAAACCACCCCTAAATCGACAGAAAATAAAAAAAATTGCAAAACAAAATTTTTTCCAGCTTCAAATTCAATTGAATGCGTATTGTCAGGCAACAATGAATTATTTTCAACCCTTAATGGGGTAAAACTAGATTAAAGTTGAATTTGAAAAAAGATTGATTCGCTTTCCTACCATACTCATGGGACTTTTATGGACCAGTTACATTGAATTGTGGCCAACTCTAAGCGGTTCCTACCTATGCCATCTCTTAATGCGGCTAAGAAATTGTTGAGACGCGGTATAAAGGCGGGTCCACACATAACAAACATTTGCAAAATAAACATTTGACAAATGTTTGACAAATGTTTGACAAACATTTCGTGAAATTTTTGCGAGAAAAATGTTTTCCGAAATGTTTGTTATTTCCTGGGTCTGTTCACTGTAAAAGGTGTAACACACTGAAGTGTGTTTTTTAACACACAAAATGTGTTGTTTAACGCACCAAAATGTGTTATTCAACACATCTAATTGTGTTTTCAAGAAAAAGTTTGTTGTTTTAACATAGTTTATCTTGCAATTGACACGCTCTTCCGTGTTAAAATTATAACACACTTTTTACTGTGTTAAAAATAATTCGTGAATTATGACCTGAAATGTAAACAACACACTTAAGTGTTCACTTAACATTTATTAACACACTTTTGGAGTAACAACACACTTTTGAGCTATGAAAATACAACACACTTTTTGGTGTGTAGAATAATTTTAATAGAGGGAAATTAAACAAAAAAAAGAAAAGTTATGATGTAGTTGGGAAAGAGGATTTTTTTCTTTTTTTTCTTTACATATGTTAAGATAAAGCGAAAAAAAAATTCTGCAAAAATCGAGCCTCTGCTGCACGAGAAAATTGCATAAATGTGGATTTTTGATGCATTTCGAGTGCGTTACTACACTATTTTCTGCGTTACTACACTATTTCTCCAGTTCTGTTGGTCGTAGAAAAATAAAAAAACTGAAAAATACTCGTGAATTAATAGACTATCGAACTGATTCGGTATAAATACTTTAAAAATGAATCCTAACCTCAAAAACCCAAAATTTATGAAATTTTGTTTTTTTTTACTAAAAATGCAATAAATAATAACGGGAAAATTTAAGAAAATGTGTATTTTGATGCTATAAATAGTTACGTGGTTGAAATTTCAAAAATAAAATTTGATTTTTACGGCAACAATTGGCACTTTTCGAAAAACATTAAAATTGCCGTAATTATATGCCAAATCATCGTAGGATAAATTTTTTTTTAAATTGTAGGTTTTTTTATGTACTTTTTGCGAACATACGCAATACTTCGTTACTTTATTTAAAATGCCCATTTTAGGAATTTGAAAAAAATAAAAAAATTCAATTTTCAAATCTCAAGATTTTTAGGGATGAGTCAGCCATTAGTTTTGCACCGTCCACTGACACGGATAGGCAGGTGTTACAGGCTTTATTGGAAATAAGATAGTAGGGGTAGTCACGCTTAAGTGTAGATATCATTTTAAACAGTTAAAAATACAATACAAATTTACAACGAAGAGTGAACGCTCCTTTTGCAATCTATTGCAAATACATCGAAGAAAATTTCTAAAAGAAATTTTACCTGACGAAATAATGGAAATTGTAGCGACGGTAATTGACGAGATTGCGGATTCGGGTAATTTTTATTATTTCCATAAGGTTCGCCTATAAAGTATCCCGCTCGATTTTAAACATTTGTCATTTTACAGTGGTATAACCAAATACACTTAATACAACGATACAAGGCTAAATACAACAAAGCGTGAATACCCCTAGAATTTCGTTTTGGAAGCATTGAATTCGACAAGATTTTTGTTGCCCTAATCAAGGTTCAATATCCGTCCCTGTTGATTGAGTCCAACAGATGTCCGCGATGATCATAAAGACAGTATCTGGCGAATGTTTGTCTTGCATTGTCGAAGGAAAAATCGCTAAAACCGATGCAACATTTGGTTGAGGTATGATTGACGAATTTATCGAACTGGAAGAAAATCGATTATTATGAACAGCTGCCTAAAAACCATAACATATTTCGAAGGAATTTAGTCCAAAACCTGATAACATATACGGACACGGAATTATACATCTATAGAAGTGTTGAAAAACAGGGCAAGAACTGTAATTTTTAGTAAATAAACTTAACGTACATATTACTTGGTCTGAAAGAAATTGTTTTTAAATAACACCTGACAGACTTAATTAATTAATTTATTTATTCTTTTAAATTAAAATACTTCAGATAACACCTTTTTTCTCTTTTCTTTTTAATTAAGTTTCTGATCACGCTTTTCTCTACAACTGGTCTCGTATTGAAAACATTTACTACTTCCGATTTAATTTTATATTTTTATCCATAAAATATTTTAAATAAATATGTATAATAATTTCATAAAAAATTAATATAATAAACAAAATCCAATTTGCTATTCTTTTTCACCATTTTAATTTTAGGTGTTTTACGAGGAATGTTTTTGTGCAAATGTAGCTTGTTCTGTAACTGTTGGTGTGGGTTAGGAAAAAAAACCGAAAATAAAGATTTTTAAAACCCATCTTCCAAACTTACAAGCAGAATTCATTTTTTATACTCAATGTTAATTAGTTGAAAATAACGAGTAAGAGTGGGCGGTCATTATACAAACAACAGTAATTGCATGGGAAATATTTTCGGGGAAAAAACTAATTAAACAAAAAGAACTTTTTCTGTGAGGATACGAGCCGTTTTAACCAACAAAAGGAACTCATTGCCGAGTATATGCAGTTGTCGGTAAGGATAATTCCCCATTTTCACTCTTCGCTTTTTGAAATAATTAAAGTTAAGTGGCAAAACAACTTCACCTTCTTTTGGGTGAAAGTTTGTATGGGAGTGTTTTCAAATAATGGTTTTTACATATTTTTGAACATTAATAATACTTAAAACTGAATTGTCTCTATAAGTGCACACACATGCAAGAAACCAGCAGAACAAGTGTAAATAATAATAAAAGCAAATTGAATTGTGTTAGAAATGTCTATCGAATGGTAAATATTAAAGCACTATGAAAATTATGCAGTGGCATTTCAGGGCCATGAAACGATTAGATTTTATTATGAGATATAACAAAACTTAATCTCATAAAATTTACCTTGATACAGGATAATATCGCTATAAACAACTTCGATATGGAAACATTTCAAGCATTCAAACCGCTTAAGTAAGTTCCTGACACTCTCGCGGTAGATTACCGCGGCGCGCACGAAACCCCGCCACATTGAAATGTATGAAGGCATTAAGCACGCTGCTCCAGGTATTTACTAATGAAATTCATAAATTTTCATCAACCAGTTAAGACCCCGCCACAACATTAATTACAGTGCGATAAGTGGACATTTAAATTTAATTCACACTTGGAAATCGCTCTCGATGAATTCCCTTGGATGTTGGATCTGTAATGGCTCTTGGCAACCAACTCCTACGCAGTTGTTCCGTCACGGCTTCCCAGAAACACTGTTATCATCTCTTAACTTAAGATGGTTTATTTCTAAGGAAGGTGCTCGTATACATATTGCTTCATGGAGTGAAGTCAAGGCTTATTCACGAAATTTTTGCATGTAAACGAAGCTGTTAACGCCATTAATTTGATGTCTAAATTTAATGGAGGGTTCATGTCTTACTATTCACAGAAGCAAATTTTATTGTAGTTGGGTTAAAGCAATTTTTTGTTGTTGTAATGATTCATATCTTAATTTGCTTGCTTGTTTTGAAAATACTGGATTTTAATTGGAATTAATAAAAATAGTCGCCTTGATTTAACAGACTCCTATTTTTTAATGTAAAAATATGAAAACAAATACCATTTTTGATCTTTAGTAATTTTATTTCGTATAGGACTAAAATCTCATAAAAACCAAATATATGTTATTCCTCAACTTCTCGGTAACATTAAACCCAAACATATGTAATTCAGAAATTGAGCCTAATACAATTTATTGCCGAAGTTGAATATTTTATGCCTTTATTTCCTGTACTAATACTCCCAGCTCAATCCGAGAGCGACGTAGGCTATATCGTCTCAAGTGACAATACTATACCATTTTCATGGACTTTGCCGGCTGAATCTGTGGCGGATAACCTTATGCAACTGAAGCCTCGTTACAAAGAGCTTTATCTTAATTTTTGTGACATTCGTGGGCCTCATGCGATTTTTTGTATGACCTAATTTGCTTTCGTGCACTGAGAAAACAGTTTGGTTATTGTTAAAGAGATTTAGTTATAAATACCAAATTGTATAGTTGGATACGGCGAATTAAATATTTAGTTCTTACAAAACGATCCCATGATTGGGATATATTCTTGAGTCAAATTTCAATTTGGTAATATTAACCAAATTATTGCGTTGCATGAAATTGATATTTTGACTATCAAATCGCTCATTAGTTCAACGAATCAATTATGTCAATGACTCAACAGTATATAAGATTCAGCCAATTTAGCAATATTTTTCAAAAAAAAAAATAAAGTTGAAATAATTATTTTCTTTAATCGGTTTGAATATAGATTCAAAAGAATTACTATAAAATAGTCCATTGCCCTAAATTATGAGGTACAGTAAGTACATTCAATTAATACTTATTATTGGAAAAAGGAAATATATTAATAAATGAAATAAAACATTATGTGGTGGGAAATATTTTTTTATTTCAAATCTCTTCTACTAATAACAAAATCTCCATTCCTTGAAGTATGAATCTTAATGGGTCTAACATAATTATTATTCTTTATATTAAATAATTTGAATTCTCGCACTTATACCTTTTGAATATTTTTAAAATCGGGTCCAACAGTGATGACATGTGGCTGAAGGTGTAATCCTAATTTTGCAAGTTTCGCTCTTCTTGCTTCCAATGTATTTTCAATCTGTCCTGGGATCTATAAAATGTTTATGTAACAATTATTTATATGTTGTCATTGAAAAATAATTAGCAAATAAATTATCGCTGTATTCAGAATAATCTACCTTCACGTGAAGAATGAAACCTTCTCTGGAATCGGCAACTGTTGGCTTCCAGAATGTCTTAATTGGTGGTGGGTTTTTTAATTTCTTGATGTTGATTTTTTTAGACTTAGGTGCCATCAAAGATGCCAGCAAATAAAAGTGAATGGCAGTTCTTCTATCTTTTGTATTGATGAAAAAAAAAATATCTGTAACATTTTTCAATTATACAATGTGACGTACCTGGATGTACAATATTATTCTTTTCATATTGGCCAGATATTAAAAATTTCTTCAACTCTCAAATATACTTTATTTCGCACAAATCACCAAGATCGTTATTATTTAAAAAATCTTCCACTGTGTAAACTTTTATTGAGATTGATGAATTTCATTAATGTGAGCACGCACTACGAGATGATGCAATACGTTTCCTCGCAATGCCGTTTGGGAATGACACTTCGGGTGTCTTCTAGGAAATGTTTAATCAAATAATTCAATGTATGATTAGGCCAACTAAGATTTTGTAACTCCAACCAAATCATATATTATGGCAACAAGGTATACCGGTTGGTCGAGATAGTTGTTTATGTTAAATGGATGAAATAAAAATCTGATTTGGTAATTATAGCCAAATATTCTTTAGTAGAACTTCAATATAATTTTAAACTAAATTGATATATGCGTTAAATAGATTTTTTTATTTCATTAAGTTAAAGAATTTTCTTAGTTCTATAAACTATATATTATTTTCAATCACTTAATTTTACAATTACTACAACTACACGATTTATTTCCTAAATGTAAATTAAATACTTTTTGTGGGAACATATTCGTGATTATGTGAACCAAATATACCCAAATAAATGATTTCCTTGATTCAATTGGTAATGATTTTATACTTCAACTACGCGTGTAGTATTTATTACAAAATTCATTTGTAATGTCCAAATTCTTTAAAAAATACTTCAAATGAATGCACTTAGTTATTATAACTAAACTGTTCTCTCAGTGTGGGTACTAAAAACGTGAAAACCACATCACTTCTGATGCTGAGTTAAAGTAATATCAGGTGTCCGGATATACCTTAGTGCACAATTTCTCCGGAACAATACCATTTACGTTAGCAGTGGCGTGGCTTGTTAGAAAATATATTAAGGTAAATGTATAGTATGATTGCCCCCACCTCCGATTTTTTTTGAAATTTTCAAATTTTATGTATTTTGGTGCGTAGAATCCATTTCTGAAAAAAATAATTGCCGCTGGCGCACCGTTTCTGAGTTATGCAATTTCAAAGTTGCCAAATTTCGCTTATTTCGAACGTGAAAATCGCCATATTTCATCTCCGATTTTTTTAAAATTTACATATTTATGTATTTTGATTCGTAGAATTCGTTTTAGAAAAAATTAATTGCCACTGACGCATCGTTTCTGAGTTATGCAATTTCAAAGTTGCATAATTTTGTTTATTTCAAAAGTGGAATTTTTTCAAAAATTAATTCTATGCATCAAAATACATAAAATTTGAAATTTTCAAAAAAATCGGAGTTGGGGGCAGTTATACTATACATTTACCATATATAGGGTAGTGCGGGCATAGTGGGGTAGCGGGGCATAGCGGGGTAGTACCAAATTGATGTGAACAAACAGTAGTACGACGATTTAAACGACGCACTGGGTTTAGTATTAAGTCGTAGTATGAGCTTCGCTAATGTTACAAGCATTCGCGACATCGGTTTTAGCGCTCGCAGCAAAAGTAATAATATTACGTATTTGTTAAAAAAATTGTTGTTATTCATGTCATAGTTAATGTATGTGCTAGTAATGTCTTGTTTATGATTGTGTGCTACATTTTACTGTAAACTATTCCGGATTCGAATACGAAATAAAAAATTTGATTAAAACCAAAGGTAATATGTAGTTGTTAATATTTTATCTTGCAATGTGGGTAGGGGAAAAGTGGGGTATTATAAATGGGGCACAGTGGGGTATTCAATCGACAAGGAGTTAAGTGTCACAATAGATATAACTTCATAGTTTACATAACTTCATAACTTGATGGTTTATTTACACAAACAATTGCATGTTTCAGTTATTGTTCGCACATATAAGAAAAAACGAATCAACACTCTGTAGAGGCTATAGGAAAAGCAGTTCATGGTGTGGTGTCAGAAAAAAAGGTTACAAAAAAGTGTACAGTTACATGTTGTTCCACAAACTATATTCGAATGCTATATGAAAAAATACAGGGCTAATCCAGATAGTACTCCCCACAATGCTCCACCTGGTACCGCACTTTACCTCGCTGTACGGGGCAAAGTGGGGTAAACTTCACTCTGAATGTATTTTATTCCGTTAGCCAAACTGTTATTACTAAAAAAAATGGGCTGGCCAAATAATGATAGACAAGCTGTACAAACCAAAAAAAATTAAAGTCAACCTAACGCCATTATTAGCTGAAAAATGATCCATAACATCTTAGATACCCTACTATGCCCCCCTCTCCCCTAATAATAGAAACGTTTTTAGATTTAAAATGAAAATCCGAAACATAGCATATCCTAAGATAGGTAATGAACCCGTTACTTCAACTTCTTTTTAAATGGTGCTACAATCCTTGTAGGACCTTATAGGACTCTTCAAGTCTTTTATTCCAGTCGTCTACGTCTTACTAGTTCTGTCCAGTTTGTTACACGAAGTTTCCGAATGTCTTGTAGCATAGAACTAGGCGGATTAATGTTTTATATATTCTCAGTTTGCAGTTTGTCTTGAGATTTTTGTTCCTTAAATCGTGACTAGTGCGAAATACGTTTTTACCGGCTACGAGGCAGGGCAGAGCTTCTCCCCGTCATTTTTTAATATTTATGTGGGTATACCATCTGGACCTGCGGAGCCTTACGACTTTTGAATTTCGCCGGGCCATTTGCAACTTCTCCAATTGTGGCACATCGTTTTCTGGATCATCTGTACTTCGGTTGCCTGCTTATTACCTGTTCTCTTGAAGAAGTCTCCAGTACTTCGCCCACAAATCGAATACCTATGTCATCGATACTATACTAGCTACAGTACCTACCATCCTCTCTTCTTATCAGGGTGCAGGTGGGTTTGTATTCTTTATCATGTTTCTCTTTCTAGATCCATTCTGATTGGATTAATGTTGTAAAGAATTACAAAAATATTTTTTCAAAAGTGATTCTTCTTTCTAAATCCATTCTGATTGGATTAGTATTGTAAAGAACTACCAACAATTATTTCATCCTTTTTTGTGCATCATGGGATTGGTTTCTTTTTTTTTGAAGTCGGTTTTGAAAAATTTATTTTATTTCGTACTTTTTAGCCCCTTCATTCTTTTTCGGGGGCAATTTAAAAAAAAAATATTTATTACGATAAGTATGACACGCCGCCGCACATAGGTCCTTTTTGGTAATCTATGCGTGCAAAATTCCCTAATTTTCTAATTGGGTAATAAAAGTGTTTTAAATCAGTAGGTGTGTATGTTTGTGCGTAGGTTGTGTATGTGTGTGCGTTTTTACGCGTGTGTGTGCTTTTTTAAATAGTTAATTAATGAAACCAAGATCAAATTTACATAGGTATCTATATTATAAAAATAAAGCAAAATACGCAAATCCAAACAAAATAATAAATAGTTTAAACTTCTTATGGTTCTTTTAATAATGATAAGACAGATTGTGGTAAGCTGCCACTAAATTTTGCCTTTACTCTCCGCAGGGATGATATGACAGGGTCAGAAGATACCAGCAGTAGATGGAGCATGTCCTCAATATTTTCTTTTCTCGAAAATTTTCGAGAATGAAATTCCCTGAAATTTCGGACATCTTTATTCCTATGTTCTTGGGCTTCCTCCGAAAGTTCGCCTATCGGTATGATTGCCTCATTTATGATTTGGCTGTCATGTATCAGAATTTTATGTACACTTTGCGGCATATAATACCAAGCATACTCTTGAATATACAAATTAGCCGTTTCTGCCGCAAAATGTTCAAAAGCTGATATATTGATGGCGAAACCCGAAGAAATCGCACGAAGGATTGTAGCAAATCTTTCAATCAGTTCTTTATTGATTCCGGTAGCTTCTGAAGCCAGTTCAGGATTTTGGAAGAAGGTTCTAGCTACATTTCCTGTGTTACTGCTGCCATAGCCTTGCTTGGGTAAGTCAACCAGGATGTGTAACTTCCTTCGCAAGTTTTGTTGAACTTCTTTTTTCCTTAAATCGGTTACTTGCTTCTGCTCTTTCCCGATTCTCCAACGCTTTATATGAAGCCGGTATGCTATATTTAAAATACATTCCATGCATTTTATCCATGCATGTAGGCTTGATAACCCAAGTTGGACCGCATGTTCATTTACAGGCCTGGCACGGACTGCTTCAAGATCATTCATTATTTTAGGTGATGCACCGCAAATGTGGCAATTTTGAGCAGGTGTACCAGAAATGGTGCTGCAGGTTTTCCCATCAATCATTGTTAATGAAAAGACCGTGTAAAAGGTGTGTTTTACTCCTTCTATTTCAATTTCAGTGGGGACTAATCCTTCTATCTGGTTTTTAATATCATTAACTTGCTGCGTAATGAAGTCTGACGTTTCTTTGTGGAACAAAATTTTTATAGGACGGCAATATTTCGTTGATGATGGTATAGGATTGTTCCATAGGATCAGTTCTCGATTCTCAGTTTTTGATACAGCTGTCATTCTAAGGGGAACCATAGATACCAGATATATACTCCCATCATCGCTATCACTGTTCTCAAACGCTTGCATGTATCGGCTGTGACCCGATGCTCCATCACACCCCCACTTGAAAGCCATGGTTATTTTAGTCGGGTCATACTCTTCAAGTCGTTCTTTTAGCACTTCTTCTTGTGCAGCGACAAGTCTCTGTATCGTATGCTTTACTAGCGACTGTAATGTTACCTCTCCAGATACTTCTGTTATTGTAATATCGTCAGGGTAGCACATCTTCTTCGCATTCAGCAGCCGATTGTATGTCGGATAAATATTTGCATTATGTGCTTTTGTAGTTTGCTGAATGTCAATATATTGCTCTTTGGTGAATTTATTATCCACAAAAAGAGCCAATGCTTTTTCAAGCGTTATTTTTGATGGGACCTTAATGTGGGTAGTAATACGTTTTTTCACCTTGTTTGCTCTTTTCGGTGTAACAGTTGGAGAAGACACCATCTTAATAACTTTGGCAACATCCCTTTTACCTTCTCGTCTAAGCTTCAACTGAGTAGCCAAAGCGAGTTCTTCAGAAGTACTTTCTTTGACGAGCCCTTGTACTCTTCTTTTTTTTGTTGAGTGACTGCAATCTTTATAGCATTTGCTTGGGCGTCCTGGTTGTGCACTAACTTGGTTTTTTAATTGACCGGGCACACATTCAACAGTCAAATAACTATCCAACCATTCTTTATTATGTAGCAAAAAAGTTTTCAGTGTACGCTTACTTTTTCTCCATTTAAGAGCAAACTGTGCACATAAGTTTTTTATTGTCGTACAAAATTTTACTCTGGACACATCGTCAAACTCGTCGTAATTCGTCGTATCCTTAAAATATTTCAATATTGCATCAATTTTTAGGCCAGCGGTTTTTTTATTACGCCAGAGGTTAAAAACCTCGATACGTTTTACACCGTCCGTCATATCTAAAAAATAAAAATATTTACTTACGGCGGATTACGGCACACAAAATTGACAATCTTGGTAGCTTAATAAAGTAAGGTAATTAGAAAAAAACATTTCAAGACCAATCCGATCCAATCACAGTAGTGCTGCTCTGATGAAATCGAATTTAACTCTCTATTTCAGTACTGATTTACTTATATGTATGTTATTTATTTGTGTCGTTAAATACAAATAATACTGAAAAAAATTTTACGGATTAAGAAAGCCATACCTATACGCTGTAGTTCCATATTTAAATATTAAAAAAATATCTCACAGAAAAACATGTAGGTGCCTTGAAACTTTGCGGCTGACTGGGAGGCACACGATGCTTTCTCGGACTCGTGAACAAGTTGTAACTTGCACAACTATTTATTCGTTCCAAGTAGCGCGATCTGCTAAGATATTGAGTGTTTTGATTTTCCTGGGTATCTAACTATTTATTAAAATAGAGTATTATCCATTTGTACCGCATAAAATTTTGGACTTTTGCACGCATAGATTACCAAAAAGGACCTATGTGCGCCGTCGATAAGAATCGAGGCAGTAGCTAAATAGTTTTTGCAGTAATGAACTTATTTAATATGAAAAAAAATTCCCCGAAGGAAATTAAAAAACAATATTTAATGGAGAATCGAACTCGAATTTTTGACACGCGTTGACACGACCGGCACGAGAAACTGTGGCTCCACTACAACGCTACGCGTGTAGTAGGCGACGCGAGTCGCGCCACCTCGCGTCCCCTTACCAATTTGCGTGGTTCTATTCGTTTCCATAGTTTACAAAAAAACGCGCAGTGCTGTGACACCCCACACGCTTTATACGTGTCACAATTTGCGCCTTGCCTTACAGTCTACATGAGTATGCATGAAATTTCTCACTGAAGAGTTTGTAATAATTCTTTACAACATTAATCCAATCAGAATGAATTTAGAAGAAGCGAAAAAAAGAAAAAAGTCGCACTGTCCGATCCAGGGTTTGAACCCGCAATGTTTACTTCGGTAAACTTTTGCGTAGACGCTAGGCCAAGTCCTTCTTAAGAATTTGGCGACAATAAAGTAGTTTTTGCTGCCTTTGAAAATACCTACTTCTATCTGTTCAAGGTGTACTAATTTTACCAGTTTTTTATGCCTACCTTCGAATCGAACTCCTTTATCATAATTTAAAAAAAATTGCAAGGGACCACCGTGGGAAACTGCCCTTTCAAGCAAAAAAAGAAAAAAGCAAAAAAGTTATTGCGTTACAAAGTTAAGCTTCGGCCACGATACGAGCGGTGAGCGGCAGAGCGGCGATTCTGAGTTTTATTTTGTATTGTTTTATATGGAAAACGCTCGAATCCGGTCACGATACGCGCGGGGAGCGTTGAGAGGTAGAGCGGCAATACTAAAGTGCCGCTCTACTGCCACTCGTCGCTAATTCGAGACATTAAATTTTTCTGGTGCCGCTCGCCGCTCACTTTTCGCCGCTCGCCGCTCGTATCGTGGCCGAGGCTTTATGCTTGAACAGGACCAAAAAAAATAGCTGCTCGTAGAATTGATAACCTCCTCATTTTTTGAAGTCGGTTAAAAAAGAAGAAATAAAATGAGAAGAATCTACGGAGCAGTAAATGACAATGCGGTGTGGAGAAATTTAAAGCGCTGTAGGTACTAGTTATAAAAGCAAAAGTTGTAGCTATTATTTGTAGTATTAAGATTTTGCATTTGAGAATAAGGGCCGTTAACTTAATAAGAGGCTGAAGAAACTCAACTAGCCCGCCAAATTATTCTTCATACAAATAAAAAAAGAAGTAGGCCGGTCAAAATTAGGTATCTACCTACGTGGCAGTTCTAATCTCAAAACTCACACTTTGTAATACAAGTCCGTCAAGACATCACATCACGTCATGGTGCCATGTCTAGTAAGTTTAACTCAATGATAGAAGTTTCAGCTTAAGGAGTAACTGGGTATGATTCTTCCACAGTCGAGTTCGCGAAAAGGAGCTGGGTAATGTAGGGAAAACGTCAAAATAGCAAGAATAATTCTAACTGGAAAGCAGCTGCAAGATATTGACTAATGTGGAGGCAGGATGCAGATGCAAACCTAAACTGATTAATATGCAATAAAATTAAAGATTAAAATCTCAAATTTCTAGAAGAATTATAAGAATTTGAATCTATGAAGACGAGCTATAAATTTTGTCCTCTCTTGATATATTGATAGACGGAATTCGCAAATTTTGGATAGAAGGATTAAACAAATCATATAAAGAATTATAATATCATTGTCAAATGAATTATTTGTATAAATTCAGTGCATACCTATTCTGCAAATTCTGATTTCAAAAATATAAGCAGCAAATGAGTTATGATGCATTTTTCAAAAATGCACCGCCTCATTATCGGTTTTAATAGTAATTATGTTTCTAACACCTTTTTTGAAACTATACATATATGTAGATATGTATCTATTGATGTTAAAAAATATGCAGTACCTAACATTAAAGTACAAGTAAATAACCTAATTACGATCACTATTTAAAATTTTTTTATATGCAGACACAAGCACAATTCACGAACCCCGATACAAGTATAGAATCAATATCTTAAGGTTACCACAACCCATGATGTTCACCAAAGATATCCCGTGAAGGAATGACATATTTGAAAAACAATATATATTTAACAACATAACTCTAATCCATCATCATCATATATCTTGAGATAAAAAGTTATTAATCAGAACGCAAGATTACAAATAAATTTTTATGATTACCTTAGATAATAAAACTCTACATCATTATTCAAACAACTCATACCGGAGCAGCTCTACAAATTCCTTTACCTAACTGCCGTGTGCCAGAAGTAATTTCCGTTAAATTTCCAACCAGTCTCACTCCAGTAACAAAAGGTCCACCTCTATTAAGCCAGGTACGCCTTACAGGTGAGTCCATAAATCAATCATATTTCCATCAAATACACTTACACTTTCATATAAGCTGCGAGGCATGGTGCGATACTCAAACAAAAGTAAGAATCACTCCTCGTTGCGTTGGTCTAATTTCCATCTTCGCCCCAGGGGCCATGTTCGGTTGATTGTTTTCCACTTTTTTTCAATCTCCCACCTTTCCTTGCATCCTCCCCTCCCCAACACCCGCACTCCAAAAGCACGCGCTCAAGTCAAATTAAAAATGCAATGAATCAAAGCTGATTCATGAAAAAGCAAAACTTCGTTCGGTTAATAAAAATGGAGACTGGCGATGCCAAATGGTGGATATTGACGGCGATCCAAAGGTCCTTAAGGTCGGAGCGAGAGCAGCTCTCAAGGCTTGCGAGAAAATCTTTAGTAAATTTGAAAACAATAAAAAGTCGACTCGCTCTCATTTTATAGAATTATTAATTTCAATCTTCATGGCAGATACCCCCGCAGCGAGTGCGGCACAGAAGCATGAAGGTGAAGCACGTTGGAGTGGGACAGATCCGTGGCTGCAACATTGCACTCGAGCACAGAGCAGAGACGCTAAGGCCAGGTATGTATAAGCCGCAACAGCGTAAAAACGCGCAACCCACAGCATGTGCAGCCCTCGTCTGGTCCGCGGCCGGCAACCTGCAAATAAAAAGTCTCAGCGCAAAGTGTAGCCATTACCGGCAGGTAAAAGCTGCCAGCTCCCCGAGAGAAAGAGATGAAAGACTATTTACCAGATTATCATACAAAAGAGGTTGAAAAAACTCTAAAATCCTGAAAGGTCGTAAAAGCAGACAGGGAGCAGGGGAAACAGCCCGTGATCTGCGATGTAAACAACCCCCGGCGGGGACGAGCGGCGACGGGACGCTCGGCGCTAAACAAGGCAAATAAAATGAAACTTGGCCAAATTAAAGATTGAGCAACAAGAAAATCCGTTTGTCCGCTTTATCTTTTATCTAAACTAAATCGTTCTGCAAATCAAAATAAATAGGGCCTGCCTCTCCGACGGATCGAGTTTTCTCGCCATCTCGGAGCAATGACACCGCTGTTTCCCCCCGACGCATGTACATATAGGAAAAACGCCAATGGCGGAGCAGCGTTCCGCCCAACTTGGTAACTTGGCAAGGGTCTCTCAGCTTCATATTGACTGTTTATTCTGCTGAAGTATGGAGAAACCATTTACATTCAGCCCAGTCACAGCAGGGCGAACTCTCTCCGGAAAAGGACCCCCTTCCAGTTGAGGGATAGTTATAAACCAGACTTAACGAGCGGGGCGGAGCCAAAAGAGCATCTAACGAAGCGCAACAACCAGCCACATCCGCTTAGTTGCTCTTTACATTTCGATTCGAGGAGTTCGCTTGGGCGGCTTTTACCGTTTGCTACTTCTGAAAGGTGAAGGCTTAACCCAATCAGTGCGAAAAAATAATTTTCGGTCGCCCGCTTTTTTCAGGTGCTAATGACGACAAATTGAGCGCAAAGCCGTTCTAAGTTGAATGTAGCCTGAGGAGTAGCGCTTAATTAACAGTTTTAATCGCGGCATTGCTCTGGTAGAGAACGTAATCAACCGGTCCCGGCCCGGCTTATGTGAAATTCCAGGTGAAATTAATTAATTAACCGTGGACAAAAAGACAAGTCTTCTTATCAATTTGTGTTTTTGTGGTGATTCTGCTTCTGGAAATTTATTGTTTTATTTCCCCCAAACAACAACGAAAGAAAATTAAGTGAAATTTGTACTAAGAAAAATTTTTATTCTCATAAATTAATTGGTGGTTGGAAGTGCGTGAGTGTTAAACTAAGAGCAGCCGAAGCAATTTTGTATGCGACTGTTTCCTTACCATACTGTTGTTGAGTGACAGTTCAGTGGATTTTTTGTTTTGTTTAAAATGTCCGGGCATGAGGACGATGATCAGGATGTTGAGCAGGAGATAAATGTGGATGTAGATTCGGATTCAAGAATGTCCTGTGGGACTGGATCTGATATCGATTTGGATGGCGGAAGTTGTTATGATGATTCAGAAACTCCTTTAGGGTAAATTTTTTATTCATTTTAATTTTATACTCTTTCAAATACAGCAGAAATAAATAAAGGGGAGGTAATTTGTCAAAGTGTTGATTTTTATGGCCGAACCCAACCGAAAATTATGTTGACTTGTAGATATCAGAGAAAATGTTTCCAAAACTGGATGTGAGTTAGAATCATTTAAAAAAAGCTACAGAGGTACTTTGCAAATAAAGTGCATGTAAATGTATAGGTATTGGACGACACTGATGATTATTTCTGTCGATAAACTTATTAGAGATTTTACTTAGGCTTGAATCTTGGTATTAAAATTCGGTATTAGTATTAAAATTCGTGATTTATTACCAATTATGTTTTTGATTACTATAGCGGACTGACACTCCTTCAGTAGAAGAAGTTTCGCAGTTTTATACCAATCCTATTCATTTTCATTCTACACATCAATTAAAGTGAATTATATTCCAATAAACGAGCTTTTGAATAAGCTCTAGCACACTGTCTGTTTGCAATAGGTACAGTAAAACATAAAATTCCGTCGGGAATAGGTACTATCGTATATAGATTTTTTTCACCGATCCTAACTTGAAATGTGTATTCTATAAATTATCTTCACTTCAAAGTAACTTCCTTTTAAATTAGTTGAAGTGTGTGACGATTTTGTAGAGCTAAAAAACTATTCAAATTTTTGCTTCCAATTTGTGCAAAAGGCTGGATTGGATTGGTGTGTCGAAATACATATGAATATTAAAAACCGATCACAAAAAGCTGACAAGTAACTTGCTAAATTCTGATCAATATTCTATATTTACGATTAAAGAAATAGTTATCTAAAAAATTAAGATAATTTTATTTGATAATCAAGATGAGTTATTATGAGGATTTATGAGCTAACATTGCTAAAAATTTTAATTTCACAATTTACTATAAATTTTACAAATTGGTGCATATTTTGTTAATATGTGCTTACTACGAAGTACCTCCTAGTAATGAACTCAATATGTACTTAATTCTAAATAAGATATGAAAAATATGGAAAAAATTCCATTTTTACAAAATTCTTTGCACTAATACCAACCCATTTAAATGGAAATGTGCCTTGTCACTGCACCAAATCGTGTGCTCCGTTCGAAACCGGTTTAACATATGTTTAAGTAATCCGCACGCATACCGCGCCAAAACTATATCCCTCTCTTGTTCCTACGCGCAACGGTTTTAAAAATATTCGAATTTAATATTCGAAAATCCTAAATATTCCAAGGGACACCCTGTATAAATTTAGCAATGACTGGAAGATTGGAAGAGCGTTAGATTGAAGAACTAACGGTTCCTAGTTCAATACCTAGTTTGCAGACTGCTGTGTGTTAACTCCGCTTAAGGACGGCAGCAGATATATTTTAAAGTATTTCTAACTGGTAGTGATGAGCAAAACTAGTCTTGCAGTTTTGTCTGGTCTTGCACATTTAGCAAGACCAAAACAAACCAATAAAAGACAGGACAAGACAAGACTGCAAGATCAAAATAGCAAGACTTTTTGGTCATCACTAAGTGCCAAAAGTCTGGCAGTGATGAGCAAAAAGTCTTGTCTTGGTTTTGCTAAATGTGCTAAACCTGCAAGCAATTTTGCAAGAACAAGACTGCAAGACTTCTTGCAGACTTATTGCTCATCACTGCAAGACTTTTGGCGCTTAGTGATGGCCAAAAAGTCTTGCTATCTTGATTTTGCAGTCTTGTCTTGTTCTGTCTTGTCTTGGTTTTGCTTTGGTCTTGCTAAATGTGCAAAAACAGGGAAGAATGCAAGACCACTGCAAGACGAGTCTTGCTCATCACTACTAACTGGAGGGTAATACCGTATGAATATGATAAAAATTCCCAATCCATTTTCCGTATAATTACCATCAGGGTTTGAAACAGCCTAATATGTTGGTATTTTATAGGCCAAATCTCAAATCATCAGTGACATATCACAAATCACAACAAAGTCATAAAGGCGTGGTGAATCGCAGTAGTGACTTTTTCGTATTCTCGTGCGCCAGTCTCAAGTTATGACAATCACAGGCTTGTGATGACATATACCTAGAGCTGATGACAAAATAATAATAATGGGAGAAATACCTTATTTGTAGAACATGCAAACTAAACAAAACAAGATTTTTTTTCACACGACGTTTGATTTGTACTAAATTCAAAATAAATTATACTTTCACAGCAAACTAACAAACATGGGTTTTTCACAGGGGCGTCCGGGTTTAAGGGCATTTAAATTTCCAGCCAAATCAGCACAAAGATTTTGTATCCACTTCGGGTTGGTGGGTACATTTTTATTTTGTCGAATTTCTGGATGATTCCGGCAAAATTCGCGGAAATACTCAAGCTGCTCTGGAGAGGTTCTCTGGTACGACTTTTTTTCTTCTGTAAAAACTTAAAGATAATATAAACAGTCAAATTTCATATTATTTATAGAAAAATTTACCTGTTTCCATTTTGGCGCGCGTTTAATGATTGACATTTCACATAAGAATTTCACAATATTTGACATTTCACATTTTCACCACAATTGTGGTGGAATTCTAGTGATAAATGATGTGATTTTTCACTGAGAATCGGAAACAGCTGATTTGTCACAAGATTCGTCTCAAGATTAATGATTTCATATTTGCTTATTGCTTTTGACCCGTCGCAATTAAGAATTGGCCTATTAGTGATTGTTTTGGCATCAATATGGGCTTTGCGACTAATTTCAGGAATAGATATAGGTATCTACAAAATTATCTAAAAAAATCTGTCTGGTTAAACATCGATAAGAATGTATTACAATGAAGGATATGGCAATAACCTAAATATTGATGAATATTGCACATATTGATGTGGTTGTTTTTACAAAATGTATAAAATGATATTCTTTTCGCGAATATTGGATTGATACATTGGAGATGGAACAATTTTTAAAGTAATTTGGGACAGCTTCAAAACTTTAAAGCTTCGACAGTAGGGTTAGTAACTTCTAAAATTTCGTGTTATCAGTTTTTAAAGCAACTAACTAATCTCAAGTTATGCGTTGATGTTTATGCTGACTGTTGGCAGTCGTCGTTAAAATCGAAACGGTTAAACCATTTCAAATAGTGCTCGAAATTGCAGTTATTTAAAATAATCCTTATCCAAAAACAATATTGGGAATAAAGTAGACTATTGTAGCTCTACAAATAACAATTTAATTTAATTATATAACAACAACATCACCAAAAGGCTTCTTTTCATGACCATATTCAAAATGAATTACTTATATTCCTATAAAATTATTTAAATTACGAAGATCTTATTTTGTATAGAATATGTACATTTTCGCTACTTTAGCTGATAGTTAAAATTTATATTCATTAAATAAAAACTAATTAAATAGTTTTTATATTCAAAGATTTTTTATCTAAAAACTATTTCCATCAATCGAGTTAATTTATATTTTGATTTATTTGAACTCACATGCATATTCATAGCCAATTAAAGTTTTTATAGCAATTAAAATAAATATTTGAAAGCCAAAAGAGTGAAATTTGGCACTCAATCAACGCTTATGCACTTTATGGCTCTAGAAAAACAGGGATATTTTTAAAGTAGCACTCATGAAGGTTTTATGCAGATTTTTCTTTTTATATTAAACAGTTCTCCATGTCTGAATTTGAGTGTATCTTCACCAAACCATATAAATGTGGATGAGAATATTCTCGATTTTTTTTTTTAAATAAAACCACATTTTTATTCTGGTTCTACAGACAAATGAACAAATTTTTACTGTAAAAACAATGTATAGGTTTCATTTTTATAAGTGAAGTTAACTTGAAAGCGCTATACCATTTTATTTTTAACGTGTATTGACAAAAATGCTTTTCAATCTTCAAAACATATATTCCAATGATTTTATATGAAATGTCATGGCTTTTTTAGCGCTTTTTATTTTCATACCAATACTTCCCTGAGTATCGAATAGGTTTTATCAATTTTTATGCTTTTGGGTTATACCAATTACTAGAAAATTCCAAAATTTTGTGTTTAGTTTGTCTGGTAGCGCATCAACCTTTTTCTAGGATGCACTAAAATTTTGTTTTGCGTTTACTGTCTCAGGTAGAATTTTGTTTATAGTTTAATTTGTTTATAATTTTTATAACGAATCCTATTCGGATTGTTCTTGAGCAAACGAATATTTGATATATGGTTAATTTATACACATTTTGTCTTTTAACCTAAAAATTTTACCAATTAATTTTTTTTTATTTCCTTTAATTTTAGAATTCATTATTAGAAAATGTTGTCTTGGCAAATGGGTCTTAACACAATCCTAACTTTATCGGTGCGACCAATTTTTGGGTTTTTATTTATTTATTGAGCCAAGCAAGGCATACTTACAAATTAAATTACAAAATAATGTATGACATTTGAATGAATGCTCGTTATGATATAAACTAAGTAAAGAACATTAGTGGGAGCGATTTAGTAGGGATATTACTTTCTTTTTATAGGGCAATTTACTTATGGAAGGGGAGAAGCATGGACTATGACTATTGAATACCACACAACATCTGTTAATGGGTTCGTTCTTTGCGTACTCAGTGCGATGAGGGTATTCCTTGAGAAGTTTTGTGTGCCGAATTTCATCATTAAATTTTAATTTTATTTATCTGATAGAAACTGCACATTGAGATCGCCATTCAAGATGTCAAGGGTAAGGCATGAGATTAGTAATTTTCTCCGCCGAGTCAATGACAAGAGGTTCAACACTTTTAGCCTATCTGCGTAGCGAGGTAGGTTTAGATGGTCAGCTGGATTATAAAGACTTCTCAGTGCGAAGAGCAGAAATCTCTTTTGGACAGATTCAATCCTTTTGCAGTTTATATCAAATATGGGTTCCCAGATTGCGCATGCGTATTCGAGGGTTTACACGCAGATCATGTAAAATTAATGTTTGTGGGCGCATATCGAGTGGATCCTCCCGCAAAAATAGAACTTCACCTTGTTCCATCAAAATTTAAACAGGATACATACTACATATGTATATCATAAAAGCATTTCGCTTGTGATTATCAAATATCGTATCGTAGAAAGCGCTTGTATATAGAACATTTTACGTCAATTGGCCAAGGTATATGTGTTTGTACCAAATTTTGCAAAAATAGGTATCATATGTTTACCATTGTCAATCATTTCCACATACATACTTTGTTTTCAGATACGTTGTCTATTATAAAATATTATCTTTTATAAATGTTTCAAAGCAATTAGACGATTATAATCCAGACCATTGTTATATTTTCACTTTAGGCAGTTTTCATCCAGTTACAGCCACTTCGCATACTGCTTATTTATAGACCTCGCGGAAAGAAAACCAAACATCGACCTGAAATCATTGCATGAAAATCTAATTGAATAGAAATAATGGAAAGAGGCCTTCAAACCCCTTTTTAAAAGGCTAAAGCAGGAAATCGATAAAGAATTTGTCTATGGCCAAGTTTATGCCGAAGTTGATTTACCTGAGTTAGCCTTTGTTAACAACGGCATAAACTACAACAAACTTTACCGCAATTAGTTAAAGTGGATCCGCTATACTTAGCACAGCTGTCATTTTGCAGAATAAACACGCTGTTGCTGTATTCAAATCTGTCAATAAGGACTACTTTTTACTTTTAGATTTTTGGAAGTTAGCAAATACATTAGTAATATTTTAATATATTTCCCTTATAATATGTAATATTCTTTTGCTTTTTTTTCTTATAAAATGACAATTATTGTGAAATGGCATGCTGTGAAAGCTACAAGCTACCAGTGGCCTTGGCTTATGACGACCATCTAATAAATGTAGAATCTTTTCCAAACATACATTGAGCATCCTTAAGCAGTTCAATTGCAAACATGGTTTATAAATTCCATTCCTTATTTAATGAAAGTTTTTAGACTAACTTAAATTTAAAATTTCAACCGTTTTCTCAGATTCACGACCCAAGTTGTAGATATTATTTATATACCTATGTGTCATCTTTCGACAGACATTTTATTCTTTCGTATATAACAGGCCTAATTCTAATCTCTAAAGGTGAGCTTAAACGGGCAATTTTTTTAGCAATAATTGCCGGGTAACATTATTGGATCAATCTGGAGCAATTAAAGCAGTTCACGGCAACGGCAAGAAGCATGAATTTGGAAAATTCTTTCGCAACAACAATATTGAACAATATGGATCAACTCCAAGAAACTAAGCAATACTTTCATACACGAGCAATTTAGTTGAATAACTATCGCTCGCTATGGGGACGACGTTTTCCTTGCAGCGGCGGCTTGAGCGCTTTTATTATCATGACACCGGCTTCACACGTTGGTTACCAGGTACGTTGGCGCAGATTCCGACACGCGACGGCCAATCCCCAATGCTCAGGTCATTTCTCGATCCACACGTTGGCAAGTAACACTGGCGCCTGAGTTAAAAGCAAAAAAAAAAGAAAAGGACGTATTTAGGTGCAACCTTGTTTAGCAAGACGGAAGCAATCTTCATTGTGTTATGAATTAGATGGTATTTTATTCAAAAACTTTACTCGAATGTCCCGAAGTGATAGTGAAATTATTTTGAATTAAGTTGGCCCATTAATTGCGAAACAGAAGACCAATACGGGAGCACCAATTTCTGCATCGCCGATACTTGCCTTAATCCTTCGATTTTTGGCTACTGGGGATTCATACAAAAGGCAAACCGCAGAATAAATAAGTGCAAGCGAGATAGGAAAGAAAAATTGACTTAAATTTCCATACACATTTCGGTAATTTGTGTCGACAACATTGAGCAATATGGAATAGTATATGTATGGAGCAATTAAAAACAAAATTGCCGAAACAATTGCCGCATTTCATTGAAATTGCTCCAGAATCCTCCACTAATTGCTCCAGATTGGTCCATTACTGTTGCCCGGCAATTATTGCTCAAAAAATTAGCCGTGTAAGCGCACCTTAAAGTAATGTATGTAGTTCATTATGGTGCTTCGAGACGATGTTAAAGCGTAGAAAAGCCGCGTATCAGGTTCGAAGCAACACGTTTCGTTACAAAGTAAAAAAGGCGGGAGCATAAACGGCCATACTTTTGAGTTCGCCTCATAGTGAAGGAATGAGTAAACCCAACAAACAGGATGACGGCTGTCGTCAAGATTTTGGCTTCCTTAAAGCTACTGTCATCATTAGCGCTGGCTCTATCTTATAGCCCGCCCAGACGACACGGTCTTTTGTTTTTGCGCATTCTTTTTTCCGTAGAGCTTTATACAATTTTGACAGTGTCGTGTGGCAGAAGTCGTAGAGATCGAAAGGAATGGTTAGATGATGAATTCAAGATGGCTGCAGTCTCTTGGAATACCGCCACGAGAATAAAATAAGAAAGAAATCAGAAGAGAAAATATAAATTCGCAGATAGGAAATATATGTCGGTGAGAAGAATCTATTTTGTGAACTAGAACAGTACAGAGAGATAATATTGGACCAGGCTTGGAGAGTTCTACCAAAGGATCCGTAGTATACAATGGATTTCGCACAACGTCGGACCTGCAAGGACAAAAATAGTATAATCTGATCGCCAATCCCAAAGGCATCTTGGAATGATGGGAAGCGAATTGCTAAATGGCGAACTATCTGAAAAATCGATCGCTCTACTAATATCTGAAGAAGATTCTACTTTATCACCAGCAAGGTTAGAAGAAGAAGAAGTTTGCGCAGCCATTAATCGGCTCAAAAATAACAACGCCTTGGATGAAGGCAGCACATTTCAAAATTGAATACAGCAAAACGTGATTTAGAACTCTACAAAGCCATATGTTGAGCATGATCTTGCTACATTGACATACAAGGTATCCGGATCACTTTCCAGACCAATCAACATCTATAACGGACACCGTATCCGATTTGACCTGGGGCCATCAGATCACGCAATTCGACCTCGACTGAAAACGACACGGAGCGCGTTCAAAAACCTTACTATGGTTAACTATGGTAAACTTTTGTCGTTCCAAAACTCCGTGGTTAACGTTCAAAATCCCCAGTGGTTAACCATAGTAACGACGTTGAAGAAAGTGATTTGAAATTTAGGTGTAACATAAAGAAAAACACCAACAACTGTTTCTGTTCTGGAACAGCTTCCACACAAACTCTTGTCCTCGATAATTATAGAGAACAGTATCCAGCACAAAGGAAAATTATAAATTTCCATTTTCTCAACATGTGTTTCTTAAATTAACAGTTGACAAATAAAATAAATAAATTGTTTTGTTTTTGAAACCATAAGTTATGGAAATATTTGCAAAATTAGACGAAATTAATTTTTTTAATGTGTTGTACCTACTTTATGCTAAAGCCGACTCTATACGATGCGGTGAATGTTTCATTAGAATGTTGGCACCGACAACAGCCCGAACGTGTCCAAACACTAACGTTGGACGCTTGACATTTGGACATTCTTAGTTCGAGCATCGACCACACGATGTGTCCTAGGGTGCGGTGAAAAAGTCAGCTAAATGCGCAGTCACTTGATGTTGAATGCCGAAAATGCACAGCTGATTTGCAGTCACTGTCAAATTAAACCAAACGCGTGCAATTTGTTTCCAGTGGTTTTTTTTACCGCACCCTTATATCCAGGACAGACCACGCTCCTAATGTACATTTGCCAATTTGCTAAATCGACAGTAGGCGCTAATGTGCATTAAAAAATAAGGCGACAGACACTATCTGCATGACATTGGAGCTCTTTGATGAACATATGTTTTTTGACAGTGAAAACTTTGAAATTTTAAAAATGCAATAAACATAGCAGCACAGAACTACAACAAGAAAAAATACGCAATACGCAAAGAAGTATATATAAAACATTTTATTTTAAAAAGTTTCGCATTAAGGAGACAAAAAATGTATAATATTAAACATAAATATTAAGCATCTGCATGGTTCGCCATCTATGAGAAAATGAAAAACTAAGAGAACCGCTGTAACGAACTCGATTAACTAGCTAATCATCAAAATATTTTGATGATTTAGCTTGATGTTAATCATCAAAAAATTGGGTATTAACTAACAACTCAAGGCGACACACACTGCAGTTGACAGTGATTAGCGTTAATTGAGAATTTAAGAGCGCTGTCTGTCCTAGGTATTAGCATCAAGCGTCAAACGTTGGAGGGTGTTCATAGCATCGCGTACACTGCAAACCCAAGTGTGTGATATTAAAACGCATTTTGCGTGTAAAATCATGTAGTCACTTTATACGCGTTTAAAATGTGTTAATTTGTGTTTAAATTTGACACACTTAATGCGTGTGTTTTAAACACACCAAATATGCTTTACTTTGAAGCTTTTGAGTGAAGCTTTTTGAGCGTCGCTTTGCAAAGAGTAAATCTAGAAAAATCGTTACCGAAACCTTAACATTTTTGATGGAAATTGCACTGACTTGTCTCGATGCCCTTCTGTTACCGACTGACTGTAAAGAGAGGTCGTGCAGCTCTCTGGCCCTTGGGTATTTAAATAAAGAATTACAACTGTCTAACTTTCCTTCAAGTTATCCTCTTTAGTGAAGTGTGTGAAATGACACTGTATATGTTTGATATACACACGTTTAAGACGTAAAGCGATAAAACGTTACAATTTCTTTAGCGTGTAAAAAATATTATACGCTGAACGTGTGTGATTCTTACACGTATGTCTTTTTAACCGCATTCTTTTAACACGGTTATTCCTAAAACGCAATATTTTAACACGATTAGCCGAATTTACACAATTCTGAAGTGTGTAGTGTGTTAAATTCACACGGCAAAAATATTCTGGGGTTCGCAGTGTAGAGCCGGCTTAAGGGAAAAAAATGACAAGTGACTTTTCCTCTATACGAACATTTGCTTTGCCGTTTTTTAATGTTCCAAAACAGAACATATTAAAAAAACGCAGCTAATCTGTATATCACGATAGTTTCGCCAGTACTCACACATTCAGCCGAGCCTTGGGTGCTTAACAAAAGCAATTTAACCTCTTCGAGAGGAAAGTCCTTTAAAAAATAGTAGGCGAGAACCATTCTGAACACACCACATTTATGAGACATACGAGCGCTATCCTGATATAGAGATTTTGTGAAGAGAAAGAAGTTCGATAGCTGTTGGTCCCCGCGTAATCGGAACCAGTGGGGAGAGCAGTTTCGAGAATCCAGGATTTGATTCGGGTTGTAAAGCTGACATGTTAAAGTTGGCATGTATTTTTTGTAACAAATATAGAACTGAAATACTCACGTGAGGATTCGTCCCTTTTATCTAACTTACACATTCCCAATTTTACTCGAACTCGTTTTTAAAATTTAGGAAGATTAAGTAAAGCCTAAATTTTAATCTTTTTTATCTCAATAAAAGAATTGATTTCAAGTCAACCAAAGGTCGAATAAAAAGGATTTTTGTAAAACTTCTTATGATGTGATATTTGCAGATTGATATAATGTTTTCCTTCATTTCTTAGATGTCTTCAAAATTTCCTTAAGAATGTTTCTTGTCGCGCTCATATCACAAATGTTAAATTTTCAAACAAATTAAATTTTTATCTTGTAAAAATAAATAGAAGTAAAAATATTAAACAATGCTAAGCTGCTTTTGAATTTTTATTAAACCCACCTTGAATGTGATTGAAATGATATAAAATTTCGAAATAAATAATAAAATCTTTTTATTTCATTTAAGGATAACTTTAAAAATATGTTCTTAACTTAAAAACCATTAATAAAACTACTGATGAAATTCTGGGTGATGTCATTCAAACATTTGCCAATATTAATCTAAACATCTTCCAATCACAAATAAGAAATGTTTTGCATTAAAAGACTACTTTGAAATTTATAAGATCAGCTTCGAAAATCTAAGCCACGTTCTAAACTTTTTGCAAATAAAAAACTTGTTTTTGGGTCAACAACCCCAAATCGAATTTATTAAAATTTTCCTGCAATATATAATAAGAATAGATAAAAACCAGTTTATGATTTCTTTAAAAAAGCATAGGCATAGGTATTTATAATGTAACATTGTATTCCTCGCACATTGTAAGGATATCGGTCTCTAATCGCGCAGCAGAATATCCGTTCCCACAAGCGTTTTTCGAAATTAAAATTTTTCCACCTCCGAGCGATTTGCAATTGCTTTTCATCATTGCCATATTCCTTTCAAAATTGCTGGCAATTAACACCAGTTTACTCCGGCAATAAACACTTATTATGTGGCCATAATCATCGCGTCCATTTCATCTCTTTATTTCTTGCAAAACATGAGTACCGATTAACTTAATGAGCTTCACCGAAACACGTTGGCGCTGAAGTGACGCCACTAAGCCAACCTGGACGCAGTCCATTGCCAATATCTAAATGATATTGCAATGCAAGATTCAAATATTCCACCCTGTAGACATGGAAAGGTAACTCTCAAGTGCACTTGCGAATAATTTATCCATTATGCGTAAATAATTCGCCATGTATCGTGCATTTGGTGCACTCAAATCGTGCTCCAGCACTGACTATAAATTAGTGCGATAAGACCGGCTGCGCTAGATACGCGGCAATCTATAGACGCTCCTAAGTAAATGATGCTTATTAAGCGAATTAATTCCTCCTCACCTTCATCTCGTTTCAGTGAATCGATCCAATCAGAACAGACACGATCATCGAGTGAGAATCTGCCTTTCAGCATATCGCGGCTACTGTCGAAGCCCTTCGAGAACAACAACAAAAGCCCCGACAGGGACTTCTCCGACAAGGACAGCGAACACAGACTCGTCACTAGCCTAGCTACATCGCCGTATACACCGACAGCAGCACTCTACACATATCCACTGTATCCCCCCGGGCATGTCCTGCGGGTGCCGCCACAAAGATCTCCACTGGCGTGGGCCCTGCCCCCGTTACATCATGCAGCGCTGGCGCATCAAGCCGTCAAGGACAGACTAGCAGGTGAGTAGTGTCATTAGCGTTGGATTTGTCGTAATGAGTTCTTAGGTATCCGCCGGATTTTATTACTTAATTTGCTGTTATTTCGCGAAACTGTAAAATCGCTCATTTTTTGGGGGCCAATGACTCTGTGAAAGTGGCTAATTTCGGAGCCAAAGTGACGCAGGCTCAGAGAAGCCGAAATTAGCTTATATCAGCAATCTTGTACGCAAGTGACACGACAGGCGGCTAATTATAGACCGGTGAGTGGTTGGTCTTCACGCAAGAGACCTGCTTGGGTAATTATCCAGTAGTAAACAGCTTTTATCTTGTTTTCATCGGAACAACAATGTTGCCATTAGAATTGGTGTGATCACATAACTTGGCATTTTTTTCAACAACTTTAATATGTTTACGAATTTTTTCGATCTTATATTTTCCTGCAAAATCATATAATAGTTCCAATAGTTTTTTTTTATTAAAATTTATTCAATTATAAATAAAGTTACACAGACTCAGCAAATTTAGTTCTCCACGTCCAAATACTTGACTCGCAAGGCTCTATCGGTTATTAGGATATTTATATATCACGATTTCACGCTGGTATAGCACTGTTTGCCAGCCATGTTGGAAAAATGGGATAAGCTCGGCATGGACTGGCCAAAACTACTGCAAAGAAAGAAATGAGTGCAAACACATCTCCTCGGTAATTATCGGTTTATTTGACTGCACTTTGCACTCCTAAACAATATTATTAGAAAACACCAAACCCACAGAGTACGCATTCCTTTTCATTGAAAATATCTCAACAAACCACAGAAGAACCAAAAACGAAGCACTATAAAATTCGCCAAAGCAAGGTTGACAACGTGTACACCTCAATGACTCATTTATCCAGCCATCGACGTCGTCGCCGTGCCGTTGTGATCCCATTCAGCTCGCGAACGGATTTTTTGACAACCAAACAAAAAATAAATCTGTGATAAAAAAAACTGACAAAAAATCTTGGAGACACAAACCTTTTAAAGTTCTTGAAATTTCTCAGATAACGGAACCGGATATTGCATCGAGGACCTCTCGGCCTTGGTTGTACACAATACAAAGTTGTTTTCAATTACTGCGTTATCTTAAAAACCTGGAAATACAATTATTGGCGCCTAGGTAGACACTGCACTATTGGCCACATTGACAACATGACTTTTCGTCTGTATATAACACGACTGTCATGCGGGCCTTATCCCTGGACTGGTGGACGTCAAATCGTCCGCAGTTGAAACGATGATAAGCTTGTCATTATTTTCAATGAACTACACCATAAACTGGGAAACAGCTTAAGATAAATGACAGCAAATTGACAGACTCTAGTCACAGATGGGTGTTTAATTATGATATAAAAGTTCAAGCAGTCTCCTTCAAGTTGACATAAAACAAGAGAAGTGACACAAGTCTCTCCTACGATTAGTCCCGGGAGTCCATTTAGCGTTATTCGAGCATTAAAAATTTCCTTTCAAGATGAGAACAAGAAGCAAGTGACCACTTATGCCGTTAGATAGTAATGGTCTAGTCGAATGGGCTATGGAATGAGGATTTAGCAGCGTTTTCAGTACTTACTGCGTTTAAGTCGTTAAGCAACTTTTCTCGAGTAAATTTATATGTTTTACATTGTATGATTGAAAGCCTTAATCTACAAGTTAAGCAGAAGAAGACCTTGCACCAGACCTTATCAAAGAGTGTAAATTAAGTTCACAGTTGCAATATGCCGGCAATGGCATTCCATTACGTAACTGTCGGAACTCGGTTCTTATGGAACGAATGACGTTAGAATATTTATCGACCGGAGTGTGAAAGCGAACGACATTTTACATTCCTTGAGTTTTTAAATACTACACGGAGGAAAAGTTAATAAATGGGTGAAATCTTAACATTCTGTGGCGAAAGCGACCTTCTTTTAGAAAAAATGAATGGTCGAAACCACAAATTGGAGGATGTTATTAGGTACATTGACGAACCAAACAAGTTTTTTTTAGTACCCTGACAAACGTCTTCTCAACGTATGTGAACACCATGAATAATATACTTCGTTTGTTTCGACCCTTCTCAGTTAGTACACGACTTACTTATATATCAACTTTAAGACTAGAGCTAAAAACCACACTGGCTGTCCGTTATTTCGATTAGTTGCAGGCGGTTATTGATAAAACATCCTCAAAGAATAATATGAATTTGATTGGTTATATGAACCCACACGAGAGCTTCTTTCTGCTTTCTATCTAGCTCGGCGTTGCACCGCTCCACTAGCCTGGAGCGTATCATCACGGAATCTAGAGATTTAAAGCCCAGTGTCCACTGTAGAGTTTTTTTAGTAGAGCTAGAGAAAGCTCTTGCGTAGAGAAGTGTATACACCCTCTAGAGATCTACACGTGCCCTGTATTCACACTCTACGCGGAAGTTTTCTCTACTAAAAAACTCTACAGTGTATACGCAAATTTTTGGCGTTTGGTAGTTCTACAATCTACTCTACGCTCTACCAAGCATGTTTGATAGATTTTTTTCTTTCTACAGTATTCATTCTATTCACTTGCGTTTCGATTGCGCTTCGAATTGGTGTACTTCGACGTGTTAAATATCATAAATAAAATCGTACCGAAAAATAGCGAAAAATGCCATCGGCACCAAAAAAATTACATGGCAAATGTGATAGCAGTTTGTGGACAAAAGAAAAAACTTTACAATTGATTGCATTATTCGAAACTTTTGACGAAAATTCATTTTAATGGTTTTATTCCAATTAATCTGTTTTGGATTTACTTCAAAATTTGTGTCTGCGCGCACGACTGCAACACTGAAAAATGAAATGAAGTCTCTACGGCCGCAGCTACAGCTCTAGAGTACAAAAAATGGGTCTACAGTGTATACAGTCTGTAGAGCCCATGGTAGAGCTCTACTCAAAATTTCCCTACACCAGCTCCACGTAGAGCGGTAGAGTAATAGAGACGCTCTATAGTGCAGATATAGAGTCTCTACACTATACGCTCTACACTTTACCGAAAAAACTCTATAGTGGACACTTGACTTAATAGAGGCTTGGCTCTTTATAAAACTTCCAATGCTACATCCTTCTATTGCAGGCGGCTTGGAGCCGTCGGTAAATATCCGTAAATCAAATTTCTTCAAGACGTCTGCGTTTCTTTACTCTAATCTTGAAGGTATTTCGACGGACAAATCGTTCTGAAGGACAATTTAGGACAAAGGTAGTCAGTGGTTTTGGTGACTATACCCTCGGTTAGCAAATCCAAGATGTTACTATGACCGTAAGAGACTGCCAGGGGCGTTCGTGTGGCATGTTCTCACGGCTGTGTTCATTTAAAGGATAATCTTTGGCTTGAGACCCCATCTCTTGCATATGGTCTGTTTACAGGCGTAGAAGGCTATGCAGGCTTTCTTAACCTCTTCCTCGATGTTCGACTTCCAGTTGAGTTTTGGGTCTGAAATTGTCACCATAACTTTCACCATAGAGGATAGAGTAAGGGTATGCCCACCCAACGTTAATAACCATTTATATTCATTTCTCGTTATCAGCCACAGTAACTGGGAGACCACTCTGTTTGTGGTGTACTTCTGTTAGCGTATTTGATTAACATCTTGGTTCCCAATTCCGCTTGAATAATTATTCTCGAGCTGAACAAAGCCGTTAACCTAAGGCTCGCTTCTACGTTTAAAGCTATAAGAGCTTTTTGAATCGATTCAAAATGTACTTTTGTAAAGGCGTCTTATATGTATAAAAACGCTACCAGGATATAGGTACTGTTTGAAATGCAAGGTCCTTTCGATAGCAGTCTCAGTGGGTCTACCTTTAACATAGATATTTTTACCTGGCCACACACTGCATATCTCAGCTTTTGAAAGTGTCTTATTTCAAAACGCTTAAAACGTTTTATTTTGACGTCACTCATTTGATTAACATTGTCGACACTTTTAAAGCACTTAAAAGTATTTAAAAAATATCTACAATGTTAATCAAATGGGTGACGTCAAAATAAAACGTTTTAAGGGTTTTGAAATAAAACACTTTTAAAAGCTCAGATTTGCAGTGCAGTAAGGTCACATCTACAGATTAGCAGATGTGAGAATCGAAGACCCTTCCCAGTGTCCAACACTGCAAATCTCAGAATTTGGAAGTGTCTTATTTTAACACGCATAAAACGTGTTATTATGACGTCACCCATTTGGTTAACATTGTAGTCACTTTTTACACACTTTAAAGCGTGTAAAAAATGACTACAATGTAAATCAAGTGGGTGACGTCACAATAACACACTTAAAGCGTGTTAAAATAACACACCTCAAAAATCTGAGATTTGCAGTGAAGGATGTTAAATAATTGGCATATCGTCGTTGTCAAACCAATATCTGCTATGTGCACTTTTTGGTGATTTCGACCTTTTGACCATTATGACTAGTTTCTAAGCAAATTTTTTTTAAAAACACTTCTATGTGACTCTAAGCATTAAATGGTGAACTGTACTCGCTAAAAAAATATGTTATGTGCAGGAGATGTTGCAGTATGTTACAGGAGAACGTTTTTTTTCAGTATCTCAAAGTTATACTTTTTGCACATAGCAGATATTGGTTTGACAACGACGATATACTCCTTTGCACATTCGTGGCCTCTTTTTTCTGTCTCGAGATGAAGACAACTTGCGTTCGTTTCGCGCTCACTGGGGATGTAACTGAGCCACAAGCAACTACTCAATATGACCACCATCCATAACTAACCTCATAAACAATAAGGAATTTCCTTGGCCCACAGAAGAGGCATTCCTAAATGTAAGAGCATCAAAAAATTTTACCTTTCTAAATAATCCACTCGAGGATACAATTTAACGGTCAACGGTGGCAACCTTCAGCCTTTTATTCTGAAACGCTGTCACCCGCTGAACAAAAGTACTCTGCAATCGATCGTGTACGTCTCACAATCTATGCAGCGATTGACAATTCCGTTATTTCATCAAAGATCCCAACTTTGTGGTCTATACAGGCTGCAAACCTCTAATCATGCTAAATCAGGTAATTTCTGCGGAAGAAGCCATTAATCGACGAGAGAACTTTCTTCTTTGTGATAATAGCGGAAATCTCCTCCCAGGCGTGTCCCTGCCTATTCCCTGAGGTTTCGACATCCTTTTCGGCCGAGAAAGTCCTGCTATTCTGTCGAAGCTCCACTTCCCCTTTTTTTTACTAAAAATACTGGGCAAGCTACCTTATACGCCGTTCTCGCTCTTAGGGCCTGACCGAACTTCTTCCAAGCAATCCATCTTGAGTTTCTATACGGTTGAGAAGCTTACAGCTAAAGGTTTACCCAAAAACGTATCCATCGGTGACCCGAAAATGACACTTGATCTGATATTCTCGAGTTTTTTTATTTTGAATGCTTCACTGCCCGTAGACAGCGTAATATTCAACACTTTCCTCCTTAAATTAAAGTTCTCAGTTAAATTAATGGTAAAATCGAATAGAGACTCTCCCCGCTCCTTATACTCGGTGCACCCAAAGCGTATTTTTAAGGTTGGGGTCGCACATTGATTCAAAACGCCAAAAAACGGCCAAAACTAGAAGGAATTGAGATAATTCTTTGAAATCTGGTGTCCAGGGGCTTTCGAGGTGGCTGATTACGAATCCGTTATCAATTTTTAGAAAAACAAAATGGCGGTTATCTACGAGTATGTTATAAAATCAATTTTTTTAATGAAAATGAGTTCCTGGAAGTTTGAGGTCACAAATAAAAAATTTTACAAAGAAATTTCAAAAAACAAATTGGCGGTCTCAAAATTGCTATCAAAAATATTGTAAAATTAGTTTTCCTGCACGAAACTTGGTTTCTTGGGCTTGTCGCGGCAGCAGATATCGAATTTCACAATATTTTTTACGAAAACAAAATGGTGGCTAAAATATATAATCGGTCACTTTCGCACTGCACGCGGAGTCAATTGGATATGAAATGCAATTTCATCCGTTAAGGGTTCTTGTCGCATTTCTTCAGCTCTCTTTCTTTTTGTCCGTACACTGGCTTCAGCGTAACTTGTCGATGGAGAACCACCACCATCGCTTGTTTCCATTGGATTCTTATGAAATCAATGATAACAACCTCCTTCTCGAGCCCCAATAATTGATTATTTTTATAAAAGCGGAACTTCGTTCTATGAACTTCTTGCCATTTAATTCGAATTTTGGTTATTCGATACTGATTATGTGTCACTTACTCCTCCAAACTACGAAAAAATTTCCGAATTATTCTTCAAATTTTCCTCAACGAGTTCTAATATTTCTTTCCGCGATAGAGAAATAGTTTTTCGGACATAATCTTTATGAAACAATAATTTTGATAAAACAAATAATAACGAATTCGAAATCTCAGACCTTGAAAACTGCAGACACGTCTTTTCATTAAAAAATTAGGATTTTTTAACATTGATGGCCGCCATTTTGAAGACGCCTTTTTGTTTTTCGAAAAACTGATAACTGATTCGTAAACGAACACGAAAATCCCGGACAGCAAATTTCAAAAAATTATCTCAAATCCTTCTAGTTTTGGCAGTGTTTTGACTTTTTAAACTATTGTGCTGTGCAACCTAGAATCATATAATAAAAACTGTCCTAGAAATAAGTGGGTAAACTTGGGCAGCTGAAGTTGGAATATGTTTTACCTGACGAGTTACGAGGAAACCGGGAGCTAGCGGGACTTCTTTTAGTTGCCCAATTTATAAAAAAAATTCACGTCCAAATTAGCAAAACGAAAAATGAACTAACTTTTTTATCATACTACTATGAGTAGGCATAGGAAAATATATAGCTATAAATGATAGTCTATTACACTTACATTCGGGAGATGAATCCATTTTGCAGAATTGAAATCGGACCAATAGATAACTTTTAATGCACGTCTCATTGACACGTCAACTTTCCCATGGAAGCTACCGATCCGAGCGTCTCGCAACGGTGTCAGTTCCCTGACGGGTTTAAGAGGCAAGGCTCGCTTTTTGGACCCCTTTATAACCCTTATAACCAAGGCTACCGCTCTAACGACAAAAAATCCCTATAAGAAAAAAATATTTTTTTGAGTTTTGGCCGTGTTTTTGGCGTTTTGAACCGTTGTGCGTCGCACCCTACGACTATTTGGTTTTAAGGCTATTGTCATGTGCAAAAACTCCTCCGGGGGTACAGGCAGATCATGAGCCATGTAGGCTGAGGGGAATAAGTTAAGGCCTTTCCCTCCTCCGACCTTCAATCTAACTAAACTACAGTTAAATCCGTTGAACTGAAATTTGGTCAGAGGTAGGCTTTTGGGTTTAGAGTGCTTTTTAAGCAGGATACAATATGTTGGCTTGCCTTGGTCGCAGCGATAGTAGAATGAATTTTACTGCCTATGCGCCCTTTTATGTTCCGCCCCAGTAACGGGGCTCTTGCATTAGGGCAACAGCCAGATTTCCTCTTTCAGGAAGATCCGAAGGTTTTCCGTTGCTTTGTTGGTGTAATCGAGGTTGATCTGCGCGAATGTAGCAGATCAAGAAGTACTGCAAAAAGTTTTCCATCAATGAAAGTTGCATCCTCAATTGATCATACATGGATATGCATGTTAAAATCGGTAGCAAAAAGGCGGAAAATATGGACAGAACTAAAGGCGCTAGTCTAAAGCACGAGGGTGTCAAAATGTTATTGTATGATGTAATGAAGACTCAAATCTGTCAATTGGATAATAATAAGCCTCTCAAAAGAATTAAATACCAACGGCTTACTCCTACGACATCCAAAGGGTGATCACTTTAGCGTAGAATATCCCCATAAAAAGCATATGGCGTACCTCATTTTAAAGAAAGATTATGGGCCTGATCATGGTTGGCGCTTGAAGTGAGAAATGGCGCGGCGACTGTAAAACGGAATCATAGTTCTCGAAAAAACTGACATTTGTCGGGAAAAACCCCTTCAGGTGTATCACAGTTGGCCTTTTTAAGAGACAAAGTTACGTTTTTCAAAACTGATTTTAAATTTTTTTAATTATAAGAAATGTTCAAACATTTTCAAGCGACAACCATAAGGTTTTTATCGAAAATTGTCATGTCGCTGCATTCGCCAACTATGATACGAAAAATAACAACGACAAACGGCGCTGTCATTTTTTCGCCGCGCCAACCATGATAGGGCCCTATACCACAAACTGTTGTTTACCAGATGTTGTCTGATCCTTCTTTTTCTTGTTTTGATCTATTCAAAAATGTTTTGATCTATTCAAGACAATATGAAATGATATCTGGAATAGTGTCATAACAAACCAGGATGTTTTTGAACACGGAATTATGAAAATGTCTATTTAAAAAATGATAATAATAATTTTATGCCAATTTTTTCAATTATGTTTCTATCATGCTGATTTACTACTTTTTTCCTATATTTAAGAAAGCTTCGTTATATTACATAAAAATATGTTTGTAATTAGAGCTTACAGTAACGTCATTGTAGTCTGAGTTTTTTCTCATTGAAATAGTTCAAGGAAGAAAATGAACATCTCGTAAATATGTTGGATATTTCAACAACTTTCGTCCGACCTGTTAATATTTCTGATGAGCTTTGGAAAAATGTGCGATCTGCCATTCTCCTAACATATAAAACAATTTTTAAAGCGAAAGGTTTCTGGACTGGAATAGTTTTCGAACAGTATAATAATTTTATAGAGTGTTTTGTTTCTTAAGGCCGGCGATACCTTTACAATAGAGGAATGTAGGATGATATTAAGGCATTTTTTGGGTAGAAGGAATAAAGCTAGAAACTTTAGGGTTCATGAATATATTTATTTAACATTACGAAAAAAAAAATTTTTTTTTGATAAAAACAAGATGGCGCTGACTGCAACGACTTCCGCCAAAGACCTCCTTTAGCTTTGCGGGAAAGATAGCACCTGCTAGGTTGGTGTGTAAAATATTACATTGAAAAATTCAATTTCTTTAGACAATTATCTTCGAATTTTAAAAAAGTAAATATTTTGAAATTTATAAAAATAAAAAAAAAAACTTTTTTTTATTTTTTTTTTAAATTTTTTTTTCTTCGATTTCAAAAATCCCTCTCATTCAAATAGAAAAAAATATTGTTAAAAAAATATATTGCAAATTTCATAAAAATCGGTTAAGTAGTTTTTGAGTTAGAAGTCTTTGGCAGTCAGCGCCATCTTGTTTTTATCAAAAAAAAATTTTTTTTCTTAATGTTAAATAAATATTTTCATAAACCCTAAAGTTTGAAAAGTCTAGCTTTATTCCTTCTACCCAAAAAAATACCTCAATATCATCCTATTTTCCTCTATTGTAAAGGTATCGCCGACCTTAGTAAGTATTAAAGATTGTTTTTTTTGCTTCCTAGTACGCCAAACAGCTAGTAAAATGCTTTGAGCATTTAATTACTTTTGTTCCGCAATATTTGAAGGTAATCTGTTCTAAGCTTAATCTAATGTAAATGAATGCAACTTTTATTTATTGAATTAAGAAACCGAAATTTATTTTCAACGATGAATAAATAAGGTACCTTAGAGCTTTGGTCTCATAATGCGGTACACTCCATCCATCCATCCAATGACGTCACAGCCCAAATCAAGCCTTGGTTCCCTCTTTGGCATTTCTCCAAGTTTGGCGGTCCTTTGTAGCATGTCTCCAGTTCCGAATGTTGAGCGTTGCCTCTGCGTCAGCCGTCACAGAGTCTATCCAACTCTTCCTGGGTTTGGCTTCTAGTCTACTTGCGGAAATTCCTGCTACCATGACCCGTTATGGAATATGGTTGTTCTCCATCCTGATTACATGGACGACTAGTCTTAGTCTATTGATTTTTATAAAGAATGAGAGCTGTGTGTAGTCAAAAACACCCTTCTTGTTGGGCCTATTATGCACCTGAGAACTTTTCTCTCAAACCTATTGACTCGTTCCTCTATGTCCTGAATCTTAGCCCAAGTCTCGCTCCCATAGCACAGTAGGTACTACACTGCAAATCTCAGGTTTTGGAAGTGTGTTATTTTAACACGCTTAAAGCCCTCGTACCGTCTCGAAAAAAAATTTTCGAATTTTTTTTTTTCATAAATGTATTCATTTAGTCCTCAAGAATGTTTTTTTTTCTTTTTTCTTTTTCTTTTTACTTGTTATTAGTTATAGTAAATATTAACAAGATAATTTTATAACTTTTTAAGTTTTATATAAGAAAAAACTTATTTTGAAACTTTAAACTCATTTAACTCGAAACATGATTTTTGAAATTGGCGGGCGTGATAACTCAAAATATAATCGCCGAATTTACCCTATATTTTTTGTTTGGATTTTTCTAACTATTTTGAAAATGGCTCGACTGATAGTGTCTGAAAAAAAATTTACATCTTTCTTTAGACTGAAAAATGTAGACTTTTTTCGGACTTTAACTTTAAATACCTCAAAAAAAAAATATTTTTTAAAAAACAACTCGTCATTCCCAAATTTCAAGTGTCTTATTTACAGTGAATTTTTCGTTTAGTTGTTCCAAAGTCGAGATATCACGCCCGCCAATTTTTTCATATTTTTTTAGTGTTCCAGCCTTTTATATGGGAGGCGGAAATGATGCAATAAAAAAAATAAAAAAAAATTATTGTACAATTTATTAATCTTCTAAACAAATAAAAAAGTTTTATTTCAATATCTGTTACCATTTTCTCATAATCTTTCTTTAAAAATCACCTAAAATACTGCGGTACGAGGGCCTTAAAGTGTGTTATTGTGACGTCACCACTTGATTAACATTGTAGTCAATTTTTACACACTTAAAACGTGTAAAAAGTGACTACAATGTTAATCAAATAACAGAATAACACACTTTAATAGTGTTAAAATAACACACTTCAAAAAGCTGAAATTTGCAGTGTAGTGGTGTTAACTTTTTGTAGAGTGAGAGTTTCGTTTTTCTGGGCACATATCTCGAGTGCAGTATTTGGTTTTAGGCATTAAAGGCTCTATTAACCAGTAGTACTCGTCTGGTTATCTCTTCCACCTCTTGGTTTCTTTTTGTAATTGAAAATGTAGGCAGCTCTGGACTGTTGCATCACCTTTGTTTTTTCTTCGTTGATGTTCAGGTCCACGTTCTTTGCCGTCTCTTTTAGCTCGTCAGAACTTTTCCTTTCAGATTTTTTATATGCGTTTGTATAAGGTTTTTAAGGGTTGTTGTCCTCCTTCCTTTTGCCTTTTCACAGCTTCACGCACCTTATCCAGTTAGGGTGGTGCCATTGAAAAATTATTTTGAGGTTTACTAAGCGGATTGGATTCAATAAGTTCTTTCCTTACCTTTCTCTTATTCTATGAGGGTCTGCTAATAGGTTCCCATCTATGTGTTTGCAGATGCCTTCACGGAGGTTTTCCGGTATCTGTAGGATCCTCCTGTTTAGATATTCTCTCTTTTTTTCTGCACGGCTTGTCTGTTCTTTTTTTTAGCTTGAAGACTTGCATACTTTCTCTTCTGGGCGTAGCGATGTACTTCCGGTAGCTTTGGTTTTTTTCCTCAATTGCGGATCAATCATGTTCCAGTCAATTGCAGAGTGTCTGGGAGTCCAAACTTAGTGTCTTTTCTTCTGCCCCCTTTATGTGAAACATTAGAGTTCAGACCACTGGTTAATTTTCCAGCAAAATTATTACTGTAGAATTTTGGATTCAATAAATTATGTGCCCTATTTATTTTGCTCATGCATACCGACCTATAAAAACTAAAACTCTCTTAAAACCAAACTTAGCCTCGTCCAGTCTCTAGAGAATGAAAACAAATATTCAAAACTTTCACAAAGTGTCAAAAATTTATATTATTCACAAATTTGAATATATTTTTAACAATTCAAAAATCTTCAAGTTCAACTTAACACTTTTTACCTCAGTTAAGATGAGTTAACCCAAATTCTTGTTAAATTTATCTCTACTTGTACGGAATCATAAAATAACCCAAAAAGTACATAACTTCTTATTGAAAACTGAAACATTTCAAGTTCGTGTTCGAGGCATTTTATTATCATCGATAAAGAGAAATCATGAGTCATTAAATCCTTTAATCACCTCGCGGTAAAATACGGCGCCCATATTATCAGCAAGTATGACATATCGGTATCAAGTGATATTAACTAAAAGGGTCTTAAAAGAGACCTAAATTCCCGACATTAATCCGCAGTCCCCTTTCAGTTCTGCAGCTGACCCCATCCCGAAGCGAAGAGTTAAGAGGAATTAAATAATTAAAAATCAACGCGATTCGAAGGAAACATCGCGAATGTCCCGTGTGCGACGGCGACCGCCCAATGAGTAATTAATTCCTTGCAGAAATTAAAAAGTCGTGTTTACCACCTAATTAAAATGCCAAAGGAGTCCTCAGGTGCAAGGAGATTGCGCTCCAAGAACATACAACGGCGGAGCTCCTTCCAGCCAGGATTAGGGCAGGCAACACACCACACTAAGGCAGCAGCCCCAACAACCGAAGCTCATAATGTAAACAAATTAGAGGAAGCGTCCCGACAAGCATTCCGGGGCTACACCAGGGAGGCGCTTGCTTCACTCCGGGCCCCACGGCAGGGAACACGTTTTTATACTTTGGATTAACATTAAGGTGATTATCAGGCCGATGTTTTCCTATTACCCCATCGGGGCCAATATCCATCGCTCATCTTAAATTCTGGACCCGCGCGTCGCAGATGCCTTTCGAGATTTATAAGCCAGCCTTGGCCAACGAGGATTCTCTAGAGATGTCGGCGCAGAACGTGAGTCCTACTTCAAAGACGGAAGGGTCCCTTGGTGTGTCGTCGTCGTGAGGCTGGGGCTGGAGGTGCTTTGTTGCGTGTTTGATCGTAATCACGGGGAAATTAGTATCTGTTAATGATCTCGGAACAGTAGCTGATTGGCGTTTGTTCTTTGACTCGTAATTCGGCCGGCGTGCAACCAAGATCCGTTTGATGGTTCACCTGTCGGGTCATTATATCTTATTTCGGCTTATACAAGCACCATGTACTAGTAACATGAGAGAAAGGCTTATAATTAAAATTTTATGGTTGGTTTTTATGTAAAATCCTTATGAAATTTCGATAATTGCACATAAAACTAAAAATTTAGCAACTGAATGTGTTTTTAGGTATGTGTTTTTAAGCTATGGAGAAGGGAGAAGACATCGGGAAAAGTTAAGCTCGGAACAGACAACTGCCTAAATGCTGGAGAATAATTTCACTTGTAAATTGATTGTGATTCCAATTTACCTTATTTTAATAACTGAAACAAAAAAAATTAAACTGGCATTATTAATCAAAAATGGATCGACCAGGACATATCTACATATAAGGGTTCAAATTTTCAATACCTTACAAAATATGACATTATTTCCCAGTCATTATGATGATTTATATTTTTAACCGACTTCAAAAAAGGAGGAGGTGATCAATTCGAAGCATAGGTATTTTTTTTAGGTCCTGTTCACGCATAGTTTTGTAACGCAATAACTTTTATCGTATACAGTGAACGTCAAAAGTGAGTCAACACTTAAAAATTTTATATTTCAACACCTGACGCTGCCATGCACCCCAAACCATGACCGAACCATGACAGATGGTAGAGTTCCTCGAAAAAAACCTTTTATTTCAAAAGTAAATAAAAACAAAACCTTTGCAATTCGCCAAAAAATACAAAAATTTTGGTGTTATTTTGGAAATTTTTATAGGTGTTGACTCACTTTTGACGCTCATTTGACGGATAGCCTCAGACTTTTGTTACGGAGAATGATATTAAGTGGTCAAGGTGAGATTTTGTTTTTTAAACTATAAATTGCAAAGTTTACCAAAATTTTTTTTGTGCTTTTGATTTAACCATTATTGGGCCATACCATGAAAATTCTACCAAAAAAAAAGAATATTTAAAACCCGACCTTCATATTTCGTACATTTGGAGTACTACTGGCTAGTATTACGTAGGTGCAATATTTTGCCAAAATGTTAGGTAGTTTCATCAATAACGGTACTTAAATAATTCGATATTTGCATAATACAAGTTCCTTTGAAAATTGTACAAATAGTCCAGTCAATGACCGTTTTCCTTCATAATTCTGTGAAACAGTACCGATTTGCACAAAAATTTGGATTTAGGTTCTACTTACCCGCTACTTCAAAGTTGGCTTTGTGCGGGGGGTTGCTTTTACCCTGGGGGTGAAAATTTTTCATTGAAAATAAGTCCGGGAATAGATAGATTGGCCAATTGGACTCTAAGCAATTTTTGTTCTATAAAGTTTATTCTGAAAGTCAATACTTTTCGAGTTATTCGCGAGTGAAAATGTCAACGTTTTCAGGCGGTTTTTCGCGAATAACTCAAAAAGTAAGTAGGTATTTTAGCGAAAAAAATATTATTATTAAAAATGTACCTTATAAAAAAAAAATGGTGGATTTATTGTGTCTGTAGACCCAATACAAAAATAGTAATAGCTTGTTGAAGGTTGGTTCTTATTTGTCAAACGCCAAAATTGAAAGTTTCAACATGAAATAAACAAAAAACAATGCATTTTTCGGGAAAAACTCATAAAACCTTTTTTAAAGTGCTTGAAAAAACCTTTATTTTTATTTTTTTTATAAAAATCCCTAGCATTAAAACTAAGCGAGTTATGACGAAAATAAAGTTGGTCCCTATTTTTTCGGCGACAAAAAATGTGAAAATCAACCTCTAATTGAAAATAATCGGTACCACTTCACAATTCACTTTATTAATGTACTTGTAATATGCTCTAGAACAGTGTTTCCCAAACTTATTTCGGTCGTGGACCCCTTACTATAACAAAAACTTAATCATGCACCCCCAAATCCAAGTCAATTAAATTTTATGATATAATAAAATCTACTAAAAATACTTTAATCTGTTCTCTCTGAGAAGACTGCACGTTGCTAGGAAAATTAATTAGGTACATATTTTTAATTGTTAAGAAGACAAAAGAAAAAATGCAATTGTGCTTGAAAATATAGGTACAATACTTAATAGATCCCAGCGGGAAAAATTGGGAGCGCTACTGGAGTTTTCAGAAATTGTATAGAACGAGCAAAACTGGAAATTATCTTAATGACCATAAATCGTGTCATTAATGTACTCAATAGACCGCTTCTCTTTCGATTACAGAAGTTAAGCAGCATTGGACGTGGCTAGTACTTAGTGCGGGGCCCGTTTGGAAAAACGACGCCCGCCCTTGGAAAAAAGCGAAAAAACAATAATTGCAAAAGGCGAACAAAAATAAAAGCTTTTCGACACCCGCAACTTATTCATCAACTTCAAATTTTGCACATATGTATGCATGTATAGTTCGCGTGATAACGCAATCTGACCATTTTGAAAAAAATCAAGATGGCGGTTCCAAGATGGCAGCCGATTTTTGCAATAGGCATGTTAACAACGGCATAAACATAAATTTATTTAGCGCTGTTAACAAACTTATTAATGCTTTTTGGCTTAGCTAAAATGTAGCACAGCTTCCAACTGTCAAAAGGAGTTGACGTGAATTTTTATTGTAAGCAAATAATTTAGTAATATTTTGATACAGCAGAAGATATTAATATTAATTTTTTTAGAGTTATTATTTATAAAATGAGAAATGTTACAATTTTTAGTTGTTATTAGTTGTAAAATGAGAACTGTCAAATCATATGCTAGGAACGGTGTTAAGTTAGCAGCGCTAATTTAACAGAGTAACTTGGGCCTAAATGCGCCCTATGCCAGGTAGAATACAATTAGCTGTGTTGCATCATTCTAAATTTAAAATGTCGGCTAAAACCGAGTGGCGGAAGACATAATAAACTAAAAAGCAGAAAATATAACCTATCAACTTCAAATTTTGCACATATGCCCGCGGCATGGGTATCAAATGAAAGGGTATGACAAGTAGAATAGAATTAGCTGTGTTGCTCCATTCCAAATTCAAACCGGCACCCAACACAAAATATCGGATTACTTTTTTCTTTACAACCCAATCGGTATGGGTATCAAATGAAAGGGTATGACGAGTAGAATACAGTGGCGGCCGCCACAAAATGGCGGAAGACATTTAATAGACTAAAAAGTAGAAAATAAAAATAAATAATTAAAAAAAAATAAAAATACGATTTTATTTTAAAATGAAGCTCAGAATGAAATTAATGAAGTTATTGGTAAAATTTATAAATATAACTTACTTAAATGTAAAAAGAGTGGGACGTTAACGAAAAGTTTAATAAAATAAGAATATAGGGAAAGAGCGTTCCACCTGAGAACGTCTGAGAAAATTCTCCTCTTCCCAAATTCTGTTTGTATAACAAAAGTTTTGTAACAAATGCAGATATAATACTTTTAGTTTTGGGAAAATTTAATTGATCACGATGTAACTTTAAATTTATTTCATCAAATTTGGCGAATAAATCAGTCAAATAAAGCTGTTTGCTTTTCGATTTCGTCCGCGCCGCGTGGTCGCGCGGGAAACAGCGCGTTTTAAATTTTTCTAATTTTTTATATGAAAACTTTCGATCTGTTTCGCGGACCCCCGGTAGTTCTTCGCGCACCCCCAAAATAATTTTTAATTATCACGGACCCCCTGGATCATCCCATAGACCCCCAGGGGTCCATATGGACCACTTTGGGAATCACTGCTCTAGAAGTTTGACCGTTTTACAGTGCTTAGTTTTGAAAAAAATTGAGCTTGAAGTGAAAAGATCATTTTTGTAATTATGCAAAATATTGCCTTTTCTTCAAAATAACTCAAAAACTATTAATGAATCGCAAAGTTTTGTAGAGTACACAATCGTAGGTTTTGCTTTTCTGAAAATTTTGGTTGTTTTTTTTTGGATAAAAATTGAGTAAGATATTGCCATTTACAGTTTGCATATGTTCGTAAATAGTAACTTGTTCAAGCCCTTTCAGCTCAAACCCTTTCAAAAATAAGTGGCGAAAGAAAGTTTAATTTATATGAGCTTATAGCTCTTGAAAAACCTACAAAATGCTATTTGGAAGGGCTTGATAGCTTAAAAACTAAGCGAGTTATGGGTAAAAAACCAATCACATATTTTTTCAGATATGAGAACACGTATATTGGAGCATTGATGAATACACATTATACCCACATTTTGGGCACACACATACTCACAAGTATTTACACACGTCACACTCAATGAACTTGTAACCGTTGAGGAGATGTTACAAGCTGGTCAGTACTGTACTGTCATGTTGTACGGACTTCTGAAGAACACTCAATTGAATATATTGAAAAAGGTGGAAGACTTACCATTTTGAATTTATAAGTTCTGAACATAAATTCGTTATTTGCTTCCTTAAAAACGCCCAGATACTGATTTTCATGGAAATCGGAACGCAATTGGCAAATTTGGGTGGCCATTTTGTATTTCGGTCATTCAAATCAAGATCACAATTTTTTAATAGTTTATATATTTTATATATTTAACATTCCATTTTGAATTTTTAAATTTCATTCACCGTAACTGAAATCCGAGGTTTTCATGTTTTTAACGCTCCAGGAACTCCTCTAAATTCCCGCATTCAAAATTTTCATGGTAATTTTACAGAATATAAAGTTTTTCTCATGGCAGCAATATTACAACAGTCGGCGCCCGAGTACCATTCTAAAAGTCCTCGGTTCGATTCTGCGCCGCGTCATGGTACTTAGTTTTTCCACGGGTCCCACCTAGATAACATTCCTTCTTTCTACAGCATTTCTCTCCCAGCTATCGTGAAAAGAGTGGTGCTAAATAATTATAAGTCGAGTCCTGAACTTTAGACATTATCTTTCAAAATTGATATAACTTTTAGTTATGTTTTAATACAAATAAGACCAGAAGAAGTGTTTTAGAGGAATTCAGTTTATTAACTACTAGCAAAAACCCTACTAGCAAATAACAAAAGGTTATATTTGCACAGTGCGTGGTAGGAAAAAGATTTTAATGAAAAAAAGAACAAATCTGCAAAAATTGATTTTGGATACATATAAAAATTTAGAGTTGCCTATAAAAAAGAAAGTGCGTGTCAACTCCGACGCATGGCTGGAGTTTACTCGTGAAAAACGATTATCTTAAAATATATGAAATAGGCAAAGGTAGAAATTGAAGCCATATAATTATTTATATTGATTTGTTAAAATATATCATATACATTTTATTATTTACTTTTTAGTCTATTATATTATGTCTTCCGCCATTTTGTGGTGACCGCCATATTAGATTTAAAATGACGCCATACAGATTACTGTATTATAATCGTCACAACCTTTCATTTGATACCCATACTGAGAGCGTTGGAATGACGCCACACAACTAACTGTATTCTACCTGTCATGCGCTTCCATTTGATACCCATGTATCACCCACGGTCGGGAAATACAATTGCAAAAATCGGCCTCCATTTTGGAACCGCTATCTTGATTGTTTTACTAAATGCTTGGATTGCATTATCAGGCGAACTATGCGTATGTGCAAAATTTGAAGTTGATCGGGTATATTTTCTACTTTTTAGTCTATTATATTTATGTCTTCAGCCATTTTGTGTTAGGCGCCATTTTGAATTTGGAATGGCGGTACCCCGGTAGTTTATTCTACATGTCATACCCGTGATACCCATGCTGGGGGTCGGGGAACACAATTGCAATAATCGGCCGCCTTCTTTGTTTTTTTACAAAATGTTCAAATTGCATTGTCAAGGAAACTGCGCATATATGCAAACAGACAAACTTCCATTTATAATATTAGTAAGGATTGACATACATGATCAATGGTTCCAGAGCAATGCTTGTGGAAAAGCCACTGTTCTATTTTTCTACGCTTTCCAGCAAATTTGTTGATTACTTCCTTAGCCGTTACGTCGATTTCCCTGTGAATACTCAAAAGAGCAGGACCGTTCAGCCGCTGTTCTCCAGTTGCACTTCTTTGCCAATCCTTTAAACGTCTTAAAGTTGAAAAACTTCTGTCGTTAAAACACTTTTCACAATAAAATGAGGAAGAGGAATGCTTACTTTCATTTGGTCATTTGGAACATCACTTCTTAAATGAAGCAAATTATTGTCATCATTGTTGTTGATGCTACTTGTTCTCCGACGTTTACTTCCTCATGCTTTTCATTCGATATGCAAAGTCGAATAAATCATACGAATAGCCGCAGATTTTTTAATATCAGCAGTAGGCCTGTTTCCTGTTGAAACGAGTCTACGCGAAATTTTGTCCCCAATACCCCCCCCCCCCACCGGTTCCTACGCCCCTGGTCGATTCAAATTCATTATTTTTACCCAAGTAAAAATAATTTAATTGGCATAGCGAACAAATAGGAACGCCACAAAAGTATGTACGCGCCGCCACAGGGATGCACGCTCCCGCTACAGGTACGAAAATCTAAAAATTTGTCCGCTAGAGGCATCCACTGGCACGAAGATCTAAAAATTCAGGCATGAACATTTATAAATACATCCGCATCGGCATAAACCATTCCAAACGACTGTTTTACCAAGCAGTCCCCCAGCTAAACACTAACCACTTCCAATGCTGCTTGACCTACGCAATCGAACGAGAACCTTTTTACTGAGTATGCTATTGGCACCCTTTATGGTCACCAAGATAGTTTCCCCTTTTCTTCGTCCTCTACAATTTTTTAAAGCAAAACAGGCGATTTCGTGCATCCTGTGGCGGGAGCGTGGATCCCTATGGCGAGAGTGTGCGTGCTAGTTTTGTTCCCGAGTAAAAATAAAACTCGCCAGCCACAGGGATGCACGCTTCCTCCACAAGGATGCACGTAATCGCCTCTATTGCTTTAAAAGATTGTAGAGGACGAAGAAAACCCTAGTAAAAATGTGCCGTGCGCATTTGTTCGCTATCCGTGCTAGCTGTGGCGCCGTGCGTGCTAGTGCGTACCTGACGCAGGCCAGCTGCGGGCGAGATTTATCTTTACTCTGGTAATTATGGCCCGTCCGCACGACAGAACAATTTGCAAAACACAGTGTAACAATACTTTCGGATCGACTCGAGATAATAGAGTAGGCCAATGAAATTTTTGCACACTCGAGATTAAACTGATAATCGTCTCTATACATATAGATCTTATATCTTTCGATCAGTTAAGGCCATTTTATTACAGTCTAGTAAATCCTTCAGCTGTTTATAAATGCTCTAAATTGACCGTGAGCAAATTGATTAAGTAATCACCCTGTTATCCAATCCAGTCGGTTTTAGATCTTCGTGGAGATCAGCGGGAGGAGAAGAGCGCTTTAAAATAAAAAGTGATTAATTTATATCGAAAGAAAACCAAGCACCATCTGACAGTATTCTTGCTTATAACCATTATTCAAAGCGTACAAGTTATAAACCAAAATAAGCTTTTACGATTATCATTACATAAAATATGAAAATCTTAAAAGCCGGTTACCCTTGGCTTGTTTATATCCACCATTTAATTTTATCCGCAAATTACAATATTTCGCAAACCACCACCAAAAAAAAGGATATCTGCCGCCCGATGGCATATCAATAAAAATCTTCATAAAATACCAAAAAAGCAATTCATATCTGTAAAGTCCTTATTATGATAATAACAGCTCGAAACCGAAAGGTTCCACATTGCCACGATTTCGCAATCACTTTGAGGACCAAACCCCCCTTGACAGGGATATCCAACTTCACCGGGGGCGTGCCTCAGCCGTCAGGAATAACATAGAAGCCGTGTCGTATCATCTCGTATTCCATTTTCAATTTGTCTAAATCAACCAAAGCCTTAGACATAAAAGTTTAAAGGGGCAACGTTTTTTTTTCCAGATCCTTTCCACCCCCATCCAGCCCATATGCTCTGCCAGCAGAGCACTTGCAAATGGGTCCACGTGAGCATGCACGATTATCCTGAAAAGGGGTTTCATCCTTGCGGTTTTATGCCTACTAGAGAGCTACGGATCAGGATACATTCACTTACCCCCCGGGGTGGAAACTTTTCGATGGGGACTTTTATCGTAAATTTTTATCCGGGATGCTGTAAATATTTTCATTGAAATTGATACCAGGTTAGAAGCAAGACTGGAAGATGATGATCGCTTTCATATTCAAATATTGATTTTGTGGTTTTTTGGTTCGTTCAGATATTTCCCGTAAATCGTGGCTATGGTGGGGGTATTTGCTGTAATTTATGTGCTATCTGTCACGATTTGATATCGGAATGTGGTATGGTAATTGCTTTCGTATTCGATGGATGATTGCAAATAGTTGCCATTTTCGTATGGATTTGACATAAATTTTAAAGAACATTTTCAAAATAAAAAAAAATCCTGGGGACGATGTAAATATAGAATTTGTTTTCGTGGGTGGAGTTGAAAACTTTATTGTCACATTTTGTTCTGGGTTACAATAACAGATCGTTTTCATATAATGTATATAATCACTAAATGCTTCGTCAGAGCAGATTCTTATACAAATTAGTAAAGCCCATTTTTAAGCACAACCTTTTGTCCGCGCAGTTTTGCCGCATTGCCTTTATCATTGACAAAGTCGTAAAAAAGTCATAAAACTCTATATGAAACAAAAGGCAAAAGCGCGTATGAGCTAAGTCCGCGTAGGGTGGATCCACCATTAGTGATGACCAAAAAGTCTTGCTATCTTGATCTTGCAGTCTTGTCTTGTCCTGTCTTGTCTTGTTTTTGCTTAAACCTTGCTAAATATGCAAACACAGGGAAGAATGCAAGACCACTGCAAGACGAGTCTTGCTCATCACTACTTTGCACACAAATTTAATTCCCATGACATTGCAATGTGACAATTTTGTAAAAAATCAAGATGGCGGAAGAATTTTGCAATTGTGTTCCGATTCCATTGAAAGTCGTTTTCGGGGGGTTTTAGGGCCACAAATGACGATTATGTGGTCAAAATTAGAAATTTAAAATGGCGATACGATTTTGGCAATTACGATTCGATTTCACTGAACATCGCTATTTGGGGGTGTTTAAGGTCGAAAATAATGAATTTGTTGTTAAAATTAGATAATTCAAAATGGCGCTGGCCATATGGTATGCACTACAAATCACTTCACCAGAATTTTGTAGAAAGTAAAATCCAAAAATGACTGAATTAACACTGAAAAGAATACAATAAAAATAGGTAAAAAAAAACTTTTAAGTTAAATTAAATTAAGTTAAATTTTAAGCTGCACCAAAAACTAGAAAATAATTAGAACACAAACATGAACCTTCTTGACATTCTGACGTCTGGTAAGAAATCGTGCAATAGTAGCAGTGCTGTCTTATGCAAGGGGCACTTTGTGTCGCTGCGTCAGCGGATTAAGTTATAATCTGAAACTTTTAACAGACTAAAATAAAAACATGGAGCGCATAAAAACCTGCTTAACGACTGTAATAATTAAATAAGAACGACTTGTCTAAAAAAATGTGTTTCCAAGTCCACCAAAAAAATATTTCAAATGCGCCCTATGTTTTTATTTTAGTCTGTTAAAAGTCCCAAATTATTAATTAATCCTCTGACGCAGCCACACAAAATGCCTGCTGAATCAGATCCAAGTAAACAGCAGCAGCGGCAGAATTTTTATTTGACAGTAATTTCTTTGTAAGTAATTCTTTAAGAATAATAAATTCTTTGTAAAAAATCATACAACAATAAATTCTCAATTTTTCGCGTTCATTGGTCATTTAAAAATAACTTGCCAAGTGAAAGATGTTTGAAATGTCAAAAAAAAATTCAGCAAAATTAGGATTTGAGATGAAAAAGCAGCGGCAGAACTCTCTGCTGCTTTTCTTTTCACGTGACCTGCGTAAGCCAATAGAAACAATTCTCTGTCGATGCTTCTGCTTTGCTGCTTTGGATTTTATACAGCCTGTACTGGTGCAAAATAGGTTTTATTTACGGCTACGATGGATCTTTAATGTCGTCCATTATCATATTTCCTTTGATGTGCATTGTCCCAGTTCATCAATTCACCCTCCCGCCTCAAGTGGACCTCGTGTGGATTGCCCTATAAAGCCCGCGCAGCGGATCTTACGCCTTGCTTCATTCGAATGCCCAGGAGGACAAATCATTGCTACCCGATCCCGAGTGGAAAAATATGAGAATTTCGGCGGCGATATGTGAGTAATAACTGCGCCGGTGTTGAAAGCTTTATATTTTTAAACGCGAGTGTTGTTTTACCAATGCGGTCCCCCAACTAAGTACTAATCACGTCCAATGCTGATTGACCTCTGTAATCGAACCAGAACTGGTATATTGAGTATGCTAAATGACACCTTCACGGTCACTAACATAATTGCCTGATATATGAAGTAATGCAGCAACAAAAACCTTGTATAAGTAAAACTAAAGCTTAAGGGTATTACTTTAAAGCTTTTTAAAAAGTAAGGCAGACGTTGTGATTGCCCCATTTCATTTGTAATGGGGTTGCCTTATAGGGCCCTTATGAGAAACTGATAAGGCATAGCTCACTTCAGTACCGGTGATATTTGTTGTGTGCTGTTTATGAGGAAACTAAGGAGAGAGAGCCCTCTTTCGGCATGCCGCTCATTTGCCACATGAGGTAATCCTCTTTTCAAATGCTATAGTTCGGTGGGGTTTAAAAATCGTATGCTATTCAGTTATCAGTTCTTAATAGCTCTAATATAATATATTTAGTTTTCGTATGAAAAGCCTTGCTTGTGTACGGCGCTAGGGCCACGTTCCTTCGTCGCCAGCGACTGAGACGGCCCTCCAACGTTCTGTGGTATTAGGTGTGCATGAAATATTTTGGGTGTGGATTTCCCCAACCAAAGCGAAAGTGCGTGTGCACTTTTCCTTCTATTCCCACGCTCTCCGTCGCCCCCACCCTGGTGTATCGTTTTCTGGGTGATATATACTTCGATTGTCTGCTTCTACCGGAAATAAGATTATGTACTCTTTGAAGAACTCTCTAAAGAATTTCTCCCACACCTCGAGCACGTCATCCAAGCAACTAGCTATAATACCATGCTCTATTCTTACTGAAGTCTATGGCGTTGTTTATTAGAGACTTGAGCACATAGAAACCTATCCCACAATTCGTAGGCTCATGTAGGGTCTCTTAGTTCTAGGACTCCTTTACCAGTTCATCTTCGTTCTTGTAATCCAGCAATGAGTATTCTATATCGTCTAAGCTCATCTATCATTTCTGCCATTGCTCCAGGTCTATATAATGTTCTCACATTCTACATTGCGAATTTTATATCGTAGTTCCTTGTATCATTATCCTGGACCTTTGCTGATGTGTTTGCTACTCTTAGAATAACTTTTCGATTTCATAACTGCAATCGTTTTCGGAGGAGAGGTTGTCAACACTCGTATAACTCCCTACCAATCCCCTTGGGGCATGGGTAGTCTAGTTATACCTCTAGACACTAGATTTAAAGATTTTACTAGGAATTGGTATATCAACCATTGCAGCCTAAACCCACCTCCTTTTCTGGCCTCGGGACCGGAAAGATACCCCGGCAGAGCTATCAAAGAATTACTTACAGAAGCTATTTGGAAGAAATTAGATTTGGTACTAGCTCTATCTAAAAGTACAAATATTCACACATACATTTTTCGTAATAACATTAAAGTACAGGAGCCAATTACACACAAGGTGTGTTAATATGTGCGTAAAAAATATTTTTGAGAGAGAGAGTTAGAGAAGTATATCAAAAATAGTATATATTTAGTTACAAATATTTAATATAAAAAATAGGAATTTGATGCGAAAAAAGTAGAGCCGAAGTACTGGTAGAGATGGATTAAATATAATATTATAATATATTTGGTTGTAAAGATCAGTTAAAGAACATTTATTTTGTCAGTTTGAGTTTAGTTAGAATAATCAGAAATGCAAAAACCTCAAAATACCAAAGTCATTTATTAACTGAATGGAAACAATACAAAATACCGGTAAAATGTGAGTTTTTCATTACTAATCCATGACAAATTATCATTAACCATTATTTTCCCAGTATTTTCTTGGTTCCATTTCATTTTACTACAGTTTGATATTAATCGAACAAAAAACGAAACCTGGGAGGCAATAATTGAAATACAAAGAAAACAAAAGCATTTTATTTACCTTGAGAAACCATTAGAGAATAATTTTCATATAGAAATGACAGGCGACAGCCATTTTAACTGCCATAATGGCGGAAATTTGTTTGAGTTTTGATTCATATCTCTGCATGTAAATGATCGTTATGAAATCGACCGATGAATCTGTTAAAAAAAATAAAAATGGGAATTAAGCATGCAATCCACATAAATGTTACTACGAACATAAAAATATTAGGGTACAGGGAGGATATGGCGGAGGCAATAAACAAACAAAAAAAAAATCGCACAAAGTAACTAGCCAACAATTACACCGAAATAACACAATCCATGAACTTTGGACAATTTCCCCCTGCCGACGACACGGCCGGTGTGTTATTACGTGACTGTATGTACCTGTAGAGGTGGAAAGGAAGTTTTTATTGCAACTTGCATTAATTGATCCAATCAAATGATCATTAGGGGATAATTTAAATGCTGAGTAGGCTTCATTGTTAGCGTAAAACGCGTTAATTTCTTTTCGGTTGGGATTTTTCCTTGGAATGTATTCGAATTAACATGCAACATTTTTTTGTTTTCTTTTTTTTTAGTTTGCGTTGAATTATTTATTTTTTGTGTTATTTATGAATAGAGGGAAAATGAACACATTCTTTTGCGTCAACATAACTCTTTATATGGGCTTTGATTTAATTTCGAGCTTAAACGCAATATTTTTCAGTGTTTCCTAAATTCATTTTGTTTTTTTTTTGAAATAAATTATGATATATAATAAAATACACGAAAGTAGTATAAATACGCGTTTTTGGGGCGATTGTGTGAATAACTTTCTTATATATGCAGATGTGCGTTTTAAAGATAAAAACAAAAAATTGTGTGGGAATATGAATATTAGGTATAAAATGAAATTTACACAAATGAAAAACTAACATTATATAAACGAAAATGCGATGAAGACTAATATGAAGAAGGTTTTAAAGTTTAAATCCGTTTTTGGGTTAAAATACAAAACATATTGTAAATTAATAGAGTTATTTTTACTCAGTATAATCAAAAAAACACATTTTATTTCACAACAAAATTAGCAGTTTCTGCTTTATTTGATATAAGTAATAGAAGAGCAAGCAAAAAAAAGAGGATTTAAAACTGCAGAATACCTTTTAAATTCGTAATTCGCCATGATTATAGCAATAAACTCGATGGTTAATTTAGAACATAAGAATTAATACGGGACTTAGAGTTTACTTCTTCAAGCACTACAGTTCATTATGAACCTTGATCTTCGCAACAATATGTTTGCAAACAGATCAAAATAAGTTGCCCGGAGGGGACGGAGAAAACAGTATCATGGGAGAAGTCGAGTAAAGAGTTTCTCCCCAGATAAGTCAGCAGACATGGTAATTATATTGCAAATTATGATTGATAAGTTTGCCATCCTGAAAGTCCTAGACAGCATAGTGTTGGGTAGGACACGATTATAAAATAAGTTTGTAATAGGTGCCTCTTTTTTCTTTATAGCCAGTACAATGTCATACTGCAAATAAGGCGAAATGCTATTGTACAAAAACAAGCAAATTAAAAAAAGAAAGAAAATAAATACCAAGGGTGAGCCTTTTTACAAGTTTAATTCTAATATGCATTAAACTGCCTTCGCAAAAGAAGTACAAAATGTCTCTCCACTACATTTACAATCACGCCTCGCTTCATTTATCTCGATACACGCTCATATACCAGTAGAACATTATTTTTGAACCTTTTCATTTAAAAAAATTAAGGCTCAGTATACATTTTACCATCGTGTAAGGGACAAATGTACTGCCTCGTGTAAGTCCGGCTCAACTCTAAGACAGCACGTTAGACCTATACATCAGAAACTCTATAACATACAACATCCAAGAGTTCAATCGTGAGGCTTACTGCCTCCAGACTACAACATTACCTACCATATCCTTTTTCTATTTTCGAGCTAAGCTTACTACTAGACATTGCACCATGACGTGGATGACATGACGAATTGGTAGTAAAATGTGACACCTAAACAGAGGTTCCTATGTCTTCCTTCCAACATGCACTTGGAGAACTATTGCATGAGGCTGTGCGTATGGTAAATTATTCCCTGGAATACAAACAGTTTCCAGGACTTAGAAGGGGCCTTCAACAACATTAGCAGGCCCTGGTGGAATTCGGAATCCGAATTCGATTTTTTTATTTTGTTATGTTGCCCCTGAAGCATGATAAAATATTCAGCTGCATTCATTGTTTACTTTGTCTGTGGCAGCCGCTAAGGTTAGACGTATTTTGCGTGTTCGGCGATTTTTTGCTGTCAAAAAAATGGATCAAAGAATTTGCGTAAGATTTTGTGTACTCTGAGTCAAAAAAAATGTGTGTAAGTGGTACAAGCTGTATCAAGAAGGCTGAGATGTCAATGACGAACCTCGCCTTGGTCGCTCCAGCACATCAACAACCGACGAAAATGTTGAGAAGGTGAAGAAAATCGTCGAATCACGAGAATCGTCGAATCACTATTAGAGAAGTTTCTGAGAATGACGGCATATCGGTTGTCTCATGCCATGCAATTTTTTCGGAAATTTTAGGCATGAAGCGTGTGGCAGCGAAGTTCGTTACAAAATTGCTGAATTTTGACCAAAAAAACCGTGGCAGGAATTGTTGAATGACGTTAACGACGATCCAGATTGGCTTAAAAGGGTCATAACTGGTGACATATCATGGTTGTATGGTTATGACATCGAAACTCCATTTTTTACACAGCAAATTCTTTGATCCATTTTTTTCAACAGCAAAAAATCGCCGAACACGCAAAACACGTCTAACCTTAGCGGCTGCCACAGGCAAAGTAAACAATGAATGCAGCTGAATATTTTATCATGCTTCAGGGGCAACATAGCAAAATAAAAAAATCGATAATCAAATGTACGTAGCCCGCGAAATTTGAAAATTCACCTTACTTTTTGAACAGACCTCGTATATAAAAATGTACGATACGTAAATTCGTAACCTAGTGTTCCTAAATATTAATTATGTCAATATTCCAAAAAAATTTAATATACACAATTGTTTATGTATAAAGTAACTAGGTAAATGCTGTCACCATCCGGTCCAAGCTAGTTAAGCTAGTTTGAATTGAAAACTTTTCTCGAACTTAGATCAATTTGCAATCAACCTTAGACTGATCGTTCTCTTCGGATGTAAAAAAAAATGAAGCAAACTTATCAGCTTTGCTCCTCCTCAGAGATTCATATAACTATAATAATACAAAGCTTCGATTACCTTAATGGCTGGAACCTTTACCGCTCCAAGAACACAGAGATGATTTTCCAATTGTTGGGGTCTTACCGTTGAAAGTATTGATTGATGTTGGATTACGGTTGATGTTCAACGAGTTGGCCTCACTCTCCTCCCAAAATTCCAGACGTTATACGCCGTTGGTAATTCAACTAGGCCTTTGCCTAGGCCTTTGCCCTCCTCTTCTTAGAGCTGCAATTCTTTTTAAAAAAAACTCGTTCTCATTCTTCATCATAGCCTTCTTGCAACTAAAACACACTATCCTTATACTCCAAATTCTATTTTTGGTAATCCATCAAACTTGATCGGTTCCAATTCTGTTTTTTTTCAAAATAATTTTAGCCTCTCCAACCGAAAAAAACTTCAATTTTCTAAATTGTTTCTTTTAAGGGGAGGTTCTCCTGCTCAGGAACAAAAAAATCGAATTTTTTTGTTTACATTTTTCACATCCTTAGCATGTCTAGAATACGTCCCCAGAGCGATTCTGAAGTTACTCAATTTTTAACAAAGTTACAGCTCATTGAAGGCGAGCGTGCACTATATAGTCCAAGTAAAAATTACTCGTCTCCAAACTTTAAACGCGTTTTTCTCGAAACTACTTTTTCAAATGTTTGAGACACGATGTCTCGAAAACCGCTTATCGGTTCGGCTTAACATTTTTAGGACTTTTAGTACACCATATTTGTGGTACCTTGACCCTTGATTATTAAAAACGGTTAATAATACATAATTTTTCAAGCCGGTCAAAGTAAAAAAAAAACAAGCGAAAATGAAGGTTCAAATTTCGCATTTCAATTTGTAGCTACATATTTTCTTGAATAAGGGTCAAGGTACCCTAAATACATTGAACTAACTGGTACTTGCACGATTTTGGTATCCGATGAGATTACGAGCCTCTAGGATGTCTGAAAGTTATTTGTGCGCGGCGCGCACGGATATTACTGAAGCTTGAAGGGAGCCGCCATTTTGTTTTTGTTTTTTTTTTAAAAAAATTGATTTTAATAGTTTTATATCAAACAAACATTTTGCAAAAAACCGCATTTTGATATTTTATTTCTATGTATCAGAAAGAATTTCTGAAAATCACCCATTTTCATGGCCTCAGCAGGAGAACCTCCCTTAAATCTCAATATTATTTTTCATATCTCCGCTTCTCATCAAGAATTTTCTTCACTGCCCTTTTATATGTTTTCCTGTCCGCCTCCTCCGTTTTTCCAAAAATTTTCTCGTGTTTTTTCCAAAATAATCGGGATTGCAAAGTGGCTATGAGGTATATTTTCCTAGCAGGAGAATAGGTCCGCCATTACAAGAACGAAAGAAAAACAGCAGGACAACAAATGCTAAATTCCATACTAGGCTTTAACTATGGTCAGTCACCGTGAATTTGTAGATCTTTTCTTACAGGTTTTGAAAAAGTTTTCGTTTTTCTCGAGATCGGTTACAACACGGTATCCTCTCAGCGAAAATTTTGTCCCCGTTTATGATCCTTGGGCGAGGTTGCCGCCTGTACCTATCTTCCTATCTTATTAAAAACGCGAAAAAATTAACCTTTCTAACTTGTATTATATTTTACTACTAAAGAACATTTCCTTATTATCCCCTTAAATTTTAAAACTGTAACAATAACTAAAATATATTAAGTTTATATAAAGTTTGTGATCTAGTAACTACGCACACAAAAATACATGTACCAATATTTCTTAATACAAATCCAATCGCTGCTACACAATCAACGAACTTCGCCATTTTATTTCACAAATAATCGACTCTCAATATTTTATTGGCCACTTAAACTATGGTCTCCATCGACGATTGCTCAATCATGCAAACAGCAAACATTCTGACTGCACGATCTGCTGTGGAGATTCCAAGTTAGGCAAGGTGCGCAGCAAGACGGGAAATTTAAAGTTCAAATTATGAAAATTACCAGCCAATCAGTCTCACCATATAACCGTAGCCAGTTGAGGCAATTGGTGTATAAGTAACATCATGTCATTGTTTTTAGTCTAATTGATTCGCTGAGTATTAACAACGAGAACAAATCGACAGCGTAGAATTCCGCGATCTAATCGCTTGTAATAAATGACAGTCACAGGTTATGATATTGGTTAATGGTCGTCCATTCGAAAGCCAATTACTGTGATTGATGTTATTATTTGTGCCCATTTTTTTCAGAGTTCGTGCTTAGCTTGTCCTTAAATAATTCACTTAATTGAAGGTTTAAGTAATATCATAATTTGTTGTTCATGATGAATTTTGTGCTGATGCTTTTCTTTCGTTTCAGCTGCCTTTCCTATTGCTCGACGGATCGGGCATCCGTACCAGAATCGAACGCCGCCGAAACGGAAAAAACCTAGGACGTCCTTCACCCGCATCCAAGTAGCTGAACTAGAAAAGCGCTTTCACAAACAGAAGTATCTAGCGTCTGCGGAACGAGCTGCCCTAGCCAGAGGCCTTAAAATGACAGATGCACAAGTGAAAACATGGTTTCAGAATAGAAGAACGAAATGGAGGTAAGCCTAGATTATATAATGTTATATAAAACATAAAACATATAACAGCTTAATGGAAACATTTATCTGCCACGCTTTGTTGGCTCCGTCCCCTCTGGGTGAGTATAAATTAAATTACGTCGGCTATCCCTCCTACCGTAATGGCGTACAGAGCGAATCTACATGGCTTTAGACAACAGTAGTCACGAGGTATAATTTCCAAATGCAATTACGACTTGTAATAATCGAATAAAAGGACGCAATCATAAATATGGCCAGTCTGGCGAGTGTTGCTCTTTCATTAGCAGCATGGACCACACCATGATGCCATGCCATGATGGTTGTATAACATGGTCTCGTCGCGTCGTCGGGCACAGGTTCCTGTGTTGTGTCATTTGTCATTGGATAAATTGCGGCCAGAATTATTATCTACTGCGGTCAGCTGCTAATGGAGCAATCGCAGAAAATTTCCCACTTTTATGCCTAGTGGGAAACGGAGACATTTCCAATTATGGAGTGTTAATAATTTCCACTGAGTTTTTCCTGTCTTAATCAGTGTGCCCATGTGAAACGCAATTAAAGTTTAATTAAATTGAAGGAAAATATTGATTTTTCATGAAGTGGGATAAACCTGGCTGCAAATTGATTTATCCTCTCTGTTAAATTGATAAAATTCCTTCGCCAATGTATTTCTACGTACCTAAGTCACTGGTTTAATCTTTGATGAACTTAAAGATACTTTTAAATTTTTAGTGCAGCAAGCCATTAACGTCCTTGTGTAATTCTTACTTAATTCAAACTTTCTCAAATTAAACAAGAATGAATTATTACTGACGATGAGACAGACATTGGATGAAGCATTGTGGTAAATCAGTACCTTCGGGGCACTCCAAAATAATCAAAAATTAGTTACTGAACTAGATACAACCTACTCTTTCGACTATTTTTTATCGAGCTCTATATGTAAATATGTAAATTCACAGTGCACATGTACAGTAAAATTACAAATCGTGATGTGAAATACTAATTTACTACACAATTATTGTAATTTTACTATAAATTTTGTAACTTCACATAAAGAAATTGAGAATCACCAATACTGCATAACGTAAATGCTGATTACATGAATATGACGTATATTTTACACAATGTTGAGTATTTTTCGAAATCGTTTACGTAGGAAAATTACAATATTTCTTAGAATATTTATCAATGTTATGTACTAAAAAAATCACTTTGCACTGTAAAGGGGAGTTTACATCCCAACATCAAAGTGGAAGAACAAAGTGGCCCTGTACAAAATTCAAGCGCAAAGTTTCGTCGAAAGCTCGAAACTTTTTACAACTGTCAAACCTAAAATGTTTAACACGGTCGCAGAGGGAACAATTTAACAACCTGCCAACCCCTTTAGATAGTTATATTAAATTAGTGCAGTAAAAAAGACAATTTTATTAGTTTCAAACAATTCCACATTTCGTCCTTGAAAATTAACAAATTTTTCAAACTGTCGAAAACATGACAAATATGCAAAAACCAGGGAAAGTGGCATCTAATAGGCTTTAGAATATTGAAATTTAACGAAACTAAAAGCTTTTTTTCGGTCTACGCATTCGTTAAGTAGAGTAGAGCCATACTTTAAGTCTGCCGTTTTCTGTTGCCACGTTGTTGGTGAAACAGAGACAGAACCATACTATCTTCTATGCGATAAAAGAGCACAGATTGGCTCTTGCACTTTATTCTTGAGATGTAAACTCGCCTTAATTTTACAGTAGAGGCGTAATTTTAGAACTTATATTTTCAGTAAAATTACAAATTGGTTATTGGAATGTGAGGTTTGAATTTTTCCTCTCATGGATATAATTCACAGGCAACAATGGAATACTGAGCATATATACCCAATTGTTTTAAGTTAAGGCCACACCTTTGATCAGGGTCTGGGCAGTTATTGTAACAGCATGTTTAACAAGGCATGGTGAGCAAAATGCTTTTTTCTGATTTATAGGGAGTGGTTAAACTAGGAATAAAGGCACTTGAAAATATTTCAAGCAGTACCAAGCACATTGGCATAGGGCGGGAATCTTTAGCTATACGTTTCTCTCTGGTAAAAAGTTACAACTCAAAATTTTTGGAAAGTTACAAAACTATGAAGTGAAAGCTCCAATAATGATTGTATTTTTACATCGCACAAATAATATATATTTACTACACAGTTGGTAAAAATTCGTAAAGTAGATTAGGAGTATTCGTAATAATACATATTGCAAATTTACAAAACTGCTGGTGAATAAAACTTCCAGTATTTTTTTTTGTAAAATTACCACAGAAATTTTCTACAGTGTAAACAATTATTGCAAAATTAAATGCCAGTAAAGGGTTTTCGAGGTCGCTGATTACGAATATGATGTTTCAAATTCAAAATGGCGAATCCAAAATGGCGGAATGACGAAAAATATTATTGATATTGCTTCAGCCTACCTATAACTTTTTTTACATTTGCGTATCTATACCTTATCTTGATCCAAGTTTTCACGACACATTACTGCTAAAGCAACTTGCAAGGACGAGTTAAAAGTTTTTGATCGAATCGCAGTCATAATAGCATGAGCCATAGAAGTTTATTTAAGCACGATTTTTATAGAATTCCCTCTTTTTTACACCAACATTAGTCCACTGAGATTTCTTAAGCGATGCAAATTTCTCCTTCAGCTAATGGCTCTGGCTATAATATACAAATCCTACATTAGCGTGGCTAGAGAAAGTACAAAAAAAGGCCCTCAAACTAATCGATGATTACACCATTTACTCCACCATCGATCCTTTGAGCCACTGCAGGAATGTAGCACGGTTATTTAGCCCTAGTAGAACCTACATACGCAGCGACAGAATTTTCAATTCTAACCCCTTTTTTACCCCGCAACCCCACTATCTACAAAAGGGCCCATTCTCCGGCCTAGCGAGTGTGCATATATGTACGTTCTTAACTGCGTATCACACTATGTTTATACGAAATATCAGCTTTTAAGGCTGAAACAGATAGCTTCGTTCCTCTTCGTTCGTTCTTTCCGTTCTTTGAGTCTGCGAGTTCAATGCTGTACACTTCATTATGGAAGTGTCCACATCAGGAAGAACGGAGAGGAATGAAGACGAACGAAAGCGAGAGCTTTTGGGAAATTTTGTAAAAGACGAACGAACGGAAAGGAAAGAATAGCATAACCACACTTTTGGAGTGTATACTTGATGACGGTTATGTTTAATTTGATTTTTGACGGTTCAAGACTGAAAAAATCCAAGCGAGCAAGTCGCATACAGTGAGTATTAAAATAATAAACAAAAAACGTATACAGCAATTAAGTCGTTGACGTGAAATCCGCGAAGACGAAAGCTCCTATGTGGACAATACTTTCTTTCTTTCTTTTCTGTTCTTTTAACGAAAGAACGGAAGCAACGAACGAACGAAGAGGACCGAAGCTATCTGTTTCAGCCTTAAGAAAATGACGTAGGTCTGGCGGGCCTGGGCTCTTGGACTATAAATAGAACAACTCGACTGTGGAATAATCTTTTGCAGTCAGTTACCCTGGTTACATGACGCTCGAAATTGATTTGAAACATATTTGAAATTGTTGGCAGCCGTAGAAACGGAGTAAGCTTCGAGATAGTTTTGACAGAGAGTTTTTGTTCTATAAATTATGAGAGAATAGAGTTCACTTATTTCAAAGAAAAGGATTGTGTTTTTCTTTATATATTTTATAAGATAAGGACACAACAGTGGCGACGAGGATTCTTATGGAGCAAGATTCCGAAAGTAACCCAACAGGACAGAAGAAAAAAATGGATTCCATGGAGAAAATTTTAAAAAATTTCATGGAAATGCAGACAGAAGCCACAAGACGGCAAAATGAACTTATAACCTTTTTGGCACAGCAAGCAGCAACTCATGTTCCTGATACTCAAGCTCCGATGGCAGCAGGATCCAATAGTTCACTGGCAGAACCAGGCAATCGTGGACGGATTTCACAAATTGACATGCCAGTATTCGACCCAAAGGAAGAAGAGAGCAACTTCGAAGAATGGCTAAAGCGGTTCGAGTATGCACTGGACATAAATGCACCTGACATGAGAGATACAGACAAAGTTAAGTGTATTATGTCGAAATTGTCGACAAAGGCATTCAGTGAATACAGCAAGTGGTGTTTACCAAAAGAACCAATAGAGCTTGATTTCATTGAAACGAAGAAAAGCCTACAAACATTGTTTAGCAAAAAACAAACCTTAGCCATCGAAAGATTCAATTGCATGCGAGTACAACGACAGGATTATGAAGAGTATGCAAAATATATTAATCGTGTAAAATCGTTGTTAAAACGATTTCAATTCAAAGAATTGACGGAAGACCAATTCTCCACACTAATTTTGATTAGCGGGCTGACCAAGTCAGAAGACGAGTCAATCCGAACACGAGTGCTACACAAATTAAATGAGAAAGGAAAGGAAATAAAATTTGAAGACGTAATCACTGATATATTGACAATAGTTGCTACAAAAACGGAACAAGGAATTTTTGAGAACCGAAATGTAAACATAAACAGCAACAGAAACAAATTTATGCAACGCAATAACCAACAAAGAAGAAATTATACCAATCAACAAAACAACCCAAGTCAACATCAACAAAATAATGGCAAAATAAAAGATTACAGTAATCAACAGAAAAGACAAGGGGGTGACGATAACCAACAAAAGAAATACAATGGTAGAAAACCACCATCAGCATGTTTTAAATGCGACGAATGGCACTGGATCACAGATTGCCCATACAAAAAGCACATATGTGCAAAATGTTCAAATATGGGTCATCTTGAGTTTAAATGTCGAAAAATGACTTTAAACAGAAATAGGAAGGTAAATACAGTACTCCTACCGACACTAAAGATCAATATGGTTTCAAAATCGGACTTGATACACACAACCATCAGTTTGAATAATGTTCCAGTAAAATTTTGTGTAGACTGCGGGACAGAAGTTTCCATTATTAATTGGGAAACTTATCAACAAATAGGATCACCTAACTTGCAGATCTGCGAAGAAAAGGGCATAATGTTCGACGGATCCACAGCCAGGTTCCGAGGAAAAGCGACAGCAACGTTCGGCATAGGCGGAAAGGAAATGCAACAGACGGTTTACGTTGCACAAGAAGGATCATTGAACCTGCTAGGCATCGAAACATTAGACAGTTTCGGACTTCTCGACAGCTTTCGAAGGCAATTTGAAGGAAGACTAAACATAAATGCGTGCTCATTACAGGAAGAGGGAAGGCAAATTCGACAATCAGTATTAACAAAATTTTCAAATCTTTTCAGAGAAGAACTAGGATTATGCATAAAAGCAAAAGCGAGGTTGACACTCAAACCAGCCGCAACACCAGTTTACTGTAGAGCCAGACCAGTACCTTATGGAGCGAGACAAGCGGTAGAAGCAGAACTCAACCGGCTTGCGACAAGCGGCATTATCAAACCAACAAGTTACACTCAATGGGCAGCTCCTATTGTGGTAGTTAAGAAACCAACGGGGCAAATACGTCTGTGCATAGACTTTTCGACAGGGTTAAACGAGGCACTAGAAGACAATCAACATCCATTACCATTACCCGAGGACATCTTTGCAACTTTAAATGGTGGCCAAATTTTTTCACAGCTAGACCTTTCAGATGCATATTTGCAGGTAGAATTAGACGACGACTCCAAAACACTATGCGCAATCACAACACATTTAGGTAATTACGAGTTTCAACGTTTACCATTCGGAGTAAAGTCGGCACCGGGCATATTCCAGTCCATTATGGATAACATGTTAGCAGATCTCCCATTTGCAACGGCATACCTAGACGACATAATTGTCGTAAGCAAGCATCCTTCAGAGCACAAGACACATCTCGACACAGTCCTACAAAGGATAAAAGAATTCGGGTTCCGACTTAGAATTGATAAATGTAAATTCTGTATGAAGTCAATCAAATATTTGGGATTCATAATTAGTGCCAATGGAAGAAGACCAGACCCAGAAAAGACCAAAGCTATTATTGAAATGCCAGCTCCACAAAATGTTAACCAACTAAGATCTTTCTTGGGTATGGTTAATTACTACCAAACATTTGTGAACAACATGAGAATAATTAGACAGCCATTGGACGATTTACTTAAAGTAAACCGAGAATGGACCTGGACAGCATCATGTAAAAAGGCATTTAATGACATAAAAGAAATTCTTAAATCAGAATTGCTCTTGACACATTTTAACCCAGTGAACGATATCATTGTGGCAGCCGACGCGTCAAACCTTGGCATTGGCGCAGTAATTCAACACCGATTCCCGGATGGGTCAATAAAAGCAATTATGCATGTTTCCCGAAGTTTAACGGCGGCAGAGGAAAAATATTCTCAAATAGAGAAAGAAGGCCTGGCACTTATTTTCGCGGTCAAGAAATTTCACAAAATGTTATTTGGCAGAAATTTTATATTAATGACAGACCACAAACCATTATTAACTATTTTCGGTGGTAAAAAAGGCATCCCAGTACATACCGCGAATCGTTTACAAAGATGGGCAGCAACGCTCATCGCATACAATTTTAAATTGGAATACAAGAAAACAACCGATTTTGGTCAAGCAGATGCGCTGTCGCGTCTAATAGGGCAACAACAATCCCAACTGGAAAAGGAAGAAATCGTAATCGCCTATATCGAAACGGAGATTAACTTAACAGGAATTATTCGTCATCTTCCAGTAACATTCGAAGACATTAAAGAAGCAACAAATGAAGACGAAGACCTGCAGCGAGCGATGTACTTTGTAACAAATGGATGGAGGACTCTAGACATTATGAAACAACAACGAGATTGGAACAATCTTCAACATTATTACCGGAGGCAAGAACAACTTACAATCGAAAAAGATTGTCTTTTATTCGGAGACCGAATCACCATCCCTTCTTCACTGAGAGGAAAAACTCTAAAATTATTTCATGAGGGTCATCCAGGCTCGCAAAGGATGAAATCGTTGGCACGTGGATATGTTTATTGGCCACTTATGGATAAACAAATTGAAACATATGTTCAAAATTGCACCAACTGTAGAGCAGCAGCGAAGCAACCGATTAAAACAATACTGCATTCGTGGAGACAGGCTACTCAGCCTTGGCAGAGAATCCATATCGATTATGCAGGGCCACATAAAGGAAATAACTTCTTAGTAGTGGTGGATGCTTTTAGCAAGTATCCGGAAATGTTCGTGATGTCATCTACAACTTCGGAAGCGACAATTAAAGTATTGCGGCAATTATTCGTGCGACATGGATTACCCGAAACAATAGTTAGCGACAATGGTACTCAATTTACGTCGGGTTTATTCGCATCGTTTTGTAAAGAAAACGGCATCAACCACATTCGCACTCCACCCTTCCACCCTCAGGCAAATGGACAGGCAGAAAGGTTTGTCGATACGTTAAAAAGAGCACTTCTCAAATTAAGGGGGGAGGGGGACATACAGACAATTCTTGACACGTTCTTAGGAACATACCGCACAACACCAAACTATAATGTACCAGAAATGAAATCACCAGCAGAACTTTTCCTTGGAAGGAAGCTGAGAACAACGCTCGACTTACTGCGACCACCCAAATCACCCGTAGGACAACGAAACGTGCAAATGGAAGCACAATTCAACCTCAAGCACGGGGCTCAGGAAAGGCGGTTCTACATAGGAGAAAAAGTGTATGTGAGACAGCTTAAAAGTCAACCTTGGCAATGTGCAAGAATAACGGCAACTAACGGGGTAGTTTATCGAGCAAGGTTAGAAACTGGGAAAATACAAAGATTCCATGCTAATCAAATGCGATCACGAACGTCGGAAGAAGCACCCATATCGTCAATGGATCCATACAGGATCATAGTCGAAACATTCGACCTTCCACTTGGCAGTGATGTCAATCCAGAGGAAACGGCACCACTCACCACGCAGAGGACGTCAGTACAGGAAGAACCGGAAACTAGAGTCCAGCCCAATCCGGTTGAACCACAAATAGTTCGACGATCAACAAGGCATAGGAAGCAGCCATGCAGGCTTTCCCTAAAACCTAGTCAAAAATCCTATGACTAGTTATTTAAAAGGGGAGGTGTTGGCAGCCGTAGAAACGGAGTAAGCTTCGAGATAGTTTTGACAGAGAGTTTTTGTTCTATAAATTATGAGAGAATAGAGTTCACTTATTTCAAAGAAAAGGATTGTGTTTTTCTTTATATATTTTATAAGATAAGGACACAACAGAAATACATTTCGATCTTATGTAAACACAGATCGATTTGAAATAGGATTGACTCGATCCGATACAAAAAATTTACTTGATCGAATTGAAATTGAATCAAGAATGTGCATGTAAACACAAATTGAAATTAGATCGAATTTATTTTTGACGTTTTTAGGTTATACTTGGTTTTTTTTGTTTGGAAAAGTATTTTGTGTTGTGAAAAGTGCTTTTAATAATGACTAAACGAAATATATGGACAAATGAAGAAACAACATGCTTGCTTCTATTAACATCCAAAATCTCTTGGGCTTCCTCTTAGGAGTTTTTTGTATGGCAATAGTAAGCATGGCTTCCATGCTTTTAAAAAATTTTAAACTATTAATTTCCAACTTTTTGGATAAATTAAAATAAATTGGATAAAGTCCCCTTCTTCTTATTTTCACATGCTGATTATGTATTTTCAAAATTAACATTAAATTATTGAAATAAGCAGAAAAATCTTGCAAAATTAAATAATTTTCATCACTGTATTCCATTATTCCAACTTGGCATTTGTCATCTGTGAGTTTTAATCCTATTTGGATTTAATTTCAAATCAGTAACTCAATCGAGAAGAACCGAAAACACAGATCGTATTTCAAACCACTTTCAAGTCGAGCTTTCGATCGCCTCACAGGCTCGGATTTAAGAGGGGGGTCACGGGGGTCATGACCCCCCCAAAAGCACTCGCTGTTTAAAAAACAAAATTGACCCAACTAAAAAAACAAAAACAAAAAATAACCAAACGACCAAAACCGACCGAACTTTTTTGCAAATTAAAAAAACGACCCTTTTTTTATCTGATAGTGTAAGCTCAGGTGTCACCCTTTTGGCCTTATCATGGTTGGCGAGTTGAAAAAATGACAGCGCCGTTTATCGTTCTCATTTTTCGTACCATAATTGGCGAATGCAGCGACAAGACAGTTTTCGACAAAACCTTATCATTGTTGTCGCTTGAAAGTTTTTAGACATTTCTGATAATTAAAAAATTTATAAAATTACATTATTGATTCAATCTATTTAAAAAATATTTATTCAATCTAGTCACTTGACAGTCGTGAAAAATGCAGCTTTGTCTCTTCAAACGCCAACTGTAATACGCCTGAAGGCGTTTTTCCCGACAAATGTCAGTTTTTTCGAAGCTATGATTCCGTTTTACAGTCTCGCGCCATTTCTCACTTCAAGCGCCAACCATGATCAGACCCTTTGTACTACTAGTCCGTCATGTCATTTCGCACACGTCATAGTACAATGTCTAGTAGTAAGCTTAGCTCGAAGGATAGAGAGAGATAGGATAGATCAGGGGGAGTCGGGTGCAGTGCCTCCATATGCAAATCGAGGGTTACCGTGTTGCAAGGGCAAAAATATGGTGTTTCTAGACACGGTGAACCTGCTAAAAATGTACCGTGTAATTTTTCGTAAATTTTCTTCAAAAATTCCACTTTTTTTGATAAAACTAAATTTTTTTTGTCAATACAAACAAAAAGAGTTTTATCAAAAAAAAGTGGAAGTTTTGAAGAAAATTAATGAAAAAATACAAAAATTCATGATTTTCGATTCGATGTTTCCACTTTTTTCAAGTTTAAACATTTTTTCTTGTTCACCATCATAAAGTGCATAAAAGTCCTACACTTAAATTAAGAAGGAATCTCATACGATGCAATGCACAAAAGTTATTGGCCAATCAATTTTCAGATTTGAGGTTAATTTTTGAGACTTGTGGTGGATATTTTGACTTAAAATTTTTACAAGTTATTGTCCACATTATAAAGTAAAATTTCTGAAAATTTCATCAATTTTTACTTAAAACATCCAAAGTTGTAACCAAAAAACCAAAATTTAGCAGTTTCTTCAGTTTTCAATTTTCTTTGAGGTTATGTGTGCAGATTAAAATTTCATTTTGTAACCGCTGATAGGTAATGTCATAATGAACAGCCTCAATTTTTTTCTCTTTCTTTGGACCTACACATACCGATAAATTCTCATCTATATTTAGAAAGAACTACCAAAATGGTAGATTTTTTACAAAACGGCCCATAATTTACGTAGCGGTTGCAAGAGAAAAAGTCCATTTCGTATAGTATTCGATGTAACTAACATATTGAAAAAAAAATTTGAGACTGGAAACAATTCCATTTTCACTAAAATTTGATGCTTATCTGATGACTCCACTATTAGTAAAATCCGTAAAAAATTCTTTTTCGATTTTTTGAAAATTTGTAACCGAAAAGACCCCTTAATCCACCAGAAAATTCGGTTAGTTTTGTTCGTTTTGTTAATTTTGTTTTTGTTTTTTAGGAGTAGAAATTTTTTCGGCCACTTTTAATTCCGTGACCCGCCCCCAAAACAAAATTCTAGATCCGCGCCTGTCGCCTCCATGTAACCACGATAAATATTTCTGAACTCCTGGATCTGTAGGTGCCGAATTCTAATAACAAATTACATTGTAACTAACTATATCTGAGCTATCTGTCATATTCGAAGGATCGAAATATTAAACCGACTTTTTTTGGTCATTGGAGCTACGTAGACTAGTCATGATTACTATGTAGTAAAACCGATTTTTAAGAAGAGAGGGGTGAAGGGGCGGGGTGAGTATGGAGTAAAATCAGAGTAAAATCACTCTTACTACATGTTGAAGCGTGACTAGTCTACGTAGCCCCATTGTACGGCTAAATCTAGAAGTATTCAAAGGATTCATCACCCAATTTCCATATAGTCACAGAATATCCGCTTTTATGTATTATTGAGAATTTTTTAAAATTCCGTTAAAACAATAATGTCGACATAAACCTATCATTTACCTTGAAGAAAAAAAGTTGTTACTCACAACCGTGTTGTGTCATAGGCAACTGACATGACACTAGTTAGAATGCTACCAAATTGAAATATAGATTTATTCTTATCTTGCCTAGTCCTATGTTTATTTTCGAACAAGTCTTGAACATAAAGGAAATTTGTCGCGCAGATCTATTTCGGCAGAACTGCCACAAGTAAAAATAGCATTATTCAATGATAAGTTATCATTGGTTTTTATATGATATTCAGGTTTGGATAGTTGAAAATGCATTGAAAAATTTTGAATATGAAATTCCGTGCTTTGTTTCGTTATCGACTTAAAAATTTGAAGAGGTTGTAAACACTACCGGCATAACTTTAACCCATCACATTACGTAACTATACGGTTGATTTCTTTTATCGATTACTCATAAGAAAATTCTAGTGTTGTTCAGGTGACAAATACATACTTGTGGAACTTATGACAATTATTTAAAAGGTTCAGTCTTGAGTCATGCGAGCAAAGTGTTTCTAAGATTTTTCTTTGATTCGATCTCTTATTTTCTTCCTTCATGGATTCAACTTTTTGGCACAAAAAAAGTAAGGAGAAATTCTATATTTATATTGAAACTACCCATACTAAAACCTTTAACCTAAGAAATTGTGTAAATTTGTATAATATGACATTCCCTTAAACCGATAATAAAGCATTAAACAGAATTACCGAAGAAAATTTGTCATTTTGTTCTTGTTAAGCGCTTAAATAATTAACGAACCACAAATTGAATGCTATTCGTCTCAGGCACAAAATCTACCGTCAATTTAACATTGGCTGTCGAGCACGTACATGGTTAATCCAAAGGTAGAATAAAAGTAAACACAAATGACAAGCCAACATCTATAAAAGGAAGGAAAATACTTAATCCGGCAGCTTTTTTCTTCCTTGTTCACCTGTCTGACTCATCCCTTCTGGTTGTATGCATGCTGTCTAACAATAGCGTATCTGCTTCAAGGGATACTTGCTCTGAAGCCCGACCAATCCCATACGGAATCCTGGCATTTCTAGGATCGTAATTGAACCAAGTGAGGAAATAAAATGGCAAATATTTGCGAACGCATTTAGGGATGAACTCACACACGTACCATACCCCACCATAGCATATGTTTGTTGCTGTTGCGTAGAATGTACCGAAACGAAATTTGCGAGAGATAATGTACTATCACGAAATGAAGTCTGGCGTTTATTTGAATCTCCTTAAGCGGCCACCCCCATTAATGGATAAGACACAAAAGCTGACAAATGATTGCAAATAAAATTAAAAGCTCAAATAAATAAGATCGTAACAGTGGGGGGTGGAATGGGAGCGTGCAAATGAGATGGGTCCAAAATCAAGTCATTTTGATGACAATTTAGGCAACCCTCTTAAGGGTATATACAGTGTACTCCATAAAAATGTAATTAAAACCCCCCTTAAGCGACATTCTAATTATCTCTGAAGACATTAAAGCTTACTTAGCTTCCATCGCCATTACGGTATACGAGTTCTGTTTGTACTGCCCTGAAGCATTGTTGTTGCGCTAGAATCTTACCGTTTTTGTCAGGGTACGGGATTTGGTGGGGCTTATTCAAGAGATCCCTGGAGTATAACCACTTTCTTTGCGAATTTGAATCTCTTACATTGTGGCAAGAACAGAGGTTTCGTGCTCAAGAAATTCACTTCGTGATGCCTTCATTACCCCAAAAGCCTAAATTAGATTGGACATGGCGAAGAAGCTTTCGTAATTAATTTTCATTTCGGTGGATTTTTAGGAGTTTTCTTATGGTTATGTAGTCTTTAAGGGATTTTGTGGCATTAGGAAGCTGAAATTTTGAGGAAAATTTATCACTTTTGTTTTGAAAGTTCTTTTTGATGGGTGGAAATTTGGGTATTTTTGATTTTTTTGTATTTAAGATATTAAAAATTGTTTGGTTTGGTATAAATCAAAAAACGGATCCAAGTGGGATTCTGTAAATTCAATTTAAGATATAAGCTAGTAGAAGTGGCCTGTCTTATATGCCTTGTGATTGTACATCTCAGTGATACCACATGTATTCTTTTTATTTTTTCTTGATTGTTAATTAACCAAAATAAGTTGGATTTGAGCAAACGCATTTGTCTGCCACGAGCGACTGTCGGTAGTTGATTTCTTACGCATCGGCGGATTCACCACAAGCCAGGCAAGCTGATGCATTATATGCCGTCAATATCGCACGACACAGCGCACCCAGTCCCCAACATTGAAGTGCCGAAAACTACGATCGTTGAAGTATCCTGCATGTGCGAGTAAAAAGGAAGATATTGTCTATTTACACGGTGTGGTTACACGTTGACAGCTGTCAAAGCACACAATGTTTTCTTATTATTGACTATTTGAAATAATCATCATCATTCCTGGCGCTACAGAACTCTGCTTGGCCTTCCCAAGAATCTTCTTCCATCGTCCTCAGTCTTGCGTCTTACTCTTCCAGTTTGTAATCCCAATTGTACCTAAGTCTGTTTATATGTCGTCTTGTTGGCTAATGTTAAATAACCAAAACAAACTGAATGAGTGAGTAGATGATACTGCTGCAGCTAGAGGAAAACAGGTTGGATGATAAACATGTCAACCCAGAAAACAAACACATACCCATAAGTTTATAATCGAATGGGTTTATTACTACAATGGAATATAATGAAAACTTCAACCAAATTTTTAAACGTGTTACTATCATCAATGCCTTCGCAATTTTCCGACCAAGATAAGCCCCATGATACACGAGTCAATAAATTGATCAATTCGAACTGTTAATTCTCAATTGTCAATCGGTAGGCGAAGGAAGGGGATCAAAGTGAAGTTTTCGGGATTATTCGCCCTCTCTTAGCCTATCAACTAACAATTGACGTATAAATTGAGTCAATGCATTGAGCCGCCTATCTTCCGCCTAGCTTTCCGTTTTTCTTGTATTCCCTCTTAACGAAAAATTCCCTCTCCTTCGCCTACCATCACCTCTAAGGGTGATTATACACGGGTCAATTCATTGGTTCAATACCTACATATGTTGAAATTGCCAGTTTATTAAGGGGGGACACCACTGTGAAGGATTGAAAAAAAAATTTTTTTGCTTTTTCGGTAAGTCCGTATACTCAAAAATATGTAGAAAAAATTTTAATTCACAAATCGAAAAAATGCCGTAGTAGTCCGCGGAAATTAGCATTTAAAGGAGAGACAAAATTCAGAAATGGCTGAAAATTGGTCCACAGCTTCCTTGGGACTTTTTAAGAAAACAATTTCGGAATCACAAAAAAACAAAATGGCCGCCGGAAATATAGCGGATTTCCGGTGTTTTCCTTGTATCTCGGTTTCTATAGGTCGTACAAAGCCCTAAATGTTGACAATGAAATTCTCTACAACTTTAGTTCTTACAAAGATGTTGACCCGATTAACCCTTTCAAAGTTATTCAAGGTCAAATTTTCCAAAAATCATTTTTCGGCCAAAACATCACTAACTATTGATTTTTGCACAATTTTTCGAAAAGTTTTCGAAAAAATGGCAAGGGTGTCAGGCCATAATATTTTGTATAAATAGAGCAAAACAAATTTCTCAATAATCAGTTTCTGAGTCATTTTTTGTCCAAAAACTGATTTTTTGAAACTTTGACCTTGAATAACTTCGAAAGGGTTAAGTTTTCGAAAAAAATGACACAAGGCTTTTTTGTAGGCGATAACGTTTCGTATTGACTGATCAAAAATTTTTTTCCAAAAAAACAGTTTTTGAGTGATGTTTTCGCCAAAAAGTGATTTTTTAAACTTTGACCTTGAATAACTATGAAAGGGTTAATCGGGTCAACATCTTTGTAAGAACTAAAGTTGTAGAGAATTTCATTGTCAACATTTAGCGCTTTTGTACGGGGTTGTACGACTTATAGAAACCGAGATACACGGAAAACACCGGAAAACCGCTATATTTCCGGCGGCCATTTTGTTTTTTTTGTGATTCCGAAATTGTTTTCTTAAAAAGTCCCAAGGAAGCTGTGGACCAATTTTCAGCCATTTCTTAATTTTGTCTCCTTTCGTGCGGTTTTTTTGCTAATTTCCCCGGACTATAGTTATAGCCGTTTACGTGGCAACAACCTTCAAATTTAAAGTATATTTTCTTCATGGTCTTAAACTTTTAAACGCGTTTTTCTCAAAACTACTTTTCTCAACTTGGTAGACTTCCTAGCACGCGCTACAATTGTCCGATTTTAAATTTTAAAAAAAGGAATTATTTGTAATCGCAGTGATAAACGTTGTACGTAGGATTTTTTTTTATTTGAAAAATTAATATTTTTTTGAGCTTCCGGAAAGAGGTGAATATATAATAAAAGTTATGCCAGAAGGGGTTTTCGGTTTGAACAATCGCCATTTTGTGAAAAATTTAAAACAAAAAAAACGGCTACGACTAACCAAAACTACAGAGATTAAAAAAATGTTCGGATTTTTTTTTCGGACCAACCATTTTCGAGCAATCGATACGACCGTTGAACAACTTTTTTTTTGAAGACTAATGCCAGCATTGATTATAACTTTTATTTTTTTTCAATAAAAATTTTTATACTATAACTTCAATATATGCTTAATAACATATCTTTTCCCCAAATCCGAAATAAATATTCCAGTTACCAAAAAAAATTGAGAAAAAAGCCCTTTTTTCAACGCTTCCCAGTGGTGTCCCCCCAAGCATGGGTGATACACGAATCAATTCGTTTCACTCAATTTCTTGTGTAAAACAACACACTTTTATATGTATCTTTCATAAGGCATATATGTATGTGTATATGACATTCGCTAAATATTTTTATGCAATTGACTGGAAAATAGAAATCAATTCTATTTTTGCTCAATCGCGCAAACTTCACCCTGATCTCTCGCTTTATCTATCAACTGACAATTGGCAGTTCGAATTGAGCAATGCATTGACTCGTGTGGCTAAGCATTATAACGGGCTCGCTAAAGTAAAATAAAGCCAAAAACACACTTTTGTGTTGTGGTGTGTCGTGGCGCTCTGTGTCGTGGATCTAATTCTCTTCTATATGGGGCTGATTACATTATTATGGTGTGTTGTGGTGTAGCGCGTCCCGATTTGGCGTTTCTGATTGGGCACACTGCGCCACGACACACCACAACACGAAAATGTGTTTTCGGCTTAAAGGTAGAAACAGAATGGCACGGCGACCGTGGCGGAGTCCGCCGCTCAGAGAGTTTCCCATACATTTAATTTCTCCCCAGGCGGCGACGGTCGCCGTGCCATTCTGTTTCTTCCTTAAGCGAGGATGCCATCTCCTGTTCAATGTAGTATTGTATGGGCACCTGATGGAATAAAACCGCGTGTTGGCGTTGTCAGTTCTTCTTTCACTCTTCTCTCTCCCCTATTTTTTTCCGAATAGAGCTTGCTGTCCGACATTGCACTCAATGAGAAAACCGTCGACAGTACAAAGGGAATATTTCCATTTTTCTTTTCTTGTTTCCACGTACTGAGTCTGAATTCAATTTCTTCAAAAGACATTGTCCAAAGGACGAAGTTTGTTTTTATATGAAAAATTTATTACTTCACTTACTATATTAAGTTGAAAGACTTTCGTTTCTCTGTACATATATAAAAATTAAGGAATGAAACCAAACGAGCATATCCCGTCCTTTTAACAATCATTTTGTCCTAACAACCACAAATCTTTTCCAATAATTCCTGCCAACACCACCGCCATATTTAAATCCTTTTTATAAAAACAACGCCATCTTGTCAAGGTGACAAGCTCACCTCAACAAAAAAAAAGTAATGTTAATCGATTCGTTTCATTTCTACAAGAATACTAAATATACCCCTCCGACGACGCAGTCCAGGATTCAGGAAGCGTTCGTTATCAAGGCAGGATTGACATATTCAAACACGCAGACGTCGTTAAAGCAGGGGTGGATGGCATAAAGTAAAAGCAAAAAACACCACCGCCATTGGAGCTCTTAAAATATTAATGCGGTTTTTATTTTAAACCCCTTAATGCTGAGATGAGAGCGGAGTTTTTGGTGTGCTTTATCTGCTATACGACCGGGGGGCGGTAAGGAAGCCAAGGGTATGAAACAATAAAAGCGGCGACAAAAAGTTCTGACTTCCTGCTGGCCCGACATCCTTTTTAGTGTAGTCCCCACACTTTACCCACATTATACCCCCGTGAATTTTTCATGATTTTAAATACGAAACACTTTTGGAGGTGTTCGTGTTTTTGGGGGAGAGACTTGAGATAATTCTACCATGTTTCCTGTCAACTAGTTTCTACAGAGCGGGAGGGGGCTCCAGTATAGCGCTACAAGCGCAGGGCTAAAGCGGAACTGGAGAACAAAAAATATAAAAATAAAAGTTCAAAAGCTGCGGCGAAATTGTTGGGGATGTTGGTTGGGGGTAGTGGGGTGAAAGCTTTTTAAGTGTCACGACAGGTTTTATCTGTTTTCTGGAAAATGGCTTTTATTCCTCAGAATAAGTAAATGTCCATTTTATTCGTGAATTTGTTCCGTGTGTGAGGATTTGAATGCTTTTATAACAACTTTTAAAATGGACGAACGGAACAACAATTAAGCGATGTCGAAAATTTATTAATGCATAAATGTATTTTTGGTATCGCAATGAATTGTTGATGGCTACATCGATTGTGTTTTTTGATCATTCGGCTGCTGCTGCAAGGGATGAGAAATGGAACTAATTTTACCTTTGATTGAAACAAGGGACTGATGTGAAATCAATTAAATTTGATGAGTTTCGTGATTACGGCTTTATCGCTGACTAAATTTGTTTTATATAGAATGGCATTTGATTTTATTTAAAAGTAACTATTAACTAGTAAGTAACTATTTTTATTGCTTTGAATTGGAGAAATGGTTTATTTATATTCTTACAAAAATTAACCTTTTGACGCTATCAAACAATAGCATTAACTTCAACAGGGGTCCATTAACTTTAAAATAATGCGTCTAACGTTAATAGGCATTAAGGCCTGAAAAAAATTGCTTATGTCGAACAAGTATCGATCATAGTTTGATTAAAATTTAAGAGTTCAAAAAAAAACCCTGGATTTGGTTTAGCCTTTAGGAAAAGTGGATTAAGTATTATTGGAAACGCAATTAGTCTGGCTTTTATTCAAATTAAATCATTAAGTTACCGAATTCGCCTACACCCGTACAAAAACATCAAAAAAACTCAGACAAAAAATAATTTATAATGGGTGTTTATTAAAAGTAACAGAGAGCAGAAAAAAATATATGAGATTTTCTTAAAACCTGGAATCTGATCCGAGATTAAGTAAGCAAAAATTATCTGGAAGCCTTGTTTCCACAAGAAATTATTGCACGTCGACAAACAATTTTACGCTTGATTACTCACCAGATTTGATAAGGATCCATTTCTTAGTATTATTAATGGAGGGGGGAGGGGTTGTTAAAAATTGATCCTTTATGATAGAATTAACCTTTATGTTTACACCGAGGTATCCCGTTACAATTTTTCATATCTTCTTCTTTTATGGCGCTACAAATCAGTGTGAGCTTTGGCCTCCCTTACAAAGCCTCTCCACGTTTCTCTTATTTTCGGCTGTATTTTTCCAGTTTCTTATTCCCAGGGTCCTGATTTCTTTTAAAATATCATCTCTAACCTCTACTATGCGGGTTTTCATTCGTAGAATTAGTGGTAGAGTATACTGGGCGAGTACTAACTACCCTGTGAACTCGCCTAATGAAAACCTTAGTGGTAGAGTAGAATACTTGGTTATAGTAGAGATTGCGATAGCACCGGGGTAAATTTACTCTACCACTTGCCGTCGGCTTCAAAGTACGCCAGTTACTCTACCACTAACTCTACTAATAAAAACCCGGCTCTACAGTTAACGCCCATCAGGGCCGGATTAAAGATCTGGAGGCCCCTAGGCGGAACTTGTGGTGCCGCCCCCCTCAAAAAAATTCAAATCGTTAACTTTAGTATCACCTCAGAAATTGATTGCCAGAGCTAATGGTTTCCACGTTCGTAAAGAGAAACCATTCTGATGAATAACCAGTTCGTTTATTAATAAGGGGACTTGCGTAATAAAAAGAACTGTGGTATAGATCTGGACACGTCATCTACAGGAAGTTCGGCCACCTGCAGCTGGGCATTGCCAGGGTCATCCTCAGACTTAAAAAAACGTTACATTGACTAAGAGCATCACACCAGGCGAAACAATACGAGTTTTGGACAATTGGAACGATTCCCCTTCACCCAGGTTATGTTAGGTTTGGCTGTATTTTTATTTACTCCGTCAAATTTCCCTTCGACCGAGATCATTCTAAATGATGTGTCAAAAGTTTCATATAATCTCGTGTCCGCGTCTTGAGATATTTGAGGTCAAAGGTCACCAAAATCAGTTTTTCGCAAATATCTCGTCAATTATCGGTTTTACGCAAATTTTGGTTAAGTAAAGTTTGTTCATTAGATAAATCTGCATAAAAGTGTCCTAGACCGAATTTACGTATAACCAATAGTTTTCGAGATAAAGGGCTGACAAGTCTTGGCATTGTGCTGCATTCGTTTCCGCACCACCTCTGCGGTAGAATGCAAGGGGAGTTTTTTACATGGTGGGCCGTAGGCCTAATCCATCGGTTACAAGTTATGATAATTTTTTTTGATTATCTCTCTTTTCGATTATCTTCTCTATCTCATTAGTTTAGAAGCCAACTAATGAAGGTTAAAACCCAAAGACGCGCAAATACAGAAGTGACTCAATGGCTCATATACGCTTTTTCCCTTCTTTGTGAATTTACAGTCCGGTCGTCAAATGACGAAAAGTTCGTTGTTTTTGTTTAGTAAACTTTTCATCATTCTACGATTGGATAGTAGTGTGTTACTATGTGAAAACAAATCGATGCGTCTTTCATAAATTTTACATATTTAATCGCTCAATATTGAAAGGAAGGTTTCGCCCCCTAACTGGCCGAAATCGTAACTTCTTGCCAAGCTTCTTGCATAGTCTATGATCATTTTCAGTAGAAACATAAATCTATGCGCCTTCGCCTCTGCCTGCGCGTCAAAGTCGGTGTCTTTTATGTTGGCCTGCATAAAACATTTTTGTGTGTGGTGCAGGCCCCTAGGCGAGCGCCTATGTTGCTTATGCTTAAATCCGGTCCTGACGCCCATATTCCGGATCCGTAGAATACAGAAGTGTTCTGTGTGCAACGTAGGCCTAGTTTCTCGTCTGAATTCTGTCTTATATGTGCATATTGTTGTAGAGCAAGAGCCAGACTTACGTCATAGTATAAACTGAAAACTTTTCTTCGTAAGGACATTACACCAGGTAACAACTTTTGGCTACTAAGAACCTTGAGCCGCAGTGGCTTTAACAGGTAACAAGTAGCAAAGGTGCAAAAAATTGCTGCCTACTTACGTCATTTTATAAACGCTGATTTTTTGATATTTCTTCTGGAATACTACGCCCCGCCTTTAAAGTTTAATAAATTGTATTGTATTTACGTTAATACATAATCCATTCAAAACGCGCGTTTGTTTGTCGAAACGTAACACCGGTTTGAAACTCGTTCCCTATATGTTTTTTGTGGCGCTGATTACGAAAATCAGGGTCCACCAGTCCCCAAAATATCAAAATGCACAAACACCCCTTTTTAAGGGAAATATATTAAGAAGAATCACTTTTGAAGAGGGTGCCAGGTAGTAGTTGACTTTCATTGCACTAACTGTTGCTTCGAAAATTGTTTTCATTTCTTTGTTAGCCTTAATGCACTTAATACATAGCCCCGAAAACAGCACTGGGATTCCGTAACGATTTTAGACCCAAAATTCTAAATTTAGAGTAGTTTGGTATTCTGTAAGCCTGAAACTGAAGTTCATTAGGCATTCTAAGTTGGCAAAAAGAGCGAAGGAAGCGCCACCTACCGCAAATTTCGGTTATTAATTTTTGTACTAGATGGCACTCACTTTTCTTCAAGAGGTCTCTAAATTTAGACTAAATTTGGAATTCTGTAACGTAACACTTTTCTTGTCTAACTTGACACAGCCTCGCCGGAGTATTATGCCTCATGAGACAAGTGAATACCGCTAACAAGCCGACAAAGGCTATCAGGTATCAGACAACCAGGTGAACAAGGTGGGGTACCGGCCGCTAGATGAAGACCCGACCTAAGCGGAACTTGGTACTCTATTATTAACAGTTTAAGCCGGCAGAATGCCTTATTAGGGCTACTTCAAATACCATTAGATTCAGTCCGTATCCGAGGCTAGTCTGTGGGTTGCAAAACAAGATTTGTTTTTTGGTGTGTAATTGTTAGCCAGTTTCTTTTTCCTAGCTTTTGTTTTGCTTATAATTTGAATAAAAATTTAAATCTCGACCTGACCCTTCAAATCCCCATTATTTACTTAAAAGAAACTACACTCACCCTGGAACATTTTTTGTACCTACTAGAAAGACAAAGAGGATCTGCTGCTACGTGGGATCAATCGAGTAACGAGCCTCTGAGACGGTAGTCGAGCTGGCGAGTTCCTGCGTTGAAGTTTTTTTCAGCTCTATTATATTCATGAAAATGTCAATGGGCGCGTTTAGGCCCGAGTTATTTTAACTCTGTTAAATTAGCGCTGTTAACTTAGCACCGTTTCTAGCATGCCATTTGACAGTTCTCATTTTACTGCTAATAACAAGCAAAAATAATAACATTTCTCATTTTACAAATAATAAAATGCTAAAAATGAGTAATAATAATAATATCTTCATGCTGTATTGAAATATTTCTAAATTTTTTGCTTACATCACAAATTTACAAGCAAACGTCAATTGATTTTGGCTGTGCTATCTTTTAGCTAAGCCAAAAAGCAGAAATAAGTTAGCTAACAGCGCTAAAAAAATTGCTGTTTATGCCGTTGTTAATTTGCCTAGCTCAGTTAAATTAACTTGGGTCTAAACGCGCCCAATGTTTGTTCAATATTCGTCACAAGCTTGTGTAAGGCGCCCATTACACGATAGGTTTTGCTGTCAGTTTTTCCACAGTTTTGCCTACGACTGACGGAAAACCTAACGTCTAAGGTGTTGACTGACGTAATCCTCCGTATATTTTGATTTCCATTAATCATGACTGGTGGAATTGATTGCCGCTTTCATGAACGTGTAATGGCCGCCTAAGAGTGCTAACTGCTTATGAAGCTGATGGGTCATCAGTCACGACTCTTTCGGTCGATTAGCTTCGATGGTATTTATGCCTTGTTGAATCGCAATTTCTTCCATGGTCTAATTTGTCGAACTTCTTCTAAATACATGTCAAAAAATAAACAAACAAAAAAGTAGTCCATATGAGTTATTAGGTGTTGAGTAACGGATCTACCGCTCCTAAAGCATAATAAATTAGAACACTAGAGACATTTTGAAATTATTTTTCTTGATTATTTACATGTTTTCCTTACTTGACGCTTTCGAATAATGGATGCAATACTGATTACCTCAAGAGTCAAGAGACATGTCCCTCCACATAAATCGAATTTAATAAAGACAAAATTTTAAAAATAAAGAACACTCATTTATGCAAAAATGATTCAACCTTTAAAATTGCAGGTGATCCATTTTGTGTTTTATCTCTGCTCATTCACAGGTTCATGTCAGGACATATATCACCCGTATTGCCCCAGGTATGTGTAAGCACCATATACAGGAAACACGATGCGATTATTCGAGTGAGTGCGAACTGAGTGCTTTATTCAAAACCCAATTACATTCATCCATTCACCCGGGCAAATTCGAGCACATTAATCAAAAAAGTAAGCAAAGAGTGATATTTATGGCCTCCCCCGACATTTTGAGCGAGTTATGCAATTCGCCGGCGTTTTATTTTCTCCTGGATTGGGTTTCAGTCAAGTATCTTTGGGGAGTCTCCTCCCTGCTCCGCCATCTACGAGTATACATTCGAATATGAACAAATTTTCGCCTTGTTATAATTTATTCCATTTTAATTTTGTTGGTGGTAATTTATCTTAACTCGGCGACTGAATTTCATGAATTCGCTCGACTGCTGGCTGCTGGCAGATATTTTATGGTTGATACTGTTGGGATTATCCTGGATAATACAGCTAACTCTCGGGTAGATATTATTCTATTTGTTTCCGAGTTTGTTACGCTTTGTCCCAAGTTCTATTCGGAAATTTTACTTATGTATAAATTGTGGAGATAATTGCTTCAGACATTGCAAAATTTGTGGCTACTGTTAATTAACTTTGATTAATTATATACTGACTCTGATTAAGTTGGTTTAACTTTAATTATTTTCTAGGAGAGTCGCGGTAGAAATGGACTGAGGTTAGTTGTAAACGCAATTAATTAATAAAATTCATGTTACACAATGAGTGCGAGTCGTTTTCTTATCATTAGTTTTTGTCATGTCTCTTTGGGAGACGAGGATAATACGATAGCCGTTTATTGAAAGTTGTTCTTGGATATTTTATATACCTTCATTAATTCAAGTAATTCGATTCATCAAAATTCAAAGGGAATTGCCCGAGATGTTTTCAAGTTTCATAGGTTAAAATTTTCAACAAAACGGACATATAAGATATTTAGATATCGATTTTTACGTGGATGATTTGATAAATAGGGCGTATTGTCCAACGAAATGGGTTTTGCGAATCTCAAATATCACAGCATTCTTCTATTAATTTCCGCCATTGTTGTTGTATTTCTATTAGGTATCCACAAATGTTTCCTCTAATTTTCATTGGTTCAGTTTTCGATGCTGCTTTTTCTACCGCCACAATGGCTTCCTTTGCTGCAGCCATAATTGCAACTTATCCTTAATAACAAAAAAAGACTGCCACAGACGGTGACACTCTATGTTGTCAGTATTTTGCTGGATTAAAAACGGCTAATTTTATGCAATCGTGTACATAACGATAGCCGTGTTCCTTTTCTGCTCTTTTTTACTCGTATTTACTTGGAACTACTCCTGCTCTCACAGAGAATTCATAGGTTTTATTCAAATCGACAAATTTTGCGTTCCTTTAATTTTTTACTCCCGAGAACTTAAAAGTAGAAAAGGAACACGGCTAATGTTAAGCTCCATAATACGATAAGTCAAACTTTTCGTGTTTCTGCTTGGCCGCTAATCAATAACCCATCCATTTTCCCAAACTAAAATTCTGCATCGTGTGTAGCCACCATCGCACAGAAAGGATGACAGCATAAGTTCAACAGGTACTTCACAACAAAGTGGCAGAAAGTGCGGTCGCAAAGTATGATCGTGTGAAACAGGCTTTAATCACATATGTTATTTATGATGGTTAGTCTATCTTACTTCTCCCATTTAAAAATGAGTCGCAACTTTCCGACCAAGTAGAAGAGTTTTGTTTAGTCTCTAATTTATTCAACTACTCCTAATAATAGCCTAGTATGTAGCTCGTAATGCCATTCACCCTTTATGCACCTTTCAACAAGATAATTTTTTTGAGTGCAGATTTAATTAAAGCTCGGGAGGATTGCTCCTATAAAATGTGGACTGCAAACGGCTGTAATTAGAGATTTAATTAACGATTTTGTAGCTATTGCAGTGTTAGTACAGGCACAAGATGCATTCTTCTGATAAGCCATAATTCGCTTTGTTAATTTCCAGCTATTTTGCACAGGTTCTAAGGCAATTAATCACGCAAGTTAATTTATTAGCATCCGTTTATTTTATTTATTCATTTCAAGTAATCAAACCTAAATCTGTTTCCTTTTTCTTTTGTTTGGTTTTCCCATTTCTATTCACTGCATTGCTGCTTATTCTATAACAGGAGAGCGGAATGTCGGGTTAAAAACTTTTTTATTAGGTCTACCAGTGTTTATATATGCACATGCACATAAACTAATTTTACAATTTAATTTTCACCCACTTTCACAAAACTGATCAATTTCGTATATGCATAGTTCGCGTGGCAATATAATTTGACACATTTGCAAAAAATTGAAGAAGGCGGTTTAAAAATAGCGGGAAACATTATTGTTATTTGTGTCAGATCCGACCGAAATTCGGTATTTGGTGGTTTTCAAGGGAGCAAAATGACGAATTTGCGATCAAAATATAAAAATTCAAAACGAGGGTGCACCAATATGTCAGATGCATTTTTAACCGACTTCAAAAAAGGAGGAGGTTATCAATTCGACGCGTAGGTATTTTTTGGTCCTGTTCACGCATAACTTTGTAACGGAATGACTTTTTTGCTTTTTTTCTTTTTTGTTTGAAAGGGTAGTTTCCCACGGTGGTCCCGTACAATTTTTTTTAAATTTTGATAAAGGAGGTCGAAGGTAGACGTAAAAAACTGGTAAAATTAGTACACCTTGAACGGATAGAAGTATTTTCAAAGGCAGCGAACAAATTACTTTATTGTCGCGTGCTCGAGAAGAGGCCGGTGGATGAATCGGCAAAGGCGTTGACCTGCAAATAAAAATTGCGGGTCCAAACCCCGGAGGGTAGTTCGACTTTTTTTCTTTTTTTCTCTTTCTAAAATCCATTCTGATTGGATTAATGTTGTATTTTAAAGAATTACAAACTCTTTGGTGAGAAGTAAGAGAGTATTCCTTTGGAATGAAATTCTATTTAAAGCAGTTTCTGAAAAGCTTTATTTACGTATTTAGCCATCTTGTTGTAACAATCTCCCGTAGCACAACGACTGAGAGGCTTGCCTCTCGTCCTGGAGGTCGCGAGTTCGATTCTTTGACCTGGGGCAATTTTTTTTTCAATCGACAATAAATATTTCTTTTTAATTTCCTTTGGGGAATTTTGTTTCATATTAAATAAGTTTTTTTTTAAATTGCTCCGAAAATACGCAAATTCATTACTGCAAAAACTATTTAGCTACTGCCTCAATTCTTTTCGACGGCGCGCGGCTGAGTGTCATACTTCTCGCAATAAATAATTTTTTTTTATATTGACCCCGAAAAAAAATTAACGGACTAAAAAGTACGAAATAAAAAAATAAATTTTTAAAAACCGACTTCAGAAAAACCAAAAATAATGCACAAAAAACCAAAAATAATGCACAAAAAAGGATAAAATAATTGTTTGAAATTCTTTACAAGATTAATCCAATCAGAATGGATTTAATAAGAAGAATCACTTTTGAAGACGGTGCCAGGTAGTAGTTGACTTTCATTGCATTAACTATTGCTGCGAAAATTGTATTCATTTCTTTGTTAGCCTTATGCCCTTAATACATCACCCCGAAAACAGGTGTTGGCACCGTCTTCAAAAGTGATTCTTCTTATTAAATCCATTCTGATTGGATTAATCTTGTAAAGAATTTCAAACAATTATTTTATCCTTTTTTGTGCATTATTTTTGGTTTTTTGTGCATTATTTTTGGTTTTTCTGAAGTCGGTTTTTAAAAATTTATTTTTTTTTACAATTGTGATCCAATCAAAGAATTGGATCGGTGACACGACAAATGTTAGTTCTGCTTGTGAAGTTCAAGTGTTATTAAAATAAGAATAAGCTTTTTTATGGCCGTGTTTTTTTAATGAACTGGGTTTTGAGAGGTTTTGAGTTCATTAAAAGAACGGCAAGGGAACATTCTGCAAAACCTCAACTGAATCTATTTATCGAAAATACATGAAACGTCAAATTGTCGCTATCGGCATTTGTGATTTTCATTACCAAGTTTGGTTTTGTAAATATGCAGACACGCATGAGATAGAAAGATATTGTCTAGAGCAAGGTTGGGCAACCTTTTTTAACAGGGGCCAGAATAAATTTTACGTGTTTTCCGCGGGCCGTAGTAGCCAATTGACACTTTTTTGTGACCTGTAATTTTTATAGAGTTGAGCCGGACTTACACGAGGCAGTACATTTGTCCCTTACAATATGGTAAATTGTACTGAGGCCTCAATTTTTTTAAATGTCCCGGTTCTAAAATAATGTCCTATTGGTGTATCGAAATAGATGAGGCGAGGTGTGATTGTAAATACGTAGTAGAGAGACAACGGTTTCTTCTTTCTTACTTCTTTTGCGGGAGTAAAATATCCAATTTGAGCTGGGGCGAGGTGAGTTTGTAAATACGAACATTGAGAGACATTTCTTACTTCTTTTGCGGCAGCAGCTTGAAATTAGGTGAGGGAGTTTTTTTACGGGCTCAACATCAAAAAAAGAGATAAGAATTCGAGGATTTTTGTTTTTTTCAATATTTCGGAAAATAGAGAGGATCGAAAATTTGAGAATTTGGTGAATGTGGGCTTGAAGACTCATTTTAAAAAATTCTAGAAAGTTAATTTTTTGTCATTTTGAAGCTAAAATATGGACTTTTTTTTTTAAAAAAAAATGTTTCAAAAAAAAATATAAGCAAAATCATATTGTTATAAACAATTAAAATGTTTAAATCGATTTTTAACAATTGCCCCACCTCGTAGCGAGTTTTTAGTATAACCATCGTATTCTATGTCAAATTTTCTATCAAAAGCGCATTTTTAATTTATGGAGAAATTATTAATACTATTGGAAAAAAAATAATTTATCTAGCGAAGAACCGGAGCTATGAATTTTCAAAATGAGTCTCCAAGCCAACAATCACCGAATTCTTAAATTTTCGATCCCCTCTATTTTCCAAAATATTGAACAAAAATAAAAATCCTCGAATACGTAACTTTTTTTCGATGTAGAACCCTTAAAAAAATTCAAAGTGCCGGTCAATTTTTGTCCAAATCTGTCCGGTTTGTAAAAGAATACTCCATATACATTGTGGAGGCAAAGGTTTCTTACTTACTCTGAGGCAGTTTAATGCTTATTAGAAACAAACTCCTAAAAAAAGCTCTTCACTGTTATTTATGTTCCTTCTTTCTTTAATTTGCTTGTTTTTGTCATTTTGGCATTACAATGGCACCTCGCCTCATTTGAAGCACAAAATTGTACTGGCTCAAAAGAAAAAAGAGGCACCTCTTACAAACTCATTTTATAATCGTGTCCTACCCAATACTAAATTTTTAGTCTGCATTTAAAGTGAAAGATGCTTTGACCCTACTATCCATCACTCGGTCCACAATGTACGTATTACACTATATATTCATTTTTCTGTCTATTTTTCGTGTAACGTTTGTGATGCCTAGGTAGTTGTACAATTAACGCGAATGAGAAGGGGAATTTCACATGGTTTCCGCAGACCCCAGAGAACGATGTTATAATTGTGTTAGTGTTATGGATGGGTGAGTCTGATAAATTTTCTGACTCTGAGACTTCCCTGCAACCTCTTGTCTATAAAACCGGTTTGTGTATGGCCATAATAAAAGAAATGATGCATAGTATAACTAACCTCAATGGATGTAAGTTTTAACATTAGTACTAAATTATGTTGCTATGCGCGTTTAATATATTTAAACTAGACGAATCACACCGAAAAACACTTTTTTATAATTTCGCGGGCCGTAGATGGCCCGCGGGCCGGAGGTTGCCCACCGTTGGTCTAGGGCATAGAGAATACGTTTCACAAATTAGTCTTTTACCTGTAGAATCCTCTGAGCACTTGTCATCACTGCCTGGTGATAAAACAATTAAAATATGGAATTTCAAACGTGGTCTAGTGCATGAATTTGAAGTTCCCGCCTCGGGAATGAGATTTTCAATTGGGAAATTATCTGAAAATGTTTACCATATAGCTTACTAGTGGTATCAACCGAATGAGAGCTTGTACATACATTTACAGAAGATCTGTTGCAGTCGCAGTTTGGATTCTGCAATAATTTTACATTCATAATTATGTACAAGAGAGTTTGTACGTCACAGTAATGCGGGATAATAGATTGGACGTCGAAGTGATTACGCAAGGAAATGGAAATTATGTAGGTAGTAAAAGAATCAAAGGAGCTGAAAAGCTAAGTAGTGTAGTACATATTTTGTGATAATTGGCTAACTGAATTGGAAGATGTTTCGATATGGTTTAAAAAAAATTCGATAACGTCACTGAATACCTTGAAAAAAAAAATGCGGATAGAAGAGAAAAACGCCAGCGACAGTTGATTTGTTATTATTTAAATAAATTTAATATATATGATGAATAAAAAAAAGTGGGGAAAATATATATTTTAATTTGTACTGGCTTATAATCGAGTTTACTTTCCAATTTCTTATTATCTGCAACTTTTCTTACGGCTTTCATGAAATCTTCTGGAATAACGAATTCTCTTCCCGCTCTAAAATTAAAAAAAGTTAACAATAGCTTCATAATCAAAATTTCTAGCCTGTAGTGTTTTTTTATTAACATGATATAAATATAATAAGCAGATAATTACCGAGCTTGTTCATTTGGTAAAGGAATTTCAATTTTCCTATCAAGTCTTCCAGGTCGCAAAAGAGCAGGATCCAGTGTGTCCTACGGATTTATTGCCATTATCATTTTAACTTGTCCTAATGAATCAAATCCGCAAGTGTTCGTAGAATTTCACGATCTGCAGATGTACCTTCAGAGAGAATCTGCGACCGCCTAGAGAAATTCTTATTATATAAAACTCACTTATTTACACATTTAAAATGACGTTTCTTCTAAGGCTTGAAGTTGGCCGCGTTTTGGAAAGCAGGGAAATTTGAAAATTTCCCAGTAACCCCAATAGAGACCCAGATAGACCACGACAGAACCTGGGTTTTCGGTTTTATATGGCGAAGAACCAGCCAGTTCATTAAAAAACACGGCCTATGTATATCTAAGTAAGTTATATTTCTAATTTCAACCAACTTCAATTTCGTTCTTGGCTAGTTTTGTAATTGTAGCTTGTGCCCAATAATTGTGGGACGATGAAACAAAAAACTCAATATTGAAAAATATTTTTGTTGCCTCCGGCCCGTCTATCCGGCCCGCGAGATATTTAGAAGAAATTATAAAAAAGTATTTTTCGGTGTGATTCGTCTAGTTTAAATATATTAAACGCACAAAGCAACATAATTTAGTACTAATGTTAAAACTTACATCCATTGAGGTTAGTTATACTATGCATCATTTCTTTTATTATGCCCATACACAAACCGGTTTTATAGACAAGAGGTTGCAGGGAAGTCTCAGAGTCAGAAAATTTATCAGACTCACCCATCCATAACACTAACACAATTATAACATCGTTCTCGGGGGTCTGCGGAAACCATGTGAAATTCCCCTTCTCATTCGCGATAATTGTACAACTACCTAGGCATCACAATCGTTACACGAAAAATACACAGAAAAATGAATATCTAGTGTAATACGTACATTGTGGACCGAGTGATGGATAGTCGGGTCAAAGCATCTTTCACTTCAAATGCAGACTAAAAATTTAGTATTGGGTAGGACACGATTATAAAATGAGCTTGTAAGAGGTGCCTCCTTTTTCTTTTGAGCCAGTACAATTTTGTACTTTAAATGAGGCGAGGTGCCATTGTAATGCTTCATTGTAAGACCTTTTTTTAGGAGTTTGATTCTAATATGCATTAGACTGCCTCAGAGTAAGTAAGAAACCTATGCCTCCACAATGTATATGGGTCATTATTTTACAAACTGGACAGATTTGGACAAAAATTGACCGGCACTTTGAATTTTTTTTAAGGGTTCTACATCGAAAAAAAGATACGTATTCGAGGATTTTTATTTTTATTCAATATTTTGGAAAATAGAGGGGATCGAAAATTTAAGAATTCGGTAATTGTTGGCTTGGAGACTCATTTTTAAAAATTCATTACTTCGGTTCTTCGCTAGATAAATTATTTTTTTTCCAATAGTATTAATAATTTCTCCATAAATTAAAAATGCGCTTTTGATAGAAAATTTGACATAGAATACGATGGTTATACTAAAAACTCACTACGAGGTGGGGCAATTGTTAAAAATCGATTTAAACATTTTAATTGTTTATAACAATATGATTTTGCCTATATTTTTTTTGAAACAATTTTTTTTTAAAAAAAGTCCTTCTTTTAGCTTCAAAATGACAAAAAATTAACTTTCTAGAATTTTTTAAAATGAGTCTTCAAGCCCAAATTTACCAAATTCTCAAATTTTCGAACCCCTCTATTTTCCAAAATATTGAAAAAAACAAAAATCCTCGAATACTTATCTCTTTTTTTGATGTTGAGCCCGTAAAAAAACTCCCTCACCTAATTTCAAGCTGCTGCCGCAAAAGAAGTAAGAAATGTCTCTCAATGTTCGTATTTACAAACTCACCTCGCCCCAGCTCAAATTGGATATTTTACTCCCGCAAAAGAAGTAAGAAAGAAGAAACCGTTGTCTCTCTACTACGTATTTACAATCACACCTCGCCTCATCTATTTCGATACACCAATAGGACATTATTTTAGAACCGGGACATTTAAAAAAATTGAGGCCTCAGTACAATTTACCATATTGTAAGGGACAAATGTACTGCCTCGTGTAAGTCCGGCTCAACTCTATAAAAATTACAGGTCACAAAAAGGTGTCAATTGGCTACTACGGCCCGCGGAAAACATGTAAAATTTATTCTGGCCCCCGTTAAAAAAAGCTTGCCCACCCTTGCTCTAGTTCATTTTAAAATAAATGCGTGCACAGTTGCTCTCTCTTCGTGAGCCCCATGTACAGTTCGACAGACGCCAATTCCGCTCATTTTTGTCATGGACATCATATTGGAAGTTTAATTTTTTTTCGTTTAGTCTGATTATGGTATATTGTATTGAAACTGAACCTCGCCTACTGGACTAATGAACAAATCTTTTAAAGGACATTTTATTGGAATACGTTTTCCATCTACATATGCAGCAAAAGGCATATGTTTCTTGCAGAAGTAATCCCATATAGCTTGACATGTTTCGTAAACTGTAATTCGTAGAGCACAGTACGAAATCCTGTAGGAGAAATTTAGTGTTGGATTATAATATTAGAACGCATGGCACAGTGTAACCGCTATGTATGACAAACAGTTTGCACCTATTTTAACTATTACCCCGTTTATGACTAGGTACAACCCAGGTTCAACCCAGTCATAAACGGAGGTCGAGTTGAAACTGGGTCCACTGGTCCACTCAACTAAACTCAGCTTTCCTACCTCGGTCGAGTTGATATTTCGCCTCATATTCGCCTCATTATTTCGTTCTGATTACCTGTCCCGTTTTTAAAAAAAAATTTAATATCTATAAATGAGAATTTCACACAAAAATTTTAAGTTATGTTTTGATGTCAGTTCAACTCTATATCAATCCAAAATGAACTCAACTCGACTCAACTTTTCAATCTAATCGGGGTACGTTTCGATTTCGTCAGAATTCGCATCTAGTGTAACCTTACCTTAGCCTTAGATGAAACTTACATTACATATATTTCCTTCGTATATAAATTAATCTCGCTTCTTTTCCATCTTACTCAAAAGGTAAATCAACAAAGGTTCCTTTACTCCTCCTAGGTGGCCATTGACGAAACAAGTCAAGGCGATCCTCAAGCGCAGCAGACTCCAAGGGCTTGATTGCCTCTCCATTACTGGAGCTATGCGGACCTGTTCCATGGCCGCTAGGGAGACAATCATTGGACTAACTCCTCTGCACATCTCCATATGGGAATCTGCCGCCATAACTACTTTGAGACCGGATCTCTCCGAACTTGCCCAATACAGTAAATAAATATATGGATATACTCAAAGGTGTCTCAGTCATTCCTATTTGCCGCATATCCCGCCATATGGTTGACGATCTGCGATTCTCGGAGTTGGAGAAACTCATCCTTCCGAGGGTCCAAGAAACCACTCTGTTTTCTAGACTGAAATACATGCCATCGAGATTTACGCTATGGTCAACCTCAACCAAGGTTTAAAAGGCACCAATATTGGAATTTTCAAGGCATTCTCATCGTGGAAGTTTTTCTTCAAAATAGTTGCAGGGTGCTTTGACATACTCCAGAGCCTGGCCAGCAAAAATAGGATAACGCTCCAAGGTCAATGAGGCTAGCTCGCGACGGAGAGGCCTGAGACGTTGGTACAGAACCCTGACAATTTTTGTGACATCTCATGGTGTACCTCTAAGTCCCTAATAGAGGACTGGTTTAAGGGACTGAAGCCAACCTAATGGGAGTTGATCCTAGGGCTTAGAAAGGCTGTTGGTACGATATCTGACTGTCCATGTGTGGCTGTGGTACCACCTCCAAAACCTAGGACTCTTTCAGGAAACAGAATGCCGGCTCTGAAGACGACAACACTTCAATTAAAGACCTCTTTGACATCGTCCGGAGAGTCGACGATCTTTTCCATTAGTGGGGTATGTCCTAAATTGGCTCTAATGCCCACTATACGGGTTGACTTTGTACTTAAAAAACATAAAATAATAAATCTAGAAAATACATAAAATTTTTAGATAATTTTCATTAATAGCAACTCTAATATTGGGGCCTTCTGTCAGTAAAATTTTATCATGTTATGTTATGCCATAACATAAAAGAATTCTCTAAAATCCTATTCTGTCAGACAAATTTTATTTTATTTTATGGATCATAAAATAAAATATTTCCTGTTACGATTCATAACATAAAATATCCATTTTACAGATATTTTAACCCATTTTATAGAAATGACAGACGACAATTGACATTTGCGTGAAAGCAGTTTTAATTGAGTTTTGAGTTCAATGAATGAATGAATATGCCCAACGCATTAAGAAAATGTTTTTTTGTCAGATACTGAAACAGGGTACGCTTTGCTTTTGTTTGCTTTCATTCATAATTTTATTTGTTTTCATTTTCAACCCATCAGCTGTTCAAAACGTAATAGAACCCATAGCGGATTGCACTAAACATTTTATGTTATGTGTTCATAAAAGACTTCATAAAATAATTTTATGAAAGCATGACAGAATACGAATTTTTAAAATATTTTATTTTATTTTATGAAGAATAAATTTTATCATCATAACATAACATAAAATATTATTTTATGAAAAATTACAGAATCCATTACCCCAATATTTTTGAAGTAATTAACTAAAACTTCTTGATATATTTGGGTCAATTGCTCGAGAAATTTTAACTTACAGATAAAATGAAATATAGAATTTTTAACAAAATAAATAATAAATTTCAAACTAATTAACAGCGCAAAAGTGGTTGTACGCAACACTTCTAATCAAATTTTTCATAAATTTCTAACCTCAATTCATCATCGCATTCCTCAATTTATCATTTTAGAAACTAAGCTAAACTTAATTTTGCTAACAAAGTTTACAAAACCCCTAATTCGATATCATAAATTATCCCCGTTCCACTCTACCATAGGCCCTCCTAAAATTAGATATTAGATATGGATATATACCCTATACTTATGTATGTAAACCTGTAGAATATCCTAAGGTGAACTTTGTATCCATTGAGCTCATCTGTGTTCCACCGAAAACCCCCTTAATTGCCGCAATACACTTCTATATATCCGCCATCGTTTAAATGCCATTAAGCAGCGCCTAACACAAGGACAAGGATGATTTTCCGTTTCGGTATCCTTGTGATTAGTTATGTGACGTAGATATGTGGGAGTACGCAGATGCTCAAACTATGAAACTCGTTTCTGCTTGTTTCCAAGAATGGGTATCGGATATGATTACCTTTGGGGGGCCTTCAGGTAGGTGTGGAAAAGTTACAACACGAGCATGTCATCGGATGAAGCCACTTTGCTCTGTTATTAAAGGGATAATAATGATGATGATATCGTGCATATGGTTCATTATTAATTGAGGCAAATGGCTGAAAATTTGATTGTTTTATTATAATTATTTATTCATGTTAATTAAAATTTAATTTATGCCAATCAATGCCATCGATGCCCCAATTTATAATTATTTTCTTTTTATTTATAGACGGCAAACTGCAGAAGAACGAGAAGCAGAACGTCAGGCAGCTAACCGGCTAATGTTATCCCTGCAAGCGGAGGCTTTAAGCAAAGGCTTTGCGCCGCCAACAGCGCCCCTAGCGACAGTTACTGGACCAGGACCCAATGGGGCACCATTAGCAGCTTTACATGGCCTTCAACCATGGGCAGAGCAGCATGCTGCGGGTTGCTAATACTATTTTTATTAAACCATTTTGAAAAATTTCTAAATTTTTGTGATACTGGCAACTCTAAAGACATTCCTTGTAAATATTCTGAAAATTTGAAGTTATCCTTGCTGCCGATGGCGAGGATTTTTGTTTTTTGTTGAATGTGAAATTGTAAACTTAGTAAAGTACTGAAGAAAATGAACGTCAGCCTGACTTTGGATGCTTACATTGGCATTTTTCTGTAAATATTAGGAAATAATTTTTGTTTAAAAAAATGAAATCTGGAGACAGTTTTTTTGCATTTCAATTGTAATAGTTAGCAGATCGAGTCTGATACTAATTATCTAAATTTAAGTAGCGGCTGATCTAATAATATTATTCATAATTTACATAAAAGGCAAAGACAAAAATCAGCTGAATTTGTAAAATATCTGATTCTAGTTGAATTTCAGAGTTTTTTTTTTTGTTTTACAATTCTAAGTATAGGTAATAACTTTGTGGTACTATATGAAATCGTACTTTTAGATTTACACTTCTTGTATTATATTATATGAACCTCACACGCAATAAATTAGTTTAAGCAATGGACAAATATTTTTTTTATATGTATAATTGTGTTGTGGTTTTTAGATAAATTTGTAACCAGAATTATATCTCCAGATTATGGCACCCTAGTAAGGCAATTCTAACGTCGTAAAAGCAAAGCAAATCTTGTGTAAGTATTTATTATACATATTTTTAAGAGTATATACAACAGTATTGCTTTAAAGAATAGGATTCGTTAGCTGGAACGATGATTCAATTTTAGACATGGAAAAAACAAATTTTTTCTCCTTAATAAAACAACACAAACTAGCAGAGGTTATCGTATATTTCTGAAAATAACCACTTTTTACTTCCAGTCCATATTTTTTTCAAATGAAATGCTGATCTTAAAGTTAGACTCCCTTGCACTATCGACGGTTCTATCGTAGAGCAGAATACCTGATAGCAAGCTAGAATGAAAGAATGTTAAAACGCGATGTACTCGAGCAAGCTCCTTTCAATACCATCAAACAAAATTTTTGTGAAGAGGTGAGACTTGTAAAGGAGTGTTAACCATGTGGGAAAAACGGAAACGCGAAAGTTTATGTCACCGAGTGGAACTTGAACCCCTGATCGCTAAAATGGCCGTCAAACACATTAAAACCTAGGCTACTGATAGAGACCGACTTTAGTTAAGGCATGGTGCCATAGTAATAAGCTGAGTTTGACCGGGTAAGTAGCTAATGGCCCTTATTCTGGTTGTCACTTCACCAAGTGAGAAATGTCACCTTTAAATATCCAATGAGAAAAAATACAATTGACCTTTGTCTTATAGTTTACTAGCTAATTTTAACGGCAGCCGAGCATTTTTGATAAATCTGTCGTTGATCGTTCAAAAACTCGGAAGGGCGATTATGTTTCATATATTGAACCAAAAAATATGATTAAAACACTTTGCGGGTCACATGTGTACAGATAGTCTGATTTTGGTCAACTCAGAATGTTGTTCTTCGTGCCTTATTTTGTGATTGTAAAAGATCTAATAAAAAAGTTATTTAGCACAAAGTTAGTTTAATTTCAATATCCTTTCTTGGCCAACGTTAATAATCAAAGTAAGTTTCCATGCAAAAATTATATGAATTGGTCCCAACAGCTTAAGCCCTAATACCTGCAAGAATAATTTTGCTCTTTTCTATAAAACTTATTGTAGGTACCTTAAACATTAAAGTATAATTTAAAATAAAAGGATTCTTTTCGTAGATTTTGAAAATTGTAGAGTGGCCTTGTGTCAGAAATACTTGAAATATGTCCAAGTTGAACTTGAGTTTTGAAATCAAAATTAATTTGCTTGGCAGCTGACAGCAAAAAAAGAACTCAAGCTTATTAAAAGAATAGGGTGCAAATAACCTAAACAAATCTTTTACACTTTTAAAATTCTCACAATTATAACGTTCCTTTCGTACATACACATTAACAAAATTGTGGCAGTTTAGTTTAGATGCCTTTCACAATTTCAGTTATAATTGCAAATACTATGATCGTTACAAAGAATAGCTACCTTGCAACACTTTTTATTTGCTTGGTTCTCTTTTTCTCTAGATTTATCGTGTGGTAGGCCCGTGCGGACGGGGGGTTTTGGCGGTTTGAACCCCCCCCCCCCTCCCATTGAGGATTTTTACACCAAGAATTCAACAAACTATGAATTGAAAATATTAGAATAAAATGAAATGAATCTAATTAGAGTGCATTCCCTAGAAAAAAATGTAGGAACTTTTCCTTCCTCAATTTTGCGCCGTTTATATCTTTAATGTTTCCTTCGTGTGAATTGGCGCGTTAGCATGTCCCTTAGCCTATAATTAGTCAAACACCAGCCATTTCAGCAACAATACCTCAGCAGCAACCTCACTGATTGTCGTCATGCGAAAGCCAAGGCTCACCTCGAAACAAACGCATCGCGCCAATGTGATGGCTCTCTTAGTTGAAGATTATTACCGTTTAACCATCTACATACCACACCATACGTTCATCGCTCATCTTCATGATCCTAAATCAGGGCAATATCTTATCAAATTTTGATTGCCTTTTCCCCAGTAAAATGGAAACACTCAATAAAGAGTTAGTGCGAATTTTTGATCTCACAGCGGGCGTCAAATTTCGCAAATTAATAACCGTTTTTGGCGCTCTTTTTGGGAAAATGTTATGGGCGAAGTTCTGCATAGGCGCCGACAATCGACAATCGACGTAGACGAGATTGCGGGCGAAAGCTGGTGTTAAATAAATTATAATAACCAAATTTTTCAAAAATCAACTTTTAATGCAAAAGGCGCCATCAAAATTTTATTTTTCGCTCAAAATTGTTTTTCATATTCAGTTTGGCCCCCTTTGACACCTGACCACTCACTCGCTCTACCCTAGGGCCGGCGCTGGGTGTCTAGTGGCAGATTTAGAATTTTAAATTCGAATGTTTGCAAAAACCGTTGGGCAGAGGAGCGCAAGAAGGATATAGTTCGGCGCGGCATGCGCTGCTTGTCCAATCAAAATCTCAGCAGTGGTCATATGGCCGGTTTTACACGACCGGACACCGAACAGAGAAAACGAACGAACAAACTGGGGTTTATGGGAAAGAGGGTGAGAGAGGACGATGGAAAACCGGCCCCTCTCTCACCCTCTTTCCCATAAACCCCAGTTTGTTCTTTCGTTTTGTCTGTTCGGTGTCCGATCGAAAAGAGCCCTATGGAACAATGTCCAATGAGAGCGCATCGATTCTCGAACGAGAGTGCGGTGCTCGGAAATTTGATGCCGGTGCTCATATCAAAAAAGTTTTGATATTTTGCGCGACACCGAGCATTTAAAAAGTTAATATTTTGTTTTTAAATGAGAAAATGGAGGAAAACTGACATGAAGACTTTCTCCTAAATGTTTTTTGGGTCGCTGATTACGAAAATCGGGGTCCCGCAGTCCTAAAATATGGGCGTCATCTTTAAAAATGCAAAAAACTTGTTTGTAAAAAAATTTTTCTGCTTTTTGCTTGAAATTTGAAAGGGTTGAAAATAATTTATTTTTGGCTTATAATACCTACTCCATGATTTGCAATTCGATAGACTAACATTGTTAACAGCAACACACAGCATCCAATAATGGTACCAGAATTAGTTTTAAGGCCTCTTGAATAGGTGGCAGGACAGTTAAGTCAGCAAGAAGAATTGGTTAAAGACACCAGAACAGCCTTTCACATCAGAAGGATTGGTAACGCAGGATTAGTAACAATAAGTCTTGTTTCTCTTACCATCGAATACATTATCAACGGTAATTATAATGCTGTATATACCAAATAAGACCATCGGCTGCGCAAAAATCCGAAGATTGGGTTGAAGCCAATCAATACATCATGGACAATCTGGCACCAAAGATCGGGGACATGTGCAAGCTGATTTAATGAAGAACTCATATCGTCATAATAAAATTGGTTTCCCCTACCCAAACCGTGACATAAATCGTTGAAGTTCAACATACCAAAATCCTGAGGTATACAATATTATTCTGGTGTATGAGCATATGCCTATTTCATTTGAAAGCACTTTGTTCTGTAAGTCCCTTTTTAGCCCACTTTCCGAATGATTAGATTTTAGTTCTACTTTATACTATAGGTACAAATGAATGTTCCAGGCGGTATTACTTCGCTACGATCAAACACTTCAAAACAATTTTTTATATTATTGTATTGATTCATACAGCACTGCCGTATACTTGCAATTGGTTAAGCAAGTTTAAAAATAACAAATTTGATCTAGATGACGTAGCTCAGAAGACTATGAGCTGCAGTTGATGAGATTGTCGAGATGAGGCACTTTGATCCGGACCAAATGGTCAAGAAGAACCTAATGTATTGTGCCGTAAAATTATAACGCCAAAAAATATTTATAACTTCAAGAGAATGTTTTACGAAATCAACCGCATTCATTAGAAAGTGTACCATCATGCCATAACCATTGATTGTGTTCTTTGCAAAGTGTTGTGAATAGCACAAAAGATAATCAGATGATCTTTACAAGGCGGTAATTAACAATTATCCATATATTCGTAAACTTAGTTAGAAACTTATCTAGGGAAAGTGTCTTCGTGTATACAGCACTGACAGTATCATAAAAGTATTAAAGAATACGTTCAGATTTTTGTTTAATATCTTATTACGATGGTTTTTTGTAGAACAAGTAAAATTTAAATTAGTTATTTAAATTTTCTTTAAGACTCAATTCGAAGCCACCATTCACGATTTTATAGTACTAAATTTTAATATACATATATTTATTAAATGGTGATCAATTGATAAATAAATACAGCTTTCTCTAAATTATCAATTATCACATTTCATTCTCAGTTCAGTTGTGCTCATAATGCCATAGATTATATACCTACAAATTTCAGCCAATTAAATTGTGCATTTCATATAAATCCATTATTCAAAACCACCCCTTAAGTAAATAAAGGAAGTAGTAAATTGTGACCGGCTTTCATCAGTTAACCAACCTATCAAGAATGCAACTGAGTCCTTTAATTTGTGCACCCCTCAAAGTGGCGACATACCAGTCCACTAATTCCCCCTATCAGCTACAAATTGCGCACCAATAAAGAAGGACGACGATTTAAGACGGTCATTAGTTAACCTTGAGGTGAGTCACCAGTCATTACAGTCGCATGGTTTTTGATAGTGTGTGCTGCACTTAAAAAACTTCAGTGTGGTCCCTGGATCCCTCCATTAAGGACCAACAATAAAACTCTGTTCACCCTCCAAAATGATAGGAAACTGCTCGTCCGGTATTTTTTATACTCATGCTAAGGTTTTTGTGACTGTTTTTTTTACCAAATAAAACAAATTGATGTAATTCCACCACACATAGCACCAAAAAAAACTTCAACTGTGGCGTCTAAAATGACAACAAACACTATCAAAGGCGGCAGTGGACAAGAAAAGGTGCGTCCCGCTGTAATCTTTGAAGCATGAACCTTATCGATGCGCGCATGTGAGCTGAGCTTACGAATGAGCCTTAGAATGTCTCCTTCTAGCGCCACTTACGTTTAGGTTATCGCCGGCATTTATGTGGCGTTTGAGACATCGGATCTACCTCAAAGGTAACAACATAATTGCTCTGAGGGTCATTTTTGATTCGGTAGCAGAAGGTCTTTAGAGTTTCTTTTGTTTTCTCCTTTTTTCTAAGACGCCTTCCGGGCAGGCCAATTTGGTGAAATGAGTTTCGTGTCGTCAGATGATTATAACTTGGCACACTGGCGTTTATCTCAATGCGATCACACTCACTTCCGGCTCATTTTAGTTTGTTTAATCAATAAAATTGCAGGTTGCGTGAAGTAATTGATTTGAATGTAATTGATCCTTTATTCTTTTAAATAAGACATAATACTCTAAAATGACATCAGATTAATTAACTTTAGACAGAAAGTTTGCTATTGGATCAATTATGGTTGTTGAACTTCACAATTGTAAACTTTTTTTGATGTTTACTGATTTGGCAGAGTAAAACTTCAAACCTTTATGTAAACTCTAACTCAAACAATTTTGGAATACTGCAACTGCTACAGTCATAAAACTCCTTGAATAAATTTACTCCGTATTAGTGTGGTCAGAAAATATTTGAATTATTCAGAGCTGGTCTTTGTCTGCTTTTAGTTGACGAATTCATTTTTAGCTCCTTTCTTAGCCCCATGATACACGAGTCAACGCATTAATTAATTTGAACTGTCAATTATCAGTTTATAGGCCAGGGGACGGTGCTCAATAGCGCAAACTTTACTCCGATTCCCATCCTTCGCTGACAATTGACATGTCGAATCGATCAATGCGTTGCCTCGTGTATCATCACCTTTTTCTAGGCTATTAAAAGACTTGAAATTTTCATATATTCCTCTGTTGTAGGAGTTCGTAAGCAGTTCAATGCTTGGGATGCTTGATGGGGATTTGGAATATGTGGTCGCACATTCTCAGTTCAAGTTACGCCTAGGATGTTAGGAGATGGCTACCAGGACCGTCCACTACCACTGAGACAAAAGGAAGATCACTTTTTTTAGAGATGAGACGGCACTTCTTTTTAGAGGTGTTAAATTCAACGCGTTTTTTGCGAACTCAAAGAAGATTGATTTCGATATCACCGTTGATAGAATTGGACATCAGTTCACGGTATTGTCGAAATCGTAAGAGTACCTACTGTCATCAGTGAAGCTGTGAAGTGGGCTGGAGGGAATTGAGAGCAGATCGTTAATAAAGATTAAGAAAAGAGCGCATGATAAAATTGACGGCTGCGGCACACTGCCCGATAGGGTTTAGATTTGACGATATCCAATAATATCTTGATCGAACTCTCAATCTAGTTCCTTAAAACTTAGTCTATAATCTATATCAGGAGTTAAGTCAACAGAACAGAGTGCCATACTCTGTCAAAAACCTTGGATATAGCTAAAGCAACTAGACCGATGGTTCAGATGTTCAATTTGGCTTGGCCTGTCGTGCAGAATTTGTCTAGATTCTAGATATTTCATCAGCTTTCTATTGATTTGTCTCAATAAATATATTCAAAGCTTTCTTATCGACTCGTTGTCGTTTCGAAGTGCCTACGATCCTGCAGTTTTCAGGTCGAACCGATAAATCCACATTGCGGATTGATTTTTCTAATATACGAGTTCATAACACTGCGCGACAATAGGATAGGTTCGGTTATAAATGTGACGTTTTGTTTTTTTTTTTTGTAATATTGGGTAGTGAAAAGTGCTTAACGCAGCTGGAAATTGGGAAAATTCAGGCGTTTAAAGAAGAGAACATTTCCAACCGAGAAATCGCTAAAAAGATTGAAGGAAGTGCGAACGTAGTGAATACATTTTTAAGAAATCCTGAAAACTATGGGAAAAGTCAAAAGGGAAGAATATCGGGGGGCAACAAACAGTTAGAGAACGTCGCCAAATAGTACAAGGCTCCCAATTCAGCAGAGAAAGCTCGAGTCATAGCCGCAGCAGCTGGAACATCCGCAAGTAAGGACTATTTCAAGGATATTGAAATCCTCACCATATCTAAAATGGTTGCGGCTGCAAATAGAACCTACCCTCAACCCTAGACACCGAGAAAATCGCCTTGTATTCGCAAGGATTGATATTTCCTGGAACCCGGTATGGGAAAAGTATTTTTTTGGGATGAAAAACGGGTTTCTCTCGATGGGACGGACGGACGGAGGAAAGAACACCGATATTTATCCAGAATACACAGCCGAGTTATATTTTTGTGTCAGGCTATAGAGTTGGTGGAAGCATATAAGGTACCCAAAACCGTTTTTCGAGCATCAAATACATTTAATAATGCTAAAATGTACATAAATAATTATCGGTTCAAGTTTTCGGTCTGACCAACTAGCCATATCAGAGTGAAAAAGTAGCCTAAGCAATCGATTAGCGGCTCCCGAGCTTTGAGATCTACAATTAGAATGATAAAAAGAGTTTCCACTCGTCTTCCTACGAGGATCGGGTCAAGTTTTCGGTCTGATCCGATAGCCGGATCCGATAGTCGGGTCGGAGCGAAAAAGTAGCCTAAAACATACCCAATACTACTGAATCTCCCGTGATAGTCGCAATCACGCAATCGCACGTGAATCGCACTTTTTTATATGACAGTTCTAAGCTCAGGGGGCTGTGTGAGGTTATTCCACAGTCGCACAGTGGTTCAGAATCCCGAAAACCTGGTCAAAAGTCTTTTTACCATCTAAAAGTAGTTTTTTTATATGAAATTTCGTACTTGGGGGTTTTAAGGGCGCTGACTAAGAATCCGCTATCAATTATCCAAAAAAGAAAATGGCGGATACAAAATGGCGGACGGTTTTGCTTAATATTCAGCCAAATTTCATGAAACTCATTATAGGGGGGTTTTCGAGGGCGCTGATTAAGAATCCGCTATCAATTTTCCAAAAAACAAAATGGCGAATCCGATTTTGCTTAATAATCAGCCAAATTTCATGAAACTCGTTTCATGGGGGTTTTCGAGGACGCTAATCCTTAATACTAAATTTATCTTTTAAATTGTTATTTATGAGAAAGGAAATATCTTTTCTTTGTAAAAATATATCTTACTTTTACAGTGCACTAAAAAACAAAAATTCCACAACGCTTTGAATGCGGAGTACTTTTTCTTACTTAGCGGAGACGAAATTTCAGTCGCGAGACGCCCACTTTCAGAATGAAATATAACGGATTCTTGGAAAATCTATTTACTTCTAATAGTTCCAAATGATGCTAAGGGCTTAACTGCAAATATTTGGCGGGTCAAAAGTCCCTAAAAAATACTTCATTTTGAGACTTTTGACCAGGTTTTTGGGATTCTGAACCACTGAGAGTCGGGTGGTTCTATTAATCAACGTATTCTTTGTCTGTAAGTTGCGCGAAAAGGAAAAGAAATGAGCCGAACGAGCTAATCTGCACTGATAAAAAATTGTCTTGATTCCAGCAATTCGATAGTCTTCGTTTCGTTGTCTTGAGTAGAAAAATTTATCATTCTTAACATGAGAATATTGTCTCAGAGTAAGACACTGGAAATTCTTGAGAGTTTCTTCGCTCAATACTTATATTTTCCGACCAAGTCGATGTCTTTTTCGAAATAAGATTGTTTAATTTTTTACTCAAGAAACTAGATTTTTAATTCATCGGACTTTTTTCGGTTACCGGACTTTCAAGTTCTAAAAATGTATCACAACTATTAAGACCGATTTTAGAACATGATTTTTTTTCAATTATAATATCATCGGTTTCGTATTTTTTTTACTTCAAGTCAGCTTTTGTCTTCTTCCAAGCCAACAAAACCAAGACTATGAGTATTGCTTATCCCGAGACAATTTTGTTTTCGTTATATCCAAAACATGAGTTGCTTGGTTCAAGAAAAAGTGCTTTAAGCCAAGAACTTTTTTTATCAGTGTGGCGTTGCAAGCATAAAGATATAAAGATAAAGTATAAAGATAGAATTTTGTCAGATCCCTTTCATTCCTACGGTGGCTCAAAGGGTCGATTGCGGAACAAAAGATGTCGTCTCTCGTAAGTTTGAAGGTGCATTTTTGAACTTTATATAACTACGTATTTCTATTTTGTGTCATACAAGAACTTTTAACTTTAGTATATTTTCCAGATAAAGCAACAATAGAGTTCCACTGTGACTAATTCATTTTGTCGTGCGATACTAGTTTTCTATTTTTCGAAATGTTTGCCATCCACTTTTTTCATTTATACCCACGTAAAGTCATTTGCGCATATTCTTAACCATCCTTAGCTACAGCAATAACGTAAATAGCCAATTCATTGAATCCACTTGATACAAGGAAACATCAAATTGAATAAAAACACCCTCCACATTAATCAAAACCATCACCCGAAACAAAAACAGCATCCCTTCATGTAGTTTTACTAAATTAATAAAGTGAATGAGAGAGAGGCCGGTGCTGCGTTTCGCCCCCGAAAAAGACGTAGCAAACAAAAGATAAATCGAATAGCATAGCGCAACACGCACTCAGCCATGACCAGATCCTTCTGGATATTTGAATTCATAACAAGATAATCGATCCTGTGGGACTGGAGTCCTGTGTGCTCTGGGAATTTGGGAATACTCGACAGAGTGAGAGACTTCATACATACGAAAATGGCTCATGCCCTGCCTTTGGGAGTGACTGCAGCACTCGTAATTGCATTAAAATGCAATTAAGGACAATGGCAAAACGTGGACGATGGAATGCACGTGTGCAATTCCAATTTCATAATAGAAATGAATTATCGAAATGGTGAATGGTGGTGGGGAGTGTGCATATTCCAAATGAAAATTGAATATTTCGTGGATATTTTAGCGCAATGCAGAATCAGTGTTTGGCAATTTGTGATGATTTCATATTTTATTTAAATTTTCAATGCATTTTCTATTTTGTTTTTAAAGTATACACAAACATATAAAAAATGAAACAACAAATTACTAAAGGTTTTCGACACGTAAAAAGGAAAAAGGACTTGGCATTAAGGACCCCCAAAATAAACTCAAAGATTCCATAAAGACGACGTCAATTTGCAGTGGGCAGCTTGATTGATTACTGGACAAAGATGTGGACAGGCAATTGGCTCACCAATCTCTTTATGTCCAATCTACGCCTATTCGGGTTTATCCTGGCTTTCTGTTCAAAAGGACCAAAAATTATCGTGTCAAATGAAATTACAAGACGGACGTTGGTCATCCACGAGCTGGTCCAGCTTTGAGCGGTCAATCTCCCTTAAAATAAATTATCCCATGGCCTTTTTTTGGCACCGCATCCTTTCTGTGGTAGAAAGACTTTATCCGGTCTATCAAATTTCGATAAAGATCTTTTACCAAAGCCCTTTTCACTTGTTCTCATGGCTTCAGGTTGCCAGCAACGAGATAATCCTTACCCTTGTGAAAATATCAATCCTGCCTATACGGGTTGACATCGTTATTGGAGGGTGAAGAAGGGTGCCAAATTGGTTTCGTGTTTGTTGGTGTTGATCTACGAATAACACGAAATTGCATTTTGAACTCGACATCAAATGGAAGTGTAAAATATTAAACTTTAGGGAGGGTTGCGACAAGCTGTGTTGTTCAGGTTTTACGGAATGGCATTTCATCATCCCTTTGTCATGGCGTGGAGAAGTAATTGCAGGGAGAGAACGACAAGCAAAGTTAGAATTTTATTTGAACAATATGCTTTACTGTTATTGGACTAATCTTCGATTAGAGTAAATTATTGAGGAAGATTTTTATAAAATAAAATTATTCATCGATAGTGTTACATCAAAATCTTTTTAAACACAAGTGAGTTTGTTACATCTTTGAGAATAAGGAAACTACAAAGAGTATTTTTAATTCTAAACAAAAAATTGCCAGTTATGATGTATCTAATATTGGCAAAATCAATTAAAATAATTGGAAATATGTGGGAATCATAGAATGTAAGTACTCACAAATTGTAATAGGCCATAAGGACCCAAACAAAATATTCCAATGCTATTCAGAAAGGACGTAACCATCGAAATACCCTCAAGAACTGAGCGAAAAAACGTCCTGAAGTAGTTTGATCTACAAATATTCACCGACACGGCTCCAAGTCGTCGGGCAAGGGTCTATAGAGACCACTAATTTTTCACTGTCCTGGTACCTTCCAGTCTATGCTAGTATCTTTCAAGCCTGCCAGACAATGAACCTCGGAACCATCGAAGGATGTAACATTGAAATTTTCATAGATAGCCAAGCTTTCGTAAAAGCTCTAGATTCTGTGATGATGCGCTCCAAGCTAGTAGAGCGATACAGATCTGAGCTACATAGGCTCAGTAGAAAGCATAATATGAATCTCATTTGGGTTTCCGAACATAGGAACATAAGTGAGAACGAGAAAGCTGACTACCTAGCCAAGTAGGGAGTCTCTCTATCGCAGCCCAATAATTGGGGTCAAAACCGGCACTTTCTTCTAGCCAACCAAAGGTGGAGCGCGCTGGAGACCTGTTTATCTCTAGGACTTGGCCCACTTAACAAACAACGATAGGCCTTCCAAACAAATCCCGAACAGATTGGCAGAACTACGGCAATCATCACGGAACATTAACCCATAGGATACCACGCTGCCAAGCTGAGCATCTCGCGCTCTGTTGCCGTAGAAGAAAATCTCTAGCCAAAGCCAGCGTGCACTAGGCAGTTACGTTCTGGAAGACTTAAAAGAGGTCTCCAGGGGTGGTAGCACGTAAGTTGTTTCAATCGACTTCCTCATACAAAAATTCAAGTGTTACAGAAACTAGAGGTCCGAGCGCTGATAAGCTTCCTAAACTCCACAGGATGGCTTTCGCCACAGTCGATCAAAGAACCGCCTAACTTGGGTAAGTACACCAAAGCGCTAATTGGCCTCCGGTCGCACTAGAGGCAGCCCTACACCTATCCTAACCTAAACGTAAATATTTGGAGACAGGTCCTGCTAGTAGGGGATTGGGCGAGACCTCGAGATACTCTGATCGGAAAACACTTCTTATGTTATGAACTCAAGAAGCCAGCCTCGGAATGGTGAGCATTTACGACAAAAACCTCAGCAACGTACCGTGTGATGACTGTGAAACGATTCCTAGAAAGAATAAACCCTACTAGCTTCTATAGCTGGTAATAATACCTCCAGAAGAAACTTTGACGAAGGTTTCTTATGTGATCAAACCTATTGTGATGATTTATGCGCCATCTATTAGCAGTTTGAACGAAATGTTATTTGTAACGATTTAGTTAAGCCCGGTATGCAAGGCTCAAGAAATTTCTTTGCCTATCTTAAACCTATGTAAAAAAAATGGTCAAGAAATGGTTCAGAAATATTTTCTGGAGCGATTTCTGCAACCGGTATGCTAGAGTCAAGAAATTCACACCAGAAATATCGTTTTTTTAGTGACACGCAGATGTCGCTTATGATAAAATTTTAGTTTTTCCTCCAGAAATAAGTGTCGATTCATTTATTTCCTTAAGAAATTTTAACGGTTTATGAGGTCTTGACGTCTCAGGTGGTTTTTGAATTTGAAAGTAACTGTCAGCAATGGAAAAAATTATATATTGTTGTTTTTTATTCAGATTTTTTAAATTCTTTTTTATTTCTTTACTAATTAAAACAATTTCATTAATTCTAAGCTATCATAAAACAATTTATTTAATGTCTGCAATGAAACTAAGTAACTGTCAAAATTTCTGAACTGCTGTCATTTTTTCTTAGGGAAATAAATGCAGAAGTTTTCTTGACCAAATTTCTTGAGCCTTGCATACCGGGCTTTAGAATTAACGATTTGTAACGGTTTTATGGGGCACTCCGTTACCTCATAGAGCTTTACACAACGTTAAGTAATTACACAACACATAACTATTTACTAAGAGTTTAATTAGGCACACGTTTACATATATTTTTCATATATATAACTGACTCAGTTGAAAACATTGACATAACTGAATATTTAATTTCTAAATATAAAAACATAAACTTCCTTAAGCCTACTTGTAAAGTTTATTAAAGTGTCTTTTTTAGTGTTAAAGTGTGACACACAGATGTCAGTGAGCACGTTTTCAGTCGCTACAGTTTATGCTAACATCACGCCATCTATTAGTCAGATTTTGAACGAATAGTAATTGAAGACATTAACCTTCTCAAAGTTCCTGGAGAGTGCGAAAAGAAAAGTCTCGAATTCTCGATTCTCGAGGGCTTCTAGACTGTGTTTGAAAGATCTAGAACTTTGATAATGGAGGAGATGCTTTGGTGATAATTAATGGACTTTTAACAAGTGTATTTGTAGTCATTGAATTGTGTTAATAAAGAAGTTTTGTGTGAAAGTTAAAAAGTGCCGTTAAGCCGTAAAAACGTAACAATATCATAGATTGAATCCCGATTAGTGGTCTTATGTCACACTGGCCCCAGAAGAGCACTGGTTATTGTACGAACCAAGATTTTCAATGGTTAGCCAACAAGGAAAAGAAGCATAGGAAGGTCAATTACTAGCAGCAGGTACTCGTTATATTTGCCCCATGATACACGAGTCAATTCATTGATCAATTCAAACCGGCAATTGTCAGTTGATATTCCTAGGCAGGCCCGCCACAAGGGGGAGCAACTGGAACGAATTGCCCCAGGACCCAGGTCAGAGGGGGCCTCAAAAATAGATTGAAACCCAAAAAGTGCTTTTGTTATAAAGGATTTGGGTTTTAAAGTGCCCTCATAATATTTTAGTGAAATTTGCGGGATTGAGTACCCTCTCCTTACACTGGATTGAAAAAGACACTTACTAACTAATTAGATTTGATATAAGCGATATATTCACTATTTGCTTAGTAAAAGCTGTTCTTATTAGGATTACGCAAACTTTCAATTTACAGAAGAAAAAAACAATGACAAACAATTGGTAGCATAGAACTAGCATGATTCTAGCTACCATCCCACCCAACAGTTCGTCAAAGACCCATTATAACTAACACATGCATTAGAAGCACTAAGTTCCTTTGAATTATTTAATCAATAATTAATATTCTCACTGAAGATGCATTAAACAATTCATCCATCAAATTTACTCACGACTTAATCCAATTTTAGAAATATAAAAGCGAAAAAAACTCGAGAATATTCCAATTTAGATTGAAAGACATGCTCTTAACAAGAACAATTGCCCTTTCTTTAGGAAACTGATTCATCCCCAAACCTTCAAGTCATTTAAATCTAAAATCCTAAACTGCCAAAAGGCGAACAAATTAAATTGCCTTCCTCGGTCGGTGCTAAATTATTCATCAGGACCCTCTACGAGAATTTTTCATGAAACAAAATAAAACCCAATTGTTCCCTTTTCTCAGCTTTTAAATGAAATGTTTTTTTATTTTGAATCCGCCAGACTTTCCTCTCCGGACGCCCGTGCAGTCTCTTACCTTGCTTATAGGAAGGGCCAGCAAAGTCCTAACAATCCTACTTCATCCACCTGATTGCCCTCTTGCGTACAGCTGTTAAGTGCCAGTTACAGACAAGAAAAATCTCCACTCGCACCATTTTCCTCGCCTCTCGTCCTTTAACTTTTTATTTTACGCATTCGAATGTGTTTGTACTCTCGCAAATGGATGTAATTTATTTGGTAGCAAAAAAAAAAGGATCGCTATCAGAACAACTTGACATTAAACAGGACCTTGGTGATTTTCTACCCTCGGTCAATAAAGAAGGACAAGACACGATTAAAGGAGTGCACCCAAGCGTTTAGTCCCAAAGGATTCTTTTCAATGCTTAAGTGGTTGATGGTATGACGGTAGTTACACGCTTTTTTCTCTGACGTATTGAATTGTACACACTCCCTCCTTAATAGCAGGGAAAGTGTTTGTTATTTCACTTCAAATCGAGGGGAAACTAATTTAGGGGGTGTTACAGTGGCCACACGAGTATCTTATTTCAAAGCTGACAATGGGATTGAGTTGTTGTTTAAAGATTAACTTGTTTGCGCGTGTTGAATGATAAATTAATCATAAATTTAATGGAAATAATTCATTATGAAAAAAATTTAGTTGAGATGATTTAAAGTCGACAAGCGAGTCTCTGAGTAAATTTAAGTATCAGATTGTTACCCCCTCAACAAACACTGTCGGGTTAGCTTTTTTTAACAAACTGACAATCAATCTTTTGCGCTTCCTAGTTGCCTAGTGAAATTACTTGTCCGACTTGAAGTGATTCCATTCCACTTATTAATTGCAATGACTTAAATAAATTATATTGCACCGAAAGTCATACAGATGAATTGTTATATTTATCTTCTTTTTGTTCCAAGCAAACAAGGCGCTTATACAAGGATTCAAGATGCGTTTAAGAGCTTTCCTAAGTCAATCACATATTTAGCTCAAGTACAATTGAGTCAGGAAAAGTAGCTTAGGTACTTGAAAGTTATTTCAAATCATGTAAACGTAGTTCTTGTGGCCCTTAAGGTATCTAGATTATCTTGGGTTTCTTAGAGCTGTTTTAGACGGTGCGCTCCAGCGCATGTGCCTCACGAACGTTTGGAGATGAAGGGAGGAGTGGGAATGAAGAGAGGTACCACCCCACTTCTCCCTTTATCCACAAAGTTCGTGAGGCACATGCGCTGGAGCGCACCGTCTAAACCGGCTCTTAGATTAGATTTATTGAAGCAAGAGTATTCATTTTTTTGTGTGATAAGATTAAGCGTGGGAGTCACCCCCTTTTACTACCATTCCATCATGCCATACAAGTCGTAGTGCAATGTTTAGTAATAAGCTAAACTCGAAAGATATATAGACGATACAATATGTTAAAAAGAGTCTAAAAGAACCTCGAAAAGAAGGCGTAGAACCTTACTTATAAACTTTTACAGAAGCTGTTCCACGGTTGGTTCTATTCATAGACAAATCTTTGGCTGGCGCGAAATCGGAGCTCCAAACTCTGAGAATAACGAGCGGAGGGCTAGTTTTGTGTGAGGCAAGAGATTTTTAATTTCGTTATGTCTCAATGTGCCTGTAAAGGTCGCAATACACGAGCGCTCCATCTGACCACGGCACGCCAAAACAACAACAAATTGTATGCACTCGAAATTTCGGGTTCATACAAATTGTTATTTCCCGAGTAAAAATAATTTAGTTGGTTAATTTTCTTACTAGCACGTACGCGACCGCTGCTGGCGCGGATAGCGAACAAACGGGGTCGCAATCTATCAAAAAAAATAATTTTAACAAACAATGTGTTTTAAAATTATAATCCAGGTAACCATGCAATAACAACCGTATAAAAGCCAACAAATTAGTCACGATTTTCGGGATAAAGGTTCCACACATATCCGTGACGTGACAGCGACTTCAGTGCAGTACTTGCGGCATCAGTGAAAAAAATATATTGCGACATGTTCACTCACATCCGGCGCAGTTAGGCACCGACGTTCTCAGTACCCTTCAGGCGAACGAAAAAACCGCAACAAATACGTTGCTACCGATATATTTTAATTTATCCCGACGGAAACAAATGCTTTTTAAATGCAATGAGAAATTTTATGAGAATTCAACACAAATTTTGGTAAAGTTTATTTGAAATACACTCAAACCTGTTCTGTGCAATCTTTTTTGTGCGATTTTTTTGTAGGATATCTTTTATTCGGACTATAACAATATTTCCCCAAAAAGTTCATATGTATAAGTAATAAATGTAAAGATTGGTTTGATGTAAGGTTGCTTGAATGCCCAAATGTTCTTCATCTGCCTACTACATAATGTACAGACTCATGTGGATCAACTTCTCGACTTTTTGTAGCAAATCACTAAATTCGTTTTGGCTCATCTTGTAGAAGTTAGTTTCGTGGCCTACCAATCCACTATATAAAGTGCAAACTCTCCTTCCACTTCCGGAAAAGTCCACATATCATAAACCCACTCTCTTTTCAATTCGTTTCCCCTCGTCGAACAGCAATGCAATTGCGGCAAGATATTTCACGCTAAATTCCATGATCACTGTCCAAATGTCCAAGTAAAGAATGTCAGTGAAAAATTCATCACGGAAGGCACTGACATGGAAAGCATCGGTGCCGTGCCGTCACGGATATTTGTGGATCGACCTTAATAACTCAATTTTACGTCAGATTTGACAGAAGAAGATAGAACCCGATAAAACACTAACCCGAACTGAACTTGGAACCCGACTTAAAGAAAAATTAAAAAAAAAATTGCTTCCTATACTACAAACGACGTAGATGATTGTAGTAAAGTTTATTTGTTTATAGTTATAAAAAATTAAAGGGTTTCGGATCCCCCGGACGAGAGGCAGGTATTTATCGCGCTGTGCTATGAGAGAGTTTTAAACCTGTGACACACTATACTTTCATTATGATGGTAACTTTCATTATGATGGTCAAGAAAATTATGGGGTGACACATTACACTTTACTTTCATTTGCATCTGGCATATCAAGTGAGGATATAAACCTGCGTGTTTTTTGCTTTAATTTTAAGTTGTTTTAATTTGGAATATTTAAAAAAATATTTTTTAAAGTAGTAAAAAAAACATCCTTGCAAATTGTTGCTTAACTAACGTTAAATTAAATTATTTTATTTTAAAATGTAGTTTCTAGTTTTCCAACAGATGTCACTTAACCGAAATTACAGTCCAAATGAAGGTAAAATACTTTCATTTTGGACTTTCATTATGGTGGATTTTTGCCACGATAATGAAAGTTACTTTCATTATGATGGTATATGTGTCACAGGTATTATGTTCCGCTGGCTAAATATGTAAATAACTCCTTTCAGAAATTCGGTGCTAAATACCTGTCTCTCGTTCGGGGGATCCGAGTTCGATTCTTCGGGCTGTTGCATTTATTTTTTCAATCGATTTTATATTCTCACAATAAATATTGTTTTTCAATTTCCTTCGGGGAATTTTGTGTCATATTAAATAAGTTTTTAATTAAATTACTCCGAAAATACGCATACTGCAAAAACTATTTAGCTCTTGCCTAAATTCTTATCGACCAGATCCATTCTGATTGGATTAATGTTGTAAAGAATTACGAACAATTATTTCATCCTTTTTTGTTCATCGTATTGGTACACGTCCGGAACAAGGTAGTCTGTAATTGTGGAAGGGATACCTAGGTGGTTGCTGTTACCTTACTTCGTTTACAGTTGTAGTTGGATCTCGTTCAGAAAAACTTTGTTATATTACTTTACGTTTAAAAATTTTCGTATTATAAGAGAGTTATAAAAAAAATCATTGTTACAATTAACTACAAACGAATCTTAGTAATGTTGTGCGCTTGTCTTATCAAAATTATCAAATTGTTCATGAGAATCCCATGTTTCATCATATTAAAGTTTCATGTTTCATCATTTTTTTTATAACTACAAACAAATAAACTTTACTACAATCATCTACTTCGTTTGTAGTACCTATAGGAAATATTTTTTTTTAATTTTTCTTTAAATCGGGTTCCAAGTTCACACAGTTAAAAAATCGATCGACTTCAATAAATTTTACAAAAATTTAAAAACAAAAGTCTTTGGAAGAGATTAAGTTCCAATAGTGGCTGAAGACTGTTGACAAGTTAACTCCATGTACACCAAAAGCTTCGACTATAAAGAGTTATAAAGTATGAGTACAAACTACAAAGCATATCCTACATATTTATATGTAGTTCTTTTTATTGAAATGTTTTTTTAATCAAGTATTCGTTACCACAACTTCTTCATAGTAATTATTACTTTCCACAACTTTTTTGTCGTGTTTTTCCATCCATTCTAAATTGTAATTGTGGAACTTTTTTCATATTCAAAATAATAACAAATAATTATACCAAACAAAGTAATATCTACGTGACAACAAATTCACATATTGCAACAATTATGTGCGAACGTGGAGGGGGTGAATTGCCCAAGCTTTAGTATAAACTAACTGTGAACTAAAAGACCACGCAACTGCTTCAAATAATCGGTTCAACATGCAAACGAGTCAAAGTTTATTAGGTTATTTTTAGTATGACAGCTATTAACCGCCAACAACATGAATGCCACAAAATAAATGTAATTAATTTCCGGTTCGGTTAAGCTCGTACAGTGTGACAATTTTCCCTAGTAATTGCTTAAAGCCATTTAATCCGAGACCTTCACAACCGATGGCGTCAACTTATAAAAATCGTTCACCGTGATATTCTCGTTTCTTCTTAAAGAATGAAATCAATTAAATTTTTAATAAATTTATGATTATTTCTGAGAGATAAACGAAAATTTTGTAAATTAAAAGAATCGCTTACAGTAAATAATAAAAAGTTTTATGGCAATAAATAATTTGTTAAATATTTCGAAAAATTCTCGCACATTTTTTTTTTTTGGTTTTTCGATAAAAAAAATTTCGCGTCAATATTTAATGAAGATGAGAGAGCCCTAAAAATTTAATCGCGTTCAAATTGAGTGCAAAATCAAATCAATGGTCAATGGGGCAAGTTTGGGGTGCATTTTAAAACTGAAAGAACTTCCTCCTTTATTTGTCTGGAATATAAATTTTTAATCTAATTTCGATTTGTACGTGTCTGAAATTTTTTGTTTTGAAATTCACGTGCTTGAATTTTCTTTTAGAGATTTTCGTTTTTAGGTGGAACTAAATAACGTGCAAAATCAAATAAATTGCGCCGTTGAAAGCGACTGCCCATCAAAATAAAGCATAGTTGATTTTAAAAAATACTACTCTAATTGCCATTGTAACGAAAATGGGAATTAAAATGTATTTTTCATAGTTATTGGAAATATTATCTAGGTAAGTATTTTGAAGGATGACATTTAATCTCTCGAGCCTTTACCTGGAGTTTTTTGAATCGATGTGATTTTTTGCAGATAAATATCACTTTAGTCAATTTGATGGATCAGTCATCAGCGGAAAAGAGGAATAACATGAAATATCAAAATATGCTCATCCCGCAACTATGTATTCTGTACAGATGGAAGTGTTGGAATGGAGTAATATGATGCAGCTAGTCCAAGTAAGGTTAACGTGAGGCTAATAACCCCACCTGGGAAAAAACTCTATTATGGAACCAGCAACATGCCTCAGATACTGGGATAAAAAACGGCGCGACCACGTTGACGAAAAAGGTAAAGCGATTTAGGAATTTTCTCATGGAACGTTCGAACGCTGTAAAGAACTCGAGCTGCACAGCATCTAACCGATACCCTGTTAAAGTATAAAGTTGACATTACAACCATTCAAGAGATGCGATGGACAGGGAATGGTGTCTTGCAAAAAACTTGAGAATGACGTGTATTATAGCTGTCATAAAAGACACCATGTGCTCGCGATAGATTTTATTGTCATCAAAAGAATTAAGTTTACCATTTTCGGTTTTAAAGCAATCACCTTGCGTTTGCGGGTAGAACTCCATAACCATGACCAATGTGACAAGCCAAGTAAAGATACCCGGAACACTGCCCAGACCAATCGCCATCTAAAATGGACTCTGACAAGAGAACGATCTGGCCAATCCGAGTTTCGGGGGTGACAGCAAGGAGCACAATCCTCCATAAGTCCATCAAATTACTGGCTTACGTAAACGGCAACATCAAGAACTGTACAAGAGGTTTTCACCCAGAGTGGACGGCACGAAAAATGGGGCTAAAAATCAATGAAAGCAAAGTTCATGGTGGCCCCGTTTTCAAGAACACCTGTATTCTGTATTGGTCCAACAGTCAAGGCTGAGGAGCGCGAATTTGAAGTAGTAAGATCAGTTACCTACCTTGGGCCAATAGTAGGAGCCGACAATAACAGGAACCAGAAATACCACCACGGCTGCTACTAGCCAACATAGCGTACTAAAGTCTGTCAAGACTCTGCAAATCAAAGCATCTCACTGTATTATCCAAACTGCTGCTGTACGAGACCATGATATTACAGGTACTCACATACAGATCCGAGGCTTAGCCGTGTCCTACGGAGAATTGTTGGACCCTTATGTGAGGGAGGACAAATTCGGAGATTCTACAACCACGAGATCTATGCTATCATGACATAGATGTTGTGAAGAAAATTAAGTAAGCACGATAACTAGGATGAGATGAACCAGCGACGTAGACCAGATGCAGTAGTGCTTTTCGAACTAAATTTTTTAATTAATTATAAGTTTACATAGTTCGCCAAATCATTTTTTATATTGTTGCCGATCGGACTGCGATGAAAGACACCTAACGCTGAAAGTCCGCGCCTGTATTGGCCAACTCTAAGCGGTTCCTTTCTATGCCGTCTTTTAACGCGGCTAAGGAATTGTTGGGGTGCAGTAGAAAGGATTTCAGGACAGCTATTGGCTTGATGTAAGGTCAATTATGTTGGCTACACTTGTTGGCTTGATTACCGGACACTACGCCCTGAATAACCACTTATGAATGATAGAAAGGGCGGAAGACCCTACCTGCAAGGTTTGCCTTGAGGAGAGTGAGTCTACCCTTCATGTTTTGTGTGAGTACCCGCGAAGTCTCAAACACTCAAGTGGAAGCGACAAGGCACTATGCAGACTCCTGAACCGGTCAAGCGGTATGTTTTACAAATATGATGTATAGGGGAGTAGTACAATAGGCAAAGTAAGTGTTCACGGTACTTTTGGACTCAACAACTCACCAAAGATGAAGAACAACGACAAGTATGAGGAATATATAAACGCTTCCCAATTATTAACCAACTAAATACTAAAAATATATTAAAATTACGAGTAATATAAAAATATCTGCTCTTTATCGGCACAAATGCGTGAATTTTATTTTAATTTTATCTTTTACAATAATTTTTATTCAGAAACTTTAACTTAAATGTTTAAAAAAAATATTTCGTATGCTTCTCTCTTAATGCAATACTTCTTTAGGGTAAAGAATTTACTAGAAATTTACGTTATACATTTTTTAAGGATCAATAATAAATTTAAATTCTAAAGTTCCGTAAGCCTGTAACCTGCACTTAAAATCTTTAATAATCAACAAAATATATTCAGGCCATTGATGATATTTGCTTTTTAATCAAATCCGGTTGATCGCCATTTAAATCTTCATAAATTTCATTTGATTGATGATGTCCAGGTAATCTGCCGCTGATTGGAAAATGTAGAGCAAAATTGGTGCGCGCTAAATGTTGCAGTGTAAGGAGGCATCTAAATAAATAAAAGCAATTTAAAAAAATAATTCGTTTTACTTTTTATTTGTTCTTGTACTTTTCTAGCCTTTTTTCAGTATCGATTTCCATTATCTCTGAAAGTACTGGATCCTCATGAAAATGCGGAATAGAGCGTTTGCCGTTAGTCCAACCGCGAGAATACTGAAATGTTTGTCCCATACAACAAACTACAACGGCTAAAATTACTAAAGGAACGATAGCGCTTCTAAACATTTTTGCTGAAAAGAAAATTACAAAAAACACATGATAAGAGACATCTATGGTAAATTTCCACAATTTATGATATGGTGCTTGTCTAAACTAAAATGTAATTTGTCAGTGGCTCTCAACTTATTCAAAGTAGTATGTTTAAATATAAAGTTTTGTTTATTTGAAAATGCGAAAGACCATTTAGAGCGGGCGGGCATGTAAATAGTTAGAAAATTTGAGAAAATAAAAATTTCAGTAAAAAAGATAAAAAAAACACTTGATTGATTAGTGAAAACTCGAAAAAGGAACTCCAAAACATAAAAAGAATTTATAATTTGTTGATTCTAACCTACAAGTAAGAACCCCTCGAGGATATTAAAAATCTATTAGAGACCAACAGCATTAGAGGCGAAATTATTTCAGAACTTTATAAACAGAATTTATTAGAAAAAAACCCGAAAAATTACAGTACAATATAATTTTAATTGCACAAGCCATCTATAGGCTTTTTATTAAATGAAAAATAATTCACCATAGACTCAAAATGGTTACTTTTCTTCTACCGGATTTTACTTGAGTAATTACTTCAACCAAGAACAGCCATTTTCAGAACCATAGATGGGAACTTATTAGCAGACCCTTTATACGATAAAAGAAAGGCGGAGAGAATATTTTCAAAACTTTTTTAACCCCTATGCCTGCAGGAAACAAAGATTCATTGAGGGAGACTTTTAGAATTCCTTAAGATTATGTTTCGATAGAACGCCCGGCACTGGATGAGGTAAGTGAAGCTGTAAAACGACAAAAAAGCGCCTTAAGTCGATGGAATCGCAGCCGAGCTGCTAAAGAAAAGAGGATCGCAACTCTTAAGAATCTTACACGATCTCATGTGCTGGAATGAAGAAGTTATACCAGACGACTGGAATAAAGCGACTATCTGTCCAATATATAAGGGAGAAAAATTAGGTTGTAAAAATTACAGAGACATCTCACTCTTCAGCACCAATTACAAAAGCTTCACAATTTTGTGAAACAAAAATTAGAACCTCTAACGGAAAGCCTTGTAGGATAATATAAAGCTGATTTTAGGACAAACAGGTCAAAAACGGACCAGATGCTTACCTTAAAGCAAATCCTGGAGAACACCTGCGAAAGGACTGTAGATGTATACCAAATATTTGTAGACTTCCAACAGGCATACGGTTTTATAAAAAGTGAGAGACTACAAGATCTTATCGGATTTAATAGTCTCATGAAAGCTGGTACGACTGATCAAATGCAAAACGAAAAAACTCACCAACGAAAGTAAAGATCCAAAATGCAGTAACAGAACAGTTTGAAGTACGGCAAGATCTTAGACAAGGGGATGGACTGGCTCTAACCTCGCCCTAGAATGGGTGATTAGGAAAACGTCAGTCCAAAGAAGTGCGTCAATAGCAACACACTCTGTACAATTACTTGGATATACAGATGACGTGAACATCGTGGGAAGGTTCTTTTTTGCAGCAAAAGAAGCTCAATTTGAGGGAACTAAGCCAGTAGGCAGACCCAGGATGAGATGGATACGCTCTGTGACGGCTGTGATAGGCTTCGTAACTAAAGAAATGCCGTAAGGGACCGTCAAACATGGCAAATGCCCTAAAGGTAGAAACAGAATGGCACGGCGACCGTGGCGGAGTCCGCCGCTCAGAGAGTTTCCCATACATTTAATTTGTCCGCGCCGCCTGGGGAGAAATTAAATGTATGGGAAACTCTCTGAGCGGCGGACTCCGCCACGGTCGCCGTGCAATTCTGTTTCTACCTTAAAGCAGGCTAAGGCTCGAATTGGGCTGTAGTGCCATTGGATCAGTAGAACTGCTTGTTTCTTTTACTCGTCTGTTGGATCAGAAATAGATCCGAGTACTGACAAGTAAGAAATGAGCAGGAAATCAGAAATCAGACTCGAGGAGATTAGTAATGGAAATATTTTATCTATAAATATCCCTGAAATAGTTCTGAATTGATTAAACTTAAAATGTAGGCGGGCTAGATCGCGCTGATTAATACTCTTCTTGTAATTTAGTAACTAGCACTTACTATATCGCACTTTTTATAGTGATTCACAGATAGATATCGACATCGGATATCGGAAGTGTTTGTGTAAATAAAGAAAATTAAAGTATTTATTTAAAAGGAAGGCGCTAGAGAATTTCAAAATTTCAAACTTTAGTCTTGAATATATGCGACAATAAATTCAGAAAGCAATTTACACCGAAGGAAATCCTACGAACACTTTAAGCACCGACAATACTGAAACTCAAAATTGTTTTCAAAACAACATAAATAACTTTTCATTAACATCAATTTAAAATGTAATAATTAAAAAAACACTTCGTATTTCAACAAACTGACACCAACAAACAACTCTAAAATTAATAATTTCTGAAGATTTTCACTAACCTAATTATTATTTATAAAACCACAAAGTTTTATAGAAGAATAACTTGTTCACAAATCACGACTTGTTGCTCACAACCAGGAAAGATTAGTTGAACTGTGAATCTGTGGTTCTACACGAGCCCTTTTATAGTGATTCTGAGAGTGTTTGATTTTATCATGTATCCATAAGATCCTTTACTTACTTTACTTGCCACTAGTTGTGGCAGTTTAACCCTTTCTACGTCACCTCTTAACTTTTCACTTCGGTTGAGCTTAACATGGAATTAGTCTGCCCACCGTTGGCTCCCTTCAATACATTTACTGATTAAAATTACCATCCTCAGGGTGATAGACAAAAGGGTTGAAGTTCGCAAATGCAAACGCACTATTATCTAGAAATATCGGAAGGTGTTATTAAATTGGCTTATACGGAAGCTTCCGCTTAATTTACCAAATGGGAGTAACTGCTTTTGAAGGAATTTTTCTAAAATTTAAAAATAGAATTGGTTAAAATGCAAGGCTACATGTGTTCTTTTAGCAATTCAAACATGAGTAAATTATCTTCAATTGATGTAAGTGCAAAAAAGTTTCGGTGTGAAGTAGCTTACCTTCAAGTTGTATATTTCTACTTTAATGTAGTATAGTGTAATAATTTCAACAGTTATAATTAATCATTTCTAATAATGATATTTTTTTTATAAAATTAGAAATTAAAAAATAATTGGTTTTGATGTGAAAGTTGAGAGATGTTAATCGACAATTGCAGAACATTTCAAACATTACACTTTATGGTCTCCAAAAATAGATATAGTCAAGGACGAAATTCCTTTAAATTATAAAAAATTCAGTCAATCAAAAAATACTGAGGGCTGGATTCGACCCTGTGCGTCTCATTACTGGGTAATCCAGTCAAAGTAGACAAAAAGTCCCAATTTGAGAATAATCTCCGCGGCTGAAAATTGATACAAAGTATATTTAAAAAAACATTACAAGTGAAATGTCGAAAGTTCCCGGAATTATGCTAAAAATGATTTAAAGTCCAGAACAACAGATTTTCATATCTCAGGTTATATCTATTAGGTTAAGTTAGGTGTAGGGCTGCTTCGAGAGGCCCAATTAGCGCGGTTTTAATGCGACAACCACATACCTAAAGTTGGTTGATTGGTCGGCTGTGGCGGATGTATAAACCCATCCTGTGGAGTTTAGGAAACATTTCAATGATCTGAGCTTCCAGTCTGGAGATCTCTTTTAACTCTTCCAGGTAACTTTTTTTTTTTTTTTTTTTTTTTTTATGTGGAAGACTAGAGCTCAGAGAAAGCCCTTTGTACTGTCGACAATCTATTTTCTTCGTATAAAGTGCAATGTCGAACAGCAAGCTCTAGTCGATAGATAGTGAAGGGGAAGAGAGAGAAGTAGGAAGGAACTGCCACAACCACCTAACCCCAACCATTTCTATCGCGACTCTGGCATCGGGGCAATGAGAAACAACTCGCTGGAGTGTTATGCCTCCTGAAACAAGTTGAATCCCATCAACCAACCAATGACATGCGCTTGGTGGAGCGGGGCAGTGCTAGCGGAAGGCTATGACAGGAGGGAAGGTGGAAAGGCGAAGGACCGTGGGGCTCTGCCGGGACTCGAACCCGGGACCTCTGGGATAGTAGCCAGGCGCCTTACTCCCTAGACTACCGAGGCCCCCCCGATTGCAACAACTTACGTGCTACCATCCCTGGGGTCCGTGCACTGATAAGCTTCCTAAACTGCCTAGGGTGCGCTGCCTGGCTTTAGCTAAAGCAGGCATTTACTTAGGAAGTGAAAAAGTGTGTTTCCCTCTCGTTTGTCTCCCCGTGGCTACAGCAACAGACGTTGAACGAGATACCCAGCTTGGCAACGTGGTCCAATGTCCCAGTTCCGCCCTAATTCTATCAATATAGTGTCGTGGTCTGCTTAGAAGGCTCATTGTTCCATCTTTGCTGTAAGTGGGCCAATTCACCCTAGAGATAGTGCAGGTCTCCAGTGCTTAACACTTTTGGCTACACTGTAAAAAAAAATGTAAAATTTCAGTAAAATTACAAATCGCGATATATAAGCTGATTTACTGCATTACTGATTTACTGATTCACTGATATGTATAACTATAAAGTTTTGTAATATTACTATAAATTTTGTAACTTCACATGAAGAATTTTCGTGGATTAGAAATATTCCTAATAATATATTTAGCTGCTTGTGAATAAAACTTCCAGTGCCTTTTTGTAAAATTACCTCAGAATTTTTTTACAGTGTAGCTAGTAGCAGGCGGAAATCAGAATTTGCTTTTATGAAAATCTCGATCTCCGAGCCCCCGAAAGATACTCCGTGCTTGACTAGGTGGGCTTTCTCGTTCCTATCTATGTTCCTATGTCCGCGAACCCAAACGACAGTCATGTTGTACTTTCTACCGAGGCTATCTAACTTAGCTCTTTATAGTTCCACAAATGGGAATCTACCGGATTCAATTTAAATTTTTTCATGAAATAACTAAAAGTTATTTTAATTGTATTATTTTTTCGTACAATGTTAGTTCAAAATAGCAAAATTTCAATTTCGTGCCTTGCATTAACCCGACGGTATGCGGTTGAAGCGAGCATACCCCCGGGAAGCAAGTTCAAGATGTTACTATGATCTGGTCAGGTTTGAGGTCTAGGCCTTCAGTCTAACGTCGCTACAAGACGCTAGGTGTTCGATTTGACGGTCAGGAGGTACCTTGTGCAAGAAAACATAACGGGTGTTCGTGGGGCATGTGTTCATTATCCCTGGGCCCTTCCCAACTTTATGACATTATACGTCCTGCTCAGCGCTGGTCATCACACCAGCGAACCGTACGTAACACGGCTGTGTATATCCACAGGACCATCTTTGGCTTGAGACCCCTATCTCTTGCAGAAAATCTTCTTACGGGCGTAGTTAGTACCTCGATATTCGACTTCCAGTTGAGTTTTGGGTGCAATATTAGATCTAGAAATTTCACCCTGGAGGATAAAGTGAAGATGTGCCCAACCTGGAGAGGTTGAAGGTGGGAATACGCAATAATAAGTACAATAGAAACTCAGCAATCATCTGAAGAGATAATGATAAGTAGAATTTCCGAGTCCAGCGAACTATTTCTTTTTCTTGAACATCTACGTGTCACTGGTCTTTTAAGTTCGTATTTCTCTAAAAAAAAATTAATGCTAAAATCCAGGTTTTTACTTTTACAATGTATTACGTTTCAAAACATAATCTATGTCTAATGTTTCACCGTAGGGTAGATACTGAATCTCCTACTCACGATAATAGCGTCCTTGAATTCAAACAGAAATAAAAATAAGATATGGAAACTTCTTTCCACTTTGCTAGTCCCTTTCTTTCATTCATATTATTACATTCTAGTCTAGTATACTATTTTTTCTTGCTCAACCCCACTAATATTATAAACACGAAAGTTTGTATGGATGTATGTGTGGATGTTTGTAACTCTTTCATGCAAAAACTACTGAATGGATTTTTATGAAACTTTACAATAATATATCTCATACATCAGAATAACATATAGGCTATGAATTTGTGGTCAAAACTTATACATTCAAAATGGCCGCGCCAATATGGTCGACGAATTTGCCAATTGTGTTCCGATTCCAATGAAAATGGGTATCTGGGGTTTTTTGAAGTAGCAAATAACGAATGATGGATCAAAACTTATAAATTACAAATGGCCGCGCCAATATGGCAGACGAGTTTGTATTCCGATTCCAATGAAAATCGGTATCTGGGGGATTTTAAGGTAACAAATAAAGAATTTATGATCAAAACTTATAAATTTTAAATTCGGGGCCAATCTGGGGGACGAATTTTGCCAAATAAGTGTCATTTCCCGGTCAACTGTATGTAGGTTGCTCAAGAGTTGGGAAATCGAAACATCTTCATATCCTAGCTCCAAATGGAAGAACATTGACCATAGTGTATCCTGTCATTTTCTCTATTGTCTTGAAGTTTGCCACATTCTTAAATGTAGAAAATTTCTTAAATTTCCCCAAACCAGTATCGAAACAGTAAAAACGGTAGAAACGGTAGGAATAGGTTTTCAAGTGATTTAAATTTGGGAATCGCCCAACAGGATGAAGACCCACTACGACCTAGGGGCGAACGGATCTAGATTTAAGGAAGCCGATCGAGTTTAGCTATAAAATCCTCTACGAATAATAGGTAAATCGCCAAAACTACAAAGGAAATGGAAGTTTCATGTTTTTTATAGGTAACTCTAAATTTCTGTATAGGGCCCCATACACTACAAGGTTTTATGCGTACAAACAAGGCGTTCAAACAAAGATTGACAGTGTGTGGTGAATTTGGTTTTTGGTTTTATGTTTGTCACAAGTTTGTCCCAAATAACAAAACGTTTTGATTTTTTCGTGGTTTTATCTGACAGTTCTCTCCATCACATAAAAAAAGTCTGCTCTGGTGTTGTTTATTTTGTGTCGGTGTTTTTAGTATTTAGCTGTATTTATTTATTTAGTTTTGCTGTAAAACCTTATAGTGTATGGGCAGGCTTAGCGTACAAACAAGTTTGTCACAAAGACTGTGGGACATGTTTGTACGCATAAAACCTTGTAGTGTATGGGGCCCTTATGGTATCCAAAATCATTTTTTCCAGATATTTTGGTGTTTTCATTATACTTTTTTTTAAACTTTTTTTATTTAAAGGCGTTGCAACGCACCCGTTTTTTTTGCTAGTTTATAATATTTCAAAATCAAGTCCCGTAAGTTGTTTAATTGGCATTAAAATAAAAAAATCTACACACCCTGATCAAATTCCTCTTTAAATTCTAAATAAACATTCACTTAAATTTATAATCAAATCCAACGAACTTTTAAATTGATTTACCGAAAATCCGTTAAACATGTAGCAGAACGGGCAATACATCGCAATGCGATGTTCCACGTCAATAAACTGTTGAAGAACAACGTATACCATCGGTTCCGCCATTTTATTATGCGATTTGTTTTGCGGAATCAATTGAAGTGCTCCGCTGTTCATGGAAGGCAGGCATCGCGACAAGAGACATTTTTGCGTTCGTGACGATGAAATGGCCGTGTGTCGGAGTGGTGATTGAATTTGATTTATTTTGAGTGGCTTTTATGCAATTTGTGCTGAGAAAATATATAGCAAAATATTGTGGAAAGAAATTTTATATGATAAAACATTACCATCCAGTGATTATGTGCAAGTGATGACATTTCAAGTGGATTAAAATTGTGTGGAAATTGCCAGCCAGACAGCCATGGATACCTTCCGAAAGTGGTTGAACAAGCCAAAGGTAAAAATCTGGGTTGGTGACAGTTTTCTCTTTTTGTTTAAAATACATCGCCCCCATTAGCAACAATTGATTTTATCCTGTTTGCAAATACAATTTCCTGCATTAAAATAATGAAAAAAGTCAACTTAACTAGCAAGGTTCTGCCTGACTTGTTTGCTCATCTTATCAGCGCCAAGATTTGCCTTTCTCAACCATTACTAGTCAGTGATCCAGATTACGGAAAAGCTGAGTTCGGATTTAAGATTTTTGTGTCAAGAAATTGTGATAATTCGCAATTGGTGGCCGTAAATGGTGATTTACAAATACGGTGGATCTCAATTTTTGGTGACACAACTATTGCAGAGAAATATCAGGATTGTGTAGGCTTCAAAGTTAGTGTCTTCAGGAAATATTTGACATATTGTCGACATTTCTCTCTTAAACAAGATGACCTTCGAGATTCTGCCATTATAACATTTTGTGAAAACAAAGAAACAACAACGAGAATTGTATTTAACGCCTCTACACTACACTCCATGCTGTTTGAATCATTTTATCATGAATGTACGTCTGCTTGTAACTAACTACCTTTCACACACCTTTGTTGTACATGGCACCCTATCAAACAGATAGAATATATATTGAGTTGATGTCAGAGCAGTCATAAATAAATGTTGGCCATTTTTGGCACCAGCAAACGGCGAAGAAAGAGCCGAAAGAAAATGCTGCGAACGAAAATGAAACCTAACCATGGCACCACGTTCGAGTTTTTTTTAATTTGACTCGATTTAATAGCAGATGGTCCGCTTTTAATAACACCAGGTGGCAAGAATAATCTATTGGTTTTATTATGGAATATAATTACTAATTAATTTGCCAAAGAAATTATGTTTCCAGTCAAGTATTTTGATTGCCGTTCTATTCAACGTAGTGTGAGGGTCATTGTTTCCGAGGTTCTTACTGAGGTGTGGCAAGACTTGTTTATTTGAAAATTGTACAGAGGAAGTGTTGCTATGATATGAAGCCCACCTATGCTATGCCGCTACGATTCATAAGTCATTAACACTATAAAATTGTCTAGAGTATATTTGCTAATGGTAAAATGTGGAAAGGAAATTGAACTAAAAAACTGATTTAAAAAACAGCTTTTAACCAGATCTCAAAAACAAAAATTTGATGCTTTGTTTACTGACCGAAAAATAATTACAGTATATGTAAAACTGTCATTACTTTTCCGCAGAATTCAAAAGTATTGCATAGAATGACCAATTTGAGAATGGACTTCCTTTGCGATTGTAGCCGAAAATCGTTGTTTTGATATAACTAGAAACCTTTGACGGTGATTAGACTGTTCGTTCCTACGTACGTTCCTCACAAGCTTTTAGGTGAACGGAGAAGTGAGGATGATGCCCCTCATCATCTCCACTTCCCCGTTCATCCAAAAGCTTGCGAGGAACGTACGTGGGAACGAACAGTCTAATCACCGGAAAATACCTCCTCAAAACGTCAAACTTCAAGTGTCAATCAGCCTTATTATGGTTGTCACTTTTGGTGACAAATGGCTAAGTGAGACAAAAATGCTAACTGAAATTTCTCACCTCGCTGAATTTACTGTCCACAATATGGAAAGTGACAATGGGCGCGTTTAGGCCCGAGTTATTTTAACTCTGTTAAACTAGCACTGTTAACTTAGCACCGTTTCTAGCATGCCATTTGACAATTCTCATTTTACAGCTAATAACAGGCAAAAATAATAACATTTCGCATTTTACAAATAATAAAAAGCTAAAAAATGAATAATAATAATAAAATCTTCATTCTGTATTGAAATATTTCTAAATTATTTGCTTACAACAAAAAATTACAAGGAAACGTCAATTCATTTTGGCTGTGCTAAATTTTAGCTAAGCCAAAAAGCAGAAATAAGTTAGCTAACAGCGCTAAAAAAAAACTGCTGTTTATGCTGTTGTCAACTTGCCTAGCTCAGTTAAATTAACTTCGGCCTAAACTCGCCCAATGGCAGTGACTTTTCTCACTATGGTGAGGTGACAACCACAATAAAGCTGAAGAGCATTTTTGTCTCACTTCGCCATTTGTCACCGAAAGTGAGACCATAATAAGGCTGATTATCTCGAAAACTAAGTGAGATATCGAAAAAATTTATTTAACATTTTCGGGTTGTTATGGGGTGCTTAAAAAAAGGGCATCATCGGGGCCACAGAAACCGTCGAGGTGCCAAATTATCCATCAGACGTACATATACAGGGTGTATCCGTTAAGTTTACAAAGTGGCCAGCTGTGGATAGGTTTTGGATAGACGAACAAAAAATCGTATGGGAGTTAGCCGCTATGGCGTTTTGAAGTTCTTTTTAGGATTTTGCATATCACCTTGTATTTTTGTAATCCTGTGACCTATTTTCATGAATAAGGTAACAGTGTACGCAGAATACTCCCACCTATCTAAAACTGTAAAAGTGAAGGCTCTACCCTACCTTTTTAAATTTCGAAAGGTAGGTTCTTCCCATATACATACAAGCGTATTTTTTAGTTTTTTTAAACTATATATTTTGTTTTCTACTTTTTAGCCTTGTCTTCCGCCTTTTTGTAGTGACCGCCATAATAGATTTAAAATGACGTCACACAGCTTACTGTACTATACTCGTTATACACATACCGAAGGTGTTGTAAAGAAATATATAGTTTAAAAAAACTAAAAAATACGCTTTGATTTTAAAATGAACTAAAAAGTAAAAAATAATTTTGAATGTAAAGTTTTTATTGCTCCAGCCAGAATATGGAAACAACCTACCTTTCGAAATGTAAAACAGTGTGGGACTCTCTTCCTATATTTATTAACACCGGAAATTTTCGCTAGCGGCCCAATTATTTTTTACTTTTTAGTTCATTTTAAAATAAAAGCGTATTTTTTAGTTTTTTTAAACTATATATTTTCTATTTTTTAGTCTATTATATGTCTTCCGCCATTTTGTAGAGACCGCCATATTGGATTTAAAATGACGTCACACAGATTACTGTACTATACTCGTCGTACACTTTCATTTGATACCCATACCGAGGGCGTTGTAAAGAAAAAGTTAAACCGCCATTTTGTGTTGACCGCCACTTTGAATTTGAAATCACGCCACACAGTTAATAGTATTCTAATTGTCACACCCTTTCATTTGATACCCATACCGAGGGTGTTGTAAAGAAAAAGGTAGCCCGCCATTTTTTGTTGGCGGCCATTTTGAGTTTTGAATGACGCCACAGAGCTAATAGTATTCTACTTGTCATTTCCTTTCATTTGATACCCATATTGAGTGGGTTGTAAAGAAAAAGCTAGTCCGCCATTTTTTGTTGGCCGCCATTTTGAATTTTGAATAACGCCACATAGCTAATTGTATTCTACTTGTAATGCTCTTTCATTTGATACTCATGTCGGGGGTCGGGGAGCAAAATTGCTAAATTCGGCCGCCATCGTGGAACCGCCATCTTGATTTTTTTACAAAATGGTTAGATTGCATTGTCACTATACTATTCATATGTGCAAAATTTCAAGTTGATCCGTTACCTGGAAGTGGGTCAATATCAAGTTGCAAGATTTGTTTACATGAAACATACAACATACAGGTCAAGCTAATAATGGGTCCGCCATGTAACGTTTTTTTTCAACTAGTGCTTATTTCGTGTATGGCAACACTTACCTCATATCTGATTTGACAGATAATTAGTTTTATCCTTCCGCTGAACGAATATGGTTGTGTATACGCTTGAACATTGCTGGGAAATATTGCGACATTACTTTGAAAATCATGGTAATGTTGCAGAATGTGTGCGAAAATTGCGTACGGATTTTGGAAGAAGAGAAGCACCGTCAGCTCCGTATGTTCGTTACCTTGTGAAAAAAGTGAAAGAAACTGGCATCCTCATCGATAAACCAACGCGTGAAAAGCCAAAAACAGTGCGTACACCCGAGAATATTGCTGCTGTGGCCGAAAGTGTGCGTGAATCGCCATCAACATCAGTTCACCGTCGTTCTCAACAATTGGACATTTCGCAGACATCATTGAGACGAATTTTGCGTAAAGACCTTGGTATGACGCCGTACAAAGTCCAATTGGTTCAGGAGTTGAAGCCAACTGACCATCCAATGCGTTTTCGCTTCGCTAAGTGGGCCTGCGATCGACTTGCAGAAGATGCGGATTTTGCCAAAAAAATCATCTTTTCAGATGAAGCTCATTTCGATCTTGGCGGGTATTTAAACAAGCAGAATTGTCGAATGAAATTATTTTCCATCATTAACCGGAGGGATTGTACCTTCAAATAAAAAAAGAAATTTGAAAAAATATTCAGTAGTTTTTTTTTATAGCATCTTCAAAAAAAAAAGTTATTTGGCGGACCCTGTATAAAGCGTATAAAAAGGTAATCCGCCATTTCGAATTTGGAATGACGAGACACAGCTAATTATATTCTACTTGTCATGCCCTTCTATCTGATACCCATACCGAGTGGTTTGTAAAGAAAAATATAATCCGCCATTTTGAATTTTGAATGACGCCACATAGCTAATTGTATTCTAGTTATCATACCCTTTCATTTGATATCCATGCCGGGGCTCGGGGAACACAATTGCCAAATTCAGCCGCCATCTTGGAACTGCCATCTTAATTTTTTTACAAAATGGTCAGATTGCATTGTCATATGAACTATAAATATGTGCAAAATTTGAAATTGATCGGTTATATGGAAGTGGATCAAAATCAAGTTGCAAGATTTGTCTACATACATACAGGTGATCCTAATATAAAGCGTATAAAAAGGCTCTTTGTCACCCGAAGGATTTTTGTTTGTTTTGGCAAGAATAATAATTCAATTTTAATATAAACCACAAATTTTTAGCTGCCACATTTAATTTTCCTATCTTAAAATAAAATGTCAATTTAGACCGATATTCTCCGTTTGTTATCACACATTTTTAAAATAAAATGACTTTTGATATATTTTATCAATTTCAAAGTTAGCGACTCATGATTATGAAATTACCAGCTACGTAACATACACGATTTATAATTTTATTATATACTTGCAAAAACCAAGCGTAAATAAATAACTAAAGTGTAAATAAATAAATAAATATGAATGAATTGCAACACGAGTTATGACATCTATCTTGAAACATTGATTATAGCCGGAAAATTTCACAATTGTAACGCACTTCAAAACAAAAAAATTACATTTAAATTCGTAAAAACGTCCTCCACAAATTAAGGATAAAGCTTTAAAAAAAATGTTTACTTAATTTTATTGAAGATTACTCTACAGACGCACGATAGACGTTATCCCGACATTTATTAATTAGTATTAAAATAAATTCATTGTACAAAAAAAATAAACTATTAACTACTTTTTATTTGTTTGTTATATGTAAGTAAAGCATTTAGAACAGAAAAGGAAGGAGGATAATAAATGTCGTCTCTCGTAGTCAATATTTTGTTTATATCATTTTTATTCTATTACTTGCTGAGATTTTCCGTGACTCATATCAAAACTACTATACCTGTGAACGTGATTACCTAAAAACATTATTAAGCGGGAATGACGCAGGCATTGCAAAATACAATGAAAGCAAGAACTGCTCTGAAAATTATTATTACTCATAAAATTATCCCGCATGATCACATTTGCTTAAGTAAGTTAGAAAGATAATTCTGCTCAATCAGAACATCCAACACTTGTAGACCTGTAAACAAGTATTAATGAGACTCTACAATCATCAAATAATGTTTTTATCGGCAACATTGACGATTATTTATGACATCCCAAAAACATTTTTTATTGTATGAATTCCGAAAATTGATATCGCTCTTAACCGGGAAAAACAACAATTAACCCGGCTTTATTTATTTTGTGAAACTTACCAAATATTGCCAATATCTAATCTTATCAATTAATTCAAAAAATACTTGATTATAATAGCCAACGCTCTAATTTTTGTATATTTTTAATGAACGGAACCAATTAGAGAAGATCTAATCGGCTTTTCCTTCATATAGTTTTCCATTCCAAGTAAGTGTATAATTACTGTTTGCCGACTAAGAATAACCTAGATTAAAGTCTTATTTTTTTGAAATTTATTAAAAATATGACAACCTAGATAGCTGGCAAGATGAATTGATTATTAATTGGGATTGTTGTATATATACATACATCCAAGTACGTACATATATATAAAAGTGCATTAGATAGCACACAAAATGCCACTTTTATTATGTTTAAAGCTTGAATTAAAATTTTAAGCGTTATTCCAAACATTTATCTCTGTTTTGAATACATATCATTATAAATAATCATTGCCATTATGCATGCTGGAGATTTGCCGGACTATGGCCGGACTTTGAATTTTAATAGTATTTAAAACAGTTCGTAGAAAAATCTACGCTTATAAATTAAGGGGATTTTTCCAGTTTCGAAGCGCTTTTATTATTTATTTAAAACTTTCTTGGATTGTTTTTGAATTTCATGTTAAGTTTTTGCACTCTGCTAACGTATACTTAAAGTATTTTATAAGTGGATTAAAATTAGAAAATATATAAAATGTCTGATATTTTAATGTATTTTTTAATTAAACTTACATGTTAAACCTAAACTTATTATTAAAGACATATTATTCAGCATAAGAAATCAGTTTCCCATTGCGATAGCATCCATACATAATTTGTTAATAACTTAATGCCCTGAAACTTTAAATATTTGTTTTTGGATAATTGTGGCCATTGTCTTCACATTGATCAAATTCTTTAGTTTTAAGTAAATTGGCAGTTTATTTGGCGCTGGAAGTACATATATTGTATGTGAGCATATACTCTCGAAACCTTTTTTAAATTAAACGAATAAGAATCAAAGCAGTTTTTACAATAATCGCTATTATTTTGTAACCTTGGATATTTTGGTGGTGCTTGACGATTTTAATGAAAAAACCTGGTAGCAAAGACCAAGATTTCTAAGCTATTATGAAGAAAGGACTTGCCACAACAATGAACAAGACCTATTTGCGGAATTCCGTTGCCGTAATAACATTATTATTAGTAGAAGCATATTCCTGCATCAAAAAAAAATTTAAAAAGCCATCTAGAGTTCACGTGGGAATCGATATAAGAACAAAATCGATCATATTACTATTAATAGGACGTGAAGAGCTATTAGATATGTGTTCTAGGAGAGGTGACGATGTTTTGTTAGAGCATTACCTCTTGATATGAGTAGTAATGAGAATTCAAATAAAGCGTCATTTACAACGGACAATAAGAATTATGAGGCAGATAACAACTGCTACAAAATTTTGAACAACAAATACATCTGAAATTGTCATATGTTACAGAGATTGTTAAAACCACTGCTAAAGAATGCATGGGCACATAAACAGTTTCATAACAACATCTTTAAAAATTCCATTGATTCTGATCTTTTCGCAAATGGTTAAATTACTAAACTTCCTTAAAAGAGCAATACTGAGATATGCAGCGAGTTCTGTGGTATCACGATCTTTAATACCGCTTATAAAATCTTTGCAATCATAGCCACGGCGGCTGAAAGGGAAATTTGCCTTGAGAGAGCATTGATTTATTTCTTTTCAAAATATATAACGAATTCATTCAAAATGGCGAAAATGTATGTTTTTAATAGTAATGTTTGCACATTCACCTAAAAATTGTAGTATTGTGCTAAGCCAACATTGGACAGATCGAACTTTACTCAAAAGGAAATAGAGAGCAAAACACGATGCGTTGATAAAATGAATTTAAGACTTTATAACGCTAAAATAACAAAATACAACATTCTAAACGGAACAATTTGTAAGTCAAAAACTGAGTATAATTATCAATTACACTTTTGTAGAACACCGTGAAGGTTAGGTAGGTAGGTGAAGTGTTGCCTCCAGTGTGATTGGAGGCCCAATTCGCGCTTGGCGCGCCGTTTTGTTGCCACAACTCGTGTACCTAACGTTGAGTGGTTGTTTGGTCGGGTGTGACAGATGCCTAAAGCCATCCTGTGGAATTTAGGAAGCTTAACAGTGATCTGATCTCCAGTCCGGAAATCTCTTTTAAGTCTTCCAAAACGTAACTGCCTAGTGTGCGCTGCCTGGCTTTAGCTAAAGCCGGGGACTTACTATACACAGGAAGTGAACAAGTGTTTCTCTCTCGTTCGTCTCCCCGCAGCTACGGCAACAGACGTTGAACGGGATGCCAAACTTGGCAGCGTGGTCTCCTGTGGGCCAATGTCCCGTGTTGATTGCCGTGATTCTGGCAATATCTCGTCGGGGTTTGTTTACCCATTGTTTTTTCTTTGTTATAAGTCGGCCAAATCGCCCTAGAGATAGTGCAGGTCTCCAGAGACTCCCTGCTTGGCTAGGTAGTCGGCTTTCTCGTTCCCCTCTATGTTCCTATGACTCAGACGAGAGTCACGTTGTGCTTTCTAGCTAGCCTATCTAGCTCAGCTCTGTATCGCTCCACTGGCTTGCAGCTCATTCTTACTGAATCCAAAGCTTTTATAGAAGCTTGGCTGTCTATGAAAATTTCAATACTACATCCTTGTGTAGGTTCTGAGTTCATTGTCTGGCAGGGCTTCAGAATCGCCAGCACTTCAGCTTGAACCTGTGAAGGTTACTTAGCAAATATCTTCATTTATGCGCATACCACTTCTGCACAAGATATACTTAATTTCTGATTTGTTATCGAAAAGGGCCACCACAAGTTGTTGGGGAATAAAAACTTTCAACATGTTCATCAACACTGGCGGAACAGCCCTCTGTGAACCTTGGCTTCCTCAAGGATATTTTTCAATCGTTCTCAGCCTTGGGTCTTACTCTTCCAGTTGGTAATCTTAAGTAATCAGTTGGCACGAATCGTGGTTGTATATTCTTCCCCAGACACCCTTTTCATTTACTGCGCCTATGACCCCATGGTGTTTGCATTTAACCTCATTTCTTTAGTTTTACTCGGATTTAGTAAGCAGATATCATCCCCGTAGTCGATCCTTGTCGGCATCCTTGTACTGCTGAGCTCACCTCAAAGTTGTCGGATAATTTTCCATTATAGAGAACTCTGCATTTGGAATTGTTGTATAGAGTTTGATTCGTCTAATTTTCATTGATAATAAGTGCAGCTTTCGATGCTGCTTTTTCTGCCATTACAAAGGCTTCCTTTGTTGCAGCCATTGTCCTGTCGATAATGACTATGTCATCTGCATATGCCATTATCTGAAGAGACTTGTTTACTTTCGAAACTTTCAGAGACGAAATTCTTTTAAGATTAGCACATGAAAGAACATGTATCAATGGTGTGAAATTAAAGTGTAGATATGAAATTAGTACGTCTAGCTTCAGTATAATCCTATATTTAAGAAAACTTAAATTTGTAAATTCTGTTTAATAGATCATCTTAACAAAATCTATAAACGTGTCATCACTTTCCTATTTTTTTTTTTCAATCACCTCTTGAAAATTACTTTATCAAACCTTTAAATAAAAATCGAGTGTCGCGTCTTAGAATACACATCAATTTTTAAAAAAACCACGACATTGAAAATTTAATCTCTATTTCATTCACTATACATGATGAACACTTTACTTTATCAGAAATAACTTTGAATTGTACCTAATTATTTATGTTTGTGAAAGTAATAAAGTAAAAATAAAACACCTTGCATATCTTTGTTTATCTGTGTTTGTCAACAAAAAGGCGACAAGAAAAAATAAAAGAGAATTTCTTTATCATCTGGAATCAAGCCAAATTAATAAAAGCACAAAATCTTGTTTTATTTTAAAACCATATTATTTATGGTATAACGGCAAATTGCTTTGATAAATAAAATTTGTTTTAGTAAATAAAGATTCCTTCACAGTTTCCTTGTTTAATTTAATAACATTTATGAAGGTTGTTAAGCAATTTTTCAATTATTTTCTTTTAAAGAATAAAAAATACTAACTAAGCTGCGATTTTGCCGATGAATCACCTCTGTTACTCCGAAATCTCTGAATATGTCGAATCAGTATCTGAAAACACAATGTATTCTCAATCTTATCTCCAAAAGCTTTTTTTATTTGTTCATTTAGTGAATCAGCATAATTATTTGATGCGATCTTACGTTTGATTAGATTAGTTTCTTCCTGCTGTAGTGTAAAAAGTCCAATGTGTTTACAAACATGGTTACGGTGTACATTTTCATTTCTTTGTTTATTACGAATAAAATAAAATCTCCAAAATTAGCATACAATATTATTTGCTAAAAAAATGTTTGGGAATAATAACTTAAGATCATTTATCTGCTAATAGAAAGATACTTTACGGCATTTTTTCTTCTCTGTATCCAGTAATAGTAATGTCTTATTTCCTTATATGATGCGTTATTATACAACCATAATGACGTCTTATGCTACCAACAAAAGAGCTACGATTTCCCAAGTCTCTTCCAACCTTGAATCACTACGTTTTTTTTAAACCATTGAAATGAACAAAACAAAATACCTACAAGCCATTTTTAAATCGTCATACTTGATTAATCAATTTTATTTCAAATTTACTATGATTTGTTGCTGTAGTTGTAGGTTTGACGAAAACTTTCTATTTTGTGAAAGAATTGGCAGACGAAAAATGAAAGACGAAAATGCTTTAAACATTTTTTGTACCAAAAGTGAAAGTAAAATTATATTATTTGTCGCTAACTGTGAAAATTACGGACGAGCGAGTAGGAATGTAAACAAATATGAATTCCTCAGTAATTTATATCTTTAACTTATGATAATTTTTTGATTTTAACTTCATTTAATTTAAAGATAAAAAAATCCATATTCGAGCAAAATGCACCAGTAACTATATTCAAAGTTAAAATTTTGTTAAAAAAAATCAAAAACGCATGCGCACGTTGTTATTCACGAGGTTGTTTGGTTTCTTAACAACCGTAAGAAAATAATGAATTCAAGGTTTCTTTAGCGTTGTTTGTCGTCATAGACAACAGTAGTAAATACTATACACTAGTAAGCACGTTGAAATCACGGCTTTACGTTTTACGCTATATTTTTCATTATAATGTTTTGTTGATAAAATTAAAATTACTTTATGAAAATACGTCACGGCCTTGAATATCGTTTCGCTTTCATTACAGATAAAAGTTATGTTTTTATTAAACTTTCAAACATCGAACCAGGCTTGTTAGATGTAGTTATAAATTGGAGCAGGAATTAAAATGCGCACTGTATATACTGTATTTGTTTTGTAACTGGTGCAATATGTTAATAACTGAATGCTTTGCTTGCTTTGGTTTACGCACGTTTAGCAGCCATCTTTAAAATTTTTAATGATTTAAAGATACCGAAACGAGCGATGAGTTTTGTTTATATTTAAAGTTGACCTCTTTTGTATGATATATCGTTGAACAGAATAATAATATAAGAAATATAATGTAAAGGTTTTGATTCCAATTTTTCAATAATAACTAGCTTCAGATTCGATGAAATGTGCTACTATCTTTAACAAATGTTTTCAAAAAGCATACAGGTCTGCAGCGTATCCCCAAAAAATGCTCTAGAAATGGAAAAAGTGATGGAAATGAGATAACCGGTTGAAACCAATTGCAATCGATAGAGGATGGAAAAATGCATCTACAGTTGATTTTTGCCGAAGTTTGGACATTGCCAACATATAAAAAAATCATAAAAATGCATTTTTTTCATATGCGCTGTTTGAACGAAATTTACACTTTATCTCACCATATCTCAGTTAATATTGCAGATATCGAATTTTAACATAATCTAGTTTAACTAATTCTATAAAAACGAAACTTTAACCGAACTATTAATATCAATTAATAGTGAATGAATGCGAATGTTTAAAAATTTTCCAACGGATTCGTGAGATTTTTTTTCTAATCAAAAAGTTGTGTTATAAATTTTTGAAATTCGCTTTTTTGGCTCCTCTACATTGTAGTCGAATACTTGAGGCAGTTTTCTATAACTTTTTAGATCAAATTTAACAGTAATATTAGTTGACACTCGATTTCGCAGTGTGAAATTCGTCGGCAAATGTTCAGATTTAAAACATTTCCTGCTAATGAATTTTTTGTAAGAAAGTAATAACTGATTGACTTTCATCATAAACTTTTTATCCGATTAAGGTTTGAACATATTTTCATATTCGGTAAAGCAAGATTTAAGACGATACCAATTAATGACATTATTCAAGAATTGAGTTTTGCACTTCCATCGATTCATGCACTTACAGGATGCGACACTACCTCGTCGTTTTATAACATTGGGAAATCTAAAGCTTTCAAAGCAGCGCGGAATGAAATTAAGCGATGCAGATTTGGTGATGCTCAATCATTTGGAGAAAGGATTTTCAGATGAGGCTATTGATGTATGCACACCGTATGTTGCTACTCTATACGATTTACCCGGAAAATATTTCAAATTCCATAGAAATATTAATAAGTTCCGTGTTATGCTTTCGACCTCAAAAATAGTCGCAGTCGAGAACCTTCCACCATCATATCCCGATCTTCTGCAACATTTAAAAAGGTGTCATTGGCAAACATACGTATGGCATAAAGCACACAAATCAATAATTCAATCTCTTGATTTAACAACTTGTGGTTGGAAGGGCGAAGAAATTGTCATTATACCAGTCATGTTCGAAGGACCTAGTAGTCTAGAGTTACTAGAGAAATATTTTTGCAATTGTAGTGCAAAATCTACTTCAGGCAGTCAAGCTGAATCGTGCACTTGCTTCGCTCAAAAAATAAGGTGTTGCCCACTATGTAAATGCCGTTCAAAATGTTTTTCACAACCTATAATACAGGACGAAAATGATAATTATGATTTCGAATGATTAATAGATCAATAATAACTTAACACTACTATTAAAATTTGTTCATATTTCCTTACAGTAAACGCAATGTACTCATTTAAACACAGCGAGACACGGTGGGTGCCTTCCATTTAAACACAGCGAGACACACTGTGTCTAACAGGGTGTTCCATCAACGACAAAAATGTGCACCGCCCGGTGAAATATAATTAAACACGACGGTGATGGAACACCCTGTTAGACACATTGTGTTTCGCTGTGTTTAAATGGAAGCACCCAGTGTGTCTAACAGGGTGTTTCATCAACGACACAGATGCGCACAGCTGGGTGAAATATATTTAAACACGTCGGTGATGGTACACCCTGTTTGACATACTGGGTCTCGCTGTGTTTAAATGAGCCAAATTACACGGCCTATCATTTCTTCCATCAACACTTCCAATAATTCCAATAAACCGGTTTTATAGGCAAGGAGTTGCAGGGAAGTTTTCTCACTTTTGCACCCCAAAAAATTGCCGACTGCGAAAATCATGAGAGTTTTTGTTGTTTTGTACACAGCTACATAGACAATAGAACCGTTGCGCGAAAAAAATGCAGAAGTCAGTTTATCGTGTAATTCTTATAACATACACAAACCGGTTTGGTAGGAGGAAAACTGTTAGGCCGTGTAATTAAGCTCAATGGGAAGCACCCAGGATGCATGAACCTCTAAAAAATTCCAACTGAAGATTCTCTTTATTTTAGCGTCACAAATAATTTCTCAAAAGTCCATAAACCCAACTGGCCCCGGAAACGAAAGTTAAGGAAGGTCAAAGGTCACGAAAACCAGTTTTCCTCAAACATCGTAAATTTTTTACGTTAATTTTGGCTAAACAAAATTTGTTTGTAAGATAAATCTGCATAAAAGATTCATATACAAAATTTACGTAGAACCAATAGTTTTCGAGATATAGGGCTGAGAAACTCGGGCGCGCTCTGCATTCGTTTCCGACCCACTTTTGAGGTAGAATGCAAAGACCGTTTTTTACATGGTGTCCCCTGTAGGCCTAACCCATGGGGGAAATCATTATCTGATCTGGATCTGTTGAAGGGCTCGTTCCTTGGATACTAAGAGGCTAGCCCGTCACGTAGTTCGAACCCTCCAAATAATTCACAATAGTTCTAGTTATTATATTCCTTACATAAGTGGTGCAAAAGCAAACCAGTCTTAACTTTCCTAATTTCTAGGCGGATGACAAATCTCTTCTGGCTCGTTTTTACCACGCGGATAGAGCTCTAACAGCTGTTGCCAGTGAATTGGACAGTTTCGATGGAAGAGCAGAACCTGACAGATGTTCCCGTCTTGTAAGCCGACTTCGTCAGGGACAAGTAAGTATTACTATTTATTCTTAAAACATTTTTTTTCTATCTGCTTTATGTGCATTTATTTTCATATTTTAAAATTTCATTACAGGATAAAGTTTTATCAATAACTAATCACATAATGGAAGAACTTCTTGGAGAAGATCGTGCTCCTCGAGCTTTTCGTGCCAAATTTCCCGAAGACATCTTACAAGAAAATCTGGCAGGGCAATTATGGTTTGGTGCTGAATGTTTGGCAGCTGGCTCATCAATAATGAATCGTGAAGTTGAAAGTACTGCAATGCGTCCATTAGCTCAAGCAGTAACAAAAAGTCTTGATAATGTTAGAAATCTCTTAAGGGATCAGTGCCTTCGGAATAATATCCCAAATAGTCCAAAACTTAGGCTTGATATTAACGATTCAGCAACTGAGCAACTTTACGAAAGTTTAAAAATATTCGATCGACTTTTTGCTGAATTTGAATTACGTTATGTTAGCGCAATGGTGCAAGTTAAATCTAAACATGAATATGAAATGCAAGAATTGATATGTGTACTTTTTTCTGAAACGCTCCAACGTGCCCTTAAAATGTGTCTATTAGATCAAGATCAAGTAGATTCATTTGATCCAGCTCTTATGTTCTCTATCCCTCGTTTGGCAATTATAACTGGTTTAATAATTTACAGTAAAGGACCTCTTAATATGGATATGCCCGCCGATCAGTTATCTGAAATGTTCAGACCATTTCGACCTATTTTAATTAAAATTCGAGATCTTTTACGAACATTAAATAAAAATGAACTTTTTCAGCTAGAGAAACTTCTATGCACAAACGAAGATATTCACTTGAAATCAAATAAAGCAAACTGTGATGATGTTAACGATGATAAATCGAATAGTGATGAAGATTTAGTTAGTAATTTAGTTGATAGAAATAATTGCACTAGTCGGTTTAAGATTGTTGAAATAGCCGAAGAAGATTTAATATCTTCGTCATCTTCATCAGATACTTCATCTGATTGGTCAGATGAGGATAGTAAGGACATAAAAGAAAATTTAGTAACTGCCGACTGTGCATCTGGCTATCTAATTCCAAATACGAACTTTGGGAATCTTCTACAAACTAACGAAGCTCCGTTGACTGATAATTTTATAGCAAGTGATGATGACTTTGCTGGGAATATAGACGAAATAAACAATAGTAATAACAATAATATTAATATTGATTCTTGTATCAATACTGAAAACTCCTGCCGTACACCAGGTTCAGAGAATATAACAGAAATTAACGAAAATTCTTGCCCTGTTCAAAAATATTCAGAAAATTGGAAAGCGGTTTATACTAATAATATAAGGCCAAGCTGTAGCCGCATGGATACCAGTGATTCTTCAGAAGATAGTGAACAACAGACAATAAAAGCACCAAATTCTGTAGATAGCGATTATGCAGGTACAAGTCATTATAAGTTGGAAAGAATTACAAGACGATCTAATAGAACTACGGAGCGGCATAAACGACATCATTCCAAGAAACAAAATTCCAAACATCAATATCAGGATACCTCGAGTGGAGATACGTTATCTTCATTGTCAGATGGTGATCCTCATGAAGTAATTTTAGCCTTTAGAGCTGCAGGAAGAATGAAGTTTAAGTAAGTAAATGGTAGTTTTTTATTAAAACAGTAAAGCTAATTTAAAATTATATTTCTAGAAGCACTGAAAACTTGCTGCATCGCCTTTTTGTTTGCATAGCGGGTGTTGCCGATCAGCTTCAAACTAATTTTGCATCTGATTTAAGGCAGATCTTACGAAGTGTTTTTCTTATGAATACAAGCCCTTCGCAAGAAGAAATAAAAATTCCCGAGAAGGCAAAAGATTCAGATTTGTTTGAATTTCGAGCAAGTGAGAATGATGTCATTCAGCAGAACGCTGGATCAAACCAAAGCATTTATTCTGCCGAAGAAGTGAATCCGGAATTAGACAATGTTTTCGCTGAGCGACCTATACCGCAAAGAGGAAACAGTCTTGATACTGGCTCTCATCATCCAGTAAGAAATAACATATCCCGTAGTAGAAGCTTAGGAGAAGAGCATACTGTTGTTGTTCAAAATAACGGTAGAATAAATTACCGAGATCGTAGATCATCTCAAGGTAGTCATTCCGGTAGTAATAGCCCAGCGAACTCATCAGCAAGTAGCTCGCCAATAGGAGGGCGTACTACAAGGACATCATTAGAATCCAGTTCACATTACTGTAATGGCAATGTATCAACAACGCCAACAAACACTGCCACCAATGCACAGATATCGCCAAGACAATCGCCACCGGCATGGATACCGGATGAGGAGGCGCCGCGGTGCATGGCCTGTACTATTCCTTTTACCGCATTCCGACGAAGGCATCACTGCCGAAACTGTGGGGGAGTCTTCTGCGGGGGCTGCTCTAATTCATCGGCTCCTCTTCCTAAATATGGACTGACGAAGGCTGTACGCGTATGCCGTGACTGCTATGTCCGTGAAGTGGGAACATGAGGGTGGCTTTTGCAGAAATTTAAAAAATCATTCGTGTTATTTTTAGAAAATTTTTTATGTTTCTTTAAAATGTATATAGGAATTCTTTATGTTGGATACAAGTTGTCGCATTATGCAAATATTTTATAAGACCCATATATATATGAAAAATTTGTTCTGTTTTTATGAATAATCTTTGACCACTCTAGCAGACGGAGCTATTAATTGTCTTATGGTTTTCATTTCAAAATATAATCAATCTATAGCACTTTTAGTTTTCGTATATTAAGTGCGCAGTCTCTTTTAATTTAATTATAATCATCTATTGCGTTGAATTACATGTAATGTACAGTAGTAAAAAATTATAATCAGCGTTTATAGAGTGCAAGGTGAAAATTACGGAAAGTTTTAGTTTTAGTATTCTACTCAGAAGTTTCTTTAATAATCATTGTCTTGTTTTTAATTCACAATTTGTTATGTTTTTCTTTTATATTCACACTTCTTAAATTACTTTCGTTTTTTTTATATTTCTGTGAATGTTAGTCTGTATAATATTGTATGGGAGATAGTTTTAATTTTGACTGCATTTAACACAATGTTAAATTTTTTTATGTGATTTTCATTCTAATGTTTTATTAAAAATGAATTAATAAAAAAATAAATTTGCAAAAAAAAAATTCTTTTTTATAAATTTATAAAAATGTAATACATGTAAATGTGTAAATGTAAATTTACTGTAAAGAAAGAAGACAAGAAAAGGAATTTTACTTAGGTAAGTGGGCGCATAGGCTTTTAGGATACTCATTTCTTAACTTACGAGCAGTTTACTCGTTGCACTGTTGGAGCTGTGCAATCTGCCCTTTTATAGACAAGAGAACCACTTTCAGCTCACTGCAGAGCAGGTTTTTGTAAGCTGGGCTCCTGCTGCCATCTAGGCATAGAACATTCTACGTACTACAAAATTGTCAAGCATTTTTCTTTTTATCTGAGATTGTATTTCGTTTTTACGTCCTTGTATTTTTTAACTCTGGCATATTTCGGACAGACTCTATAGTTCGGCTTCTTTTTATCGCTTACCTTAGAATATCCACATGTTTCTGGTTAAATATACTAATGGGAGGTATCCTTCACTTTGTTGGTCTTGGTTGTTCCTGCTGCTGCAGTTTTGTTCCCCGTTGTTATTTTTTCTGGTGATGGGGCTTATTCTGTGCCCGCTGCTGTTATTTAAAGCTAACGGCTTGGTGTTAGCCTAGTATTTTTTTCCTTCAGCTCCTAATTTTTGTGGTATGGTTTTATATTCCTCCGTTTCGATAGACAGAACTCTAGAAATGTCTAGCTCCTGTTTACCCGACCTTTTATATTTGGCAGGGACAAGGAAAATGTCTCTTCTGAGTGGGTATACTACAGTACATGGAACCAGAAACCAAGCCCGTTACCTTTCATTGTTTTCCATTGCCAAACTCCGTTCTTGGAATGATGTTGCGTATCATTTGTAGCTTTTAGCGAAGTTCACTGCCACAGTGCCATTCGCTATTGTCGTCAGCTTGTATTCACATTTCCAAAGCTCGCAGGATTTTAACTCTTATGACTATATACGTAACAAGATCTTGTCGGAATTAGGTGTCACCACGACTGATCAAATGCGCAACGAATAACTCACTGGCGAAAGTAAAGGTCCAAAGTGCAGTAACAGAAGCTTTCCAAGTACGACAAAGGCATGGACTGGCCCCAATTCTTTTCAACTTCGCCCTAAAATGGGTAATAAGAAAAACGTCAGTCCAGATAATTGCGTCTATGGGCCTTATTCTGAGACTCATGTGACATTGCAAGTGATGTGACCCTCAAGGAATGGTATTCCCCGAATTACATATCGAATTCTTCCTTATCTGACACTATTATGCAATTTTCTAAACCTGTGGACATACTGGACTGTTGAGTTGATTAAAAAAAAGCTTTGTTAATCTAAAATAGCGAACGAATTTATTCATACAACAAACAAATTCAATTCAGTCAATAGCTCGATGGCAGCCAAAGATAGAAGAGAGAGAAATGGCAGTCTCACTTTGGTGGTTGGTATGTAGCGTTTTGAAGCTAGTCACTGTTGATGTCCAACATTTGGCAAGGTTTACCTGAGGATTCGTGATGTGTTCAAATGCCGAGACAATAAGAAAGAATATATTGATTAGTGGCTCCTGAACTAAAAACAAATTTTCAATTAAGAAATTACAACCTAAATTTAGAATTAGGAATAATACTATAAAGGAGTTTGAAAAGGTGTTTTGTATAGTCCCAACACTCTACCGCATACAATTCTATCTTCTTTAAAATTCGATAATTTAGAAAAATGGGGCTTAAGTGAAAATTTAGTATAAAACTAAAATCTAGTATTTTATAGTAAAGTAAACTTTGACTAAACTGACATTACAAATATGTTGATTACAATTTGTAACGTGACGTAGTCATACAACCAATTTATTTTCTTACTATTTTTCATCTTTATTATTTAAACTTAATTGGAATATGCCTCCTGAACCTGATCCTCAGGCTGCTCCTGAAAATGTTGACGAAGGCGAAGGGGCTGACGAAGTTTCAGCAGAAGTTATTTTTGAAAATGCAAAAAAAGTATATAAAATAAAGAGTTGTATTATTAAGTTTGTTACATTTATATAACTTGATTTTTATATACATTGTATATGTAGATAATTCAAAAACTTCTGGAGGAAGATCGTCAGATTATCGCTGGAGAAGTTAAAAGGCTGTTTGACTTCAGTTTCAATCAGAACGAAGAATTAAATCAAGAAAGGGAAGCTATTAAACAGATAAATGTAAAACTTGAAGATATTGAGAGGAAATTAAGTTTTATGAATACTTTTAACGAAGATTTACAAGATACCATTGCCCAGCTTAAAGGAGCACTAGGTTAAAGGATATTTAAAATATAATTAATATTGAATTTAAAATAAGTTAGTTATTATAAATGATCACCGTAAATTCCTTATATGGGCCCTTATTATGGTTGTCACTTCACCATAGTGAGAAATGTCACCTGTAAAATCAAATGAGAAAAATCTCACTTACAAACATCAAGTGAGAACCAATGTCACTGAATTCGCCGTTTCTCGATATTGATGACAACTGTAATTCGCCTTATCTCACTGAAATGTTACTTTTTTAGAGAACCATAATACCATTTTTGTCTCAATTCGCCATTTGCCACCGTAAGTGACAACCATAATAAGGCTGATGACTTATTTTAAGATATTTTCTGACTTTGAGATCAATTCATATGAATTGAATCCTTCAGGTTGGCTCTGCTTCTTCTTTGGTGAGGTATTGGGCCCAAAAGTATCGCGTTCATTTCGCTTGGCCTATTGTACTACACCCCTATATACTTCATAGGCCAAATCGCATGAACTGGCTCAGCAATACGAGTGGCTTGTCGCTTAGACTTAACTATTTCAAGCTATCGCAGGGCATTCAATGAGAACATGAAGCCACTCATATTCCTCAAGCCAAAACCATATCAGAATTAGGTTTTATACAACAGGAGATCGTAGATACGACACAATGCGAAAACGACCGTTGCCATGCAGCTCAACACAATAATTTTACTGAGTGCCTCTGAAAATCGTACAGTGCCTATGAAATTAAACATTGTTTATTATTTCTTAGATTGAAGTAATAATTTGGCTACAAGTTAATGTTATTTAATCAATAGCATATGATATTAAAATTTATTAAAAAAAGTTACAAAAGCCACTTAATTTTTATAATCTCCTTTTAGCTCCTTTTGAAGGTCATTTTTATTCGAAATGGCATGTAATCTAATTTGATTTTCTAATTCATGCTAAAGATGTTCTAGGACATTAATATCCGATGATTGGGAGGAACTTGAAAGAACTTATTGGCAGTTATACAATGTGCGCTATATTTGGGATTATTGTTAGCATATAATTTAAAAGTACCACGAATGCCTAGTTTATCGACGCCATCGATTAAATTTTTCTTTAAAATTTCTAAGTATCGCCTTCTATCCATTATGCCTTCAATAAATACTAAGTCACCAACGCCATAAGATGCCATGCAGACCCTTCCCTTTTGAGATCCTCTTCCATGTTTGACGATGGTGCGTAAATTCACAGCATCCATTCCTTGGTGGGGCCTTCTCCATACTGTTATCTTGCTATCAGATCCAAAGATGTTAAATTTGGGCTTATCAGTAAAATTTACATCGTTCCAAAATGCTAACGGCTTTTTTAAGTACTCTCGTGCCAACTGCAGCATGCTCTTCCTATCTTGCTTGTTGATTAGAGGCTTATTACGTGCTGTTCTTCCATGGTAATTGTGTTTTCGAAGAAGTCTTCTAACTGTCGAGTCACTTATCCTTTGCATATAAATTTTTATATTTGCAGCAATCTTGGACGCAATAAGGCGAGGGTTTTGCGTAACTTTCCTTATAATCCGCCGTTCATCACTTTCGCACAATGTGTTGGTGCACCTTTCTTTAATTTGTTAGTAATTCGATTTTCATCTTTGTACCTTTTTACGATATACTATACTTCGTACTGTACTTCGACTGCGATTAATCATTTGAACAATTTCGAAATAATTTTTCCCATTTTTATGGTGTTAAATAACTGAAACATCACCAAAGCAATTATTTAAAAGAAAAGTTAAAAGTTGATATTTCGTTTTATAACACCACTTAATTCTACTAAAAAATATGATATAATACATAAAAACAATTGCTATATTGCTGCTCGTTATGTCATCTAGAGGATTCGTGGAGAGAAATTGATGCAGGGCGAACGCGAGAACAAAATATTCAAGATCAACTGCAAGAATATGCTGAAGCCCAAAACAAAGATTCTAAAAAACAAGGAGGTGGTTTTGATGGGGATGACGGTGGTGGTGGCGGTGGAGGAGGGGGTCCCATGGGTCGATATAGACAAATAATCATGAGAGAAAGAGATCGACTAAGTGGTGAAGTTAAAGAGGTTGAACGTCGTCTTGTTACTCAACGATTATATGGTGAAACTTTAGAACAACTATGCCAACGGTTAGAAGAAAATAATTCAAAATTGACTAAAGAAGTAGAGGTATATATATGTTACAATTATTTAAAAGAATTAGGAAAACATAAAATAAATAATTTATTTGTTGCATTTGATTTTAGGCGTTTGAGGTGAAAGAATTGAAAAAAGGTAAGGAGATGGCATATCTCAGAGAACAAATCCACGAGTTAACGAAAACCAATGCAAATTTAAATCAAAAATGTGATATTTTTGAAAGAAAGGTTTTGTTTTTGGATATCTATATTAATAGTGTAATATATTTTTTTTTATAATTATAAATCAGATCGGTGACCTGGAGCAAATTCTCAAACTAAACCAAGCAGATATGGAAAAATTGCAACAATCCTTCGAAAAACTTAAATCAAGTCACACGCTATTTCAAAAGAAGATGCAAGTTCTTGTGAAAAGTTTAAAATCTTGTGTGCAAGATAAAACAGCTCAGGATGAAGCTGTAAAGATATTACAACAAACTATAAGAGTATGCTTTTACAAATATTATTAAATAAATAGTAAAATTATAATTTTACATTATTTTTAGGATAAGGACAATGGAATATTCCAACTTTCACAAAAACTTCAAAAAATGAATTCTGATTACCGTGCCGTAAGCTCGCGAGTATATAAACTGGATAGAAATAACGAATACCTTAATCAGGAAATACAGAAGCAAAAGTAAAACAAAAATATGATTCTATATATACAGCAATTAATTCAATTTATTATATTACAGAACTACAATACAGCGAGCTGAAAAAGATATCCTTATACAAGCAAAAGTAATTTCAAATTTACAACGTGTAAAAGATCTTATTCTTCACGAGCGGGATAAGCTACGTTCTGAAATAAGAAAATTAAATACACAAGTTGCAGATATGAAACATATAAATACTCTCAAGAATAATATTATTGGCAATTTGCAAATGGATATAGCAAAATTGAAGAATAAAATTAATGAGTTGAAAGGCGTAATATCAAAAGTTGAAAGAGAAAGAGATGAACAGGCGCAAGAAGTAGAGTCACTCAACGATAAAATTGATGGTCTTAACGGTATGGAAAACATTTAAAACATTAATATGTACTCTACTACTTATATATGTAAAAATTTAAGATTAAAATTTACTCAATTCCCCTTTAGAACAAATTCAGTTTAAAACTGAACACATAAACGATTTGAAAAAGGAGCTTGCGGATAAGCAAGCAAACTTAGTTGAGGTGCAGCAAGTTCTAGAAAAAACAACATCTGAACGCTTACTCCTGCAAATGTCCCTTCAAAGATGCACTGAAGACAGATCTACATTAAAAAGTCTTCAAGCTGTATTATATGATATAAAATATTCAAAAATTTCTTTTTAACAATATATAATTATTTTTAGAAAACAAATCATCAAATTACTCAACTAACAGAGGAAATTGTCTCTAATCATAATAAAATAACTAATCTTAATTTAAGAATTGATAAATTAGAGAGAGATAAACAAGATCTTACTAATCAACTTCGTGATACAAGAATAATGCTCCATGAGACTAGAGAGGAATTAAAGGAGATGAAAAGAACAAATGAGAAGCTTCATAAGGAACTAGAAGTAATAACCCTTTTTTTAATTTTAACTAACGTGACAATTATTCATTGTAAAGTACGTCTCGTAATGAGATATTTAGGTTTTTTAAGCGCATTGGTTAATTAAAATAGGACTCCAAATATTCTCAGGCTTGTGTTTTATCAGGACTTAACGTAAACTAAAGCAAATGAAATTTTTACATAAGAATTTATCTAACTTTCAAGGTAAAGGAGCATATCTAACGCTGTAATATTTTGCTTGAGACATGCGAGCGAGCGCGAAATGATGAATTGAAATAATAAATTATTATACTTGAGGTTAGTGCTTGGTCTCGGTAGCAGAAAGTTAAAGCATTCTAGCTGCTCGTGATTCGTGAACTCTATTTTCACCCAAAGACAGTGTTTGCCTTCGCATTTTCCAACAATATTTTTTTACCGTTCCGTTTTTTGTCATCGTCCATACATAGCGAAGAAAACGGCAGATTACGAGCAGACATTATACTATTCATGTCACGTCGAAACTAGAAACTGGTATTCACCATTCATTGTAATTTCATTAAAGTGTATTATAGAGTGAACGACTCTGAGGGCAGAGGGTTAGAAGCATAATAAGCACGCCGGGCAGGATCTGTACAAGATATTTTATATCGTTTCGAAGTTCACATAAATTATGGTCTTCACAACAATTTTCCGTAGAGTGCGGTAAATCGATTGCTCTTACATATTTAATACACATACCCACCCGAACGCTGTATATCGCCAGCAAGCGGTTTTATCTCTTGTGTCTACCTGGAATTAAAAGGCCAAGATAGATAGTGCTTCTCTTTTAGCATTTATACGCCTTCATAGACTCTTTAAGCCACCGTAGGAATGTAGCTGCCCCCTCCAAATTTTATCACTTTTACCATAGCGACTGTTTCAGTGAAATTAAGAACCTCCTGCCTGTATGGCAATATTTTTCCCGCAACACAAGACTAGCCCGCTCGACCCACCTTCATACCCTGCGACCTCCTTTCGTGTACAATACGGTATAGAAGTTCGTTTATAAATAGAACAACTCCACTGTGGAATAATCTTCCGCAGTTAGTATTTCCGAACTCGTACAACATATTCGAGTTCATCGACATCTACTAAAGCAGCCCGCAACTCCCCCTCTAATCCTTCCTACTTTCTTTTATCCTTCAAACTAAGCTTACTACTAGACATCGCACCATAACCGAAACGACACAATAGATTGGTAGTACAAAGGGTGATTCCTAAGCTTGGTTTTTTTCACATAAAAAATATATTACTTATAATACTTGTTGAGTGCCGGTAAGTTAACTAGATTATAAAAACAGAGTATAAATGGCTTAATTCATTTAGGAAAATAAATGTTCAAATCGTGGGATCTTTCAAAGGCAATTGCAACCAACAGTCGCCATCACTCTTCTTACGTTAACTTGTTTTTCGCAGGAAGACGAAAGGCGCTTGCAAAGAATTATGCATATACTTGAAGACACTAGAAAAGATAAAAATCTGATTGGTTTGCAAATGGTAAGGAGGAACGACGAAATTGGCCTACTTCAAGAAAGACTTGGCATTCTCAACACAACACTAAATAGAGGTTTTAGCACGAGTCCAAATTATTTAAATTTGACTAATTATTTATTTTTGTATTTTTTAGGCCATGCTCTGTACAATCAACGAATTGAAGATATTCGTTTGTTAAAATTAAAAATAGTAAACTTATCAACTGAACGAGATGTGTTGGCTAAAGCTATTACAAATACTGCTAATATGCGCGAAGAGTTAGTTCGATTGCAGCGAACCTTAAATCAAAAAACAGTTGAATGTACAGCTCTAGCTGAACAAGCTAAAATACCAGTCAATGTTCACAGATGGCGAATACTAAGAGGAAGTGATCCTGACAGATATACCGCTCTTGTAAAGATTCGTGTTTTACAAAAGTAATTTTTCTTTAAATAAATTCTATTTCATGTTTGAATATAAAACGTTTCTTTTCAAGGAGAATTATTAAACTGTATGTCGAAGGGGCTCAACGAGAGAAGGTAGTTCAAAATTTCCAACAAGTTTATGAGAATTTGAAAGAATATACTACAAAAATTCCAAATCAAGAAATTAAAGATAATTTAGCTAAAACTAAAGTATATTAATATAATTATTATTTAATAAGTAAATCTAATTTTGCTAATATAAAATTAATTTTAGAAAATTATCAAGGAACACGAAATAAAATTAAAATCGGTAACCGCTGAATTAAATACAAAAGCAATTGACATAAAAGCTATGGAATGCAAAGTTAATGAACTTAATAAAATAATGCGTGCCGTAAAACTTGATTTAATTAAAGCAAAAGAACATGATAAGGATCCTTCATGTAAAAAGACTTTAGGAAATATTATTTGCAAACTAGGGAAAGTATAATCAAAATTTATACAATATACATCATATCATTATTTGCAGAGTAATCGATAGTCGCGTATATAAATAACCTAATAAAACAGTATATTAATATAATTTTTTTTGGGATATTTATTTCTAATTCTTACTTTCACTGTAGTAATTTGATTATTATCATCCTTTTCCTTCCCCACTCTAGGGAGCAGAGTTTCCACAAAATTATCCATCGGATTCTGGGGCCTTATTCTCTATTGCAATACTCAAATGCTTTTTACTCAAAACTGTTAGTCGAAACTAAAATGCTTCCGTATTCCCTATTACATTATTATTGTTTCCTCTGGTAGAAATGTCCCCGAAAGAAAACAAAACAAGTACAAGATAATATTACAGTACATACCTAATATTTTATAAATTGCTCGATTACCCTTGAGCTTTCGATTAAAAATCGTAACAATATTGTTACAGTTTCGAGTAGACAGCGCGAGACTCCTAATCTATATCCTTATTTTATTAACACCGGAAGTTTTCGCTAGCGCCCCACGCTTTTTTACATTTCGAAAGGTAGGTTGTTTCCATATACTGGCTTGAGCAATAAAAACTTTACATTCAAAATTATTTTTTACTTTTTAGTACATTTTAAAATAAAAGCGTATTTTTTGGGTTTTTTTAAACTAGATTTTTTATTTTCTACTTTTTGGTTTCTGTCTTCCGCCATTTTGTAGTGACCGCCATATTAGATTTAAAATTACGTCACCCAGTAAACTGTACTATATTCGTCATACACTTTAATTGGATACCTCTACCGGCGTGGTAAAGAAAAAGGTAAACCGCCATTTTATGTTTTCCACCATTTTGAATTTGGAATGACGCCACCAGCTAATAGTATTCTAATTGCCACACCCTTTCATTTGATACCCACACCGAGTGGATTGTAAAGAAAAATCATTTCCTTTCATTTGATACCCATACAGAGTGGGTTGTAAAGAAAAAGGACATCCGCCATTTTATGGATGCCGCCATTTTGGATTTGGAATGACCCCACATAGCTAATTGTAGGTGTGTTCCAATAGAGAATGCGGGATCCCGCGGGACCAAGAAATCACCCAATTTCTGTTCCAATAGAATCTCATGCTAGGAAAAGCGGGGAAATTTTTACTTCCCCTCGACCAAGAAACCGCAGGAGATTTTTAGGTGGAGTGAAATCTTACGACGTTTTCAACATGCCGAAACAGCTGTTACTTGTCATGTCAAACCAAAATGATTACGATGTGCTGAAAATAATTGCTTCATTTGGTGCCTTACTACAAGATTTTGAATAATTTCATAAATAATTTATTAATTTCAATAGTTTTATGTCATTATTTTGAAGACACAAGTGATTTTTAGGTTATAGTCTTCTTGATTTGCACGAAACATCCCAGAAAGCGTTCCTTCACTTGTCGGGATTTTGACTAAATTTTCCCCCACCAATCAAGTAACTTTTCGCAGGCTACGACAGGAAAGGTTTTCTATTAGAACAGACCTTGTATTCTACTTGTCATACCCTTTCATTTGATAATCATGTCGGGGGTCGGGAGCACAATTGCAAATTTCGGACGTCATCTTGGAAGCGCCATCTTGATTTTTTTACAAAATGGTCAGATTGCATTGTCACGCCTAACTATATATATCTGCAAAATTTGAAGTTGTTAGGTTATATGGAAGTGGGTCAAAATCAAGTTGCAAGATTTGTTTACATACAAGATAAAGGTGAAGCTAATATAAAGCGTATAATAACGCAAAACAATGAAAATATAAACTTGTAAAAAAGCATATACTTGGAATTCAGGCTTAATTTATTCAAGTAGTTTGCCAAACTGAAATACACACAGCCCGACCAAAGTCTAGATATTAACAAGTCTTTCATCTTCATATGGTTAATGAGTGAAAGGCGAACAGCTATATCCACAAATTCTTCAAATGACGACGTCAGGCTATCAGAGAGGGAATGCAACATTTTTATACACGCTCGCACACAACTATCCGCGGGAAAATTTTATGATTTTATATTTATGAAAAAAAACAGCTGATTTAATTTTCCTTCCTTTTCTGTTCTTCATACTTTATCGCAGAGAGAGAATCTGGCTTTGTCTCGCCGGGTTCACGATGTATGCTCAGCAGTGATGTTCGTATATGCACGCACACAACTAACGACGGGAAAATTTTGTATGAAGATGAAAGACTTGTTATTTCTAGACTTGGAGCCCGACTAGTTGCCCAAACTCTTGGCCCCGCCCCCATAAAATTAAAATATTTTGATTTATTCCAACTGAAACCCCAACTGTTAAATCAGTTTGCCAACTGCACCACATACGCTTCGATTCAGTGACAACACAACTTAGTTTGGGCAACTAGTTGGCCCGTGGATGGGCCCCATAAGTATGTAAGAGCTCACTACGAGAAACACTGTAATACAACTTGATTTTAATTGTGTCAGTTGTAGTAAGGATTCATGAACCACAAGTGGATGAATTACAAGTGGATTTAATATGGGGATAATTAAGTAACATAGATTTCTGTAAGCGAAGTAGTATAATTTAGGACTGTAAATAGCTGTTAGGATTTTGTAATTAATTAATGTTTCAGTCCGGGCAGACAAGCAAGTAATTGCTTACGGGAACGACAAAATATATTAAATTATTAATAAAGATATTCATATTAAAATATCTGCTGTATTTTAATTACCTTTTTGTCCTACACTAAAGGCGGCGGTCGTAAGACTCCAATACCTAAAGGCTAGACTCTAGCCTAGTAACAAAACAAAAAGTGTGCAGTTTTTGAATGTCAAATTTTATTTTTTCAATTTTGGCACTATCTGGTTTTATTTCTGAAAACCGAAATTTAACATTTGAGTTCGGTGATAAAAGGGGCGAGGGGACTATACTTTTTGGTGCCATGAGTTTGTATGGAAATAATTTAAGATGACAAGTCTGTTCTTATATGTATGTTACTGACTGCTATGGAAAAGGTTGTGGCAGTGCCTGCGAGACTCGTCTCGCTCTCGCAACATTTTAAATCAGCCTTAAGGCCGATCGCCGTGGTTTTGTACAACTGGGTGCGCCCGATACCCAGAACAGATCATTAAACCATAGTGCAAAACTACCCACTGCCGTGCAGCCCTCAACACGATAACTTTTCATCTTGTATTGGTAGGTTTAAAGGCTGTGCTCCCTAATACCGTCGTTAGTTGGTTAACCTGGGGTCGCCGCTACGAGGAGGTGACTACTCGATTTTGCAGTCCATCCATTATATATGCTTCAACCAATGAGCCACATCTCACTGCTGAGAGTAAACTTAATAACTTAATGCGTCAGATTGTCTACTAGACTACAGATATGGTTCTTACTTACAAAAAATACCAACATAACTTTTTGTGGAATCACGAATGTAGAAAATAAGATGAGACCGAACTGAGTAAGTTAAAACAACTACCAAAAATGTGTAATATACAGGGTGTACTACGAAAAGTCTCCTATCCATAGCCGGCCGCTTTGTAACTTTTCGTAGTACATCCTGTATACTGTAAAGTACATGAATTTTGTCCGTTTTTTTCAGATATTACAGTTTTTTTTAAATGGATTGTTATTTTTTGTATAAAAACTCCATTTCATGGATTATTATTGAAGATAACTTATTATTTATGAAAGACTATTAATATCGTATCTTATCATATTAGAAATGTATCTGTTCTGCGTATTTATGCATAGTTAATGGGCATACCCTTATGTGTCAAAGTAAACTTTGACTATATTGACGTACTGTAATAAAAATATATTTATAATATAGAAATAAAAATACTTATATTATATAAACCTATATATTTATTTACTAACTTATTAATATTTCATAAATTGATATTAATTTATAAAATAATTTAATAATGTCGTCAGATAAAGCTGAGCCTGAAACATCATTAGAATTAATGGATGAATTTGCTCCAGAATTAATTTTTGAAAACGCAAAAACAGTAATTAAAATTACATATCATTATAAATTTTAAGTTTTAATATATTTATAGGCAATTCAAGAACTTATAGATACAAGTAAAACAGATATGGCCGGAGATATGAAAAAGCTATATGATTTTAGTTACAATCAGAATGAGGAATTAAGAGCGGAGAAAGAAAATATTAAACAAATAAATGAAAAATTACAAGACACTGAAAGGAAATTAAGTTTTATCACTACATTTAATGAGGATTTACAAGATACAATTTCACAGCTTAAAAGCGCATTAGGTGACTGAGTGAATGTTAAATTTTTTTGCAATTCACGTACCTACATATATAACTGAGAGAATATTTCTGAGTTAGTTACCTTAATTTGATTATCTAGTTAAACTGCCTGCTTGCAGTGTATTTTTTGAAAGAACGTCCTATTCATGCAGAACTTACAGATAGCATATAATTTAATTCATTGCAAAATATTATTTAAATATTTTGGTAGTTTGTATAATTAATTCTTTTAGTTTATTATTACTTGATTAAAATTTGAAATAAGTTCCCTAATGCGAGTTGATAAATTCGAATGCAAAAAGTACTTACCGTGTACATCGTTATACATACATATGTAGGGTCAGTTGTCGAACATTAAACTACTTTTTGCCTGATAGTAAATTAAAGATCCGAACGATGTCGTATTACTAAATAGATTTTATAGACCGGTCTTATTTTTGATTGTCTAGTATCTACTGTTTTTAGATTGCCTCTGAAGGAAGTGTTCCATTTTATCAAATACTTCATCATATGCATTACTTTTAAAAAGGTCTTCTTGCTTCTATATTATAAAGGGAATCATTATTTATTTTAAAATGCCAACCCAAGTTACAACTCCTCAAACAGGAACTTAATTAAAATAGCTAATTAACTAACAGTATAATCCTAATAATAAACACAAATTATTAACAGAGGATACGTGGCGAGAACTAGATGCATCGCGAACACGAGAGCAAAATTTTCAAGATGAGATTGACACTAGTAAACATATAGATATTACTACTATGAAAGCATCAGATGAGCTGGGGCAATATAGTGGAGTTGCTGGATCAATAGATCGTTTCAAACAAATTTTACTTAGAGAAAGAGATCGACTAAGTGGTGAACTTAGAGAAGTTGAACGTCGTCTTGTTACTCAACGTTTGTACGCTGAAACTGTTGGGCAACTGTGTCAAAGGTTAGAAGAAAATAATGCAAAGTTGACTAAAGATGTGGAGGTAGAGTAAAATATTATGTTATACACTAAAACACAAAATATTAATATTATAATTTCTTATCTCGTTTTAGGCTTATGAAATAACAGATTTAAAGAAAAACAAGAAAATAATATACCTTAAAGAACAAGTGAATATGTTAACCAAAAACAAAATAATTTTAACTCAAAAATGTGAAGCTCTTGATGGAAAGGTTAATTTATGGCATGCCTAAAAAAACTCTTTATTATTATGATCATTTTATAACAGATCTCCGAGCTTCAAATAGTTATTAGAAGTAGAGAAAACGACATGGGAAAATTGCAACAATCAATTGATAAAATTAAGTCAAGACATTTCCACTTTCAAAAGCAAATACAAACTATTTTTAGAAACTTAAGATTATGTGTTCATGATAAGAATACACAGGATCTGTCAGTAAGGTTATTACAGCAAAACATAAAGGTTTTAAATTTTCAATTTACAAAAGTTCAGCTAAAATTTATGATTTTTAGACTAAAGACTATAGCGTACTTTTACTTACACAAAAATTGCACAGGATGAGTTCATATCATCGTAGTGTAACTGCTCAAAACATTAAATTAAATAAAGAAAATGCAGCACTTAATCAAAAAATACTAGAGCAAAAGTAATAAAATAAGTAGTTTATTTACCCATAATGCAATTAAAATTACAGTTCTCAAATACAACGAGGACAAAAGGATACGATGGCATACTTAAAAACTAATCAACAATTAGCATGTGTAAAAGAACTCTTAACTCATGAACGTGATAAACTTCGATCTGAAATTAAAAAATTAAATGAACAAATTTTTGATATGAAGCATCTAAATTTGCTTAAAAATAAATTTATTAATAATTTACATATAGAAATGGCAAGTTTGAAAAATAAAATCGAACAATTAAAGCAATTTATTACAAAAATTGAAAAAGAGCGAGATGACCAAGTCCGAGAAATTGGAGCTCTTAATGATAACGTGGACAATCTTATGGGTATATGATTTTATTAAACTAGCTTAATATGGCATTATAAAATGACTTAAAAGTTATTTAATGATTTATAATAGTGAATGTGTTAATGAAATATTGTAAAATTATATTTGATATGTCTATTCACAATCCTGCATCCTTTAGATTATAAAAATGCAATTAAAATTTTTATTTAATCATATTATTAAAATTTGTTATTATTATAGAACAAATACAGATGAAAACAGATTATGCAAATGGTTTGAAACAGCGACTAACAGAAAATCAAACAAACTTAATGGACATGGAAATGACTCTTGAAAAAGCTAGATCTGAACGCTTAGTTTTACAAAACTCTCTTCAAAGATGCTCTGAAGATAGATCTACATTGAAAAGTCTTCAAGCTGTAAGGCTCAAATTTAAATCAAATATTCATATCTAATAATAATATAATTCTTTGTAGAAAACAAATCATCAAGTTGCTCAACAAACAGAAGAACTTTTTGAACATCAAAAAAAAATGAACCATCTTAATCTTAAACTTGATAATGTAGAACGAGAAAAACACGAACTAAGTTCACAATTACATGTTGTAAAACAGACACTAAATTATACTAAAGAAGAATTAAAGAATATGAATAGGAAAAATGAGAAACTGCATAAAGATCTTGAGGTAAATATTAATCGGTTAGATGTGTTACAATTATTAGAAAGTGAATTTCGGTATACAGTATCCGACCAAAAAAATTTTAGCACTTACAAAATTTTGCAAATTTGCCAATTTTATTGCTTTACAATTATCAACAATGGAAATATAAAATAAAAAAAAATTAAATGTTTTATTAGATAATACAGTACATTAAACTAATTCTAATTCTGAAGTAGTCTCGTTTTTACCTCCTTAATAACTTTTTTCCTGTCTCTTTGCGCTGCTACGCATTTTTCGTGGTGTCTCATTCTTGCCAGTGCCAGTGCCTCCTTCTTTCGTGTACCTAATACATTGTTGTTTGTTTCTGTATTTTTTTTTCTTTTATCGAGTTCCATTTCCAGATTCCTTGTTATTTCCTCTAATTTTCCTGTTAATATTCTTTCATATTCGTGTTGTGTTTCTTCAATTCTTAATTTTTCTATGTTCCACTTTTATTGACTCTTTCAGCAGCGAGAATTTGCCACTGTAGGGGTAGAAATAGGGTCAGCTTTTCCTTGACTTCTGTAGCTCCCACCAACTCGTGATAGATGGAACTTATTTTTGTCACCAGAAGATACACAAGGAGACCTGGGTATCGGCCGATGGTAGAACGAGAAACCAGATAGATCACGTGGCCGTCAGCCGCAGATGGAGAACTATTCTAGAGGATGTCAAGAGCTTTAAGGGAGCAGACACTGGAAGTGACCACCACTTGATAGTAGCAACTATTCGCCTCAAAATCGCCGCAATCAGAAAAGTCCAACGCGATGCCATAAACCGTAGACGGTTTAACCAGCAAGCAATAATAACAAGAGTGATTAGGTAGAGCTTAAGGACAAGTAAAAGAGTTAAAGATATGAAAGAAGATATTAGCTGTCCAAAAAAATATTAACAATCGCGCGATGGATATACATTTTATGCAAAAAACACAAGAGTATGAAAGAAACAGAAGATGTTCCTTGTTTCCCCTATTCGAATGTTTACATTCAAATGGAAGAAACAATGGAACAGAGCACGTGTGACTGGCTCGCTGACGTTAGTATGTATGCGTGAACAAATTCGTGTTGGTATACATTGTGCGCCCTATGATTTCACTTGTATTGTCCGTTAAAAAAGGCGGGAATTTTGCACATTGCGTGTAGTGTGAAAGTAATTCTGCCTCCTATTATCATAGATATTACTTCTTTGATATTTTGACTTTTTCACTCCCATTGAAATTTTTATCAGCTGACCTCAAGGGCATTGAAATATTTTTAAAAATTTGTTCTAGCTCATCGTTCTTATTATTATTGCTCGCTGGTTTAACATAGACCTTCTGCGGGACAGCATTAAACGGCGGGAATTTTCTGGGAATCTGCAACAAACCTTAAGCCAGCGAAGAGTTTCTGACGAAAATAATAAAGAAGAGCTGTGGCGTACTACAAAGGGCGCTATAATAACAGCGGCGGAAACAAGCATCTATTATGCCCAAAGAAACCAGCAACACTGGATCTCGGATACAACCTGGCAAAAAATAGAGCACAGGAGGGCCCTAAAAAATAACGTGAACTCTTCAAGCGACCCGGACAAACGTCATCAACTTGAACAGGAATACTCTCAATTACAACGGGAGGTAAAGAGAAGCGTCCGGCGTGATAAAAGGCGGCAGATAAAAGGGCTCGCAGAAAAAAGGGAAAACGCGGCAAACACAGGCAACAGTAAGGTGCTGTAGGGTCATTCCACATCAAATCAACCAATTTTTAATTAATTTTTATATTATCGCAAAATTTTGACAAATTTTTAAATCTTTGAATTGGTCTATTTCCGTCGAGCTGGAAGACCGAGAACAACATGGAGGAGAACTCTATTAGCAGAGGCCGCAACAACTGGGAGATCCTGGACGGAGCTGAGAGCTGTCGCACAAAACAGAGTCCGATGAAGGGCAACTGTTTCCGCCCTACGTCCCATGAGGGAACAGATGAATACAACTTTCATGTCGTAGGAAGGGGCTTGATAATAAGTCACTCTGAGTATTTCATAAGTCATCCTTTAATTGTTCTGGTTTTTCTTCTGTAGGCGCGTGTACTGTGATGAACGTTATATTACGAAATCTGGATTTAATTTTTAAGTTCGTGCTTCTTGTGGTATATTCAGTTATTTTCCTTATAAAAGGTTTTTTTCACATTATTCATTCTCCTCCCCCATTTTTTACCTAGTTGTATCTAAACAAACCCGAATATAACAGATCGTATGATTTTAGAAATGAGTGATGATTTTGCAGAAATTGCAAATTTTAAAGCATCCTCAGTTTTTTACCTTTATCATAAATAATTTTATCTTTGTTTGCCATTTGACAATACTTGGTTGCTATCAATAGATCTTTAAAAATTTATCTTTTAGTTTGTAAGTTAATGACTAAAAAAGAAATTTTTAAAAATTTATTCATTCTAGTTATTTAGTAGAAGTATTCAAAGAAACATAAAATTGTTTGCCCCAATATATACGTTTAAATCTCTTATTTGAAGGTTGATGAGAAGCGTTTCCAGCGAGTTATGCATCAGCTTGAAGTTACTAAAAAACTCAAAGACTTAATTGGTTTACAAATGGTAAGAAGAAACGATGAAATTTCATTGCTGCTCGATAGGCAATCTATCCTCAATGAAACACTAAATAGAGGTTAAAAATTAAATTTTAATAACGCAAGGTCGTGTTGTATTTAATTTTTTAGGTCATTCGTTATACAATCAAAGAATGGAAGATATACGTTTATTAAAATTAAAAATATCTAAATTATTATTTCAAAAAGAAGTTCTGCGTAAGGCCGCGGAAAAGTCTGCCGATATGCGTAACCAGCTAATACGTGTTAACCGATCATTAAATGCAAAAGAAATCGAGTGTACGGCCCTAGAGGAACAAGTTAGGATACCAACTAATGTTCACAGATGGCGACTTTTAAGGGGAAGTGATCCAGACAGATATTCTGCCATTGTAAAAATTCGGGTATTACAAAAGTATATATTTTTGTAATTTACTGCAACATATGCCTTAAATGTATCTCTCGTAGAAGGATTGTTAAACTTTATGTTGAAGGAGCTCAACGTGAACAAGCTTTTCAAAGTTTCGAAAAAACTCATAACAAACTAAAGGAGTTCATTGAAAAAATTCCAAATAAAGAAGTAAAAGCAAATTTAGCACAAACACAAGTTTGTATTTATTTGAACTAAGTAATTTTACTAAATTAATCTATTATTAATGCTATTTTAGGCAATAATTAAGGAACGTGAAAAAAAATTAAAAGCTGTAACAGCAGAATTAACAACCAAAGAAATCGATATAAAATTAATGGAAAATAAAATCGATGAACTTAATAAAATCATGCGTGCTGTTAAGCTAGATTTAATTAAAGTAAAAGATAAAGATAAAGATACTTCTGTTAAGAAGTGTTTAACAAATATCATTGGTAAACTAGGAAAAGTATATTAGTTTTACTATGCGAAATGCATGAAAATGAATTTTTTTATGGAAATTCAAAAGAGAACATTGGCACTTGTAAAAAGTATTTACATATACATATGTATATCATTATAGATGTGAAGCAAGACGTTGCCGTTGGAGTCTACTTTACTAGCCAATTAGTTTTGGCATTATATGTTCACTGCGATTCTGAATTTTTACTTTCCCTAATGTGTCTTTGTTTTTCTTTTAATAATAAATATGTAATTCATTTGTTTATTTCATCTCATGAATAAAATGTTAAAATAAAATATACCACTTTTTAATTGAACCATTGAGACATTGTTTATCACGGTGTATCAAAGAATATCTTCGTTCAATTTGATCATATTCGGCAGAAACTGAAATTTAAGGTTGCTGTTAAGGACATCCAGGGTATAAGAAAATATGCCCATCCAAGAGATAAAAAAATTTCACCTGCCAGACAGCGGCATGAGATTCAACACTTTGAACCTATCCGTTTATGGTGGTAAGCTTTGATAGTCACAGGGGTCATACAGATTTCTTAGAGCAAAGAGAAGAAATTTCTTCTAAATTGATTCAATCATATTGCTAGTTACGAGAAATATAGGATCCCAAATAGGACATATTCAGTGGCGTAGTAAGAAATATTTTCAGGGAGAGCTTAAATAGTTATAAGTCGAGTCCTGTACTTTAGACAGTATCTTTCAAAATTGATGTTTTAATACAAATAAGACCAGAAGACATACATGATCAGAGCAATGCCTGTGGAAAAGTCACAGTTCTATTTTTCTACGCTCTTCAGCAAATTTGTTAATTACTTCCTTAGCCGTTACGTCGATTTCCCTGTGAATACTCAAAAGAGGCAGACCGTTCAGCCGCTGCTCTCCAGTTGCATTTCGTAGTCTTGCGCTTACCTCTTGCAACTCCTGATAATCACTCAAACTCTCAATGACAAGCTCGAGTCTCAAAAGCTTGTGACTTATGACTGGTCACATTTTAGAATTGGGGGCTTAACAATCAACTTCGCTTTTTTATATGGACTTCTCAAAAACACTTTCTTTTTGCTAACTGCTTAGTAATGTTAAAAACGATTTTTTATCTTAACAAAATCACGAAACTAAGCATTATTTAACAAATTATTACCATACAAAGAGGACTAGGGTATTAAAAAACTAGAGTAAAAAACTAAAGTTATCAAGAGCTTTAACAATTAAAATGTTAATAGTCAAAGTAAACTTTGACTTAATTGACATAAAATATATTTATAAATAATAAAAATATATGAAAAATAAATAAAAAATAAAATATTTATATTATTTATACATTTGTTATTAATTTATTTATAAAATAAGATATTTAATAGCGCGCTATTTACATTAATATTGTTTGTCCTCGTTAAAACGTGAACGCACTTTTGAAATGCCTCCAAAGAAAAGAAAACATGATAAGCCTGAACCTAAACCTGTAGAAGAAATAATAGTTGACCAAACTGTGCAAGATTCCGGTGATGAAATTAATTCAGGAATAATATTTGAAGATGCGAAAACAGTAAAATGATATGAAATAATCAAATCTTAAAGTAGACTTTTGTTGTTATTTTTAGACTATTATCGAGCTTATGGAAGCTGAGAAAACAAAATGGGCTGGTAAAATCAAAAGGCTATTCGACTTTAGCTGTAATCAAAACACAGAATTGCAACAAGAAAGAGAAAATATTAAAGGAATGAATGATAAGTTAAAAGATATTGATAGGAAGCTGTCATTTATGAATACTTACAATGAAGATCTGCAGGACACTATTTCACAGCTTAAAGTGGCGCTAGGTATTTAACAAGAAAAAATTAATTACGAGTTGTCTGAACCATTTCTCCATACTTTGACGATAAATGAATTCGAACCGGTAGGGATTTGTTCAAACTTCTTTAATTTAAAAATTTTAATGTAAATGCGTTTATACACGATGCATTCTGATGCAAGAACCATGTTCTGTGGAATCATCAGGTCTATTCTACAACAAATAATCTTTTCATGCACAAAACGAAGGAAAATCTAGGCCTGATTTTTCGTGTTTTCGTAGGCGTGACCAATGGTGTAGAATATGTGCGTAAAGCCCGCTACACACTATCGTAGTTTTCCTCGGCGTTCGTCGAACAGCGCTGCCCGAACGACGTACGCCTCTATTCTATACGCATTACTCGCCGTTTAGTTCACATAGTACCATGGACGAAGATACTTTGTTGGCAGTAGCGGCGGTTCTTGCTGGAAAAAAATTGTAGGAAAAAAAACGTTTATGGTGCAAACCCTTTTTCGTGCACAACAAATACATACTTCACTGCTTAAAGACGAACGACGACACACAGTTTTCATCCACACTATCGTCGTACAGCGAACGGAGAAAAATCAAAATGGATTTGATTTTTCGCTGTGGCGAAAAACGCGGGGCGTTGTCATCCACACTGCAATTTTCTATCGTCGTTCGACGAACGCGGAGTAAAACGACGAAAGTGTGTAGTGGTGTTCGCACAGGATACCGCTCATCAATCTTTTATCACGAAGCAATGGATATTTTGATTTTAAGTGGTTTGATCTATTAAACACAATTTATTAACGATGTAAACACGCCTTTATATGTACAAGAACTGACTTTAATCAAACTTAAGTGTTAGGGGTTGTCCGTAATGCTATTCTCTCTATAATACTAATACTGGTCAAACTAAAACATGGTAGCGAACTCGAATAGTCTCAACAAATTTCTTCTTGTGAATATCATAAATCATAGCTGCCAACTTTCCACGGAAATTGCACACGAGTTTTAAATTTAAAACTTGAGCATTAATAACGCAATAAGTAACGCAAACCTTGACCCCACCTCCTTCGACATAACAGGACCGTAACACTAGGCTATGTATCTAAAAACCAGCAAGGTTTTTTGTTTCGATGTGAGGTATATGTAGATTCGAACGTGTATAGAATGTATAGAAGGCAGAATTTGTAAAAAGGAAGATATTAATAAAACCAATTACAATTTATAACGATTATTTAAAAAAATAAAATGTTCAAAAAAACTACTAAAACATGGAAATAATTTCATAATCTTAAATCTAGAGGACTCTTGGAGAGAAATAGATGCATCTAGGATAAGAGAACAAAATGTTCAAGACCATCTTCACGAATTATTTGAAAATCAAGGGAAAATCTTTAAAAAAACTACATTTGATGAAGATGGTGGTGGTGGTGGGGGTGGTGCAGACGGTCCAATGGGACGTTATAAGCAAATTATCCTTAGAGAACGAGATCGATTAAGTGGCGAACTCCGAGAAATTGAACGCCGACTTGTTACTCAACGTTTGTATGGTGAAACACTTGAGCAATTATGCCAAAGATTAGAAGAAAGCAATGCGAAATTATGTAAAGAAATAGAGGTAACCAAATTTATTTTATTATGTATTTTTTAACAATATGAAGAAAAAAAATAGGCATATGAAGTGAAACAATTGAAGAAAGGTAAGGAAATAGCATCGCTTAAGGAACAAATACACGAGTTAACTAAAACTAAGATAACTTTACTTCAAAGGGGCGATATTCTTGAAAGAAAGGTTTAGTATTTTGTATATCAATATCAAGTTAGTTGTGTTAACTGTTTTCTGTGATAGACTGAAGTTCTTGAAAAAAATTTAAGAGAAAACATAATTGAAATGGAAAAATTGCAAACATCTTTTGATAAACTTAGGTCAAGTCATCTATTCTCTCAAAAAAAGATGCAAACGATTGTAAAAAGTTTAAAAAATTGCGTTCAAGATAAATCGGTTCAAGAGGAGACAGTAAAAATGTTACAGCAAAGTATTAAGGTAATTTACATTAAAATGCCTTTTATTTAATATTAGCAATTTTCTAATTTCTTAGGACAAAGACAACTGCATAATTCAAATGACTCAAAAATTTACAAAGATAAATTCGGAATATCGCACAGCAAGTTCCCGCGTATATAAACTTGATAGAGTAAATGAGAGTCTCAATCAGGAGTTGGCAAAACAAAAGTTAAATCCTGTTATATTTTGTATGCAATAGTTAATAAAATTTCAATAATTTTAGGTCTATGGTCCAAAGATCAGAAAGGGATATTCTTATACAGCAAAAAGTTATGCAAAATTTGCAACGAGTAAAGGAACTCATTACACATGAACGTGATAAACTTCGTTCTGAGATCAGGAAACAAAATACACAAATTTCTGATTTAAAGAATATAAATTCGCTAAAGAATAATATTATTAGTAATTTACACATGGACATAGGAAGATTAAATAATAAAATTTTCGAATTAAAAAACGTTATTTCCAGAGTGGAAAAGGAACGCGATGAACAAGCACAAGAAGCTGGAATGCTTAATGACAAAATTGATGCATTAAATGGTATGACATATAATAGTAGTATAGCAAACTATAAAGACGGTAAAATATAAAAGAAATTTTTAAAACCTATTTATTAAATACATGCAATTTGCAAATAAATATATTGTTATATTTCCCTCATAGAACAAATTCAAATAAAAGCAGATCAAATCACTGAATTAAAAGTGCTTCTTGCTGAGAGGCAATCGAATATAAATGAGCTTCAGCAAATACTTGAAAAGACACGATCTGAACGTTTAGTGCTACAAATGTCACTTCAAAGATGTACTGAAGATAGATCCACACTAAAAATTCTTCAGGCTGTAAAATAAATTAATCTTTAAAAATATGAAAGTTCGATTAATAATTTCTTTTTTTAGAAAACAAATCATCAAATTGCTCAATTAACAGAAGAAATTATTGATAATCAACATAGAATCAGTAATCTCAATCTAAAAGTTGATAACTTAGAACGAGAAAAGCAAGAAATTTCTGCACAGCTTTTTACTGTGAAACAAACGCTCGATAATACAAAAGCGGAATTAAAAAATTCGAAAAAAATAAATGAAAAGCTTCATAGAGATCTTGAGGTAAATATTAGCTGGACCGGAAAGTAATGTCGTTTTTTATTTACATTATTAGACCTGTTCTGCATGCTTATCTGCATATCGATCATCTGCAAATATTTTTGGATGGTCGACCAAGATTGGTTAGAATGTTGAACAGTTCGTCGATTTCCAACACGGATTTGCTTCCGCTTCTGCCCTTAACACGTCATTGTCTTCCTGATAGATACGAGTGGGAAAGATCAAAATTACGGATCTCAACTTAGAAAACCATCTTTGGCATTTTCGAACGTCTATGCACTTGAACAAGCATTGTAAAATTTTTTTTATAGCAACTACACTTATGAAACTCAAAAATCATACAATGGCGGATATATAGAATTTGGCTGGCCATCTCACCCAAAAGTGCAAAAGAAAAATTAAATGGAAAATATGTATATTCTAATAGTCGTCCATTTTATTTAGGCTACCGTAATTTCTATTTCATTCCACCTATTAACGTAATATGCGTTCTTTTTCTACTACTATATATTCCTCTTTACTCATTGAAGGATTCCTTTACTCTTTCTTTTTGAACAACTTGTCTGATGAGACAATATTCAAGAATAACTCTGGGTGCAATATGTTTTTTCACTTTTTCTTTCAATTTTGTTGTCTCTTTTTTGTTCGGATACTTCCATTTTTATTGAAATTGATGTTTTGACGAAAAGACTACAAAAATATCTTCTGCTACAATTCAACTTCTCAAGGCAAATTTTCGGGCAAAGAATAAGTTTCCGTAGTTATGACTGACTATTAATTTGTCCAGCTTAAGCGGGTCCTAGTTACTTCTAAGGGTTTATCTCAAGGAAAAGATTCGTTAACAACCCTAAAGCACTTACCCGTATTCTAAAAGCAGTTATAAGTCACAACGCAATCACAAGTGTGTGGTGAGTTTCAACTTGAGACAATAGGCCTTTCGCACACTTGTCCATAACATCAAAACAAAAACCGGTTTTATAGGCAAGGGGTCGCAAGGAAGACAGTTTTTCTTCCATCATTTTCCATCATTTGTTCACCCAAACATTTTCTGGTTTCACCGTCCATCACACTGACACAAATATTTTCTTTCTCGGCGACTAGGAAAATTTGGTGCACCCAGCACTAGACCAGTTTCAAATTCTCAATGATTCGTCAAATTAGACGAACCATCATTTCGTTTATTACCCCTGTGTTCGTGTACAAACGGTTTTAAAGGCAAGGGATCGCAGGAAACTGTTTTTTCCTCAGAAAATTCGTAAGCTCGTTTAGTCCCATCAAAAGTTGGCAGTTAAAGGTTTTAATATGATCTATTGTAACCCGTAGAAATACCTAGTCTAGTACACCCCTATTTTTTCTTAATATGGAATCTATATCACATAATTTATATAAATCATGTCAGTAATATGCGTTTTGTTCAAACCTTGATGATTTACATTACAGGACGACGAAAAACGTTTCCAAAGAGTAATGCATCAACTCGAAGAAACAAAGAAAGATAAAAATTTGATTGGACTACAGATGGTAAGAAGGAATGATGAAATATCTTTGCTTCGTGAACGGCTTTGCATTCTCAATACAACACTAAATAGAGGTCTGAAATCGAATTAAAATCGTTTCCATTTAAATATTAAATATATTGTTCAAGGTCATTGTCTTTATAGTCAACGATTAGAAGATATACGTTTGTTAAAATTAAAAATATCAAAGCTATCAACTGAACGAGAAGTATTGACTAATGCTATTAAAAATACTGCTAATATGCGCGAAGAACTTGCGCGTTTGCAAAGAACCTTAAATGAAAAAAGCGTTGAATGTTCAGCCTTAGTGGACCAAGCTAAAGTACCAGTTAATGTTCACAGATGGAGAATTTTAAGAGGAAGTGATCCTGATAAGTATACAGCGCTTATAAAAATTCGTGTTTTACAAAAGTAAAGGAAAATACATATATTATTCTATAACCAATTATTGTAAAACAATTTGTTTGCAGACGAATTATTAAGCTATATATTGAAGGAGCTCAACGAGAACGAGATTTTAAAAATTTTCAAAAAATTTACGATCACTTAAAAGCATATATTGAAAAAATTCCAAATCAAGATGTAAAAGAGAATTTAGTAAAATCACAAGTAAGAGAAATGTAATTTAATTTTGTAAATTTAAGATGATACATATTTCTTTTAGAAAATTATTAAAGATCGTGAAACAACACTTAAGGCAGTAACAGCAGAATTAAATACAAAAATATTAGATATAAAAGCAGTGGAATGCAAAATTGATGAATTTAATATAACTATGCGTGGAATAAAATTAGATTTGATAAAAGTAAAGGAAGAAAATAAAGAAAATTCCATCAAAAAAAGTTTATCAGCTATTATTAGCAGACTACCAAAAGGAATATACTAAAGGAATTAGTTTAAAAAAAGACGGTAAACGGAATAGTTGCAATGTACAGGCAAATTGTGCTACATATACTAGTACATACATATGTATAAGCACTTAGAATATTAATATGGGTATATGGTTTGCAATTATAATTAAACAAGATCACCACTAATTGATTCTGTGCACGAAATCTATGCAAAATAAGTTCCTGTTTTGTTAGTTTCTTATGTTGTTGATGGTACAAAAAATATAAAAAAAACTAAAATTAACTTTGTCTGTACATTAATTTTAATGATGTAGGAGTAACATAAATAGTTTTGAAGGGGGAATTAAAATGACTTACCATTCTTTTGTACAACACAACACGAAAAAAGCACTGCCTACCTTTAAATTCCACAATGTAAGGAATATCAAAAAGCGCAAACCTAGATCACTAATTCGATAATGCTCGGTTTCAGAGTCGGCCGGATTTATACCCGGGACAGACTAGCACCATTAGTGACGAATATGACGTCAGAATGACGTAGACCCATATAAAAGATATGGAAGTAAAATGGAGTCTACGTCATTCTGACGTCATATTCGTCATTAATGGTGCTAGTCTGTCCCGGGTATTAAACGGAAGGACTGAAATTCCAAAGAGCGCGGATTAAAATGTCAAAAAATTACACTGATTACAATGGCGCCAATTCGGAAAAAAACTTTTCGATTTAAAGCCCGGTATGCAAAGCTCAAGAAATTTCTTCGCCTATCTAAAAACTATGCAAAAAATTGGTCAAGAAATTGCTCAGAAATATTTTCTGGAGCGATTTCTGTAACCGGTATGCTCGAGTCAAGAAATTCACACCAGAAATATCGTGTTTTTTCTGACACGCAGAAGTCGCTTATTTCTTGAAGGAATTTCAACGGTTCATGAGTATATGACATGTCAGCTGTTTTTTTGAAATTGAAAAACTTTCCGCAATACTAAAAATACAATTTTATTAATTTTTATTATTATTGTAATTCAAAATTTCTGAACTGTTTTCAATTTTTCTTAAGGAAATAAATGCAGAAGTTTTCTTGAGCAAATTTCTTGAGCCTTCCATACCGGGCTTTAGCCTAGTACTAAGTTCTACCCATTATACCCTTTTTTAGCAAGATAAAATTTGACAATGTAGAATTGTAGAGAAAGTTGAATTTCAACGTCTTCTTCGAAATAAAACTCCTCAAAATCCATTGGAAATATATAATTATTAAATCGTGTTTCAAAATATTCTAAACACAGAATTATTTATTATTTTTACTATTTTTTCGTGCACAAACTTTTATTTTAGTTTTATTTCCGCCCTTGAAACTTCTACAACCGTAAATTAGCTTATTTTTCTGTTTGTTTTATATCACTGGTTGTTTTTTCAACAAATTTAGCGTGAAATAAGGTGCCTGCACGATAAAAAATGCAGCTAAAATGTGGACTAGCTGCCATCTGTTTTACAGAACTGGAAACGTCGTTTTAGCGGACATTTTAGCGGCGAACTTTGTACTGCATGCTGCTAATTTAAGATTTTGAGGAGTTTTATTTCGAAGAAGTCGTTGAAATTCAACCCGAAAAAACGTTAATAACAACTCTACAATTCTACATTGTCAAATTTTATCTTGCTAAAAAAGGGGACCAGTTTGGAGACGCGCTAAAATTTAGTTTAGCGCCAAACTTAGTACTAGGCAATACAAGAAGAAGATAGGGTAAATTCATTTGACATTTGAAGTTATGGTTAACGACACGGACAAAACAGCTGTTTTCTGATTCTTTTTTGTTTTTCAATTTCAATTAGCATTTTTACTTGCAACATCATTGCATTTTATCAAAAGAAAACATCCTGTTTAGTATCACTTCTTTTGAAAATATGTTTAGGCAACTAACAAGACCAATCGGTAAATATTTTAGCGACCTCTTTTTTAGGGCAAAGTTAATATGGACAAACAAGTACCTTATATAAATTAAATTATTACTCTTACCTTTTCTAACATGGCAGCAAATATTTGGAATTATGGAAGTACTTATAAATTCAGCTCGAAGGCTTCACCCAAAACGGCTATTTTAATGTTAAATATGGGTGGACCGGAAAGAACAGATCAAGTTCATGATTATCTGCTTAGAATAATGACAGATAGGGACATGATCCAGCTACCTGTCCAGAGCAGGCTTGGTCCGTGGATTGCTAAAAGACGAACGCCAGAAGTGCAACAAAAATATTCTGAAATTGGTGGCGGATCGCCGATTCTTAAATGGACAAATATTCAAGGTAAACTTATGTGTGAGAAATTAGACAAACTTTCTCCTGAAACAGCACCGCATCAGCATTATGTTGGATTTCGATATGTGAATCCATTAACAGAGGATACTTTAGCAGAAATTGAAAGGTAAATAATTCTAAATTTTTAAATTTATTAGGAAATGTTTTTTTTATTATAGAGATGCACCGGAACGCGTAGTTCTATTTTCTCAATATCCCCAATATAGCTGTGCGACATCAGGTTCTAGTTTCAATTCCATATACCATCACTACAAGAATAAGTACGTATAATTATTGATGGAGCAAAAGATTTTTTTTAAGATTTAATTTACTTTATTATTATTACATTCACGTTGGAGCATAGGGAAAAAACTTCCCCAGAGGACCCTGTCTCTTTAGCTTGCCTCGCGATTGCTCCTAATAGATTCTCTTATTCCTTCGACCCTTTTTTAATTAATTTTTCATTAGATTCATTTGTTTGATTTAATCTCTAAACAAGTTTTTTAGTAAACTTCCACAGAATATCAAATGGACTATTATTGACCGTTGGAGTACCCATCCTTTACTAGCAAAAGTATTTGCAGAAAGAATTCGTGACCAATTAGCCACAGTTGAAGAGAACAAGCGCGATGGAGTCGTAATAATATTTTCAGCACATTCACTGCCACTTAAGGCAGTTAATAGAGGAGACCCCTATCCTTATGAAGTAGGAGCTACTGTTCAAATGGTCATGAACGAATTGAATTATAAAAATCCATACTGTTTAACTTGGCAATCAAAAGTTGGCCCATTAACTTGGCTAGAACCGGCTACAGACACAGCTATTAAAGTAATTTAAATCGCCAAAATAAGTATTCTGAAACTTTTATTTTAAGAAAAATATTTTAGGGCTTTGTAAAACGTGGAAAAAAGGATTTCATTTTAGTACCAATTGCTTTTGTTAATGAGCATATTGAGACGTTGCATGAACTTGATATTGAATATTGCACAGACTTGGCAAAGAAGGTAATATATTTTAAAACGGAATGCAGTTTTTCTATAACTAAATTTTCCTCAGCTTAAAGTGAACAAAATGATGCGAGCAGCTGCTCCAAATGATCATCCATTATTTATAGATGCCTTGAGTGATGTCGTCATTTCGCATTTAAAAAGCAATCAGCAAATTAGTCCAAAATTCTTGTTAAGATGCCCACAATGTATTAACAAAAATTGTCATAAAAGTAAGGAATGGTATAGTTCGCTAAAATCATAAGAGATTTCTTTTTGTATATTTTACGAAAATGGTGATGTTGGTATTTTTTAGATTTTTAAGTTAAAAAAATGTTTACTGTTATATTAAATGCAATTTACTTAAAAACTTTGTTTGCATAAAAGGAAAACGTTTGGAAAGGCCTGCACCGTCGTTTTGGAGACGTTAAATTCGACGCGATTGAGAATTGACTCGATATCTCGGTAATTGAATTGAATATCTGTTGGTGATCATGTGGACAAGGTCTGGCACTTGCTTGTCGAATGAGAGTACCGTAATCTGTGAAGTGAGTTGGAGGGGATTGAAAGCAGATCTTTTATTGCGTTTCCATGACAGTTTGAACCTTACTTAAAGTACAAATGCAAACGCAAGCAGCTCGACTGGAGTCGTCAAAAATATTCTGATCGGGTCAATTGCTTGTCATGTAAACCGAGCTTGAAAGCTTGAGTGATCGAAATTGTGAAAGTTAGGCTTGTAAATATGTCTAAAAGTAATTTATGGAAACATGAGGATACTAAATTATTAATAAAGAAATAAAAGCGCCATAAAAGAAAGAAATCTAAACTTCAAATGTCAGCTCAAGAACTCAAGCCCATTTCAAGCTAATATGCCGCTTCAAGTAGGCAGAGCATATACGCGCTCGAGTTTTTGAGATTTTCAAGCTTTCGAGCACTCAAGCCGTCATGGAAACGTAGTAATTTAAAAAGAGAGGGTGAATTAACCCCTGGGGAACACTGGCCGTAATGCTGTAGGGCTTAGGTTCGACGCCATTCAATACAACCTTGATTGAACGACCGGAAAGAAAGTTCTCAATCCAAGTCCTTAGAACTAAGCCTATAACAATAGCTGGGAATTTGTTCAACAGAGCAGGATGCCATACTCCGTCGAGATATCGGTAATAATACAAGTTTAGGGGCATCACCTCAGATGACCTTGAACTCTTAGTTTGTTGCACAGTTTAGGATGCTGATTAAGAAGTGATCCCCTAAACTGTATAATTAGCGAGATATCTAAAGCAACCACACCAGACTCACCAAAGCGATCGACGCTTCGGCTGAGATGCGCGGTTAAACGCACAAGGGTACGCCAGTCGACTTTTTGGTCTAAAACCGTACTGCCTGTCGTGTAGAATTCAGTTTGATTCTCGATATTTCATCAACTTTCTATAGATTGTCTCCATGATTTTGAAGAGAATAGAAGTGATTGCTAGTGAGTGGTAGTTAGAAAGGTTGTTGGAATCTCCTTTTTTCGTAATGGGCTGAGCATAAGTTAGCTTCCAGAAGTCTGGATATACTTCGGAACACTACTTAAGTACTGCCGATCGAGTCAAACAACCATAAGAAAAACTCTTGTAAAAGGTTTACACCATATATTTTAAATCAAAGAAGACATATTACAAAATATAAATACGTACTACGCAAATAAGCATGATAACAAATGTTTTGTTTCTATATATTTGTTACGACTTGCTTATTCGGAAGCTCCTTAGGCCACCAATTTGGTAGAAAAAGTTCGCAACTGACATCATCAATAAAAACATTTGGAAGCTTAAGTGCCTGCTCCATTCGAAGAAGGCTTATAACTAAATCTTTTTCAACGCCACGAACAACACCGATTTTATTCCCTCCTGAATTTTGAACAGCAACCACATCTGGATCAAGTCTCTTACTAGCTCTAATTGGCATTATTCTTTTTCTTACTACGCCAGTATAATGAATTCTTGCTGTAAGTTCCTGACCAATGTAACAGCCTTTTTGAAAACTAATTCCATGTAACAAGTCTGCATTAATTTCCAATGGAAAACATTTTCCGGGTGGATGATTAATAACACCTTCCCCAACACCTAGACCATATAAATGATATCGATAATTGTAATCTGGTGTTGATAGACCGACTTCATCGTCGGAGAATATTTGTTTAATTTCTTCCAAGGTATATTCATTGGGAAGAATAAGTCGCATTCCTAAAGATTTAAGTCTAGGATCTGGGCAGAGCGCTATTCCTTCTACATCTGAATTTACGGATGGCCTGGGCACAACATATACCTCCTTTCTTCTTCTATCAAATGCATCTTCTGCAACACTTTCATCTTTTAAAGGTCGGCTAAAAACAACCCAAGGTGCAAAATTACCATGTGCCGATTCAATTTCAATTTGTTTTCTCACTCGAAATAGCCTTAAGTGTCTCCTTAGCTCATTTGAAATACTTTTATCACTTTCTACTAAATATGTATTTGGATCTCTTGTACGATAAATAATTGAATCATAAAGAACTCTTCCTGCATTATTTAAAAACATGGTATACATTGCCCCTACTCCACCGGTAAGATGTTTCATATCATTTGTAATAAGACCTTGTAGAAAAGGAACGACATCCTTGCCATCTAGTATAGTAATAGTTCGTTCTCGAAGGGGCTCAGCCAACAATGATAATTCCCTCAATGAAACATAATTTAGTTTGCTGTTCAAAATATTTCTTGAAATTCTTTGAAGAATATTCATTTTTTAGACCTAGGAATAAACAGAAAGATTAAAGATTTCAATCTTGTTTTATATTTGTAAACAAATACAGGGTATTTTATTTAATTACTCAAGTAATTTTAGCTCTCTAAAATATATAGGAAAAACTGCCGATTCTTGATTTTTAGAATTATTTCGTATATATTATATATTAAAGTTCAAGTTGTCAAAAATAAAAATAGCCCAAGTTGCCTTTGAGTGCATGGTCACAAAAACGTACTATATTAATATAACTGGGCTGCTATTGGTATGTATTTTTATATTAGAATCTTTCTGAGTATGATCGGAGATAACAATTTATATTTTATTACTGATATCGACAAACATTTTATTTGTAAACAAATATCTTCAAAATTCTATGTTCTTACTTTCTAACGACCACAGCGCCTGTTATGTAGGTTTTAAAATTAAAGCCAATGTGACAGTTGTTTTTGACAGTGACAGTTTTTAAATTTGTTGGGCCGCTGGCCGCTATTTCGTGTATTCCCGGGATGAGTCACAAAGTTGGTTCGATAGTTCGGTTATATGTGAGCCGCGAGCTTTTACGCATTTATATTTCACAACTTTGAGAATAAGAAAATTGGAGTAAACAAATAATTTGTATTCCACTTTAAAAGTGTGTTTTATTAAAAGTGCATGTTCTAATTTTGAAATATTAACTTTAAATATTGAAAATAATGACTCCTGAAACCGTATCAGGGAGCGATTCAAATTCTAATGATTGCAATGACGATAGCAACAAGAAATTAACTACTTTTCGCATCAGAAATGTTAACGAAATTAACTGTGCTGTCGGTAGTGAGGAAAGTACATCTGGAAATGATTTAAAAAGAAAATTACCCAACTGGCTTCAATCGCCTGAAGAAGTAAACAAAAAAGCAAAACGCAAACCGATCAACCGTGTAGATCCATGTACATCAACACAATCTGATGGAAATAATTGTGCGGAGGGAAATGACACCGCTGCCAGTAAAAAAGTGAACAGTGAATCTGAAATGAGTGTTTCAAAAGTACAAGAACCAGAATCTGAATCTGCACAACCGGACACTAGTAATGAATTGGAAGATAATAATTGTCCGGATCAAGAAGTAAGCCACCAGTTAGGTGCTGCTGAGGAGGGTGTCACGGAGTACAAAAATGAGGCGCAATCTTCTCGTTCCGATAACTGTGACGAAATAAAAGCAGATATCGCTGGGGACATGCCTCAAGATGAGGAAGAAGCAGATATAAAACCTGAAGTAAATGTACCCACAAAATATGCACAAGCAGATATAAGTGAGGCGGAATCTTCCCATCCGGATAATAATGATGTGGCGTCAAATGCTCAGCAATCAGATTCAAATGAAGCAGATGGAAGAGAAGTTAAAATCAAAGTAGAAGATATTTCTTCAACTTCTACTTCGGTTAAGCAACCTACTGCTAGTCCAGTTGTTAAACAAGAGGCTTCTTCATCTCTGAGAGATTCCTGCCAGTATGGTATTCGATGTTACAGGTACCCGATATGTTTTCTTAAATAGTATCATAAAGAGTTATAAATAGGAATAATTAATTAGTTAACATTATTAGTTTAATAGTAAATATACAAATTTAACATCATCAGTCTACTAGCAAATAACGAAACAAGTATTTTGCACTAAATAAAGAGTATTTGTTCCTACAATTATATTGGATGATACTTCATGCATATGCTGTTGCACTTGCCCCGATCTTACTTCTGTCTCAGTGGGCAGTGTAGTTCTAACAGCTGACATCATCAGGAGCTCCACAGCCTATTGTTGGCCTTGGCTTCCTCCAGCGTTCGCCTCCATGATTCTCGATCTCTGGCCCGACTCTTCCAGTTTCTTATTCCCAACTGTCTCAAGTCTTCCTCGACGTCATTAATATATCTTTTCTTAGGCCGACCTGGTCTCCTTTTACCTGACGGTACTTTCCCAGCACTATCTTTGTCGGGTTCCGTTCCGCACCTCGTTGGACGTGACCAATCCATCGTAGTCTGTTTATTTTGATCACTTTGACAATGTTTGGAATTTTACTGATTTCATACAACTCGAGTTGTTTCTTCTCCTCCGAATGCCATCAATCTGTATTCCTTTGTAGATCGAACGAAGAATTCTCCTTTCAAATCTTCCTACCAATGTTTCGTCTGAGTTTTTCAATGTACACACTTCCGAACCTTATAGTAGGACAGGCCTTATTAGTGTTGTGTAAGGTGCCAGTTTTATCTTCCGTGATATATTTGTAGACGTCAGGTGCCTGCGTAGACCAAAGTAGCATTTATTAGCCAGTGCTATTGGTCTTCTGATTTCGGTCGATGTATCATTACCTTTTGTTATAATCGTGCCGAGGTACACAAACTCATCTACTGCTTCTATATTGTAGGTGTCTATCGTTATGTTTTGCCTGCTACTTCTAGCGTTTTTTGTGCTCGTCTATTTCCAACCAGATTTTTTTAGCGGCTTGCTAAAGTGCTACAAAGGTCCCCTTCATGCTCTCAAATGTTCTTCCAAGGATATCAATATCGTCGGCAAAGGCTAATATTTGCACTGACCTATCAAAGATACACCCTGATGTGTTAATAGATCCATCTCTTACTGCTGAGAGTGCGTCACCTTGCCTTAATCCTGTATTTGTTCTGAGGGGTGGAGATAATTCAAATAACTCATTACGGTTCACACTATCGTAAGCATATTTGTAGTCGATGAATAGCATGTGGATGTGTATGTTAAATTCAACAGATTTTTCTAGGGTTTCTCTGAGTACAAATAGCTGGTCTGTTGTGGATCTTCCAAGACGAAAACCGCATTGATACTCTGCTAATATTCTTTCTACGTATGGTAGTAGTCTATTATAGAGTACACGTGAAATTCCTCTATAGTTGTTGCAAGATAGAGGGTCTCCTTTTTTGTGTAAGGGACACACTATGCCCTCGTTCCACTCATCAGGAATTTCTTTCCGTCTCCAGATTTCCACTGCTACTTCATGTATTTTTTGGATAGTTTCCTCTAACAGCTGAGCCACCTCTTAAATACTTGGGTATAACTTTATTTGAAGATCTGCGAAAATCGCATGTTCCAAATGGTCAAACAAGCATATCAAACCTTTGAGCCACCGCAGGAATGTAGCAGCATTGACAAAATATTTCACTATTAACATAGCGATTTGTCTCACTGAAATTATCGCCCCCCTGCCTGCGTGGTAAAAATATTTTACCCGCTCCGCCCGCCCTCACAGCTTGCTAAACCCCTTTTCGCGCACACTTGGGTTTAGAAGTTCGTTTATAAATGAAACAACTCGGTTATGGAACAAACTCCCGCAGTCAGTATTTAAGAACGTAAGTCGATTAGACTGATTTTTATAATTTTGAAGTTCACACAGTTATAGAAATTTTCAAGTTCTTGATTAAAATATAAAACAACCGCTTTTTAATTCGGAATTATTTCAGACGTAATCCTGCACATCGTTCAGAACTTGCACATCCAGGTGATCAAGATTATCGCCGACCAAATTTTCCAACGCCACCATTGGGAACTCCAGATTGCCCCTTCGGTAATTTGTGCTATCGACGTAATCCTGTACATTTTCAACAATTTACTCATCCGGAATCAAGTTAGTCTCATAATGCTACATGCGCAAAAAAACAATTTATATTTAAAGTGTGCATTTCCAACAGCTGACTTTAAGAAAAATTGGCGGGATCATAAAATGCGATTGAGGAAAAGGCAAAATAAGATGAAAAATAATGTAGATTTAAGTGATGAAGATGATTACGACTTGGATGATCCATTTATTGATGATGGCTCAGATGACGACTACGTTCCGAGTGATGATTCTGAAAGCAGTTTGATATAGATAAGGAAGAATAATGATAATAATTAAGTCTCGTTGTTTTTTTAAAATGTTATATGTATATTTTTTGATGTATTTAAAAGTAATAAAGAAATTTTAAAAGAATCCTTCGTCCTCTTCAAAGTTCTTTTCAGTATTAAAAATGAATCCAGCTTTTCCTGCTTCACCTCCACGAATTTTAACATTGTAACAAACATCTTCTGTTTTTAAAACACTTTGCCTCAGCGTATAAATTTTGCGAGACAATTCTCGATTGTATGCAGTGCTCAGTCCAATATAACTAAAAAGGAAATTATTGAATAATAATTCAGTAAAATTTCGGCAGTATAATTACCCGGAATACATTGCTTGTAGGACGCGGCAAGACTCAAAACATGTTTCAATATCGCCGCTACCCAATGAATTTATACAGCGACGCATAATTTCACCAGTCAAGTCAGCCAGACCCAAGATAAACTCGACCGGCTGAACTAAACAGGAATATTTAGTTACTTTATTGGTGACTTCGTCATCACCACCCTTTATTTTTTCAGCAACTTCATAATTCAATTTTTCTTGAAGATTACTCCAATCAGACAAGTTTTTTTCATTTAAAGATTCATAGAAAGTATATGCTTCTACGAACTCTTGTAAGCCAAAGGAATATGCCCGGGCGTACTGGTATGGATCTAAATTTCCCAACTCCTTAGCAATTGATAAAAAGTTTACTTCGCACAAGGTTTGAAGACGTTTTTCAGCTTCTTTCGATACTTTTTCCCTATTTTGTTTTCTTAAAATTAAAATACTAATGATTATAGAATTTCGATTAATTATTAAAAAACTTACTTTGGGTCAATTGTATGCAAAAGGAAAATGATCCTTTTACTTTCGATTGTAATATCTCTACTAAGTTTTACAATTTTTTCGTATCTATCATGTTTATCGTCCAATTCTTTAGCGTACTTCTTAAAATTTATGATAATTGGGTTATCATCATTAACTTCTGCATCTACATCGACTTTATTTCGATTTTGCTTATTCCCGCGTCTGCCTTTATGTTCTGACATTTTGTTTCGCACTGTTTGCGTTTGGCTTCTCCGAGTGGCGAGTTTTTAAAGTCCCGTTAGTGGTAGGTATTCGCAACATTTTACTTGCTACCTATGCTAACCCAGCACCACTCGTGTGAAGAAATAACATTATTCAAATGCCTAGCAGTTTCTATTTGAATAAATTGTTCCTGTTTTGTAGAGATGAATTGTTTCAACAAAAGTTTTTGATATATTTTGCATTCTTGTATAATTATAAGACATTCTATATATTCTTTAATATTTTAAATTTTTTTTAATAAATAAAAGTTCTGTTTACACTGAAAGTTTTCTGAGTCAATCTACATGAAAGCCTACCAACGATATTTCCGGTTCCTGTTATCAGCTGATAGTGCTGTGATGCAATCAAACCTGTCAGAATGGTAAATCATTGATAAGGAAATATTCCTAAAATTTCGGCGTACAAATATTAGATGTTTTCTTCTAGTTACTTCAAAAGACTGCACAATTGGTTCCTCGGAGTGCTGCCCTCATTAGAATGGCTTCTTCGACCGCAACAGAAACTGTGATTGCAGCCGAACATGGTGACAAGGGTATCATTACAATAAACCGGCCCAAAGCTCTCAACGCAATCAATTTGGAAATGGTTCGGAAGATTCATAGTCACCTTAAGGAGTGGGAAACAACAAAATCCTTGGTGATAATTAAAGGGGCAGGAGAGAAAAGCTTTTGCGCTGGAGGAGATGTCCGTGCGGTAGTAGAAGCTGGACCGACAGCAGAGTCCAAGGCTTTCTTCCGTGAAGAATATCGCCTCAACGCATTAATTGGATACTACCAGATACCGTATGTGGCATTTATCGATGGTATAACAATGGGTGGAGGTGTTGGTCTTTCGGTTCATGGAAAGTATCGCGTTGCAACGGAGAAGACATTATTTGCTATGCCCGAAACTGCCATTGGATTGTTCCCTGACGTAGGTGGTTCATTTTTCTTGCCTAGATTGGAAGGAAAACTTGGCCTATATCTTGGTCTTACTGGGCATAGGCTAAAGGGATGTGATGTTCTAAAATCGGGTGTAGCTACTCACTATTGCGAGAGTTCAAGGCTCAATGATTTAGAAAAGGAACTGTTGAAATGCAAGGATAAAAATGATATCGAGAAAATACTGAATAAATACTCATCTGCTCCATCTAAAGAGTTCGTTCTTGAAAAACATATGCCACAAATTAATGAAGTCTTTAATTCTACCACAGTAGAAGAAATATTCCGGAAATTAGAAACTGATAATAGTGATTGGGCTCAAGATACTCGAAAGGTAATAGTATGACTAACAAAATATGATATATGCTAATTGAATAGAACTGCGCTTTTTTTTGTAGAGTTTGAAAAAAATGTCACCAACAAGCTTAAAAGTAACGCAACAAGCAGTTAATTATGGATCAACTCAATCCTTGACTGACTGCCTTAAAATGGAATATAGGCTTGTGGTAAGACATTTAGAAGACAGCGATTTCAAGGAAGGTGTAAGAGCTCTCTTAATTGATAAGGATCAAAAGCCTAAGTGGAAACCCCCAACGATTGAAGAAGTTACTGACAAACGAGTTAATTTCTACTTCGCTAAGCTACCAGCTAATGAGGAGCTAGAATTGTAATTTTATTTCTTTTACTACGTGTATGTAGAGTGTTTCGGAATAGAGTAGTATACTAATTGGAATATAATTATTTCTCTAAATATTTCTAGGCATACTCTATTTAGGAACGCCCTGCATATATGAAAATAAAAAAAAACATGCATTTACTAAAATTAAATTTGGGTGCAATTCGTGTATGCGATTAATAAAACACAATTTTCTTCTATTTCAGCGACAATATTGGTGCCATTACCAAGAAGTCCAAGCTTTAACAGCCATAACTACCAATACTACGTAAACAGCATTTATCTATTCAAAATATTTTAAAGTAAATTATCTATTAGGCTTATTGTTGAGGTGCTGAAAGTGCTTGTTATAACTTTATACCAGTTTTATTCAAAAGTGTAAATTTTATAAAAAAATGTTTCAAACAAATGCTAAATCTTTTTAACTGCTTTTCTGGAATTCCCGTATTCAAACATTATGAACAGTAGGTTGTACCTACAGCTTAGATAACAGTTTTAAGTACCTTCACGTTCACATTGTTTTGTGCTTGCCGTTGATAGATCGATACACATCACAGGGAACCTCGCCACTACCGCCTAGATGTTTCATTGTTCATCAATTCGCAAGAATTTTGTGGAATGAATACTGAAATAAAAAAGTTGATGGCTCATATTTCTGACTTCAGATTCAGACAAGAAAATTGGATATTTGACGGCGCTGGTAGATATGTATATTATTGAATAAGGTAAAAAAATTCTTTAAAGGCCAAATGTTTTGCTACTTTCTTTAAAATTCGAATCTTGTGTAACGGTCGGTTCTATTCCCCTAACGGAAATTCGGAGTATTAATTCAAAAATCACTTTTCGGGAGAATAAAAATCTGGGATAAAGTTGGCGGGGAGAAAAAAATAAATTTTTGAAAGTCTGAAGTGAATTTTCGAGAGTCTGTTTCTCTAGAACGAAAGGAGGTTGGCCGTCTGGGCAGTGAAGTTTTCTCCTGCACTTTTCACTTTTATGTGCGTTGGTTTCTGATAATAGTTGAAATTAAAAAGCGTGCAGAACATTAAATTGTGTGGAATTGAGTGCATTAAAAGTTGGTGACCAAAACCAATGCGAAGAGGGCAATTTAATCAGCAATCGGGATCTTTAAGCATCTCAATTCTTCATGGAAATTCTTTGTATCTCTTCTAGAATCGTCGAACACAGCATATATTCTATTCTTATTTTTGTTTTGACTAGAGGTTGTTCAGGTCATGTCTTTTTAATAAATTCATCATTCTGTAGGACAATTTGGCAATTTTTTAATGTGAAAGATGATATTATGTAATGTATGTGCCAAAGATCGTAAAATTAAAAATATTTTATTAGTGACTATCAAATAAGTATGTATTAGCATGTTTCACATGTGAGTCTCTAGGGCTGAGAACTACCCCTAATAGTCCATTCAAAACGGGCGGGGTGTCGAAACATACCACCGTTAAGAAAATCGAACCCTCTGTTTTTTGGGCCGCTGATCATGAAAATCGAGGTCCGTGATCCTAAAATATTGGGTCACCCTTAAAAATGCGAAAAAACACCGTACTTACACCAAAAAGGTAAAATGGTAGATTACATATCAAGGGCCGAAAGGAGGCTCGAGCCGAAGGCGAGGGAGGCCACCGCACGAGTCCGTAAAGCCTCCGACGGCCCGAGATATGTACCGTATTTGTGCCCCGAGCCATATTTATTTATTGGTTAAAAACTTTGAATAACACCGAGTACACGCAGTAAGTGTCGCGTTTATACCGCTATTTATATTTGTTGGTATGCATGGCTCGGTTGCCTAGTGACCGAATGCCTGGCAATCTGAGGTTCTGGGTTTTTTCATAAGTTAAAAAACTATGAGGAGCAGGCAGTACATAGTAACTCGAAGTAGGAGGTCAAGAGAACATGCATGAAAATGGGCACTTCCGGGCAAATGTGAACAAAAAAAATTTCAATCTATGTCAATTTAGGGGTGGTTTCGCCCCCTTTTCTTCACCCGTTGCCATACACTTTGAGCTCAGTTTTTATAGACGCACTATATTGGCCAATTTTCGGCACAATTTGCACATTCGCGAGCATTTTGGGGGCTCGTAAACATTTTTGTGAAAAACCTCTAAAAAATTGTGGTTTTGCCGATTTTCGGGGTGTTCCGACCATTTTGGAGCGCCGGGACCCCGATCAGCGCCCCCAAAAAAACAAAGTACAAGTTGTCTCGATACGTGGGGCGTTCCGAGCGCCATACCCCGCGTTTTAAATGGGCTATTTGTACGAGCTTGGCATCTAACGTTTTGGGTGTTGTGCAGGATATTCAACTTTACACATAAATAATTGAACATTAAAAATTCAAACTAACTTGAAATTATTGAAAAATAATATTTAAAATTTATTTAATTTGTAATATATAAATAAAAGAAAAATGAAATGCAAAAAATTTTAAAGGTATTAAACTGACATCTTTTAAGTAGAAAAAACAAATTTTATTCTGTAATATTCTTGTTTTTTGTGTTCTTAAAATTATAAAAATCCTTAAGAGGATTCAGTTTCATTCAGTTACTTTTTTTTTATTAAATATACATAAACGACCCACAATTAATTAGAAAAATAATTTATACATCACGGAACTAAATTTAAAAAATTTGTTCGGAACTAAACTTTTTTCATTTTTTTTTAAATAATGTAAAACGAAAAAAAAATATTAATTTTTAAATATCAGTATTATGATCACTGTTTCCGGGTAGGAAAAAAAAACAAAAGAAATTTTTTTTTTACTAGAGGTGGAGGTTTGTTGACAATTTTATACTTTTTAGTCACTGAGAAATGTTGTACACAATTTGATAAAATTGTGTTTTGTATTTTCTTTTAAGATTTAGCTCCAATATTTTTCAATTGAATGTATGAATGTTTTTCGTCTTCTTCGTATTATGGCCTTAATCAATATATTGCGCTAACCAACGGAAACCTTCACCGTATCCTTGCCGTTTTAAAACAGAACACATAAACAGCTCTAATGGACGTCCTGGGAGTTCTACCCTGGCAACTTTACCCTGTTATTTATAAAAAATATATATATTTTGTATTTTTTTTTTGTAACATTATGAATAATTTTTGTCAATACCTTTCCTGTTGTGAGCTGGTATAGACCGAAGACATTTCTTAATTCATCTTCACTTGCTGCTCCTGGTTTATCAATTTTATTGCCTAAGATTAGAACTGGACAATTTGACAAGGCCTCATCTGTAAGTAAGGAGTCCAATTCGTTTTTACTTTCTTGGAATCGACCCCGATCCCAAGCGTCTACTAAAAAGACGATAGCATCAACTGCTGGAAAATAATCCTTCCACACCCGCCGTGCTGAAATGAAAATGGACGTGGTCAATATGCAATGGAATATTTTTTATTTGTGACTTAATTTGCATACAAGTTTGTGTCATTGAAAAAATCATTAGCCGTGTTCCTTTTCTGCTCTTTTTTACTCGTATTTATTTGGAACTACTCCTGCTCTCACAGAAAATTCATAGGTTTTACTCATATCGACAAATTTTGCGTTCCTTTAATTTTTTACTCCGGAGTACTTAAAAGTAGAAAAGGAACACGGCTATTATGTGTTGTAATAGGAAATCGTTTATTACTTAATTTAATGTTATATTACAGCATGCGACGATATTTTTTTTGTATTGTAATGACTTGTATTTTTGAGATGGTTGTGGCAGAAATATCATAGGGTACGAGGCTTTTAATTTAAAAATATGAGATGATGAAATTTCATCATTGTCGAGCTAAGTTAGGAAGAGGGAAGAAGAATTTTAGATACAGGAAAGTTTACTCATGATGCGGTAATTGCAATTCATCGGCATTTTGTTGACCAGCAATTTTTTTTTCAGAATCTGACGCGAAAACCCAGAAAATATTTCTTAACGTGCTTGATTATAACAATCAATTGTATTTTTTAAAATATAATTGAAAAAAAGATTTAATATTTTCTTTCGTAAGGAGCTGTCGTTCTTTAAGTTAAAACTCGCTAGCCTAGTTAAATATCGGCCGTTAGATAAATAATTCTTACCCAAGTTAGTGGAAGTTTACTTATTCAAATATGTGCCTTTTTTGTAAATTTAAAAGTAAAACTAAGAAGTATTTTTATAGCAAATATAAGGCTATGGTGAAGAATTTCGTTTTTATGCTGTGGAAGAAAGGAATAAGGAAACCAAATTACATTTGGTTACCAAAGAAGCGTCTCTGGTCCACGTCATTGACCAGAGACGAAAGAAAGACCAAAGTTTGGGTTCGAATACTGTGTTATCCGTAATTATTAACAATGAGGATCAAAACTATTAGTTTATATTCTCAAGGAGCATTATGTTGTCATGCTTACCGCCACCATGTTATTGAAAGGCTCGGATTTGGTATAATCTAAGCAATATCTTTATTGAAATATGAGGCGATGTAGTTGTATATTTTCGACTCTTTTACTAGGAGCGGTCTCTTTCTGTGACACTCAAGTTGAAGATTTTCGCGTGCCAAAAGTGCATATATTCTTCAAGAACAGTGATCAGCCACCTAATTTGCGACTTGCTGCAACCAAGCTTGCTCTCAAGGCTTTAAAAATTTCTCAAAAGTGGATACACACAAAGTATATGTGTAATAAAAGAGAGATTCGGAAAGTGCTAGAGAATGGGTGAAAATAATTGCGCATAGTGAAATGACAAAATTCGTGCACACAGTTAGAAGACGTTTCCTTTACGATATATAGTACATTCCTGGTAGGGCATATTGTGGTGAGATTATGAAGAATTGTAACAATATTCTGTTTAGTGTGTCTGTATATCGTTGTTTACTGTAGGAAGATGTTTATTAGGCGTTCTACGTATATAGTCAATATTCAAATGAAGCAAATTGAAACATATTACGCTTCAATACAGAATATACAAGAATTAAATTAAATTCTAGAAATTCCGTACATAATAACAATGATTGCGAATTTTTAAACAATAATAATCTTAAATTACCTTGAGTGTGTCCACCTAAATCGAATGTTGTAAATCTCATATTACCAATTGATAATTCTTCTGAAGCTATAAACAAAATTGAGAAAATGTCATTGCCATAATTTTTATTAAGTAAATTTATCTTACTGGGGTGCAATGTGGGTACGTGCTGGGCCAACCTATCATCTTTAAGCATGTGAAGTAATGTTGTTTTTCCTGCATTATCCAAACCAAGGAATAACAATTTACCAGATTTTTTCCACAAACCTTAAAAGTATAAAAAGAAATCAAAATATTATTCACAATGAACTTCAATTTTCTTAATTCTTTTTGGCAATTGTTCAAATATCTAGGGGACATCATACGATCATCCGAGTCATGAAAATGCGCGGGATCATAAATTGTTTAAAAATATTCGCTCTGTTTAGGGTGCATTCCTACTTACCTAAATATCCTAAAACACCAGTGAACCAATCCCAGATGAACATTTTGATAAAGTGTATAAAACAATTACGGATATCTAAAATAAAAAGAGAAATAATTATCTTATTCAAATAATTTTAAGCACAATGGATTAAACTTTGTTAAATAAATAAAATTATAAGTTTAAAAAGAAAGGAAGATGTTATTAATTCAAAAATTGACAACTGTCAGCTCATTATACGTGACTCAGCTATTCTTCGAGGTTATGTGAGATAAAATTATTAAGAAATGCGTATGTTAGTCGAGTTAACAAGGTTTCATATCTCTTCATTTAAAGAAACAAGGCTAATGAATAAAAAAATGCTGAAAGTTAATACAATATGATGTGTCAAAATAATTTCTTTAAATAAATTTCACACAATAAAACTTTGTAAAATCGATCGTCGCATGTACTAAAAAAACCCAGACAGATCTTGAACTCTTGTATATACACTTTTACCCATTAAATATTAAAGTAATTTTCAAAAGAATATATTAATTACACTTTATTGTACCTTTTAAATATAAAAATTATAATAATGGAAGCGTTACACGAGCCCACAAGCAAATATAATTCCCCTATTTGTGAACAACAAGCCTTTCGTTTCCAACAATTTTTGGATGGGGTCTTCGTACACTTGAACGAAACGTCAGCTTTCCATTCAGTTGGCAGCTACGTCAGGTTTCCGCTTTAGTACCACGTTGTGGCTGACATCTACTGTTCGAGATTTATAAAATAAAATTGTATGGTTGGTTTATAAATTTGACTTAAAAAGCTCTTTTTATATTAAAATTAGAAGAAATTTTTTAATAATTCATTTAATGTAATTAATTATTATATTGCTAAAGAAAGATAACTGTAATTAATAGAAATGTTCGAGTTCAAGCATGCTGTCCGGAGTTATTTTTATCAGTTCTTTTTTACTCCTGAAAATATGCTTGAACTACAAACGAGTCTCGAAATGATACAGGTAGTTATATGATAATACAGAGATGGGTTTATTATTATTGCTGGATCTTAAAAATCACTTTTAAAATTTAGTTAAGCCAAATAAAATTATTTGCTTAATTAATTAAATGATAAATACACGCATGCCGCCCCGAAATATATCCCTCTCCCGCTTCTTTGCGTAACGGTTTTAAAATATTCAAAGTTCAAAATCAGAGTACGGAAACGCGCACTCGTGTGCCATAAATTTTGTGTGCACCAAAACGCACATACTCATGAGTTGTGCCCGCTTTTCTTATCATATTATTACTCACGCACGTGAGCTGTGAGTAATTGAATAATTTCGTGTGCGCACATGAGACGAAAAATGGGTTTTGAGTCGTTCGTGTGCGCACGGGAGTGTGCGTTTCCGAACTCTGGTTCAAATCCTAAATCTGACGCGGGATAGTCTCTGTATTACTTGTATTCTATAGGAGAATGATTGCAATTTGCACTTCATGCCAAATCGTGCAAAATGTGGGTTAGGCCCGATTCACAATGAGAGCTTCAAGCTTCCAATTTTTTTACCATAGTTTCAGCTTCATTCGAAGCTTGCAGCTTGAAGCTGTGAATGTGAATCATAAACATAAATCTTATAATCCTAATTTTTTGCAGCTTGAAGCTTGAAGTTCTCATTGTAAATCGGGCCTCAAGTGCTAGAGGAAAAACCATAAAAGAAGACATCGAGCTTTCCATTAGCTCTGGTTGTTTGAGTGAAAAAGTTGCGCTTTCAAACAATCAGAGCGAATAGGACACTCGTTGTCTTCTTTTATGGTTTTTTCTCTATCAATTTTTGTCGTTCGCAACAAAAAACTTACAAATAAGCTTTATAACAGCGTTTAAGCTCTACTACAAAGACTTTTTATAATATTACTAGACTTATGAAGGCTAAAGATATGCGAAGAATGTGATTTTAAACTAAATCTGATACTAGAGATTGCACTATGACCAGCACTACCAACGACGTACTGGTAATAGAAAGGATAAGCTTAGTTTAGCACATAAAAAAATAGACTGCAACATCTTTCTGAGTGCTTGGTTAAGACTATTTGATATTCAAAAGTCACTACTAAAGCATGCATCGCTTTGGTGAGTCCGGTTTGGTTGCTCGCTCTAAATATCTCCAAATCTTTTGATAGAGTTTGGCAACCTGCTCTGGTAACTAATCTTCAAGCGATTGGTATTGACTCAGTTCTGAAGAACGGATCAAGATTTTTTTTCGGTCGTTTAAGCAAGGTAGTATTGAATGGCGTAAAATTTCAGTCCCACCCCATCTCTGCCAGTATCCCAAAGGGGTAAATTTTATCACCTGCTCTTTTTATAATCTTAATAAAAGACCTATTCTCCGTCCGTTCCAACCCATTTAACAGATTTCCCTCATTTAACAACGCCCTCGGTATGGGTATCAAATGAAAGTGTATGACGAAAATAGTACAGTACGCTGTGTGACGTCATTTTAAATCTAATATGGCGGCCACCACAAAATGCGAAAGACATATAATAGACTAAAAAGTAGAGAATAAAATATATAGTTTAAAAAAACTAAAAAATACGCTTTTACTGTAAAATGAACTAAAAAGTAAAAAATAATTTTGAATGTAAAATTTTTATTGCTCCAGCCAGTAAATGGGGAACAACCTACCTTTCGAAATGTAAAAAATCGTGGGCCGCTAACGAAAAGTACCAATGTTAATAAAATAAGAAATTGGATATCGTTTGGATATCACAGAATTTTTATATTTTTATTTTCGCACAAGGTAGACAGCAACGACCAGCATAAAATTTTATGGCTGCGTTCTAGTTACGCGTGTGTTAAATTATTATTCTTGAGAATAATTTTATCATGCATCGGATTTCGTCTGGGAATAATTTGCACCTCATAATCTGCTTAATCGTATTTTTTTTTTCTAAAAATTCGTTATTTTACTTAGAGCTGTTTTAGACGGTGCGCTTCAGCGCATGTGCCTCACGAACTTTTGGTGATGAAGGGAGGAGTGGGAATGAAGAGAGGTACCACCCCACTTCTCCCTTTATCCACAGAGCTCGTGAGGCACATGCGCTGGAGCGCACCGTCTAAACCGGCTCTTACTCTTGGATTCTCACGCAAAGCTTAAAAGTTTCTTTTTTTTTGTTAATAATTTTTGTATATAAATAAGTAAGAAATTTTAATAAATGCTCAGTAATTTACAGACATTAAAGCCTTTATTTCTTTTTACTTTTGTTTACTTGGCGTGAGGCTGCGCCAGGACTCATTATTCTAATCACTAGCGGCTGGTTAAAATTGCGCCCTTGCTCCCAAAGAGGTTGGCCATCCCTGCTCTATAACATAATAACGCAAAAAATAGGTAAAAAAACTTTTAAGTTAAACGGTTTTATTTGAAATCATAAGCTGTACCAAAACTAGAAAATAATTAGAACACAAACATGGAGATTCTAACGTCTGGTAAGAAATCGTGCCAAGGGGCACTTGTGTCGCTACGTCAGCGCATTAAGTAATAATCTGGGACTTTTAACAGACTAAAATAAAAAAATGGGGCGCATTTGAAATATATTTTTGGTGGGCTTGGAAGCACATTTTTCTGGACCAACCGTTCTTATTTAATTATGCAGTCGTTATACAGATTTTTATGCGCCCCATTTTTTTATTGTAGTCTGTACTGATTTTCAATGGAACCGGAACACAATTGCAAAATTCGTCCGCCATCTTGGAACCCCCATCTTGATTTTTTTTACAAAATTGTCAGATTGCATTGCCACGGGAACTCAATGTGTGCAAAGTTTCATAAGAATCGGTTAAGTAGGAAGTAGTTGAAAAAGCTGTCGCAAAATTTGAACCAAACAAACAAACAAATATACGAGGTCAAGGTAAATAAAACCATTAAAAAATACTTTGTAGAGTAAAAACCGTAAAAGAAGACAACGAGTGTCTCATTCGCTCTGGTTGTTTGAAAGCGCAGCTCTTTCACTCAAACAACCAGAGCTAATGGAAAGTTCGTTGTCTTCTTTTATGGTTTTTTCTCTATGCCCCCTTTTACACGACCGGACACCGAACAGACAAAACGAACGAACTAACTCGGGTTTATGGGGAAGAGGGTGAGAGAGGACGATGGAAAACCGGCCCCTCTCTCACCCTCTTTCCTATAAACTCCAGTTTGTTCGTTCTTTTTGTCTGTGCGGTGTCCGGTCGTGTAAAAGGGGGCTATGCTGTATTCAATAATGTTGTTAAGGAGTGAGGGGCAACCCATATGGGGAACACTAGGGCCAATTAAATAGGGGTAGTTCTATGTAGTTGCTAAATGCTAGTGTGTCCTCATTTTTGTGTACCTCTCGTTTCATTCATCAGGCATTTCTCTCCGTCTCGAAGAGTAATGCTTAAATTAAATTAAATTTACAATTATTTTTATTTTGTAAATGCTAAATTTTTTCCAACTTTCTTCTTTCTTTAAATAATTTTATATATTTTCACTCAGCAGTTTTCAAAATGTTTTCATTTTCACGTTACCTATTTATATTTTTGTGAAACACTAAAGGTGGCACCCTTACCAGTCGGTCATCTCGTTCACGTCATGGTGTAATGTCTAGTAGTAAGCTTAGCTCGAAAATAGAAAAAGGATATGATAGGTTAAGGGTGTAGTCTGGAGGATGCATGGGGAGGAGGAAGTGAACCTCGCGTTTCAACTCATGGATATGTTGTATGAGTTCATTTTTTAAACAGTTTTAGCAGGAGGCAGGCTCGTCGGAGTGTTATGCGTCCTGAAAAAAGAGAATCCCGCTAACCAGCTGGAAAAGGCTGTGGCGTACGTACTACCAGACTACCAGGTGAACCAAGAAGGGCACCGTCAGCTAAGTGAAAACTCTAACTAAGCGGAACTTTGGTACCCTACCCGGTTAAGCCGGCGGGATGCCTTATTAGGGCTACCATATTTAATTTGAAAACCATTTTGGAAAAGCTATGTGTTTTTAAAAATTTTATATATGTATAAGGAAATTTGATGAAATTTCAAGAAAAATTCTAGAGAACAAATTGAATTAAGAAGGGAAGCCATTAACGTCAATTTGCTTAATGGAATATTTTCATTAATTCTCTAGCAGTAGAATGGATTTAGTTTTAGAATTGAAATACAAGAGCTGATTTTAATTTCTTCCACGACTTTATAACTTAAACCACTAGAAATCTTCTTATCAAATGACGCGTAAACAACGTGTCAGTGTCATCACCAAATCTACAAATTTCCACTTGAGACTTAATTCCGACATCCTTCGCCAAATGCAATCCCCATTCGCCAGCCAATTCCTTAAATCATCTCAAGAAGCGCCGTCACAAGATTTCTTAAACGATTGTGGTTAGTGACATTGACACTACAGTGACGTCCTTCCCGGCACGTATCTGTGTCTGTCGACTATTGTTCGCCCGAAATCGACACCCTCCACCGACAGAAATCTATTTTTGGTGAAATACAAAAACTTTTTCAAGCTTTCCGCCAACAATTTTTATCGCCCTACTCCCGACTACGTTTGGGCTTGTCATTATCCTTCTTGTGGCTTGCTGGAAGTCTAAATTCTGTTGTAGGGTGAAACTTCGGCTCCCGGCTCCTACTTTAGCTTCCTCCCAAAGCACCCTTGATGCTCAAATATAATTTTGGGTGCCATGGGTATAACCATGTAAGACGGATAACGATAAAATGCAACCTTTAATCGATTCTGTCACTCAAGGCTAATGTATTGTGAGGTTTTATGTATTTTTTACTTTTCTTATTTTTATTGTGTACAAGAGTTTCGCTCCACGAATCCTTGAATTCTTGAATCCTCCGGTTGGGTCCAACTCGTTCCTTGGTGCCCCCTTTTTGATTTAGTATAGCATGTGGGCTAGGGTGGTTGTAAAGTTCAAATTTTATTTATTTAACTTTGATCGAATGGATTTCATGGCGGTGTATGGTGAATACTGATTCCGGGATGATTGCCGAGAGGAGAAGCTCTCCTTTTTTTTGTTTGCTGATGGGTGTCAGAGATCTTTCTTAAAAATCAAGAAGGTGGAATGCAAGCTATAACTTTTCCTTAAAACTCGTGGATAGGGTGGTGATACGTGTCTTGAGCCTTTGAGATTTTGCGTCGCGACTGACTGCTATATAGGAATTGCCATTCTAAAGAACAGAATTGTATCCGTAATTGGTAGAAATCTTGTGACTCTTTCAGTGAACAATTTACAAAAGATCCTAGACAAGAAGTCGTGAACCTAGAAAAGTATGCACATGGAATATAAAAAGAGTTTTGTTCTTGTTATTGCTTTATTTATTTGTATTTCTTTTGAATAAGTTTGCATCGAATTTAGTTAACTAAATTTTGAATACATATTTTCAAAAACTGTCAGAATTTGCGAAAGTTTATCTCTTTTTTGTGCTGCATTTATGAAAATTAATAACAAAATAAATTTAAGATATTGCATATAGATTCAAGCCAGAAAATTAGACTCGTTCCAATATTTGTTGGGAAAAATTTCCAATATAATTTTTTTTGAATAAATATACATGGGGATGGTAGTAAAAACCCAAAAACCCTATTTTTAAGGGGAAGGAATCAACCTTTTACTACCAGTGCATCATGCGTTCAGGTCATGGTGCAATGTCTAGTAATATAAGCTTAGTTTGAAGGATAAAATAGATAAGTTACCATTTTTAATTTCATTTTTTGTCCTTTACTGAAAGTGTCGAGGAAGAGTCCTGTGAAGGAAACAAAACAGGAATTATACAAATGAAAGCGAAAAATGATTAAAAGTTCTTAAAAGGTCAATTGCTATAACGGACATCATATCATTTGGCGAATTATATCAATGGATTATAAAAACATTTTGGTTAAGTTTTCTTTCATCTTAATTTTTCATTAAGTTGACTACTTGTCAAATAAATTTATTCTTGTAGGAAATTGCTACGATTGGGAATTTTGCCAATCAATAATAAATTTTCGGACGGTGGTATCGAAGTTTTTTAACTTGTGCACAGAAGATGTTTTAAAGAAGCTGCTGGGTATCATTGCAGTCGCCGACCCGCAAAGACCCCTTGATTGTCAAAACAAAAGTAGAACTAACGATTAAAATTTGTTCGGTACGAGGAATTTTGGACAAGATACAGGAATATTTTTCAGGTTGCGTTCAGCGACATTCTTGATTTGACTCATTTAATACGATGGTTAGCAGACGAAAGAGAGAACTTCCTATTTTTCTGAATTAGGAATGTAGTAAAGCACCTATTTTTGGACATGATTTGGAGTATCAAAAGCGGCTAACTACGCAGGCCTTTGTACAGGGTGTGCAATATTGACGTGATGCTTCCGGTAACACTCTAACTAGGCCATTTTATTATCCTTGAAATCTTCTTATAAGACCGAGCGGTTCAAACGTCAGTTCGAAAAGACTTTTGCGGTGGAACAATGCACTTCACCCAAACGCATTGAAATTGTTCAGATCTAGATTAAAATCAACTTGTCAGCCTCCAAGATAACCCAATGAAAATTTCGTGTTCGTACGTAGTGAATAGTGTTAAAAGGTCTCCCTCAACATCAAGCCGTTCCAGCTTTTGGCCATCCCGAAGACTACGACGGATAATCTGAGTTGATTTGAATATATTCGCGTATAAAAATCTACCGACACAACTTTTGGCGGCTGATTAATCGTATCTAGAATGATGAGGATTTTTGGTCAATTGACGCTAAAAGGAGCTATAAATAAATAACATTGTCGGTTCAATAGCTCAAAATTCCGGAAAAGAAAGACTCTTCACACCCAAAAAGTAACAGGGTGAAAGAGAAGTTCTGCTCTGCCTGCAGATTCTTCTTCGATGGTATGAAAACTACGTGGTGGTGGTCGTTTTCGAATTGGGATAATGAATTTTTCTGGTCATTGTGTATTGGTCATGGGATGCCAATGACATTAGATGTCTTCGGGTTTCAACAAGACGGAGCCACAGTTCACATCACCCGAGCTAAGATCGTTTTATTAAAGTCATTGATCCAGTCGTCTCATTTCGAAAAAATTGTAATTTTGATTGGCTACCCCAATTGACTAAAGGCCCTAACTCATTAGGACGCCATGGCGACGTTGTCGGTAACGGGGGTATGGCTACCCCAGGCAACCAAAGGTCGTCAAGTAGAATAGCCAGTGGGGCCACTGTCTGTCTCAATACAGTCTCGAACACAAATATTGAGCAGAGCCTCCACAATGGCGGGCGGTTGGATACTGAGTGTGTGAGGTGCAATACAACTCGTGTACATTTTACTGGCAAAGTCGCCAGTGCGCCAAAGTACAAATTAGTCAACAAATCGCTGTTGAAATTTTTTCCACCGCTATCCAATAAAAGTGTAAAAATAATTTAGTTGGTTAGTTTTGTTACTAGCACGCACGCGACCGCTGCTGGCGCGCATAGCGAACAAATGGGTATGCCACAAAAGTATGCACGCACCCGTCACAGGGATGCACGCTCCCGTCACAGGTAACAGGTACGAAAATCTAAAAATTTGTTCGCTAGAGGCACCTACTCTCCCGCCACAGGGATGTACGCTCCCGCCACAAGCACGAAAATCTAAAAATTTGTTCGCTAGAGGCGTCCACTGGAACGAAAATCTAAAAATTCAGGCATGAACATTTATAAATACATCCGTATCGGCATAAACCATTCCAAACGCGAGTGTTATTTTACCAAGCAGTCCTCCAGCTAAACACTAACCACTTCCAATGCTGCTTGACCTACGCAATCGTACGAGAACCTTTTTACTGAGTATGCTATTGGCACCCTTTGTGGTCACCAAGATAGTTGCCCCTTTTCTTCGTCCTCTACAATTTTTTAAAGCAATACAGGCAATTTCGTGCATCCCTGTGCGTGCTAGTGCGTACCTGATGAAGGCTGGCTACGGGCTAGTTTTTATTTTTACTCGGGTTGACACTCTGCGTGCGTACCAGCTGCATGCTAGGTGCGCCCTAGTAAAAATGTGCCTTGCCAGCTGTGGAGCCGTGCGTGCTAGTGCGTACCTGATGCAGGCTAGCTGCGGGCGAGTTTTATGATACCGGTGCCAAGTAAGGATTTGGGTTGATTAAACATGATTTTCACAACCCGCAGTTCGAAAAAAGGGTGGTTTTTGAGAAATATGTAAATTTTAGAGTTTTTTCGGTTGTTCTCTATTTTGAGGAGAAACTATGCATTTTGGTCAAAATATCAAAAGAGCAAAGTTGTAGGGAATAAAATTTCCTAAAAATTTTGTATTCTCTGTTTTTTTCGAATTTCGCATTGTTTCGCTGCTAGAGGGCGTTTGCGCCTTTTTTCAGATTCTGTTGATAATCAAAGTGTTCAAAGAAAGAACGTTGAAAAACTGCAACTACTCCTTTGATCTCATTTAATTTTTCATACAAATGCATTATTTGGGCCCAAAATATAAAAAAGGCACAAAACGGCCTCTAGCGACGAAACTATGCGGAATTCGAACAAATAGTAAAAGCAAAATTTGCTCTACAACTTTACTTCCTTCATAATTTCACTAAAATGCATAGTCTCTCCTCAAAATAGAGAAAAAGGCGAAAATATATAAAATTCACATATTTTTCAATTTGAGATCTTTTTCGAACTGCGGGTTGTGAAAATCTTGTTTAGACAACCCAATTCCTTCACTTGGTACCGGTCTCATAGCTGTGGGAAAAATTTCTTTATTTTTTTCTAATTTGAGCGGACTATATATTCTTACAAAATTTAACGGCTCTACAACCGGGGTCCGGTCCTAGCCTTTTGACGCTGTTCTCTCCACCCGTCCGGATTCTGAGCCGATGTCATCCAGTTTGGTATCCCTAAGCTCTGGGCGACGGGACGTCTACGCCATCCTTCCAGCGGAGATTGGGTCTCACTCGCTGTCGCACCTTATAGATCTTATCGCAGAGAACTTTCCGAGCAGGTTCCTCTTTTGCTCCTGCGAGCTATGTAGATGCCCTGCGAACAGCACGTGCATAAGTGCATGGCCGTCGACACTGCTTCTTATCGCGTGTTGTATCTTTCCTTTTCAAATATAAATCGATTTCTTTTCAAATAAATCGAAATGGAACGAGGTTACCATACGTTGGTTTGCAACAAGTGGATACAGGACATTAAGCTAGGTAATTTTTGTGTGCGTGGTTTTTCCATTCAATAAATGAAATATGTTATACAATAGTTTTTTGTTGATAACTTTTAGCCAAAAGTTCAAAAACTAAACATTTTTTGTATGAGTCTATTTTTCGGTCATGGTCTGTATGTATATGCAATATACCATATATGTAGTAATTATTTCGAAATTATTGAGTAGTAATGTGTCTCCATTATTTAAAAGGATATTTAGTTACATCAACAGTATCTAGTTTTCAAGTTCTGCAATATGCTTCGGCGATAAACGCAAATTTTATTCAGAATAGTCTGGTCGTTTTAGGCAGTTAATATTCATTTCTTTCAAGAAATAGGGTTAATGCTTTTACATTTAAAAAAAAATTAAAAATTCAAATAAATTTATCTTATAATAAATTCCTAGCCATAGTCGAAATAACTATAATTAAATAAGTTAAGGGTTCACCAAAAATTATCAAAACTTTCCAACGTGTCGCACTAAAACTACTTAAAAGTTAAATCCCATCCAAAAGTATTAATAAAAGTGCAATAGGGTAGTAGCAGCAAGTAGATTGCAGGAAGGACCAAGAAACCTTGGGAGCGAAGAAATTTGTTCCAAAGCTCCAGGAGCTTTGCATACACGTTCTTTATAAATATTAATAAGTTCCTCTTTAAAAGTTTTCACAAAGTTGCGCATTCCCTACTAATTCATGGAAAATTGAGAAAATGGGAAAGTTAATGCAAAAAGCTTCAGGGAATGTTTAAATAACACAAAAATATATAGAAAGTTTGCAGCCACAATGAATACTAAAATCAAAAATGGTTTTCTTCTGAAGAAACCAGCACCAAGCCCGGCGCACAGGTATAGTCAGGAACTGCATCTTCTTCGTTAGCTGGATTTGAGCGTTTTAATCCTTCTTAGATGCTTTCGCTTCTTTCTTCTTATTTTATTTTATTATGACTTAAAGTATGATTTTAATTAAGTGCTGTGAGTATTTTAACACGGTATTATAAGAGATAATTTAGCTTCTATTTAATGGCGTCATCAACTTTTTAAGTAGGCTCCTATAAGGATATTATCGCATAAATAATTTCCATCGCAATGCGAGCACGACTGTCATAAACTGTCAATTCCCTTTTCTTTCTCTCTTTCAACTTTTATGACCTTAAAAACAAATTTTCCAGGGAGATTCATTTCACGTACACTTAGAAAGTATATAGCGTATCGTCGCTTCCTTTACGCATTGCTCGAAAGACCTTTTTAAATATTTTTAATCCCAAGTGCTCCATAAAAAGCTAAAGCCCCGCAATAAGCTGCTCCAACTTTTCTGACTGTTTTATGCGTAAACTTTACTTGTGAAAGCATAAAAGAATCTTTTATCTGAGCCATTGTACAAGGAAAAAAGTAACTCACCAACCCAATCGATATACGCTATGGTAGAACGGACGGGTTTTATAAGAGTATGTGTATATTCCAACGTGGCCTTGTAAAGCGCAGTAAACGTTTTACAACCGGATCGAACGATATGTGCCCATGAAACCTTTTGTTTCCTTTATTTTACAAGTGGTAAAACGACAACCCAATCCCCAGCATAAATCCCCTACAGAATCTGAATAATCTTTAAGGAAACTTTGACGTTGAATTAATCATTTGGCTTCCAATCCCCCAATTTAGCTACAACAACTATGGCGGCTCTCCTAATAATAGCCTGAAATTTCGATCAGCAAATTTCGTTTTATATCGGAGCAACTTTGAATTAAACGGAGAGGACAGATAACGTGGAATCACTCAATTTGAGCTTTGTCGTAAGCTGTTACACTGAGAACGGGGGAGTGACACGCAGCTTACAGTTTAGAAGACTACCTGCGAACCCTCTTGCTGCCTGCCTGCACAACCCTTTAGCGCGCTTAATTTAATTAATCCAATCAAAGTGAGATCAAGAGGAAAATTAAGAGTCTCTACACTCTTGATAAAACGAAAATGCTGATTCGTCTTAGTTTTATACTTTCCGAAAGGAATTTATTTTCACATTTTAAATTTACTTAAGTCTCCATAAAGATTTCAAGTGAAGATATTTGTAAAAATACCATTAGTATAATTATAAATACGTCAAGTACCATTAATCTGTAAAGGTAACTGATGAAAGATATGTACTACAGCTTGAGCTTGATTTATGATAAATATTGTCTGTGCCCTTAAAATGTAGGTAACTAAAAAAATAAATTATGGTAGCCTTTCGGCTTTAAACCATTTTACAATCCTTTATTGCTTTAAACCTTCCCAAAAAACAGTCTAGGCTAGTTGAATTCTTGAATTCATTATATTAAGAAGTTCACGCGATCTGTTTAGATCACCACCGATAGATTTGCACTGGTTTTGTGCATAGTTGGTCGACTTCGAATCAATTGCGAACAGGTATATTTTTGAGACAGATAAGGCGGCGTTCATACTGAGGAGCTATACGATAAGTGACATATCGCTCGCGATATGCCGCGGCGATATATTGCTAGGAGGGTTCACACCAGCAGGCGATATATCGGCGCGACCTGGCGATAAAAATGTGGTGGGAGCACAATTCTCATTACTTCAGTTACAAATATGAGTTCAAGTGAGAAAGACTTTGCAGTGGCTTATTGGTTCTGGCGTAGAATGAGAAGAAAAAGAAAATACTGGGTCCATCCCTACAATCTTACCAACGTGCTGTTTTTTCTCGAGAGCTCTCTCAACAGGAATCAAATTTCAGGGAGTTTTATCGAATGAATCCTGAAAACTTTCATTTTCTGAAAAGCCTGGTGTCACGAACCCTTGAAAAAAGATACACAATTCCGACACGTGACGGCCAATCCCCAATACTCACGCCAATTGTAAATTTCTCGATCCACACGTTGGACAAGTAGCATTGTGGACAACCTTGGTGCTAACGTGTGGAGCCGGCCTAAGGAGAAAAGGAACATTGCCTTACCTTACCTCTGCACTACTAGTAAGGCTGAGGTAGCCGTACGTTTCAAATTATTTATTTTGGCATTACTTACTACACACTCTGCAAACCCAAGTGTGTGATTCTAAAACGCAAACGGTGAGTACTATTTGAATACTCCCAGCGGGAAAAGTTTGAAGGCCTTCCTCAAGAAGCTTTTAGGAAGGAGCTCGTATTCGTAGTTCCACAAAAGTAGGATGGAAGGGTCAAATATGGATATGTAATTAATGTACAGTTTTTATGTTAATACAATTTACCATTAAATTGTGTATAAAAATGTGTATCTAAAAGATTATTATAAAAGGATTAAAGCAATATCTGCCAAGGATCTCAATATATTTAGAAGGTGTAAGAAATTGTAGTTCCTTGGAAGAAATAAAAGAGAACGTATCACAAACGCCTTACCGGGAATGCGTGGGGAAGGTGAATGAGCTTTTAGAGCTTTTCGACTCATTCCTTCTAATGACATGGCTGCACAAAAAAGATATGGAGCGGAATGCGAAAAGGAAGGAATTCTCGCCTTCCAAAAAAGGCTACCGTCAGGCTTCTTGGTATGATTCCATTTCCCGCTGGGCTGTCATAACTTTCATGCGAACTTCATGCGAAGTGTGTAAAATGAGACATAATGTTTGATTTTTTTACACGTTTAAGACGTAAAACGATAAAACGTCACAATTTCTGTAGCGTGTAAAAAATATTATACGCTGCACGTGTGTGATTTTTGCACGTATGCCTTTCTATCCGCATTATTTTAACACGATTTATTCCTAAAACGCAATATTTTAACACGAGTAGCCGAATTTACATGCTTATGAAGTGTGTAGTGTGTTAAATTCACACGGAAAAAATTGAAGTCCAGTTTGAACAGTTGACCAATTTTGTTTACATAAGTGCATCATTTCATCATAAGTGCGTTCATCAAACAAACATCGTTAAAATACGCGTATATATAATGTGTAAACTTAGATACACGTATTCATGAATACCCTTAATATAAAGTGTATTAATAAATTTCTATGCTTAGATATATTAATATCTGAATTGTATTTTTTTTAAATAAACTTGTAATAATATAAAATACTGCGCCAGCAACGAATCGCTGAAGGGACTGGCGAAGAATTCTGTTCGCACCACATTTTTATCGCGCCGATAAATCGCCGAGGCGACCATCAAGTCGCACTTCAAGCGATATGTCGCTTACGATATGTTGCTCTATCGCGCCACTGTGAACCTTTTTTATCGCCTCCCTTTAGATTTCAAGTATTTTTTGTGAGTGTCGCGTATCGTTTATCGCTCGCGACATATCGCTTTTCGCATATCGCTCCTGTATGAACGGGGCCTAAGTGTTTTTACTACACTGAACTTTGAAACTTAGGTATAATAATGATTCGACATTTAAACTTTGCTATGAGCTCAAAAATAACAATTTACTGCATTCAAGGTCACCTTCATCAATAATGATGCGTTTCATATTGTGTAATTGCACGGTTCTTCAATAAAGTTTGATGGACTTTTAAAAAAATGTTTCATTCGAAATTGCTCGGTTTTCCGGTAGTACGAGTAAGAGATCTGTTCAATGCTGACTTATGGAGTAATGTAATGGTGCGTCATCTATTAGAACGAAGTGTAATTTAAGACACACAGAAGCTTCAAATATGCGAAAATTTAAAATAATGTTAAATGTAATTCGAAGTTTTCAGAATGGTGCGGAACGCAAGTTCGAGAAACTTTAGCTCCAGAATAGTGTGGGACGAAAGTGCGAGAAACTTAAGCACCAGAATAGTGCGGCACGAAGGTTCGAGAAACTTAAGCTCCAGAATAGTGCGGAACGAAAGTTCGAGAAACTTAAGCTCCAGAATACTGTGAAATGAATGTTCGAGAAACTTAAGCTCCAGAACACTGTGAAATGAATGTTCGAGAAACTTAAGCTCCAGAATAGTGTGGAACGAAAGTTTGAGAAAAGAAGATTTGAGAAAGATATAGAAATTTACTTAGAGAGGAGCTTTGAGATATAAATGCAGGTACAGCACCCATAAAAGTGTTATAAGCGATCAAACCGACCTAAAGCGAAAAAGTGAAATTAAATAGTGAATAAAAAGGCGATAATTACCAGTTATTAGTGAGAAATATTAATTTACAATACAAGTGATAATTAGTGGACTTTAAGAATCTATATTAATAAAAGAAAGTTTTTGTATGTAAGCTATATGTGTCCGCTATAGCGGGCGCACCAGTCAGCGCAGAGCTTCGAAATTTTTGAAATTCAAAATGGCCTCCGAAATATGACCGAAATTCTGGGTCTGGGGGTTTTTAAGGTAGCAAATAACGAACGTATGATCAAAACTTATACAATCAATATGGCGGACGAATTTTGCCAAATGTGTTCCGATTCCAATGAAAGCAGGTATCTAGAGGTTTCTAAAGTCGCAAATAACTAATTTAGGATTAGAACTTATAAATTCAAAAGCTGTATGTAGGTTGTTCAGGAGTTAGAAAATCTAAAAATTTCAACATCCTAGCTCCAAATGAAAGAACATTGAACATAGTGTATATCCTGAAGCTCTCTAAGCAATCGGTTTAGAATTGATCAGCAAGGTTTTTTGGAAAGATGGTAAGGAGAAGCGGAAATGTGGGATTTATATAATAATGGATAAGAAGGAAGGAAACGTTTCACCTATGATATTTTCAATGAATTCTGAAATACGGGAAGGGGCTGGCATCTGGGTAAACAATAAAACCTTATTGTCAGACAGGTAATTTTTCTGCATTATATTTATCATCTGAACAATATTCGTCTGAAGTCACAGTCCCTCAGTACGTGACTTCAATCATATATGTAATATATGTAATCACCGTCAAAAGCCCATTTTTAAATCTATAATCCCTTTATTTTTTTTCTCTCATGATGTAATAATATTTTTTGATTATTGAATGTTTAATTTAACTAAAAGTCCATAGGAATACCTATGGCTCAAAAAAAGAGTATAGCATGAAATAACACTGTGGATCTGACATATTTTCTTGAGATTATTCTATGTGCCTAATAGTTGCTGGCAAAAGCCTATTTTTAAATACTCTCACTAATATTTATTTTTGGAGGGTGGGTACCTTTTCACGGATATTTCATGTGTGTTTATTTTACCAGAAAGACCCATAAGCTTATCACGGGCAACGCTGTGTGGATCTTACTAGTCTTCTATATAAATATAATTGGAGTGTCTGTATGTTTGTCTGTATGTTTGTCTGTCTGTTTGTCTGCCTGTTTGACCGCGCTAATCTCGGAAGCGGCTAATCCGATTGCTAAGGGACTTTCACTGCAAGATTCAGTATTTTCTTGGGCATGTTTTAGGCTACTATTAACTAGGATACGACTATTGGATGCGATTATCGGGCCCGATTACCGTGTTCAACTATCGGATTAGACCGAAAACTTGATCTTTGCAACTTGTTTTTTACCCACTTCAATGTAACTGTTCTGGGAACATAGAATATTTAAGAAAATTAATAAAAGAACAACTTTTGATAACAAAAAACTTTTAATTTAAGAATACCGAACCGGTTGAAAGATAGACAAGTACTAAAAGTTAAATTAATTATAACTTACATCTAGGTGCAAATATGCTTATAAATAAATCGCTTAATTAGCGCAATTGATTTGCGCGTGCGGTGTTCATTTGCACCGGCAGGTTTCCATAAATCTGGAAATTCCGTCTGGCGGATATCCCCGCATGCAGGTGTCAAATTTTAAATGGCAATATATGAAAAATGATAAAAAATAAAAAATTTAAATTATTGTTCTTGAACATGCTCCCCGCAAGAGGTTGTTTGAGCAAGGGTTTAACGTCTTGGGGTAGGTTGTGGATGCATGACTCTGGAAATTGTGGGAAGTTGGAATTCAGGAGTACCTACTTGGTGGGTTCTCTTCTGTCGTGTCTTCCAAAAGTATACTAGCCCTACGATCAGGCCTATTCCAATTAAAAGGTAAGTTATTGAGTAATGGTGGATATCATGGGCGTTGATTTGCTCAAATTGACTTTGAGCCTCCCTTTGTTTTTGATATTTTATGGCTTGCTCTAATTCTGACATATCGCTGAAAGTGAGTGGAGTCTCTACAGAGGATTTCTTCAATCTTGGAGCATTGTTAATCATTGGCATATTGATTGGTGCTGTAAGTTTGTAGGAAGATCTTACACTACCTCCAAAAACATGGTATGATGTGATCACCATTGAGTCCTGCTTAAGTACACAGCCGGGTTGGAGCTCTAATATTCCCGAGCCATTGAGTGTATGCGGATGTACTACACTGCCACATATCACATCGAAGTTGTAGTTTTCCTTGAGGCAATAAATCCAATGATTTGGTGACTGCATCGAAATCCATAGATTTACTGGATCCATTGTATCAATCTTGCAATATTCAGAAAGTGTTTGTTGACGTGTTAGTATACTCATTTCACATCGGCCCACTATAGAGTTGTGGTTATATAAAGGAAATGTTTGTTGGCATAATCTTCGGTTATCCTCCACTTGGAAGCATGACTCCAACTGCGATTTAGATAATGGGGCATAGTAATCCCTATGCAAGCTAGTCACAAGATACTCAGCTACTGCATGGATATATATGTATTTGTCACTGTCTAAGATTGGAGTGGGGATTAACTTGAATAACTGGAGGAGTTCGATATTGGGAAGAGGTATAGAAATGTCAAATAATACATAACGCTCCGTGACCTTTGATCTTATTTTCATTAATTTGTAAGTCTGTAAGACACCCTTTTGATCTGTGCCTCCAGGGATCGTTACTGTTTCAGGTATGTTCTCCCGAATGAGTGTTAACTGGGATCTTAGTTGTTCCGGTGTGAGTAGAAGAGGACTCACTTTCCCGTGCTGCGTATCCGTGATCAGTTGAAGAAGTGCCTCTTGAGTGTTTTGGTAGGCCAGTAACATTAAAGTTGCATGAAACATCGCCGACGTAAACGCTTCATACTTGTCACGTTTGGCCAGTTCTTGATTTGTGTTGTTGATACTATCTTCGATATCTGCTAGATGATGCTTGAATGCTAAAAACTGACTTAAGACTGCTTTATTATTTTTCTTAATGATGTTACTCGTTGAGTCTGCAATAGATGTCTGATTGCGGATAAGCTGAAGGAGATGATTCTCATTCGTTTTCATGAGGTTGATTTGCTCCTCGTAATTTTTGGCAAATTCGTCATCCAAAATCCCAAATAATCCATGGGCAACAGTTCCGACAATGTTAAGTGGCGCTCGCCGATTTCTTATTTTGTTGTTCACAACACCGCCCTTAATAAGTTCAGTTTTGTGTTCTAACTCTGTTAAGGAGTGTTTCAGTTGCTCGAGTAATACTGAACAGAAGTTGTCGTTACTGAATTGTAAATTACAGAAGCCTTCTATCTGTTGAATACTAGCCTTTATTCCCGTATATTCTTTCCAATAGCTCTCCAAGTCATAATAGACGATTATTTTCCATGCGATATTTACTAAGCTGATATATCCTAAATCTTCGAAATACAATCCTGCTCGTGCTGTTAGTGGATAAGTGGCCAGTGACGCGTTTAAGGAGAACGACGGACTTATTGCTAGTAAAACTAATAGTACTGAATGTAACAAATGCCCAACTGAATAATGACGACGTGACTTATTCGGTTTCTTCACTTGTTGGCCGCTTGTGTCCTTGCTCGCCTCTACCATGACGGACTTTTCATGTCCTGTCGAAGATGTTAATTGATCCTCGTCTAGCGAAACTGGTAGCGGTGCCAATTTAGTTATTGGTCTTTTAAAGTTGCCTTTTCCGGTTGTTACTGTCGCAACTCGGACTAAGTTGTCTGGTCCAGGATGGGTTTCGACCACCCGTGCTAGTGGCCAGTGTGTTGGAGGAGTTTGTTCATCTGTTAGTAGGACAATATCCCCTACTTTGATACTCTCCTGGGTTTTCAACCATTTGGGACGCTGCTGCAGTCGTGACAAGTATTCGTGTCTCCACTTTTTCCAAAAGGCTTGATGCATTTTTTCCATCAGCTGCCACCGTCTCAGACGGTTCATAGGAGTTTCGCAAAAGTTTTGCGTTGGCACCGATATCAGTGGCATCCCTATTAGGAAATGTCCTGGTGTTAAAACATCGAGGTCTTCAGGATCTGCTGAGAGAGGACATAAAGGCCTTGAATTTAAACAAGCCTCAATTTGTGTGAGGAGGGTATACATTTCTTCAAAATTCAGTATGGAAGTTCCTATCACTCGTTTTAAATGATATTTAATTGAGCGTACTCCAGCCTCCCACAATCCTCCAAAGTGTGGTGCGGCTGGCGGTATAAAATGCCATTGAGTCTCTTGCTTTAAAAGTTCCTTTTGAAGTATTTCGAAGAACTCAGTTTTTTGTTCCTTGCTATGGAACTTCAATATTTTATTTGCGAGCACGAAGTTGGTGCCGTTGTCGCTGTAAATGTGAGCAGCTCTGCCTCTTCTGGCGGCAAACCGTTTGTAGCCTGCGACGAATGCCTCGGCGGTAAGATCACTTACCAATTCTATATGAATGGCTTTGGTCGCCAAACAGATGAATACTGCAATATACCCTTTAAATGTTATTTTGCCTCTACCCTTCATTAATTTTAATGTGATAGGGCCCGCGTAGTCGATTCCGCAATGGGTAAAGGGTTTGGAAACTGCGACCCGTGGTTTGGGCAAATCTCCCATCAGCTGAGTTAAGGGTCTGGCTACTAGCTTACGGCATGTTATGCATTTGTGTAAATGTTTCTTTACAGCGTTAGTTCCATTGAGGATCCAATATTGTTGACGAATGTGTGACAAGGTTAGTGTTGGTCCACCGTGTAGGGTGTGTAAATGTGCCTCTGAGATAATTAACGCAGATAGTGGACTCTGGTGTGATATAATGATGGGGAATTTCGCTTCATCAGCGAGCGATGAATTCCTCAACCTTCCCCCTACCCTAAGGATGCCTTTCTTGTCTAAGAATGGATTTAATGAGAGGATCTTGCTTTTCTGCGATACTCTTCCAGTCAACTTTATGTCAGTTATTTCGCAAGAGAACTCTTGTTCTTGAACCAGTTTGATTATGAGATTCCTGGCCTCTCTTAGCTCTTGTATGTTTATGTAGTTTGTCCTTAAAGGTACCTTCCGCTGCAAGAGCTTACGGAAGCGTAGACAATACGCGACTATTCTTAACAACTTCTGCAGATTGTTTGTTTTTGATAATATTTGTTCTAATGTATCATTTCTTTCCAACGTAAATACTTTTATATGATTATTTAATTCTTGTTCCGTTGGTTCACTGTGTGTGACATACTCGATTTCCTTCTGGCTGAGCCAGTCGGGACCATTCCACCACAACGTGAAGTTCGTTAATTTCGATGGATCTAATCCACGAGAGGCGCAATCCGCAGGATTCTGCTTTGATTTTACGTAGTGCCATTGACTTCCTGGTATTAAATTGTTAATCTCGCGTGTTCTATTATTTACGAAAGTGCTGTATTTTTTGTTGTTACCTTGTATCCATGCCAGTGCAACCTTTGAGTCAGACCACGCATGTATATTCAACCCTTCAATGTCAAGGGATTCCACTGTGCGAGTTAGTAATTTTGCCAAGAGGACGGCTGCGCAAAGCTCTAAGCGTGGCAGGCTCACCTCTTTGTTTAGAGGGGCCACCTTTGTTTTTGCAGTAAGCAACTGGACTTTTACCGACCCTTGGAAGTCGATTATTCGAGTATAAACGACGGCTGCATATGCCTTTGTCGAAGCATCGCAGAAACCTTGGAGTTCTAGGATCGCGCTTGTTCGAGCTATATGAACCCACCTGGGAATTTCAATATTTTCCAGATCAGGGAATTGGCTTCTTAATTTTTTCCATTCTCCTTGGATTGGATCTGGTAACTCTTCATCCCATAATAAATTCGCCTTCCATAATGATTGGAACATTAATTTTGCTTGAATGATGCATGGAGCTAACCAACCTAGTGGATCGAATAATTGTGACCATTCTGAAAGTACCACTGTTTTGGTTGGGATTGTAGTCTGTTGACCTATATTGACTTTGAATGTGAAGGTATCTCTGTGTGGACACCAATATATACCTAAGGTTTTTACCTTAGTGTCATCTGACAAGCTTAGGAGACTTTGTTCCTTTTCCGACTCTTGAATGCCTTCCAAGATTTGCATGTTGTTGCTGGCCCATTTTCTTAATTTGAATCCTCCCCTTCTTAGCAACTCATCCAATTGAATTCTTAAGTCCGTGGCCGATTCGATGGTATCTGCACCTGACAACAAGTCATCAACATAGAAGTCTCGTTTGAGCACTGTTGCCGCTCTGACGTAATTTTGTTCCTCGTCGTTGGCCAATTGATGTAAGGTTCGTATAGCTAAGAATGGGGCAGGCTTGGTGCCGTATGTTACTGTGGAAAGGTTAAATTGTTGAAGACTGGACTGAGGGGTTTCCCTCCAGAGGATTCTCTGGTAATCCTGGTGACTTTCGACAATTCTAATCTGTCTATACATCTTTTCTATATCAGATGATATGACAAACTTGTGCTTTCTCCACCTAATGAGTATAGACATGAGGTCTTGTTGTAATTGTGGCCCCTTTAATAAGGCATCATTGAGACTTACTCCTGAGCTAGTAGGACACGACGCGTCAAAGACCACTCTTAATTTTGTTGTAGTACTTGTCTATCTTTCAACCGGTTCGGTATTCTTAAATTAAAAGTTTTTTGTTATCAAAAGTTGTTCTTTTATTAATTTTCTTAAATATTCTATGTTCCCAGAACATAAGTGTAAATTTTTTAATGCAAACAAACATTCATTGGTTGTATCATGCAACTTCTTGATAGAATTTGCGGAATCGTTCGCATCCACTTGTGTTAGCAATGTATTTAATTGTGCTCGCACTAATAGGCGCTTATTTTCATACCTGTTAATTAGTAACTCCCATGCTGTATTGTAATTTTCATTTGTTATTGGCAGGTGCCCCAACAACTGTGCTGCTTCATCACTTAAATTTGCCTTTAAATACTGCATTTTTTGGACCGTACTTAGATTTTCGTTGGTATGGACTAGCTGTGCAAAGAGATCATGGAATTGTCTCCACATATTATAATCTCCATTAAATTTCGGGATTGATATTGGCGGAAGCTTAATCTTGGCTCCGATCGGCTTGTCTCTATTAGTACTTTGACTTTCCCTGTGCTGATTCTCCTGTTGTGTTCTGGCAGACAACTCCTGTAATTGAATTACTGTATTTTGGTATATGTCCTCTGCTTCTTCATATTTTTGATTTTCAAAATATTCATGCCTTAATTCCTGTGGGCTGGCAAATTTAATTAACTCGTCGTGATTGTGCTCAATCTGTTTCCAATAGTTTTGTAGTGTTTGTATCTTTTGTTGATAATATATTGTAGATTTTGAACCATCTACTTCGTTCTCTAAAACTTCTACTATTCTCAATAGAGCTGCTATTTTACTTATTTGTACCCTTAAAGTGTTTTGTAGTTCTCTGTTGACAATAACTTCTTCATTGCCTTTTAGATTAAAAGTTACTTTTTTTTCCCGAGGCTGTCGCGAATCATCTTGATCCTGTTTAGTATGACTGCTACTGGTACCGGGTTGCTGTTCCGCTGCGTCCGCTGTGTCCATGTGATCCTCACTTAAAAAATCGGTTTCTTGGCTTAACATCTGATGATATTTTTCCGAAATCAAGTCTCTAGCAGATATGTATGCTGCGTGTACCTGTTCAGCAAATCTATTCACAAAGTACTTGTGATTGGGATCTTGATTTTTGTACTCTTGGAGTTCAACGTCTTTCAAATGGAAGTCTGTCCATAGTTCCTCTAATTTGTGTAATTTTTTTTCACAATAATCCTTAGTTTTCCTTTTTTCGGAATCCTTATTGTAATTGATTTCCACTCTTTGTATTGACTCACCTAGCTCTTGTTGTTTTACTAAATCTTGGGCAATGTTACTCATTATTTTTGAGAACCGTAGGCTTGATTAGTGAGTTAAAGTTTCAGGGAGAACGGGTAATGTTTAAAGGATTGTTTGTTATTTTAACTTGTACCGAATTTATTAGGTTTTAACTCGGTAAATGGTTTTAAACTTGGTAAACGAACGACTATTCGGAACTTGCGCGGTATAAATGAACACTTTACAGAGAAATTTATTATAGGGCTTTTATTAATGGAATAATAATAATAATCGATACTTTATTGTGTTTGTTTATGTGATAATTAAAAATGTAAAAAATATTAAAAAATAAGAAATATATGATATATTAGAAATGTTTGTAATATATATTGAAAAAATTTAAAATTGGAAAACAATATATTTGTAAATTTATATTTTATTGTAATGATTATTTTTTTTTTGGTATTTGCTAACTAATTTGCTTTTGTTTTTTATATATCTTTTGCAAATACTTTAATTTTTATATTTTGAGTACTTATCTTATATTCGGTATGATTGTTTTGTTGAACTGATGATGATGATGATGATTGTTGATGTCCTGTGTAGACTTCTGTTGCTGGCTTCTTTGGACTTCTATTAATGCCTGTGTGGACTCCTGTTGCTGAATTCTGAAGACCTTTATTGTTGTCCTGTGTGGACCTCTGCTGTTGGATTCTGCGCACTTGTATTATTTTTGTCCTGTGTGGACCTTTATTGCTGGATTCTGCGGACTTGTATTATTGTTGTCCTGTATGGACCTCTGTTGCTGGATTCTGTGGACTTGTATTATTTTTGTCCTGTATGGACCTCTGTTGCTGGATTCTGTGGACTTGTATTATTTTTGTCCTGTGTTGACTTGTGTAACTGTTCACTTGTTGATTTGGTGGCGCCTTAATTTAATAATTGCCCACTGATCAGTTAATTAGTTCACATTAATGCTAACTGTTTAGACCATCACCATTTGCAAATGTAAACAAACGCACTTTTAAAAACTTTTATCTTTTTTAAAATGTACAAAATTCTAATTTTGTCGTTTAATTTTGCACTTTAACGACCACAATTTAACAAAAAGAAATTGTTTCAGAATTTCTCGAATTTAAGTGGAAAACTGTAAAGCACTTTTTTGCTGGCTTCAACTTCACTAATAAAAGAAGAAAAAAAAAAACTCGAAGGACCACTTATGTTCTGGGAACATAGAATATTTAAGAAAATTAATAAAAGAACAACTTTTGATAACAAAAAACTTTTAATTTAAGAATACCGAACCGGTTGAAAGATAGACAAGTACTAAAAGTTAAATTAATTATAACTTACATCTAGGTGCAAATATGCTTATAAATAAATCGCTTAATTAGCGCAATTGATTTGCGCGTGCGGTGTTCATTTGCACCGGCAGGTTTCCATAAATCTGGAAATTCCGTCTGGCGGATATCCGCCGCATGCAGGTGTCAAATTTTAAATGGCAATATATGAAAAATGATAAAAAATAAAAAATTTAAATTATTGTTCTTGAACAGTAACCGATCAACTTAAAATTTTGCACATATGTATAGTTCGCGTGGCAATACAATCTGACTATTTTGTAAAGAAATCAAGATGGTGGTTCCAAGATGGCGGCCGAATTTGGCAAGTGTGTTCCCCGACCCCCCGACATGGATATCAAATGAAAAGGTAAGACAAGCATAATACAATTAGCTATGTGGCGTCATTCAAAATTCAAAATGCTGGCCAATACAAAATGTCTTCGGTAGGGGAATCAAAAGAAAGCGTATAACGAGTATAGTGCAATAAGCGGCGTGCCGTCTTTTTTTAAATCTAATATGGTGGACACTACAAAATGGCGGAAGACATATAATAGACTAAAAGTAGAAAATAAAAAATATATTTAAAAAAAACTAACAAATACGCTTTTATTTTAAAATGAACTAAAAAGTAAAAAATAATTTTGAATGTAAAGTTTTTATTGCTCCAGCCAGTATATAGAAACAACCTACCTTTCGAAATGTAAAAAAGCGTGTTTGTCGGGGCTAATCTTGGAAACGGCTAATCCGATTGCGATGGGACTTTCACGGGAAGATTCAGTATTTTCTTTGGCATGTTTTAGGCTTCACTCGGTTCTGACTATTGATTCAGACGGGAAACTTGATCCGATAGTCGGAGAAAAGCTAGTGTAAACTTTTTTTATCATTCCAATTGTAAACCTCAAAGCTCGGAACGGTTAATCCGATTTTAGGACTTTCACGGGATGATTCAGTACCTTCTTAGGTGTTTAGCCTACTTTTCATTATGATCCGACTATCGGGTCACGAAAACATGGCTCGATAATCGAAGGAACGCGAATGAAATGCTGTTAAGGCGAGATATTGTTCTTTCAATTTGCGGAAATACTGTGAAGATTATGGTTTGCCATCTCCGCAAATGATCGTTGGGTCGGATGATAATTTAAACAGATCGAACACAATGAACAAGGGGGAACAAAATGTTGAGGAAGCGACGCCATGGTGCAAGTTCTGCACAGGGTGAGAGACGTATTCTGAATATGATTGTTGTGCATTTTTCCGATGGGCGGCGCTCAACATCGCATTTTAAAAAAGTTGTAACACATTTTTTATAAGTAACTCTAATTTTTTTTTGTTTTTTTTATGTGGCAGTGCCAAGCTCAGGAATCACCCTTTGTACTACCAGTCCGTTATGTCGTTTGTCACGCCATCGTGCAATGTCTAGCAGGGAGCTTAGTAAGGGGGAACAGATTAACTCTGCGTTTGAACTCTTGAATCTGGTAGGAGTTCGGAAATACTGACTGCGAGAGATTATTCTACAGTCGAGTTATGTGCCCAAAATTATGTTTTGCAGATATGTTAATTTTTTCATTATACGTTTTTTTTATTAAAAGGCGTTGCAACGCTTTACAAGTATTTTTATTTATTTATTTCTTCTCTTATATCTTCAATGACAGGAATGTTCTTGGACGTTATCGATTTCAATAATTTTTTTTCCTGGCGTTATCATTGTAGGCTATTCCAATGTTCGATGACTAGTTCTATTTTTCAATTGTGAATAGCCGATATTTTAAGTAGCATATTGATAATGAGACAGGTGACAGGAAAAGTGAAAATGCGAGGAGGGGCGATGTCGTTGATGAAGACCATTATTAATGATGATAAACTCGGGTTTCTATAATAAAAACATTTTCAGTTTCAATAAATTTTAAGGTAAAAACTTACATTGCTTTCCTATGGAACGTGTTTTTTTTAAACTTCATTGAAGCCATTAATTATAATTAAATCCATAAATTCTGTCATGTGGATTATAACCTAATTTCTTAGAATTCAATTTCTTTTTATTTGTTTTTGCAAAAAATATTCACCCCCAAGTCACATTTGAAAGTTTTTAATTTATTTAATATTCGAAAGCTGAAGTTTGTGTGCAGGAAAAATCTGGGTGGACTATCCTTCCAGCAAACGATAAAATCTCAGCCATAAAATAAAACTTCATGGATTGTGGCCAGAGAGTATGGTACGTTTAAAATCGGGCAGTTTCAGTTCATTTTCCTTAGTTGGATATAATTTTTAGCAGACTGCAGTGTACGTTGAACTGGGGAAACTTTTTCCTACTAGAAAAGATTTCATTAGACGTGATTAAAACAAGATATCACTTTTTTCCTTCTCAACTTGATCCCGTGTATCAGGGAAAGTTTAACTAGCAATTTTCATCTGAACATTTTTTGAAATTCTCGTGGTATCTTAGAATTTAATTTTTCATTGGCGATGGAATTATTTTGCTAATTATTATTTTTTTTTGTTAAATTCATTCTTGTTAATTATTCTGTACCAATATCGGGGGAATAAGTTTTCATAGTAGAATTTTTAATCAATGTTTTTACAAGTTGCACAGAAAAGTTGCGTTTGGGGAAATTTCTTTTACAGCATTTGGGACTGTCGACTGGAATGAAAGGAAAAAAAGTCGCAGTTATTGTTGCCCTGTATAGAAGTTGAAATGAAGAAGAAATGAAAGTGCAGTAGGTGTATAGATAAGGGAATTGTTGTCCAATGTAGACGAAATTGTAGACGTTTCAGTGCCAATCTGGTGTAACGATAGTGCTGAAGGCTACGAGGCAATCAGTATTGTGGATTCACTAGAATTGTGATGTTAGTTTTTTTACTGTGCCCATGTCTGAAAAGGGAGATGCATCAGTGCTTATAAAGTCGTTATACGGTTAATAATAAATGCATTTCTTACTATGCTTATGCCAAATAGCTAACATACAAATTATCACTCTCGGAATATTAATATTCATGGATATCGATTATAATTTATGACGATGATGTGGGATTGACTGTAATACAACTGACAAGCTCTCTACAGGAATGACATAGGAGTGAATGATCAACCAACTATAAATAAATATTTTTGCTTAATACAATTACAACTGAGAATTATTTAGTACTAGTAGCGATCCGCCCCGGCTTCAGACGGGTGTACAGTGTATGTGACAGAGGTTGTATAATTATAGAATGCCTTTATATTACAATGTCTTTATATTGCAATGTTTTTTCATTAAACAGGGGGATGAAATTTTTTCCGTTGCGTATGTAGGTTCTTTTAGGGCGAAATAACTCTTAAATATTAGGGGCAGACATTTTTGACCATTTGCTGGGGTTTGGGGGGTGCGGTCTTTATTTTTGGAGTTATAAGTAATTTTAATGCAAAAATTCGCTCTCTTTCGTAATATTTCACCAAGCTTTGCCAAAAAGTATCAAATAAGCACCAAATAAGGCCAATTTTAACATCAAACTTGCTAATAACTTCAAAAGTTAAGGTTGTAGCATAAAAATTGTCCGGACATTATTCATAGGAAATTGTCCAAGCTTTCCAGTTTTGCAAAAAAAAAAATATGTTTAAAACGTATGTTTTGGATAAAAAGGTGGCGGCCGCTTTGCAAGGTTAAATGTATTCACCCTGTATTGGCAAAAAACTACTTTTGAATTTACGTTTTTCGACACTTAAAGCGCCATAACTGGTGCAATATTCGCCCTACGTAAAAAATGATTATAACAAAGATTATAGATAATCGTGTGTTCTATAAGTCTTACGAAGGATTTTTTATGTAGAATTAACCATTAACGAAATATAGTGCAAAGAAAGTGATATATGAAGTTTGAAGCGCTATTTCTCCGTAGATATTGACTTTACACAAAAAAGTTCTAAACAAAAAAGTTAAATCACTTATTTATCACAAAAAAGATAATATACAATTTTGTCGTTAAATGCATAAACTAACTAACTAAGTTTAGCAAGAGGGTAGGGATGACACCATTTTGAATTTAAGCTTATAAAAATATATAAAATCATTTGGTAAAAAAAATCGCGTGCGGTATTTTTCGCATTACGAAGGCCTTTTTTTCGACCTATTTATTGGACTAATAGGGCTTCTTCACACGGTGCTATAGTCATGGCAAGTAAAACCGGTTTTATAGATGAGAAAGAGGAGGGAACGGAAGAAATTTACGAATAAAACCGGTTTTACTCAACACACTTATGGCATCGTTTGAACTGGCTCATATACCGTCGCGAACTTTTCTGCGTAGACCTTTTTATACAATTCCGTAGTACATTATTTTGATCTATTTCGTAGGGTTTAAGCAGCGTTAGCAATGTTAGCGACCAAAAATATGTCTTTTACGACATTATTACAAATATTTGGAATCTCGGGACAAACAGACAGACGAAAACAGCGACTTTGCTTTATACTATTTAGAGATTAATAAGAATAATAACACGATTTTAATAAGAATAATAACACGATTTATACTATTTACAGATTAATAAGAATAATAACGATTTACTTAGACTCCTAATTGGTAGCTATATTAAAAATTATGTATATAAATATTTAGAATACACATGTGACATACCAGCTTACCATACCGAGGGCGTTGTAAAGAAAAAGGTAAGCCGTCATTTTGTGTTGGCCGCCATTTTGAATTTGGAATAACGCCAAGAAACAACGATAAGTTGAGAATGAAAGCTAAATTATTGGTTGCCATACCGTAGACCAGAAGTAATGTTTAACATATTGAATTCAAATGCATCTTGCTAATTGACAGTCCAACAACTTTATTACATCACACTGTCGCGAGTTACATCCAGCGAAAATTTGTATCTCACTAACATTACTTAAGATTAACATTCTTTAATAAAATTATAGAATATAGAATGTATGATGAAGTCAAACTGTTCTTATCTGAAAGTAGTACTTAATTCTATGAGTTTTATTCTTCAATTTTTTTGTGATTTGGCTTTGCGCTAATTATCATTGTTCTGTAAACCACACTTCAGTTTCAACTAGATCAATTACTACAATAAATAAAACCGTAGGAAAGGCTTTGGAGTGAAATTGCATTTTGCATTTTTCATAAACGTCCAAGCCTTTTTCTACAAACCTTTACTTATTATTCCCTATTACTTCTTAGTACATATTAGAAAAAAAAATTAAAAAAAATTCCAACTACCCCAAAAAACATCCATTCAGAGCAGATATTAAACCAATATTCATATATGCATAACGACTCATAAACCAAATGTGAACTATCATAAAGACAAAAGATGTTTTCGTAATGGCCAATATTCGAACTACTTCAGTCTCGGTTGAAGATTCATTTATTCATGGCAGTAGATCTGAATACGATTTCAATAATGTAATGTCAATCAAGAAGCGTTCAGAATTGTTGAATCATCATTTCCAGAGACTTGCTGAATACTTGTGAGCGTAGTTTATGATCAATGAATATAAGCACTTGGAATGGCCATAAATTGTAGTGATTCCCCTTGTCTGGCTCAGAACCAGGAGACGATTATTATGAATTTTTCATTTAAACTGGTTTTATTTGGATTTTTAAGCATTTATACCTTTTGAAAATATGCTAGATTAAATTAAAAGTAAAGATTTTAATTTTTTTTGTTCAACAAAAACTATATTTTTTTTTAAAGAAAATTTTCCGTCCAACTACTTAAAAGCTTTCATCCGCCATCTTTTAACTTTTTCAAATGAAATTTTCTTTTAGTTTGGTTGACACTCGTCATAAGGAAACTTGATTCAATGGCAAAATTATGCACCAATTAAAAACTTTAAAGAACTTTTTAGCTGCATTCTATTAAATATTAATTATTTCCCTTGCTCCCGGGCATTGGAGAAAAGTGCAGACTATCGTCGGACTGTAATGCTGCACTGATTGAAGTCATAAGAAAATATGCTGATTGATGTAAATGAAGGGGGTCCGTCAAGAATCTTGAGAACGAATTAGAAATAATAAATGGACAGCATAAATTAAAGAGGTACAATGAAAGTCGATTACGAAAGGAAATGAAGAGGAGTGGTAAAATATTTCCTTTCATATTTTCTTTTTTTGCAATTTAAGAAATTTCATTTGATTTGAAACTAAAAAAGGATATTTAATTTTTTCCTGTTTCACTCTATTATATCTCGTCTATTTTATCGATGTTATATTTTAAAAAAATTTCTGCAACTGCCTGCATTTTTCTCGTTATGTAACATTGTTTTTACGTTCGTAAAAATTTACGTAAACGTTTGAATTCTTTTAAATTTGATCCTTGCCAACTTTTCTGTAGGTAGGCTACATCTCTTACGTCGAAAATGCCATTGAACGTTAACAGGACCACCATTTGAAGAAACGTGAGAAGCTTCATTTCTAATCTAGATTAGAGTGTTTTCTTCTGGGTACGGGTGAATTCAAAAACTCAACACTGCCGCAACACTGCAGAATTCAGCAATTAGAAGTCTGTAGCTGAATTCTGCAGTGTTGCGGCAGTGTTGAGTTTTTGAATTCACCCTACCTAATACTGATTAGTAATCATCTTATACATCAACAGTTTGGCCAGATCTCCACGATGATTCGTTACCTGTGGTCAAACCGAGTTTTTAGAAGAGAGGGGCAAACCGGCAAGAGGAGAGTGTTGTTACTTTTTCAAAAATTTTCGGCGTGAAAACTAACACACACGCACAATGTACTTCCTTCCCAGCGGGAAATATTAGACGGCTTCCAACCGAAGCACAAAAGAAGCTTTTATACCACTGCCAAAGGAATCTTTTCATAAGCACATGTTGTCCCAGTGAGAGAATTAATATTTTTAGAGTCATTTCATCAATGAAGTGGGATGGACGTCAACGCAAAATAAAATATTTAAAGACTTTTAACTAGGAAATCAAATCTAAAAAACGCTTTCTCCCAACTGGCAAAAGGGAACCGAGCTTATTGTGCTTCCTTCTGCATTACTATGAATCACTTTCGAAGCGTTACAAATAAACTTAATTGACGCGCTTCTCCGCTAGGACATTAAATGTTTAAAAAAAAATATACGGCAAGGCTAAGAGAAGCACTTCTCTGCTTCAAAAGGACCGGAGAAGAAAGTTACGCATGGTGAACTCCCTGTCGTGTAGACCGAGAGTAAGGTGGAAAACTGGTTTTACAAAATGTAACAAAAATACTCGTGGAGATACACGGTTTAGAAGTTATGATAACATGCTTGGATTTGAAGAGTCGAAGAGTTTTTCACGCCAGCTACTTCAAAGTCATCCTCTTCTATCTTGGTTGTGAGGCTTTTGTTAGATTTCCTCACAGATTGGACCACGATGCACTTTGTTTTGCTTTCATTAATGTGCAATCCTAGTTTAGGTACAAATGCGGCTAATATAGTCCATCCTAAGGTTTTAATTTCCGATTAAAAATTCGAGCATTTCATATGGTATTTGGATTTCGAGTGGAGTCTGGAGTACCTCTAAATGGTTTAGTGAGTGTTCCGATTATCCTTACTTGACTTTTATTATTGGTCATTGATAACCTACAGAATAATAATAATAGATTGTTTTGAGAGATACTGAATCAAACTAACTTTTTCGTCTAAACAAGGGTACCGCAGGCATGAGACGTGAGCTCTAGTCTTCCACATAAAAAAAAAAGTGGTCCCCTATTTAAGTACTAATGGTATCTAATACTGCTTGACTTCGATCAAACGAAAATCGGATATGCTAATGGCACCTTGGCACTTGATACCCTCTAATGTATTTGGGGCGCCGAATTCTCTAATGGCTATGTTTAGTTCTATAGTATAGTATTGATCTTCCCTCATAGAGGCCTTTAGGCAATAAATCAAGTTTTAGAACTAACTTCATTTTCAGACATTCTTCAATCGTACGCCTCAGGGGAAAAATCGAATCAATTGTTGATTTGCCTATGAATTCATATTTGTATAGGCCGATGATATTTTTAGCGTATGAGGCTAGAGTTTTTAGTAGGATATAGGAGAATGTGGTATACGCAACGTTATATCACAGTAGTGTTGGGTAGGACACGATTATAAAATGAGTTTGTAAGAGGTGCCTCTTTTTTCTTTTGAGCCAGTACAATGTCATACTTCAAATGAGGCGAGGTTCTATTGTAAAAGATTAAAAAAAAGAAAGAAAATAAATACCAATAAAGAGCATTTTTACAAGCTTAATTCTAATATTCATTAAACGGGCTTAGAGTAAGTAAGAAATCTATGCCTCCACAATGTACAGCCACGGACAACTAATTAGAAACAGTTTCATAAAAATTGCATTTATACATTTTTTATTTTTTATGTAGCAATCCTGTTAGGAATTCATTATGATATTGTTATTGATTTCCTTCAATCATTATATATTTAAAAAAAAATTAAGAGGAGGTGGTGGGAATTCTTTAATTTGATTCCTACATAAAAACTGTATAAATGCAATTTTTATGAAACTGTTTCTAATTAGTTGTCCATGGCCATATATTTATATTTTGCAATCCCACCTCGCCTAATTTCAAGTTGGAAATTCTGCTACTGCAAAAAAAGTAAGAAATGTCTCTCCAGCACAAAATTTCACTCCCTCAAAAAATGTAAGAATTGTCTCTTCAGGACAAAACCTCACTCCCTCGAAAAATGTAAGAAATGTCTCTTCAGGACAAAACCTCATTCCCCCGAAAAATGTAAGAAATGTCTCTTCATGACAAAACCTCACTCCCTCGAAAAATTTAACATTTAAAAAAACTGAGGCCTCAGTACAATTTACATCATGTAAGAGACAAATGTACTGCCTCGTGTAAGTCCGGCTCAACACTATATCACAGTTCTCAGCAATATCTTTTCTAAATCCGCGTCACGGAATGCCTTTCTACACTCTTCTGGCATCACTCTCTAATCCGATACCTGCATAATTATTTCATTAAAGAACAAGGTGTAGAGCACCTGGATAGTTTACCAGCTGTTGGTGGCGGATGCCGTCTGTGCTTAATAGTCCAATAAATAGGTCGAAAAAATGGCTTTCGTAATGCGAAAAATACTGAATAGCGGATAAAGTATTAATGCTAGAAAAAAATGTTTAAAGTAAAATTTCTACAGAATTTTATAACAAACAAATTCGTTGGTATAAATTTATAGATATTTGTAAAAAAACATTCTTTATAAGCGTTTAAGGTGTAATAAATCCATAAATATCAACTTTACAGAAAAAAATTTAAAACAAAAAATGTGGACAATGAAATTGCGCACAAAAAAAGTTATAATCGGTTTTACAGTAAAACGTGTAATTGAATAGATATTGGCCAAAAACTACTTTTGAATTTACGTTTTTCCACACTTAAAGCGCCATAACTCGTGCAATATTACCCCTACGTAAAAAATTATAATAACAAAAATTATAGATAATCGTGTGTTTTATAAGTCTTACACAGGATTTTTTTATGTAAAATTAAACATTAACGAAATATAGTGCAACGAAAGTGATATATAAAGTTTAAAGCACTATTTCTCCGTAGATATTGACTTTACAAAAAAAAATTCTGAACAAAAAAGTTAAATCACTTATTTATCTACAAAAAAGATAATATACATTTTTGTCGTAAAATGCATAGTTTCTGAGATATAGATTTAAACGCGTTTCCCTTCACTGTAACTTTAGCAAGAGGGTGGGGATGACGCCATTTGGAATTTAAGCTTATAAAAATATATAAAATTATTTAGTAAAAAAAATCGATTGCGGTATTTTTCGCAAAGAAAAAGTAGGTACCTATTTATTGGACTATAAGGCCTCGTTGAATCTAAGCCTCTACGCTTGGTGAGGAAAGTGGAATATTCTCTATGAGTATTGATGTATCTTCCAATTCCACCATTGGCTTTTTATTTAGCAATTTATGAAAGTAATCCTCTCATTCTATATTCCTTTGAATAATGAAAATTTTCTATGCAACTATACAGTATCATTCCGACTACATGTAACATTACAATTCCGTTCAATTTAAAGACATACTAACTCATAAAATAATTAGTAAAATGCTACACATTCCCAAAAATATTATCAAATCACAAAAGGAAATTTCGGAAATAACTTAAATCCTAACTATGAATACTTAAGTCTTCATTATTTATGTAAAATATTCAACACAAAACTCGCAATTCACCATTTTAAATTCATGTCATAAATAAGATTTTATTACAAAACAAGTTTAATATTGTTAATTGCAAACATTAAAATTTAAGGATACAAGCATTTTGAAATTATGCATATGAGTACACATTAATGACACCCTCACAGGGAAACTTCTTGCCCGTTCTAGGTCATATAATGCATAATGTACGGGGAAAGATAGCTGAAAATCATGGCGGTGCAAGTCGCATATTGTGGAAAGTTTGCACAAAAATTTGTCACTAATTCATATAACTTTTGTTCAACTTTTGAATTATCTTCGCCATTCATTTTAATAGCACGTGTGGTAAGCATTGGTTGGTTCTTGAGCTAAAAACTCCTAGCCTCGGATATATGGTGGTATAGTGTATCAACTGATATATGAGTCATTGGGTTATGGACATTTAATAGTTTTTGGTTTATCGCAATCTAGAATTGGGATTAAATTAAGTGTTAAGTTATTCTATTCAGGATTGGTGGTGGAAAATTGACTAGTTTGAAGTTCAGTGGGTTTATGCTTTATAGAATGTTAGTTGCTTTTATAGAATGTTTATAGAGCACTCAACATTTTCAAGACTTGTTATTATTATTGATTTTGGTTTTCCATACCTTTAGGCATGTTACGCTAAACTAATAAATTGCATTTGGTGATGAAATTACAACGTCCAATGCATCAGCACACAAGGGAGTCGATCTGAGCACAGATGTAGAAGGCGGAATGCTCAGAGCTAGATGGCGTTCATCGGCTGAGGGCATTTTAGATATAGATTTTTTGTGTGCAAAAATGCTGCTGCACAACTTTGGAGCCATATCTGCTCAACTTTTAAATTGTTTCTTAGGCATTATTGATTTAAGCATTATTTGGGTAGTACCTTTTTGAAAGTTAATTTATGATGATTATGAACAAGCAAAAACGTCGTTCCAGCGCTCGTAAGGGCTTGAGAGAGCGACGAGTTATGCACGAAAAAAGATATGCTCTCTTGTTAAAGGAAAACTAACAATTAAATTAATTGTATGGTATAGTTTTGCCTCGGCGTACATTATTGCGGTAGTTCAATAAGTCTAGGCAGTGGCATAACGTGAGCTGGCAGCGGAAGCCATGGCCCCGGCGGCGCAGATGTGAGTGGTGGCGACAGAGCTGGTTATCTTGCCTGCAGCATCATATATGGCCATGGCACGGGGTATGACTAAAATAAGTTCAACCACGACATGTCTACCATTCATTGTGCAGATTGCAGCGTCAGCTCATGGTCATCAGATCATATAACTGCATTGTCTTTAGAACTACATAGGTACTTAAGACCCCCATACACGGTCAAATTGGATGTACATCCAGATGTTTATCAAACCCATGCCCGCAACGTATTTTGATCGGCCGACCAGCTCACAATCGATAGCTTTGGTTGTACATCCGCACTTCGATGTACATCCAATTTGACCGTGTATGGGGCCTTTATGTAAAATTTCAACGCAAATGGACAAGTTCGTGAACCAAAAAAACCACGTGGCGCCCTCTAGGAATAGTGCAACTGAGCCCACTCGAGCCGATGAGCTACCGACATTTGCGTGCAGGGAATTTAGCACGTAACATTTTTGAGCCCAACGTGTGTCCTGGGCATTCTCTTTACACTTCCGGGAAAATTTTCGCGACTCGGGCTTCCCTGAATTTTGAGGGGTGCAAAGTTGGCGTTTGACAACCCTCGGTCGGAATTCCCGGAGTGGATAGTTGTAATAAATATATTATAGGTTGGAGCACGCTGTGTGTTCAGGTCAGTCTAGCCTGTGCCCTGTGGAGTTTCGGGAGGAATCTGCACCCGAATATAAAAGAGGTTAAGTTCATTGGGATCGGTGGGCGCCATGTTTACAAATGTCATAGTAAATAAAAATGGGTAAAACTATGTGAGTCTTAATCTATTTTAATATTTGCATTGTTTTCATCCTCTGACGTCACTTTTATGGACACTGCAACCACCCGTGACCTGTGCTGGGGCGGACCTACCGTGTCCGCGGGTCGGTTTTTAAAAGGTATCTCTGCGTAAACATTTTAAGTGCCCATAAATTTTCTAGTAGAACGGCTTCTCTAACCCCTGAAAAAAAGTTGGATCAACAGACACATTAAGAACACGGGCAAGATGAGACATAGTTTGTATGATATTGATCCATTTTTAGTGGTAACATCGGAATAAGTGGTAGTTAGGGATACGGAATCGATGGAGAGTACTCGATTAAATACTCATGAGTAAAATCGAAAGAAAATTACTCAATGAGCCTGATTGTTGAATCCGGCGGATTTGGGATTCCCACCGCTAAAGAGTTTCACTTTCACTTGTCGCTGCGATTGTTAAATCCGCCGGGCGCAACTGCCATATGAATTGACATATTTCATTTTCGAAATTCAAATGACAATCGAATGGACAGTTCGCATTGGATACACAACTCCAAACAAGTGGTTTTTTAGTTTAACTTCCAATTTCGGCTGTTAAATTCTCATTCACTCATTTCATTTCACTTCGCTGCCGGCGGATTCAACAATAAGGCCCAATGAATAGTTTCTACTCGTTCAAAAGTACTCGATTCCTTGAGAATCGATGAGTACTTTTTTGACATTTCTGCGACCTGCCTAAGCGTTTGAATTACTCGATTTTCGGCTGCTACAGATTACAAATGCTTATGTAGTAAGCTTACATCACGAGTAAAAACACGCATAGCGAACAAATGCACCTGCCACACGGGTATGCACGCTCCCACGCACGAAATGCACGAAAATCTAAAAATGCTCCCGCCCGAGATTTATGCAGGCTTCCGCTACATGCATGAAAATGTAAAAATACACTTGCTAGAGGTATGCAGGTCTGTGTTACAGATATGAAGGTATTCGTAATCAACCATTACAAACACGAGTGCCGTTTTACCAAGCGGTCCCCCAACTAAGCACTAACCACGCCCAATGCTGCTTGACCAGCGCAATCGAAAGAGAACCGATTTACTGAGTATGCTATATGGCACTCTTGATAGTCACCAAGTTTATTGCTCGTTTTTTTCGTCCTACACTATTTTTAAAGCCCTAATTTTGCTCCATTTAGTCTAAAAAAGTGTGGGCGCCCTGTGCTTCGTCTGGACTATTCCGTTCGGGCGGATTTGGGGTGGATTTGGAAAAACAGAATTTTTATTCATGCGTATCGCGCCTGTTTCGGGTGCCATGCAGGCGTTTTGACGTTTTGCGTGTCTGTTTCAGGCTAAGAACGGGCGAATTTGATTCTAAGTCAGGATAGGATATAAATTCAAACCTATAAAAGTCCGTTGGAGTTCCTTTATCGCACAGAAATGTGTATGTATTTCTCTCTGTCTGGAATCCACATTCGTGACACAGAGCTCCAATTTGTTTTTGGGATGTATTTTTCTGCCTCAATTAAGAAGAGTTTAAGGCCCTTAAACGTCCCTTAACTCTCCCTAATTGAGGCAGAAAAGTATTGTATGTGTAAAGCGTTTATTTGGAAATTATTCACGACTGAGATAAACTTGCAGTTAGCTTGAATTCGACCTTGAATGCAAATTGTAGTCAGAACTGAATTTCACATTATAAGTACTGATATAAGTAAAAGTACTCAGTCAAAAGTATCGAGTACTGATATGAGTAGAATCGAAAGCCAAATACTCATATGAGTAAAAATACGCTTTTATTTTAAAATGAACTAAAAAGTAAAAAATAATTTTGAATGTAAAGTTTTTATTGCTCTAGCCAGTATATGGAAACTACCTACCTTTCGAAATGTAAAAAAGCGTGGGACTCTTTATCTATATTCTTAGTGCCTACGCTTTTTTACATTTCGAAAGGTAGTTTCCATATACTGGCTAGAGCAATAAAAACTTTACATTCAAAATTATTTTTTACTTTTTAGCTCATTTTAAAATAAAAGCGTATTTTTTAGTTTTTTTAAACTATATTTTTTTTTAAAATCATAGGCTGGGTATAATGGAGAATTAGTCAAAGCATTCCTGCCTGTATAATTTTTGTGATACAAGTCTCAAGGCATGGATATACAATACGAGTTGCTGACCTGACAGTGGACAGTTACTGCACTTGTGTACTCGCATGTCAGTAGCTTTCAAAGATTTCAGTAGCTAATAGTTTACGAGCTACTATCATTTCGCAATACCGTGAAAGTTGACATCCGAGTCACATGCGGGCTGCTGCTTTTGTCGTGTTGGGGAAGGCGAGAGGCGAGCAAAAACAAAAAATATGGTAATAACTAGTGTCCGACCGAAGGTCAGTTTTAGGCCGAAGCCGAAGCCGATGCCGAATGTTCGGCTTTTGCCATAACCTTCGGCCGAAACCGAAGCCGAAGCCGAAGGTTCAATCATACACAGAGATCTTGGTATACTGACTGAAAAATAATGAAAATTCTTCACTGTTATTTTGTTTTATAGTCATAGTGCTGAAAATGATTGCAATATGCATTTTAAATAACTAAGTTGCGGCTTTCCAAAAATAATAAACTAAGATTTGTTTATTTTTATTTGAGGAATACCATACGTTTCAATGTCACATTCACATCACACTCTCAATTCTTTTCGTTTTCAGCGACTGGCCTGGCTGGATATAAAAACTTCGGCTTCGGCTAACCTTCGGCTCCTTTGGCCGAAGCCGAATGTGCGGCCGAAGGTGTTTTTTTGGCCGAAGTTGGCCGAAGCCGAAGCCGAAGCCGAACCTTCGGTCGGACACTAGTAATAACTCGAATGTGAGGTACTCACCGACACGCACATGACATTAACTGCCTGTTTCCAATGAGGCCGACAACGATAACTTCCCAGTGATACCGTCGCCGCCACCGTAAATTATTATTGACAGAGGGCCGTTTTCTGTGCAAGAAAATTGTGTATTATTTTTTATTATTTAAATAAAAATTAGAGTGTTTAATAAGTTATTACAATAACTAAACACAAAAAATTAAAATAAAATAAATACAAAAAACATAAAAAAAGCACAGAAAGCAACAACAAACATAAGAAAGCACATGTAACTCAACTATAAATCGACAACTAGGTGGCAGGTACATAGAAAATTGAGCGAAAAAATGAGAGAACTTTTGCTCGTGGAGGGGTTATACCGACAGCATTAAAATTAAATCTAATTCACCGCCAACGACAGAACAACAACAATTTATATGGAACATATCGGTGGCGGTCTCATTGGGAACAGGCAGTAACTCGTATGATGCGGTCACACGGTGCGAGTAGCTGCACTGCAGTAACTAACTAGCCCAGCTCAGGTTTAATGACTAAAAATTTACAGGATTATTTTGGTCTTTACATTTTTTTGATGTTGCGTACATCATAGCCATTTTCCATTGATCAATATGCATTGCTCAACGAATTGTTGAAAAGAATAGCGCGTATTGTTGCCTAAAAAGAAAACAACGCTTCAGGGCTAAGTTCAGAATACCATCGACTCTAATTGAGTTCTTATTGTTCAACCGGCAGAACGTTGTTAACAGGATGTTATGCATTCTAATCCAGGTACAATTAGATTTCGCTTCAGGAATGTTATTAGCTAACTTCATTGAATTCGATAAATGCCCGGATGCTCCGAATTTCGTTCTAGGATTGATTAAATAGTTTTAAATGAATAAACAGAGTCCAGTTTTCAAATGTTTACTGGATAAATTCTCGTGCAGTAGGTCAATGCAATTTTTCGTTATTCTTGCAGCAACATAATGGGTAGAACGTTGTGAAACCGTTAGGTTTTTTAAAACTAGAATAGACTTGAATAACTTTGTTAAAGAAGGGGATATTGTAGATAGACAGAAATAATTAACTCTGTTATTTCAAAAAAGCTAATGGATAGGGGCTGTTTATACTGACTTGAGCAAAGATTTTGATAGAGTAGACCCAAATATTTTAATTGTAGGACTATTAAAATGTTGACTATCATGTCCTGTTCTGGAATCGATAAAGTCATATGTTAGCGGAAGAAGACAGGTTAACAAATTCCACAGATTTCTCTCACATAAAATCGAAGGAATTAAGGAAGAGTAGTTAGCTTGGTCCTCTTCTTTTTAATATTTAACTTTCTAATTTGTAAAAATTTAATTTGAATTGCAGCCTTTTGTCGTACATTCTTCTGTCGTTAATTTACACAGTTCTAGTAGCTTTTTGTCAAACCCATTTCTCTGATGCTGTTTCTTAGCTCTCTTTTATAAGGCTGGTCTTTTACAAAACGTGTCTTTAGTCTACATAAAGCATATTGGAAATATTTTTACCGCAATACAAGACTAGCCCTCTAGGATTGGCTCCCACAACCTACAATCTTCCGCTTTGTACAAATTATGGTCCAGAAGTTGGTTTATAAACAGAACAACTCGACTGTGGAACAATCTTCCGCAGTTAAATATTTCCGAACTCGTACAACATCCTACGGTTCAATCGTAAGGTTCGTCGCCATCAGTTTGAGTCCAAATCCCCTAACATATTCTATTCCCTTCTATACTTCATTCTAAGCTTAGTTTGTTTTGAAATTCGTGTTTGGGCTATATTATTGCACCCTTTTTGTCATCTGGTGGGGTTGCCATTAGTGTAAGTATTTCGTCAGCTAAATTAAAAGAAAATAATAGTCAACTAAAGTTTAATTTTCCAGGGGAACTCTTGATCACAAATTATTACTATATAATATTAAAACACATTACGGTGAATTAGGTTAAAACGCCACTAAGCTGCTATTTTTAATAACCTATTTCACGTAGTGACGTTGTCAGAGCGGAGTTGCAAATTGTATATGCACTGAAAATATATATATGTATGTATGGGTATATATAAGCCCCAAAAGAATATAAAAGTAAGCAAAATGCAGCACCAGTTTCTAAAGGAGGACATAAATTCTGATAAGCGCTCACCTCAGATCCTCGGCATCGTTTCCATGGCTCTGAATGCATTTTTATCGTGCAACAGTTGCTCGTTTCCCATGCAGTAATTTTCCCTGCCCGGTATTCCGCTTGCTGTTTAAGTTTTATGAGTCATTATTATTTATGAATTCCATAAAAATGTTCCGGACTAGGAGGTGATATTAATTACGCCAATGATAATGCAATTCTAGGACTTTTCTCTACCATAATTTTTTTTTTCGTTGTTCTCCTCTGCGAGATAAAATTCTTTTGCCAAGTGGTATTTTACCACCATTGTGGATAGTGCGGCGATGTTGCTTTGTAAACAGGGGAGAAAATGGGTAGTTTTTAGCTTGATAATGAAGTAAATTTAGCTTGAGCATGAGAATAGTGAATAGTTATGAAATATTCAAAATTCTTTCATGCATCATTGTCTTAAAGGCATCACATATTTCCTGATAATAAGGGAAATTTTAGACATGCCTTTTATATTAAGTTGTGCATGATGAATTGCAAGTTTTTTACATTGAAGCAATCGAGTTTTTCAATAAATAAGTTGAGCTTTTCAATAGAATATGGTCATGTAAGATAAGACCAGCTAGACGTGACATGATAAGTCTAAATTAGAGTCGATGGTTGAATTTTTGATGTGAAACATCTTTGCGCGCGTTGAGAGTAATTCTTCAAGGTCGGGAACATTTTGTGGGAACGCTTTTTAGGGAACGCTTTATAGGGAACGCTTCGTTCCAATCCAATTTTCATTCCGGGAAACGGAAGATCTGTATTGAGGAAGACAGAATAAGACCGAGATATAAAAAAAAATAGTAGCACCAAAGAAAAGTGTTTATATGCCGCGAGCCAGACATGACGAGCCAGACATAGGCAGAATGGAACAAATGGTTGAGTGGTTGCCTTATGACGTTGATATTCCAAAAAGTCGCGGGTTCAATTCTTGATCTCGGCATTTGAATTTTATTATATATATTTAATGGTTTTATTTGTTTGTTTGTTTGTTCGGTTCAAATTTTGCGACAGCTTTTTCAACTACTTCTACTTAACCGATTCTTATGAAACTTTGCACACACATTGAGTTCCCGTGACAATGCAATCTGACATTTTTGTAAAAAATCAAGATGGCGGTTCCAAGATGGCGGACGAATTTTCCAATTGTGTTCCGATTCCATTGAAAATCAGTATCGGGGGGTTTTTAGGGCCACAAATGACGATTCTGTAGTCAAAAATTGAAAATTCAAAATGGCCGCGCCAATATGGCGGATGAATTTTGCGAATGTGGTCTGAATCCATTGAAAATCGGTATCGGGTTGTTTTTAGGGCTACAAATGACGATTCTGTTGTCAAAATTTTGAAAATTCAAAATGGCCACGCCAATATGGCGGATGAATTTTGCAAATATGTTCTGAATCCATTGAAAATCGGTATCCGGGGGTTTTTAGGGCCATAAATGACGATTCTGTGGTCAACATTTGAAAATTCAAAATGGCGGATGAATTTTGCAAATGTGCTCTGAATATGTTGAAAATCCGTATCGGGGAGTTTTTAAGATCACAAATGACGAATCTGTTTTCAAAATTCGAAAATTCAAAATGGCGGCGGCAATATGGCGGATGAATTTTGCCGATGTGTTCTGAATCCATTGAAAATCGGTGTGGGAGGGTTTTTAAGGTGACAGATGACGAATGTGTGGTCAAAATTTGAAAATTCAAAATGGCGGTACGATTTTGGTAATAACAATTCGATTTCACTGAAAATTGCTATTTGGGTGTGTTTAAGGTCGGAAATAATGTATTTGTTGTCAAAATTAGAAAATTCAAAATGCCGCTGGCAATATGGTATGTAGCATTGAGTCGCATAAGAACTTTGGAAGGGCTATGTATTGGGGAGCTTGATTGTGAGAAATTAACAGGTAAGAAAGCGTGTAACAAAGATGCAACGAAAGAGTTGGAAAGGATGAGAAGTTTGCATGATGATACGAGCCAAAAGCCAAACTAAAAACTAGAAAATAAAAATAGGTAAAAAAAACTTTTAAGTTAAATGGTTTTATTTGAAATCATAAGCTGTACCAAAAACTAGAAAATAATTAGAACACAAACATGGGCCTTCTTGAGATTCTGACGTCTGGTAAGAAATCGTGTAATAGTAGCCATGCTGTTTTCTCATGTCGTATGCCAAGGGGCACTTTAAGTCGCTGCGTCGCGTCAGCGGATTAAGTAATAGTCTGAGACTTGTAACAGACTAAAATAAAAACATGGAGAGCATAAAAATCTGTATAACGACTGTATTATTAAATAAAATCTACTTGTCTAGAAAAATGTGTTTCCAAGCCCATCAAAAATATATTTCAAATGCGGTCAGACATCATGGAAGGTCATCAACAGCAATGGTACATTTTCAACACAAATCGATGTGCAAAAAATTTACGGCTTTTTTACATACCAAACGCAAAATTGCTGTGCGATAAAAGAGCTCCAGAGCTGCGTTTCCCCTTTGCGTTTGGGATGTAAAATGGCCTTTATTCTTACTAATTATTCAATTTAAAGAAAGATGAAGATCGCCAAAGATGTTTCTCATCTTTCACGTGCACTGGTTACACGCGCTATATTTTATTATAGATATTTAATAGTATTTTAGTTATTCTAAATTAAGAGTAACTCCTGGATTTAATTAACGGAATAAGTACAAAAGAAATCGAATATTAATTAACATAATGATAAAAAAGAGGCATAAATTAGTGCACATAAAATTTGTCTATTTCCAGGTTTAGTAACAAACATAGCTGAATGTTATTAAGAAATTCATGTGGAAGCCTATTGAGAAATATATTGTAAGAAAGTATAACCGATCGAATTCATCTAACAATAATATGGAAAGACAAGCGTTCAGAGGTAATGGCCCCTTGTACTAGCGACGAATCTATTGAGTGCAATGACGGACAGCAAGCTTTAGTCGGAAAGATAGTAGCGAGAAAAATGAAAGTCTTTGCAAGAACTGCAACCTATTTGGTCTATTGTGCCAATCCCGTCACTAAAAACCTTCGAGGCTAAGGCTTTTTATATAGCCTAAAATTTAATTTAGGAGTCATATCCCAAATCTCCTTGGGAATAGAGGAACCGCAATGGCGGAGACTCAATCTCCTCCCCGCTATAGCCTTACAATCGCAAAGCAAGTGATCCGCTGTTTCCGGAGCTGCTCCGCGGAACCGCAACTACAATCAACTACCAGGCCTAGTCTGCTTAAATATGGCAGTCTCGGTAAATCTGCCCGGACGGTTAGGCAAAAATTGCAGGTAGTTAAGTCGGTTCTCTGTAAGGCCCACCCTAATATACTTGTCTAAAGCTGGTGATATATCCAAGCGTACATGCGTTGCATTCGTTGACAGATAATATAGAAGTGTGTGTATTCAAATCGACCTGACGAAATATTCCGTGAATGTGCTACAGCCGTCTGAGAGCCTTGGCTTCTACAAGAATTTTATTGCAACGTTCTCGATCCTGTGTCTCTCTCTTGCAGTTGGTAATCCTAATTGTGCGTAACAGCTTGTTCCCAATGAGGCCGTCAACGATAATTTCCCCTCAACGCACGGTGACAGCATTTCCATTGATACGACACCGCCACCGCAAATTATTATTGACAGAAGTCATTTTCTGTGCAAGAAAATTGTGTATTATTTTTTATTATTTAAATAAAAATTAGAATGTTAAATAAGTTATTAAAATGAGCCATAAAATAACAATAATCAAACACAAAAAATTAGAATAAAATAAATACAAAAGCATAAAGAAAGCACAGAAAACAACAAAAAACATAAGAAAGCAAGCTGGTGACATATACAAGCGTACATGCATTGCAATCAGCAGCTCCATGATATGCGGAGATTTTCCACTGACACATAATTGCATGGTTGCGATCATAACCTTCTATATTACAAGCCATGGTCAAGGAAAATATTGAGAGCGAATTTCCGCTCAATCGGACTACAACTCGGTGAAGCCACGTTATGTTGTTAGTGTAATTTGGAGAATTTGGGAGAATTTGGTAGTCCGATTCTCTCAATTGAGATTCTTGTTCATGGCTTGTAAATATAGAAGGTTACGGCTGCACATGCAGATGCAGATAGATAGAAAATTGAGCAAAAAAATGAGAGAGCTTTTGCTCATGGAGGGGTTATACCGACAGAATTAAAATTAACTACCGGGGCCCAATGAATCCGTCAACGTGATTTTCCCCTACCACTGTCGGTGAGAGCTCGCCCAATGAAACCGGCAGCGTCAGCGTAGCTTTTCGTTGAGAAATGTCATTTTCTGTAGTGATTGCATTGACTGTTGGCTTATATTGTGTTTGTTTTGATTTTAATGTAATAAAAGTACTTGTTGAAAATTTTCTGCTTCATCAAATACATTTTTCCGCACTTTCTGTTCAAGAAAATTGTGGACGGGTTGCTAGTAGCATAGAATAACAAAGCTTACGCATAAAGAAGTCTCAAGTCATATAAGAAATCGTCAACCAAATTTTCTTTGCCTCGCATTGAGTTTACCTCGGCCTGAAGCTTTAAATCACGAAATAATCGACATGGTTCTGATATTGGTGATAAGCTTTGTGGAAGGTGGGATGAATTGGGACGTATCTGCTTGAGCTACATGAGTTAAAGCGGCTAGTTCTGTGTGAAAACATTTGATTTAAAATCACCTGACCATTACTGATTCACATTTTAGATTTGGCTGAAAATTTGTGAAAATGCTCTTTGTTGAATTTAATTAAGCGGACACGTATTTTTTCTTGTTGCTTGAAAAATTTTTTGCGCAGGGTTAAATTTTTTTTTAGCTTTTATTGTCAAATGCATTGTTTTGCGTTCCGCATTTACATTTTTTCTCGAAATGCTATTAAATACGAACAAATGGATCGATTTTGATGATTTTTTTTTTCATTTTGTTCGGAATGTATTTTTTTGTTACCGGCATAAACCCCAAAAATCGTCATCCCTTAAAATCGACTGCATACTGTTCAATGCAGATAACCGTTTTTTATTATTTTAGTTTGCAAACATAGTCGAAGTGTGATTAAGAAAATTTATTTATTTTGTAATATCGATAACTTTCTTTTAGCTTGATATTCTTTAGCTGCGTTCATTTTTTCAGTCCACCATTGACAATTCTTGCGTAATAATACCACTAACATATAGTCTAACAATTTATAATGATGCTCGTAACACGGATTATCATTAGAAAACCAGAAAGAAAATTTTTGAATCTTTTTTGTAGTTTCTATGCACTCATTTATAATTAGCTTTTTAATACCCTTTATTTCACAAGAAACTGTTGAAATTCGATCAAAAATTTTGATGTGTATTTGACACAACTCAAAAAAGGATTCAGTGGGAGCATTCAAACTTCCAAAATCTGATGATTTTGAATAATTTTTAAAGAATATAAATCTTTCTGACTCATTTTCAAGATTGATTATTTCATCTGATCGCTTCATTTCATTAAGACAGAGGCTGCAGTCGTTTGATAGCAAAAATTTCTTTATTAAAAATCCCGCAAAATATCTTAATGAAGCATTTTTTAACACAGAATCAGCATTTGAGTTTATATTATCGACGCAATCCAGTAAAATATCTTCGTGAATTACCATGGGTTCCTCGAAATCGTTTGAGGAAATAACTTCACTTCTATAAGTCTCCATAATTTCAGATTTTTCATTTTCAGTTTCTTCACATGATTCATTTTTTTCAATAACTATGAAATCTTCATTATCATGCTCGCAATTACTGAATTGTGAGTTCATTATTATTTTGTTAGATAGAATTCTTCCAACAATATGGTTAAAGTCATAAAGTGAAGGATTTTTGTTATTTCCGCCTTTAAATCTAATTAAGGAAAAGACATTTTCAACTACGTCACTATTAAATTTATAGGCCAGTAAAAACTCCTTATCCAAATAAGATTCAAAAATATGATCTGATAAATATAAAATGCAATTGATTGCTTGTAATAAACCATCGAAACAATATATTTTTTTTGGAGTTTTTACCACCACAGTTTGAAGATATCTTTTCATATTTTCTAAATTTACTTTAATAAATCCTTCCTTTCTTATAGCCGATTTATAAATATTCTTATTAAATGGTTGCTTACTGTTCAGCATATCAAATAAATTGTTCAGTTTTTCGAAAAACTCAGCTGTAGGAAGTGCGTTTGGTGTAGCTTCATTACTAAATTGACGCAAAGCATGAGTTGTTTTGATGGCAGAGCTGCAAGTATGGCTTAGTACTTGTACAGCGTAACTCACCTTCATTTTTTGCCAAGTATCAGGATAAATATGTTTTGCTGTAATTTTTGTGCACATTTTCGTAGTCTTTTTTTGTTCCAAATTATATAATTCTTTAACAACATTCCAACTAACTTCACCATCTTCACAAACAATATTATATTTCATGATTGTGTTGCGAATAGATTTGAATAAGTGGGGTACGTCATGCATGGCAAAAATTCTTTGCGAATTATATTCAAAATATGGCTTGTCATAGGAAACACCCAAGCGTTTAAATACGCTGCGGTTGTTCGAAGCCTGATCACATACAATTACCTTCACATTAAGGCCGATGTCTTTGCAATAGTCAATATTTTCCTTAATTTTCGTTTCTAGAGTTTGTGCTTTAATCGCAGTATCTATCGAATAATAACTTATAATAATTTTTGAATTTGTAAAAATACCTCTTATCATAAAAAGACAAACATGTTTGGCAAGATTTTTATTTTTGATATCTCCTAAATCAACGTAACCAATGATTTCGTCTTTCGTAGAATCATAAAGTAGTTCTCTCCTTATGGCCATTTCATCGAATATTAAAACTACTAATTTATCTTCGTTAGACCACTTCAAAATTATTTTACTTAAGTATTCTTTCATATCAGAATTAACACCAGGAGAACAATTTTTAATTGGTAACCACCGATATATTGAAGATACTGAAGGCAAGTTGAAAGTCAAAGTTTTTCTCATAAATTGATATGCACTGGGAGATTTATAATGTAAGTTTTGTGCCAACATTTTTGCATCATCCGACCATACCTTAGTTTTAGATTTTTTGCACAATAACATTTTTGCAAAAGTCTTTGATGGTGAAGCAATATCCTCAACAGAATCGATTAAAACTGGCAGGGATTTGTTGACGTTTTTCACAGGTTTCAATTTTTGTTTGTTTTTTATTTTTAAAAGAGAAAGTCTGGATTTGCACAACCTTGATTTTTGCCTCAACTTAGTCTGCAATATTTTGTTTTGTTTTTTTAAGATATTATTTTGATTCATATAATATCTTAAATTTTTTTCTGCTTTTAAGCAATTTGCACAAAAGGAAGTTTCATTAATCTCCTCCGTATTCTGAGTAGGTCCAGTGTCATAATTTAGTAAATCTTCCAATCGCAATTCATTGCTTATTTGTCGTTTGTACGATTTACCGGAAAACAAAACCGGAATATGATCTGAATCGTAATCATCTATAGAATTATTGTAATTAGAAGTGCACGGAGCTTGAGTTAAAGAAAACTGATTACCAAAGCTCTCTCCAAGATGTAGAGAGGGCACTGCATTTTTCTTAAGCTTCTTTTTCCCAATACAAACTTGCGGAAAGTGCTTCGAACATATATAAGGTTTTTTGGGGTTTGGGACACAAGTTAAACCAATAGTTTGTATCCATCTCTCAAATAAATCACTTCCTTTAGTAGGAAAATTAAAAAAACGAATAAAAGGGGAATTTCTTTTTGTAGTGCGACAAGAAGGAACTTCACAGCGCACTCCCCATACTTTTCGTCTTTTAGAAATTTCCATATTTTTGTAAAATTTAAATATATAAAGAAAATATAAACGCAAATCTATCAACAGTACTTACTCTCTCAGATTGCAAAACAAAATTCAACCACTAAACATCTAACGTCAAAATATGAATTGGATTTATTAAAAAGTCCCTGGAAATCGCGAAAGAACTAATTCACTTTAAAATCCAAAATTCTAAAGAAAAATTTGGATGGAGCAAGCGTGCATCGCACAAAAAAGGCCTATCATTATCCCACTACCCAAGCGCAATAAAATGCTACATTCAAATGTTTTCACACGCTTTTAATTCATTTAGCTCAAGCAGATACATACGTCCCAATTCATCCCACCTTCCACAAAGCTTATCACCAATATCAGAACCATGTCGATTATTTCGTGATTTAAAGCTTCAGGCCGAGGTAAACTCAATGCGAGGCAAAGAAAATTTGGTTGACGATTTCTTATATGACTTGAGACTTCTTTATGCGTAAGCTTTGTTATTCTATGCTAGTAGCAACATAAATGTAAAAGCTTTCTTGTTTAAGGGGTTAGTCTACTGTTAAAATGCGAAAAATGAGCTTTTTTTTAAACTGCTGTATAAAAAAAACGACAAAAGATAGCGACTTGAAATTTTATATGCTCGTTTATTAAACTTAAAAGTTTACATTTTTATAGTTAAGAAAAATTAAAAAAAAACAAAATGGTGGCCATCCCAGGCATTCACTGTAGCACTGCCTGATGAAAATAAAAATATCGCGGGGTAAGATCCTGACAAAAATATAAATCTGTAATCACAACACAAAAAATATTCTATTAGTTTTAAGTTTAATCAACGCCCCTGACCTCATTTTAGGCGAAAATATAAGTTTTTTTGTGATTTGGCACACATTTGCACATAGCTGCGTTGATTTTGGTCTTGTTTTTATTTGAAAAAGTGCTGCCAAATCGCCAAAAATTTATTTTTTGCTCTAAATTGAGGTCAGGGGCGTTGATTGTACTTAAAACTAATAGAATATTTTTTTTGTTGTGATTACAGATTTATATTTTTGTCAGGATCTTACCCCGCGATATTTTTATTTTCATCAGGCAGTGCTACAGTGAATGCCTGGGATGGCCGCCATTTTGTTTTTTTTAATTTTTCTTAACAATAAAAATGTAAACTTTTAAGTTTAATAAACGAGCATATAAAATTTCAAGTCGCTATCTTTTGTCGTTTTTTTTATACAGCAGTTTAAAAAAAAAGCTCATTTTTCGCATTTTAACAGTAGACTAACCCCTTAATTAGGGTTTATTTTTTGTAAACAGATGGCAGACCCATCAAAAAATTAGCGAACAAAATTAAAACCGGCAAAATTAAAATTAAATCCAAGTCTCCGGCACCAGCAAAAGCAACAACAATTTATATGGAAAATCACGTTGACGGATTCATTGGGCCCCGGCAGTAATTCACCGCCAACGTCAGAACAACAACAATTTATATGGAAAATATCGGTGGCGGGCTCATTGGGAACAGGCAGTAAGTCATCTTTATATCCCTTTCTAGGTCTTGACCTTCTTCGCTCTGGCGTTTGGGGGAACAGGATTTTTGGGAGGCATTCTCATTACATGTCCTTGCCAGCCTAGGCGTGATATCTTGATGGTTTTGGTTATGTCAGGTTCTTTGTATATTTGGTACAACTCTTGGCTATATCTTCTTCTCCAGACACCCTCTACATTTTCTGCGCCGGTGATCCTCCGGAGAAGTTTTCTTTCGCAGCTTCCGAGAACCTGCTCATCTTGTCTAGTAAGCATCCACGCTTCCGATCCGTACGTGAGTACTACTGGTTTTATTACGGTTTTGCATAACTTGAATTTTATACTGTAGTAGTTTGTTTTATATTAAATTCTTTCGTCTTCTCAATTGCCTATCGTATGCGAATATGTAATTGGTTGTGGACTTTTGTTTCCTGAACTCGCTTTACACAGCGATTGTCAAGAATGAATAGAATACACGATAGCGACGTCGCCGATTTTAAATTCTGCGTCTAGAGACTTAAAATTAGCACCTTTAATTGATGTAGGCTCAGAAGCACCACAAATAACTTAAATTTCATCATTACTTCACTGCCACTCTGCTGTACATTAACTTATTACGGAAATCGTTGCATACGTTCTTTGGCATTTGCTAATGTAAACCGACTTGTTTTCTTTCATGAAGGTTACTCTCAATGATGATACCATGGGCTTTTAGTTAGAATAAAACTCTTTTCTTGTTTGAATAAAACTACTTGAAGTTTCATGTTTAATTCAGCTTCTTCTTTTGTTAATTTATTAAGTACAAACATAACTCCAGCTTCGCAAGATTGTGCATATTTCCTGCTTGGTGGTTGAACAGCAACTTTTAAAGGAGACAGAACAGATGAATGTCACTACTATATCAATAAAGAAAACGACTCAAAAACGACAAAGCCCTAGATTTGGATAGTATAGTTGCTAAGAAAGCGGACTCGAAACTGAGACCTATACATACATATAATGTAATATTAGTGTCATAGCGCCACTGCATAAAGCCTCGTTCACACGGTGACATTGATGCCGTGGCATTTATCATCATGAAAGTGCTCGACATTTGCTATCACGGCACTAAGTGTTCACATGATCCGCACATAGTGTTGCGACACTCGTGTAAAAAAATGGGCGTACTTGTATCGCAGTAGCGGATGTGTTAGAAGTGCCGCAGCATCAGGTGTCAAATATCAAAATATTTTGATATGCGGCATTATTGTCACGACAATAGTTCAGACGATGACACTTTTGCGACATTCACGTCGCGACATTAAATTCCACGACATCAGTGTCACCGTGTGAACGAGGCTTAAGAGAAAGGTTATAAATTATGATGCCCCATGGGGTCTTTGTCCAACCAACTTCACAGCGTCGCTGATGACGGTAATCTAAGTTACTAATACACCTTCGACAATGCAAGGCATGGACGTGCTGGAGCATGTTTTGATCTGAGATTTTGATGATCGGACTATGACTATCAACAGGCACATTGAACTAATTCTTGATTGGGACCGCCACAATCGTGCTAAATTCAATGCTTCTAAAAGAAGTACCTACTGTCTTATTTCCAATACAACCTGGAAAATCTCTTCATCCGTGTCGGTAACTAATGGGCGACCAGTACCTTAACATTTTAGGCATGTCATTCGTCAAAGAAATGCGATGGAATGACCACCTACTCCAAATGATCTAACGAGCATCTCAGTACCTGGGATTTCTTTAGAGGTACAAGTTCATCCTCCAGCCGTCGGTCCGTGCTGTAGTACATAAATCTTATATTCGGCCTCTTATCGAATACAACTGTTTTATTTGGGGCGGATCCTTGAAACCACCTCGGCTTGGTTAGATAAAGTGAAAAATGCGCTTCAATTTATCCAAGAAAATCCTCTGAGCCACCGTAGGAATGTAGCGATTGCTTCACCGAAATCGCCTACCTCCACGGCAGTCTTATTACAGCTACACCAGATTAGCACACTCGGCTTATTCCATCTGTCTACAGCCCCCCTTTTACGCATTCTACAAACTCCTATAAAATCCCAGAGTTCAAAAGCAGGGTTCATGGCCACCTCATTCAATACGCTCCTGCTCCTTATAATACCTTCAAACCTGCTCTACCTTCAAACTAAGCTTACGACTAGACATTGCACCATGCCGTGACCAACGACAGGAGGTACCGGTGCACAGTGGAACGAATTGCCGAAAACGTGGACAAAGGTCCGAAAATAAAAGTTTCGATCTAGGGATTTTTATTTTTTGGGTTGGCTACAGTACTGTTGGCACTATTAAATCCCGTCAGTGGAATCGGTCAGTTGTTTTTTCTTGAAGCTGCACAGCAGGTCGATCTTGGCCATTGTTTATTAGTAGCGCATTCGGCTCGGCGCATAAAAAACGTGATGCGAATTGAAACGTGGATATAATTATAAAGACAATACCGAAAATATTGAAAATGAAGGATGTTTCTCCGTATGTATTTAATTGTAAATGCTTAATAACTTGTTAAGTGACTTATTAACATTTGTTATTGAAATAAACAATAATGATGTATAATAACGAGAAAAATATATAAAATTCAGTCGAAACTGAGAGATTAGTAAAATATATAAAATTCAGTCGAAACTGAGAGATTAGTAACCACTAGTCAAGTATTTTTTTTATAAGCTAGGTTATATTTACTTCAAGATTAACAGATAAAATCCAGCTACTAGCCGCAACTCTGTTAGTGAACCACAGATGGAGCCACGGCTGCTATATTTCAATTTTAATGAAATGTCTGTAAAAGTGCAGGAAAATTCTTCATATTGTTAAATTTGGACGAAATTTGGTGATATTAGGTTATCAACGTAGGTGACCACGAGTTTCATGTCGAAATTTGAAAATTCAAAATGGCGGACCTCATTTTTCAAAAATTGTAGAAATAAGTTCAAAACTTGTAGATATATATTTTTGAGCATGCTGATTACGAATATGATGTCCAAAGTTGAAAATTCAAAATGGCGGATCCAATATGGCGAATGTCATAATTTTTAAAAATGAGATCCGCCATATTGGATCTGCCATTTTGAATTTTTAAATTTTGACATCAAATTCGTAATCAGAATGTTCAAAAACATATAAAAATAAGTTTTGAACTTACTAATACAAATTTTGAAAAATGAGGTCCGCCATATTGGATCCGCCATTTTAAATTTCCAAATTTTGACATCAAATTCGTAATCAGTGAGGACGATTACCTTATAATACCGAATTATCTCCAAATTTAACGATATTTAGACTTTTTGTTTTCGGCAATTCGTCCCACTGTGCGGTGCTACAAAGGTTGTTTCTTAAGCTTAGAACTGACATAAAAAGGAGCGAACCAGAAGACCCAGAAGAGTAGGTAGAACCAAAGCTCGATGGAGAGGTATGTAGGTTCTGTTGTATGGGACACTTGTATGGGAGAAGGATACTAAAGGAGACCATGGCCTTTCATATGATGTAGCGCTAAGGAATAATAGTAGGCAGATAAGTGCATTCCTTTCAAGCGATTGGTCTGTGTGATCTTGGCTATCAACCTACTATTGGCATTTAGGAATTATTATTATTCTTCAGCTTTTAGAACCTCTAGGATATGTTTTCTTAGAAATGTAATTTATTTATTTCTCATCTCTAAAGGCTTCTGCAGGCGGTAGATTTATCATCAGCTGTCTTCGAATGTTGGACGATAGCCTTTATGATTTTTCTAATTAATGTAAGATGTTTACTGCCCTCGTGTTTTGATTCTGAAATATCATTCGTCTTGCAATACAATAAGTAATTCACCTAAGAGGTCGGAAGGATGTTTTAAGAAGACGTTATCAACGGCATCAGTTAATAATAAACACTGGTCAAGTAAAATGCCAAACAAAAGCCATTAAATACCATTGATAACTTCAATTAATTTCCAAGTTATTACACACAATATTAATTGGTAACAATGTTGTCACAAATATCAAATCGATTCGATAGAGCCTTTTGAAATTTTCTTCATAAAATTTCCCATTAAACATTGAAAATTTTCTAATAATTACCAGGAAGGTGCCTCGGGTAATACAAAATTTTCCAACTTCAAACATAAGAGGAAACTTGGAAGAAAATTAAAAGTAAATACGTTTTATAGCTATGTAAATATTGTCGAAGGATGCGGCATGGGTTGTAGAGCGTCTGCCACTGACAACTGACTAGACAGGATGCCCCATTTCACAAAGTGGAAACTGATTTCGAAACAGTATACAGTAAAGCCCGTGAATATGATGGTTGTTTTATAATAAGCAAAGCAACGGGGACCAGCATAATTTCTATTAAATAAAATTAATTATAAACAATGAGAGAGTTGGTAATGTTTGTTCATTTGTAAAAAGGATACAAAGGAGAGCAAATTTTCACATGAGTGTTATACCATATGTTCCTTCCGGCCAGGATTTTGCATTCTTGACTTGGGAGCACCATATTGCAAGGATACAATTTAACAGCTTCATGGCCGCCTGGTAGCACTAAATCGCCCCAAAAATCTGTAGTCCTGCTACTGGCAGAGGGGATGTGCTTTTCCTCTTTAGTCTGCCCTATATTCCAGCCAAAGCGTAAGTAGCTACACAGCAACAGAAACAATAACAACAACAACAGTGGCAGCAGCAGCAACAAAAAAAAATAAAATTTCTTCGTGTTCCCCAAATTCCGAAGCGAATACGTTACAATTTTATGTCACTGCTGGTGCTGTCACATTTCCCCCGGTGGAACGGATTTCATTCATATAAATAAAAAAAAGAAAACGAATAAAAATGTATGGAACACAAGGAAGGATATGATATCCCTGAAAATTTCATATGCGCGATACCCTTAAAACGCTTCAGCCTGGAGCCCTGGGACTTTGCCCATAGTTATACTCTCCAAGTTTGCAAACATCGCCTCAAATATTCATTCGAGCAAGTTGTGTTTATTGAAACAAATGTTTCCGTCGTTGGACCATGAAAAATGCTGCCAGAGGGCGAGATGTTTCGCAGATTTTTATATGCCGCTCTGGGGTATAAAGGGTTGCCTTTTGCTTTTTTTTGCCATTTTTACTTTTATGGAGAACGCTTCTAAATAAATTTTCTACTTTCAGACTTTTGCGATTTAAATTTGAAAACAAAACAAAAAACCAAAACTATAAAAAAAAATGAAAATGGGTGTATAAATATAACAGAAAGAAACTTTTTGGGTTTTCGTGGATGGAGCATTATACTTTATCTTTTTATTTTTACTCTCATGCCCTGAATTGCACCTACACCAACCGAAAATCTCGAAAGCATTGTACGAAATTCAATTTCAACTTTTTCGCCATAAACTTGAAAGGATAACAGCTAGTACCTGAGCTGCCAATGAACAGGCACAACCTTAAACTGAACTGAATGCTCGACTAGATTTAATTTTGTCCATTGTAAAAAAAATCTTATCAAGTCCATCGCAACTGAAATATTCTTGATGACCGACAATTTATTGAATAACCCCGAGTATTCCCCTTAAACACATAAAACATCAAATAAAAACAAACAATAAATCAATAACATTCAGTGTGAAGCATTATTAATCAAAGACACTCTGACTAGGTTACCTACCCTCCAGCCAAAAATAGAATCTGTGCCAAGAAACTTTCAAGAAGCTGTTTTCGAAATCCTTAAAATAAGAGAAGGACATCACGTATTGTTGCTGGTAAAACAACAGGATTATTGTGTTTTGTGACCGTGCCAATTCTTGGCATTAGATTTTCTTCATTGTTGAAGGGAACAGAAACCAGAAAGGATATGAAGCTTCCAAGAATTTTTCCAAGTGGTTAGCAAACTGCAGGATTTGTGCAATTTTCCAGTGATTTAATGTCAATTCATTCCTTTTAGAGAACCAAGATGGTCGGGAGTTTCTGGGTAAAGTTATTGGAGTATAAATTTTTTTCTCCACTGGATTAAATTTATTTTTGGAAAAGTGAGAATCTATTTTACGGAGAGTGCAATTTATATCTATGTGTTTTCTTAGTAGCACAAATTAATCACAAGGAAATACTCACACGAGTCTGGTGCTGTCTGTTTGCCAAATTTACTATTTCTAGAATTAGCAAACCTTGAGTGATAAAAAAAGGAAACCAAAACTATTTACTTAATTGATTTTGCATACAAATATTTAAAGAAAATTAACGTTTGTAATTTTAAATTTATGCATAATAAATTATGCATGACAAATTGAAACTATCTTTTGTAGAAAATTGGTTTTCTTGACACAAAATAGGTTTGAAGAAGGATTCTTATGTCAACAGAACATTTGAAAATTAAATTTTTTTGAAAACACCTCCACATATTTGAAAAAATATGAAGAAGTGAAATGTTCAAGAAGAATGGGGTGCACTATTTCTTAAATTCTGTATTTTTTATCTGTTTAAGCTTTGTTAGCAACGCATTCTGATATGCAGATGACGTGAACATCGTCGAAAGGTCCTTTTTTGACATCAAAAGAAGCTTATGTCGAACTAAACGAGGCAGCAAAAGGCATACCCATCGAGAAATTTAGTGCTCTAAAGATAATGAAAGAGCACTCTCTTGGAAGCATGGAGTGCTCCCATTCCGCACCTCTTCATATATTTTTTAACATTAGATGTCCCCCTAGGCTAGCACTCCTTTTGAGCTCCCATAGGAGCACTCCTGCAGCGATTTGGTTGGATACAAAAAGGAGCATTATAGAGCTTTTTTAAATATCTAGATTAGAGCTATGTATATATTCATGGAGGTCGAGCTCCGGTGCCGAAAAGTTTTTATTTTTGTTCACCTTTTGCAATTGCCCTTTCCTTTCCAAGCGCGAGTGTGGTTTTACCAAAGCGGTCCCCAACTAAGTATACTAACCACGTCCAATGCTGGTTGTCCTCCATATCGAACGAGAACCGGTCTATTGAGTATGTTAATGTCACCCTTTATGATCAACAAGATAATCGCCCGTTTTCTTCGTTCTATAAAATTTCTGAAACTCCAGTAATGCTCCCTCGGAGCATATTTGGCAGCGCTCAAAATTAGCTCCCCTGAGGAGCGCTTCCAATTTTTCCCGCTGGGTAGTCCTGAACACAAACTAAGAAAAAACAAAGATGATGCAACAGTCTAGAGCTGGAAGATTGAAGGGGAGTTTACATTCCAAAAACAAAGTAGAAGAGCAAATCTGAGCTGCTTTATCGCATAGAAGATAGTAGATATGGTTCTATCTCTGTTTCACTAAAGTGGCAACAGAAAACTGCAACCTCAAAGTAGGGCTCTACTCTACTCTACGAATGCGTAGTCCGAAAAAAAGCTTTTAGTTTCGTTAAATTTCAATATTCTAACGCCTATTAGATGCCACTTTCCCGGTTTCTTGTGGTTTTGTTAGAAGTTTTTGCATATTTACCTTGTTTTAAACAGTTTCAAAAATGCGTTAATTTTTATTATTTCAAAAACAAAATAATAAAATTGTCACATTAATTTAATATATGTAACTATCTAAAAGGTTTTGCAGCTCAATAAATTGTTTCCTCTGCGACCGTGTTAAAAATTTTACTTTTGACAGTTGCAAAAAGTTTCGAGCATTCGACGAAACTTTGCGCTTGATCTTTGTACAGGGCCACTTCGTTCTTTCACTTTGTGTTCGCGATGTAAACTCCCCTTTAGAATGGGAAGGAATATAAGTATCGACGAACACAACTTGTAGGTCTGCAACTCACCACTAAAAAGTCTGTAAATAAAGGAGTAACTGGCAACTTCAAGATAACTCGTTCAATTAATAATATTAATCGGAAAAATATGATATTGGAATATTATAGCCAATAATAACTAAAAATTACTGTGGCCAAAATTCTCTTTTCAACGTACACAAATAAATGCTCCTATCCAGAAACTTTATTATACTGGGTGTATCCGATAAGTCTACAAAGCGGACGGCTGTGGATAAGTTTTGGATAGACGAACAAAAAATCGTGTAGGTGTGGGGCGGGGAAATCGTAACGTTTAGACGCTAGCGCGTTTTGATTTTTTTTTGGTAGAGGTTTACATATCACCCTGGTATTTTTGTAGCCCTATGACTTACAACTATCTAAAACTGTAAAAGTAAAGGTTCCACTCTATCACTTTCCAAAGTTATGAGTCGTCAAAATTTTAGTTTTTTTCACTAAAATGTCGTATAGTACAGTCATTTGGAAAGTTTTCCAGGAGATTGAAAATGAGTAGTTTGATAGATTTCGATGTGCTCTTTCTGAATTTCAACTTTGCCATCTCGAATCTTTGCTGCGCGCCGCCATATTGGAAATATGGCGCCTAAAAGCATTTTTTTGACCATGGCTCCTTTCCGACTCGTTTCACGATAAAAACATTTATATACAAAATGAAACTGAATTTCCTACAATTAAATAATCTTCTACGTTTTCGAGTTTTTATCGTTCCGTTCTTTTTTGTTTATCTGGTCAATCAGTAATAAAACATTGTAATCAACTTTGACAGGAGACGGGACACGGAGAACGGAAGACGTGTGCTATGTGGCTCCCGCTTAAGCTTTTAAGGTTCGAACTTAAACTGCTTTTTTTTAGCATTAAGGAGTGAATTAGTTTTAATTATTAACTATAGAAGTCTGGAGTAAATATTTATTTCAAGAAGAAAATACTTGAAGTGAGTTTAGTTTTTTGTGGAGGGCTAAAGTTCATAACTTGACACCCTTTGTACTGCCGATCTGTCATAGATTGCAATGTTGAACATAAAGTTGCAGCAATAGTTCTAGTGAAAAGATAATCGACCAGAGGGAAGAACAATGACAGAATGCTAATGCTACATACGATTTCACTCAACTAACTCCTTCATTTGTAGCTTAGTGGTTTAGGCGATCGACTACCACTCTAAAGGTCCCTGGTTCGAATTCACCCAGCAGCATCATCCTTCGTCTTTCTATTTCCCCCACCTAGATAGGTAAGTATGTGGAGGTTTGCCTCCAGTGTGACCGAAGGCAAAATTAGCGCTTGGCGCGCCGTTTTCTTGCCACAACTCGTGTACCTTGTGTTGAGTGGTTGTTTGGTTGGATGTGACGGATGCCTAAAGCCATCCTATGGAATTTAGGAGGCTTATCAGTGATCTGATCTCCAGGTGGTAGTAAAAAATTGCACTCCGAGCCCCGGAGAGAGACTCCTTGCTTGGCTAGGTAGTCGGCTTTCTTTCCATCTTTGTTTCTATGACCGGGAACCCAATAGATAACTTTCCTTCTTTCTTACAAAAAAAATCTCTGTCCATACTCTCGTAAACACCTGTACGCATAACAAGCGAGGAAGTCATTTCCTGTTCGATCACCGAAGTCACCGTTCTGACGCCGTAGTATTGGATGGCAGCCGGTGGGGTAAAATCGCGTGTTAGCGTTGCTATTTCTTTCACTTCGTCACTCAATTCCATCAGTCATGATTTATGGAAATCCAAATATTAGATCAGTCATCACCTTAGACCATCGTTTCTCAGCCTTTTTGGTGTTGCGAAAAGCCAAAAAATGAAGTAAAAAATCTTGCGACCCCTCACTATAATTGGTTAAAAGATAAAAATCCAAGCATTTGGAGCGATTTTTTCGGTAAGAAATCAAAAATTAAGTCTGATGGAGATGGCAGGAAAAACAAATTTATCGGGTTCCATCTTCTTCCGTCAAATCTGTCGTAAAATTGAGTTATTAAGGACGATCCACTTATATCCGTGACGGCATGGCACCGATGCGTTCCGTGTCAGTGGCTTCCGTGATGAATTTTTCACTGACATTCTTTACTTTTGAAATTTGGACAGTGATAATTTAGCGTGGAATATCTTGCTGCAATTGTATTGCTTTTAGACGAGGGAAAAGAATTGAAAAGAGAGTGGCTTCATCCCATGTGGACTCTTCCTCGTGGAAGGAGAATTCGCAACTTTATATAGTGGATTGGTGGGCCACGAAACTAACTTCTACAAGATAAGCCAAAACGCATTTAGTGATTTGCTAAAAAAAAGTCGAGCAGTTGATCCACACAAGTCTGTACATATGTAGTAGGAAGATGAAGTACATTTGGGCATTCAAGCAACCTTACATCAAACCAATCTTTACATTTATTACTTATACATATGTACTTTGTGGGGAAATATTGTTATATTCCGAATAAAAGAAATCCTACAAAAAAATCACACAAAAAAGATTGCACAGAACAGGTTTGAGTTTATTTCAAATAAACTTTACCAAAATTTGTGTAGAATTCTTATAAAATTTTCCATTGAATGTAAAAAACATTTGTTTCACGTCCGGGATAAATTAAAAAATATGGGTAGCAATGTATTTTTTGCGGTTTTTGCGGACGTCTGAAGGGTTCTGACAAGGTCGGTGCCTAACTGCGCCGGACGTGTTGGAACATGCCGCGCTTTTCCCAATTTGTTTCCATGGAATTATATCGTCCCGATATATTTTTTTCACTGATGCCCCAAGAACTGCACTGAAGTCGCCGTCACGTCACGGATATGTGTAGAAACTTTACTCCGAAAATCGTGGCTAAATTGTTGGCTTTTATACGGTTGTTTTGTATAGCTTGATTATAATTTTAAAACACAATTGTCTGTTATAATAGTTTTCTTGGAGAGATTGCGACCCAACTTATGTCTAATGGCGATCGCCTGGGGGGTCGCGACCCCCAGGTGGAGAAACCATGCCTTAGACGGTAGGTTCTCCGTCAGTCACAGCAGTGACTGTGGCAAATAACTGATAGCAATCGTCTAATGGACCCCTAATTTTTTACTCGTTGCAAATGGACTCAGGCCGTTAAACAGGAAAATAATTTGTTAACCTTAGTTTTGTGCCGCTATTATCTAGAAGAACCGATAAATAACTTTAAAGATATGTTCCAGCTGTGAGAATAAATTATATTGAATAATTTCAAGTTTACCTAGATAAATTAATAAATCAAAGAGCAAAACAATAAATTCATTTAAATCAATTTTAAATAAACATAATTTTTGTTAAGAATAAATCAATAAAATTCTCATAACAATTCTGCTAAAAAAATTGCTATAGGGAAACTAAATGGAAATCTTTATCGCTGGTCTCCTTATTATTCATGACGGAACATGGCCTGCAGAACAATGTCTTCAATCTGGAACGGAAAGTATAAATTTATTGAATTCGTTATATTTTTTTTTGGCTCTCTATGGAAATAAAATTGGGAAGAAAATCCATTTTCATACTTGCACGTAGTCAGGAGTATTCAGTGCATACATTACGGCATCAGAGACATCGTTTGCCTTCAATTTTGGTAATTGGGCGTACGCGGAGGAACTGTAAACCCCCAAAAATTCCGTATCCACCATTCCCGGACTGATGCTCTACAATAAAATATTGAAAAAATTGGAGAATCTCACTTAATATTACTATTTATTATTAATGCTAAATTACTACAAAATTTCGCTCGGGACTAGCCTAAATTAAAAAAAAAACAACAAATTTATTTCATACCGTCAATTTTACATTTAATTTATGGAAATGAATTTCCTGCCGAACTGTTTGGCATAGGGCTGAAATGGCATGTTTTGTCGATGGATAAATGCTGAATAACGGTATTGGTACATCTGGTACTCGGTGCCCTAATATGCTGGAAAAACATTTCAATTAATTAAGTTTTAATTTCGATCAATTTCGCGTTGAAACTTTCACGTAATGTTAATTTAATTCCGTGTCCGCTTGTGTAAAATGCGTCTAGATGCGGACACACGTGAAAACAATGCAATTAAAAAAGCTGTTCACTTTCGCATTGTTATTTTTTTATGTAGTGGATATGGTTGATGTTTTTTTCATACGAACAAAAAAGGATATTAAAATTTTTGGCAAAAAATAAATTGAACTGAATGGGGACGATTTAACCACAGCATGCAAATTTTTTTTTAAATAAAGAATGATTTTCTCCTTAAATACAATTAATTTTTTTCTTTCAATACTTCAAACAAATGGTGTAGCCTGTGGCCGGCGTAACGAGATAAACATTAAAAGGTTAGTAAATTGCTAACATTTTTTCCATTTTGTTAAATTTTAGTGAACTCGTTTTCGTTATTTTTCGTAGGGAAGCAATTTTTTGTACATAATGATGTAATAGAGAAAGGCATGTTGAAAAAACAGTAATCAGCCATGGAGAAATTGAGAGAATTAAGAGTGGTCCAAACTAATTGAATTTCATTTTAAAAATCATAAACCGAATTTCTTAGCTCAATGAAACTATTTAATTCTCGTCACAGCCTTCATCAAATTTATCACTATATGAAAAAAATTGCTAAGTTTAGTCTGTTGAAATTGGACAAAAGGTACAGAACACAAAACATCCATAGAAAGATGAGGTAAGCAATGACGGATGTATCGAAGTTTTAGTTAAGGATGCGGAAGACGAAAAAGGACATACATAACCAAAGGACCCGGAATGCATATGCAGTACTTGAGTCTACCTACGAAGTATAAGAAGCTATAAATAAACTTCACCAGTCACCGTCACCAGGTATAGACAATATAAAAGCAGAAAGAAAAAAGAAAGAAGAAAATGTAGTAATACATTTAAAACAAGTGTGCGATAATACAATCACGAATGGTACCAGTATGAAAGAGTAATTGACAATTAGCAGTGCAGATTGAGGAAACAAAAGTCCACTATCGATCACTTATTTTCATTTTTCACAAGCAATTGAGAAGACTTTAATTGATTTTAAAACAGTCTATTATCTTGCCCTACGACCCAAAATATATGAAGCAATGGTAGAATTGACCTTTCCAGCAGGGTTTAAAGGCAAAGTAAACTTAAAGCAAATCACTTATTTTGAAACTTACTTTGCTGTAGACTGTGAAAGCTTTTTGTTTCATATTGCTGCGAATGCTGTTGCTTTCATATTACTTAAAAGCTTTCAGGAGCATGCTGTGGCCTTTTTGGCAGCAAAGCAAAGCTAACAGCAACAGTATTAAAATTGCTGCAGCCGTTTTACACCCTGCTTTCCAGAGCAATTAATCCAACTCACTAAAACCTCATTGAATCGAGTGACTCTTTACCCATATTCTTATTTTATTAACACTGGAACTTTTCGCAAGCGCCCCACGAAAGGTAGGCTGTTTCTATATTCTGGCGGAAGCAATAAAAACTTTACGTTCAAAATTATTTTTTACTTTTTAGTTCATTTTAAAAGCGTATTTTTTAGTTTTTTTAAACTATACTTTTTATTTGAAAAAACAGCCGACACCAGACCAGAGACGTGAAAGACTGCCGGCGGCCGGGCGCGTCTTTCTTCTTCATCATATTCTGGGTGCCGGTTGTTTTTGAAAATAAAAATGGCGTCGAATGAATGCTGTAAGTAAAAATGAATATTTTAAAACATAAATTTTATTAAACAGAGACAATTGTTTATCATTTTAATTATTTTTACATCAAAAGTAAATGTCTAATGATGATAAATGTACAAGGATTTTTTTTGTACGTTTTATAAGTCTTCAATTTTATAAACATGAGTGAGAATTTTACAAATTATAACTTCCGGTCAAATTTTCTATGAGAAAAAAAAACAAAATTTAAAAACTGATGGCTTTCTTAGAAAGCTAAGAGTGTCCTCTTCAAAATGCTTTTTTTATTTTTATTTTTGCGCACAATTTAGGCAAGGATACTTTACTTTTTCCCCAAACGCCTCGCTAGAAAGTTAAAAATTCAGTTTTTTGGCGCGCTTAGATTTTTTGAATTTGCTTCTTATTTTTAATAATTTTTTATAATAATAAAACAATTTTTTTTTAAAGTAAGTTATAATATAAATTTTAGTAAAATTTTCCGCTCTTTCACGTGGAGCTGTTAGTTTTTCGAATTTTTTTTTATTTTTCGATATATAAAGCAAAAACCAAATTTTCGAATTTGTTTTCGAAATTGTGAGCTTAGCATATACTTTAGAGCAGCAAAGATTTTTTTATCGTTTTCTACACCCAAGAAAGTACCTAAGTCCCAATTTTCAACGATATCCCATTTCGTGCGAGGTCAAAGTCTCTGACAACTGGGCTACAAGGGTTTGTCTCACTTTCATTGTAAATGAAGATTAATTTCTAAGCTGAAAAATTTCATTCTGTTCCGCCGTGGTATCGAAAATTCCATGTCCATTCAAGGGTTTAACAAAAAAGGCACATGTCCAATTGTGTCCCTGCGAAAGGGCACATGTCCATTTTTGTTTTAATTTTTTCGCTTTAGCTGTACTTTAGCTCGCGATTTTCTAAACTTTAAATGCCACTAGATCGTAACTAAGATCCTAAATATTAAAGAGATGATAAAGTGCATATAAGCAAATGTTTTGAAATATATCATGACAAAAAATATTTACATTTATCTCTAATTTTAGTAATAATTGCAGAGAGTTATTCAAATAAAGCGCGTAAAATGTATAATTATGTGTTTGTGAATTTAAACTTCATTGTTGCTAGTATTGAATTACCAAGGTTGAAATTAATTTATTACAGACATTATCAAATTATATATTTTATCTATAAAATCATTGTTCTCATACCTGTTTATAATGAATATATGACCCCTTGTACCGTTTTGTCTCATTATTTTCAATGCTTCACGAACGCAAACACAAGTAGCCAAAATATTAACATCGAGCAACTGCTTAAAATCCTCAGTTGGACTTTCTAGATAACATAAAATATTATAATGGGCACAAATTATGTTTCAGTAGAAACTTTACCCATCATGAAATTAGCTTTGATAATTCCAGCATTGTTCACAAACACGTCTACACCACCGAAACGTTCCCTAATCCATTTAAAAGTGCTGAGAACATCCGGCTCACTAGTAACATCACATTTCCTGGCATGTATGCTTCCTGATCCGGAAATACCTTGCTTTAGTCCCTGTTGGACAATTGAAATTTTATAGGTAGGAAAACATAATGAAATCCTGCACTACATCAACCAGCTCCATTCGACGAGCCAAGCCAATAACCGTCATCCCAGAATTGGCCATTGCCGTTGCAATTGATGCTCCTATGCCGGCACTAGCACCAGTAATTACCGCGACCTTGTTAGTACTCCCAACGTTCATGGTGGCCCTAAAACGATTGAGCAAAAAATTTCTACCGACTGCCATTGCAGCTAAGACCTAATTCCTATTTATATGGTCTCGCAAAGATGCATTTGCCGCGACCCTGAAGTTCTCGCCTCTATCTGTATGGTGGATGGTGCACTTCTACACAATCTGCGGATTGGGTTTCACGAGACGCAAACTGCAATTGGCAGTTACCGAAGTCAAATTGAATTCTGCGTTTTTAATTGAATGCACTGAGGGCGGCGGTAGTTGTAACCAGGTCAGCAGTTGCAACTGTAGCTTTCGATGGAAAATCAATTGAAGGAAAACAAAACCACACACACATGTGATGACTATCGACGGTAACCAACAAAGCCCGACTTACGAGTAAGATGTTTGGCGAATTGAAAGCTTCATAAATTAATTTTGCAGGGCTGTTTGCTAGATGGGACGCCGGGGATGGTAAGGGTGGGTATCCACTTCGGCCCCTATTGAATTACTCGTAATCGAACAGCTTATTAGATTATATTTGTGAATCACACTAGTCTTGTTGTTCGGATTCCAGTACTACTGCGGTGTAGTGTTCCGCATCGCTGCGCCCGCAAAGACATTAACGTTTACAAAATGTAATTAGTAAATTAGAATTTGGTTTTTTAAAAAAAACAGAAACAGGAGATAAAAAAAATGCAACAGGTCGAAATTGGTGTGAAGGATAGATATAGGATAGAATAGTTTCGGTGTAAAAAGTACTCGGAATTATTAAATAAAAAACAAAATTAATTTATTTTGTGTTGCCTTCAAAGTAGGCCTAATCGAGTGTAATATGTATAACTATACCAGGTCGTGACATAATCCTCCATCCATTTTTCGAATTGTGAAGAATGGCCTGTAGCACCTTCAACGAATTTACATTTATGACAATTTTCAAAGAGGCGATTTTAAGGCACTCATACTCTAGTCCCAGTCCATTGGTCCGGGTAAAAATTAGGGACCCAAACACGGTGGAGCTGGAGCCAGTCAGTCCTTTTCATTGCTTAAAAAAAAGCTGGTTATATTACTTTGTTTCTGAATACTGCACCTCTGCTGCCAGCTTCAAAATTAGCAGGTTGCAGCCTTCTATGTGAGTGACATGCGCAAATCCATGTACATAAACCCTGAAGACGTGTGTTTCTTACGTGCATTATAGCCACCGCATCAATCTACCTTAAGGCAGGTTAAGACCATTGGGGGCCCAACTAAAAGGTCTCGATTGCGATGTGTAGATGACCCTCTGTTATCCAAACTGAAATACATTCCATTGAGACCTGTGCCAGGCACAACCTTGAGAATGATTTGAAAGGCACCAATCTATATATCTATGTATATAAAATTCGATGTATGTGTGTATGTGTGTTCCCTAATAACTCCTAAACCATTCAACCGATCGCCACAAAAATTTAACCACATATTACTTACATCAAGGGGGTGGTTTTGACATCCAAAAATCACTCATAGGTGGCGCTGTCGAGAGCTTTGTTAAAAATTCGATAAAAAGCATATAATATACGTTCTACGACGGTGAAAATGTATACTTAGAGGTTTCTGGGTACGAGAAAGCGATTGGTGATGTCCATTACTTTCACAAAGATGGCGGCCGAATTTTGCAATTGTGTTCCCCGACCCCCGGGATGCGTATCAAATGAAAGGGTATGACAAATAGAATGCTATTAGCTGTGTGGCGTCATTCCAAATTCAAAATTCGTTCCTTCTTCGTGTATACCCTCAGAATCTGGAATAATCTTCCAAGTTAAGAGAATGAGCACAGCCGTATTCAGAAGACATGCATCTATTTTTCTATCTTCCTCTTCTTCGTCTCACTAGCTTTCTCTATTTCTTTTTCCCCATTCACTTACTTACTTCATTCTCAATTTTAATTCTGTATCTAATTCTAATTATCTCTAACTTTGATCCTTATTTTAATCTTTATTTTAATTTTTAATTCTAATTTTAAGCTTTTTTATATATCCTTTTTTTTGTTATGCTACTTAACTATGTACTCTAAAAGATGTAAATCTTGTGTACTTTCCTGCAAATACAATTATTATTATTATTATTATTAAAATGGCCGCTTACACAAAATGGCGGATTACCTTTTTCTTTGCAAGCCATCCAGTATGGGTATCAAATGAAAAGGTATGACAAGTAGAATACTATTAGCTGTGCGGCGTCATTCCAAATGCAAAATGGCGGCCATCACAAAATTACAGTTTACATTTTTCTTTACAGCGCCCTCGGTATGGGTATCAAGTGAAAGTGTATGACGAGTTTATCCTGAAGCTCTTTAAAAAACACCGTAACATCTGTTGCATGTCTGATTAAATACTGGACATTTTTTTTGCTCCTTCTGTTCGTCTCGAGCCGAAATGACAACAACAGAGAGAAAATGTGTGTGTAATGTATTTTTTTAGGGCACCAAATTGTGAATTTTTGAGCCAAATTTGCAAAATTGATTATTTTTTTAATTTTTATATGCCCATGGCGCCCTCGAGCGAAGTTCTGCACAGGGTCTAATCCCCCGGCATAGCAAAATCAAATCTGATCGATAAACGCCAAGTCAGGGGATGGTTTTTATTGGCTCGATGAAAATATCAGATCCCTAATAGGTTCACATTTTGTTATTTGGAATCAAAAATACCAAAAAATTGCCTTTTTCAAACTCTCCTACTGTATATTAAAATTCATATCACCTGATTACTAGGTACTATTGGCTTATGGGTGCAGCATAGGCGCACCGGGTCCCAGCTGGTATTGGAATATTTTCGGACTGTCAAGCCGTTATCAATGAAATCTCAATATGGAAGTTTTCCTCAAAAATAGTTGCAGGGTGCTTTGACGTACTCCAGAGCCTGGCCAGGGAAAATAGGGAAATGACGCTGCGAACAAGCTCGAGAGGGAGGGTCTGAGACGCTAGTTCGAGCCCCAGAACCCTTCTGTGGCATTTCCTGGTCCACCTTCAAGTCCCTAATAGAGGGCTATGTTAAGGGACTGAACCTAGTCTATTGGGAATCGGTCCCAGGTCTTGGATAGGCTAAAGAACTAATAAGGGCCTTTGCCTTAAGGGGCGGTATTACTCTAAATAGGGCGGATCTTAGGTTCTTAGTGGAATATTTGACTGGCCATGTTTTTTTACGAGGGAGTGATGAGAATCTTACATCGGTCAAGCAACAGGGAATATGTGCGACCGCCTGTCTAAGGCTTCAATGTATATTACAGGAGACTCCGCTGGGAGTACGCACCCAGACGGTTGTGTCAGATTCCTACTGACTAAACGCACCCACCGTTTTTTGCACGACGTTCAAGTTCAGACCGGTATGAGTCGTTAAGGCATTACTTCAGTTTAGCGTCATCAGCAGGACCCTTAAAAAGGATCCCTCGGAGCCGGAACAGTCTAGCCATCTAGCTACCTAGCTGCTATCTCTCCTTGCATTTCTTTGCCTTTCTCTGTTTCTTTGGGCTTCGTAATGCTTAAGCTTCTGGTGAATGACCTTTAGGGCCACTTCCATCCTTCCCCACACAACCTCCGACCTTGTCATATGGTCCAAGATGTACTCAGCAGTAAGCTGCACTTCAGCAACTGCTTCCAACGCAGCCATGCTCCGCGTCGTCTTTATCGTCCGGGTAATCCGGGCAGAACGGTGAATCGTCCAACCTGAAGCGGTGAAGGTATGTCCATGTCCTATAACCTCCATGCAAACTCAGGAACTGGGTGAGGTAATAACTCACTTCCCCATGTTCCCTTATAACCTACTTCTCCGCATTTGGGTCCATTGGCCCTTAGTAGACTCGTACCGCCTCTTATTGCGATGGACTGGCTGCGCGCCACAGTCCGCCGTACTTCCTAGGACCTCCCTCTTGCATATACAACCTCTTGCCGCCATGGAAAGAATATCAAAGGGAATCATTCTAGCTATCACGCATGCTGCTTCGTCAGACATAGTACGGTATGCACAGCATGCCCGAAGGGCACTTAACCGATACGCAGAGTTAATTTTCCTCGTATTGCCCGTTCTGTCCAATGCCGCTGCCCACGCTGGCGCTGCTTACAATAGGACCGAACTAACCACTCATGAGGAAGCGTTGGCTATGGTACCACCTCCACCACCTAAAGGCTGAACTATAATGTGGCGCTGGCGCGTGGTGCTGGCGCTGTAGCGCAAACTGTCAAAAGTAAAAAACGTAGCATTTTTGTGATTTCCTGTAAAAAATGTTAATTTCCAATGAATTGTTTTTGCATTGCCCCATTTCGACTAACTTAAGCCTCAAACAGAACTAATCCGCTTCATCAGTCTTAAAAGTAAGACTCCTAAGTCCGCTCTTCTTCATCCAAAGACCGTCTTCGTCCGAAGGTTCGACGGTCGAGGGTCGCGGTTGCCGTTAGAAGGGCATGTACACAATTGGTAGGAATTTTTGTTTAGTGACCCCTGGGTTTTATAGTGATAGAGATTTATGTGTGGGCTCTGGGTCAAAATAAAAGATTTATTCAGTGTGCGACGTTTCGGATGTGAATACACCCTTCATCAGGCCTTTAATTAAAAAAGAATAATACAAAACGTCAATATATAAAAAATAAATATACAAATGTCTCACACTTACAATACTGTTATACTTTATGTATTTTTTGTATTGTAAGTGTGAGACATTTGTATATTTATTTTTTATATATTGACGTTTTGTATTATTCTTTTTTAATTAAAGGCCTGATGAAGGGTGTATTCACATCCGAAACGTCGCACACTGAATAAATCTTTTATTTTGACCCAGAGCCCACACATAAATCTCTATCACTGTACACAATTGGTCTAATTAGGCCGCGGTGTTCACATCATGGGTTGCCCCCATTCTCATATAATAAATGAGAATTCCTTTGTTCCTGTGTATCTGATCAACCAGTGCGAGGTGATTCCAGATTGATATTGACAAAGCAGTTTTATGTTACAACAATTTCGAAACATTTAAACATATTTTCAATTGATTATAAACACATAATAACTTGACACTGTAACGGTATTTGTTAAAGGACAGGAACATTTTAAAGACCACGACATCGCGAAATCTTAGTATTAGTTTAAATGCGCTCCTGCACTCGCGTAAACTATTTTTGTTTATGAAAAAAGTATCCAACACACCAACAATAAAAAAAAATAGTGATACTGCTCTATGCCAATATTGATACTATTTCGTAACTTACCTTTTCTAACAAACTTCGGCTTTCAGTGCAATAACATTTCCAAACATTACAATAACAAGTTTAAACTTCACACAAGAAAGATTTGAATATCAAAACAGAATGAAGGATATTTCATTGGAAGAATTTCTCAGCATCAAAGATTTATCCTTTGTCAGAGGATATTCTGAGCAGCATTTGTAAATCCCTTGGTAAATGAGCGGTAGGGTAGAGAGATGCCTTAAAACTTTAAAGACAACTTTTGTATACAGCTACAATTCTATCTTCATAATAGAAACAAAGACTTCCCCGTTTTTGGGCTACATTGCAATCAGGATAGCTTGGACAGCACTAGCATCACAATAAGGACGAACTCTAGCATTGAGATGATTTTCTCTCTGGTTGTCATCAAGTTTTAATTAAATATGAAACCGACAGTTACCAGTTCGGAAACCGTTGCGTTGTCGCTTGTTTCATAGATGAAGTTTCCTCAAGAAATGCAAATTACTTTCATTCTTGACAACTCAGTCATGACGAACTAATTTTTATTGATTATGAAATAATTTTTGCAAATTATTTTGAGACGGCAGAAGTTAAGTTAAGACACACAACAAAAGAGTTAAACGTCAAAATGAGATGCTGGGGGGTAAAAATTAATTCAAGTTGTTTTTTCTGGTCCCTTTTTTGCGAGCACGCTGAATATAAAATTTGTAAATAGTCCGTCGCTTTTATTGTAACTTTCTTTCCGATTTAATTATTTTTCTTTTTAAGTTATAAGATGTTATTCCATATTTGCAATTCTCGTTTACTCAAAGCAACTGGGCTACACCAAGGCTCTTTTCGGCCATCTTGTTTTTCTCGAGATTATTTCACAATGTGCTTAATTCTACCAAACTTACTACAGTATGACCCCTAAGCTTAAATTTGGTAACTCTGTCATACATCCTCCTACTTCCAAATTGCCTTAAAGCTGTCATATTTTGAACTTAGGAAGCCAGTCGTGAGCAGATCTCTCAGTGTGGCAGTTTCAATAACTTTTTACCTCGACAAAAGGCTAAATTCAAAAAAAGCCGATTTGTAGAGCTGCATCTGAAGTAAAGATTGCCCCCTATTCTAAATTGCGACCAGTCATAATGGTGCCATCTCAATGTACGCTTTTCTGTTTGAATTAATTTGACATCTCAAATAAACCAATGCTTTGTTATGAAGCAAAACCAAATGCCAAAGCGGCACAGTTTTCACATAATTATAAAATCTGAAAAGCTCTGAAAAGCTCACCAAGTTCAAGCAAACGAAGCGTACTTTGGGATTGCACCTAAAAGCCTAAACCTAATATGACGTAACGAACTGACGCATTTGAGCTTACTTAGGCCACTTTGACACATGGCCCTAAAAGAAAACGTAAAATGACAAGTGTAAAATAGATTCCGTAAATGCAGATTGAAGTGATTTATTTGATTTATTTAAGTTATGGAAGCAATATAAACGGCTTAAAAGTGCTCAGTAAAATAAAAGGAAAAAATTTAACCGAAAAATTCCTTGGTGCTGATGCCGCTTACGGATGCTTGTGCCCTTCTTACGGAACAGTACGTAACATTCGAGAATTTAACGAACATTCGTCAACTTTTAACATCAATATAGGTTGGGCCATATGAACACTCATATTCGTACTTTAGATTACCTACAGTTAAGTTACGTCATAATAGGTTCAGGCTTAAGCCACAAGGTTTTGCGGCTTATGCTTGTCATGAATGGTTTGTGACTACTCTTGTTACTGTTTTGGTATTCTAAGCAACCAGTCACAAGAAAAATCACAAAAAATTCACCTCTAAAGCCCAAAACAGAATGAATGCAGAAACTTCGACTTTGACTTCACCGTTGCAGTAAAGTCGACTTTGCTGCACAGCGCTAACACATTCATTTCAGAACTTCAAAGTCGATAATTTGACAGATAGAATTTACAATTGCGATCAACATTTAATAACATAACAAAAATTATAAATTTTAAAGAATTTACCAATTTTTTTTATTGTATGCGACTTTTACGTATATTACCTGCAATTATTAAATTTTGCATACAATAAACTCAATCAATTTAAATTTTCTAATTTGGCTACAGTGGCAAAATTGAAATGTTGTGTTGGTAGTTCTTCAACTTTTGCAGCAACTTTTAAAATTTTCAAAGTCGAAGTCGGCGCAAAGTTTACTGCAACGCTTACTGCATTGATTCTGTTAACTGAACGTGAGTACTATAGAAAATGTATGAAACTGTCAAAATGCAAAGTTGAAGTCGAAGTTTCTGCATTCATTCTGTTTTGGGCTTAATGATGAATTAGTATTCGTTTAGATAAAGCAGTCAGGGCGGCAACATAGCTAACTTACACCGCCAAATATTGATGCAGTGGGGCAGAGTGTATGTGATCGTCCGAGCACTTCACCTCGACGTAGTCGAGTCTACGAGAATGTTATAAAAAATATGATAGAAACTTACTCTTTATACACTTGTGACGTGCTATTTATACAGTCACAATCTTGATAGGCTTTTTTTAAAAATGGTGACTGTAAAATTAAAGCCCTTTTACACCTCAAACGTAAATCAGAAACGCTAATTGGAGCTGTTTTATCGCACAGAAATTTGAATGTTTTTCTCTCTATTGCACGAACGTGTATTGCAGACTAGTCCAGTCAAATAAGGCAAAAAAGGGGTCAACCTCTGAATGAGAGGTAATACGCTGAAAATTTGTATGAACCTTTGTTTTGGCATTCTAAAGGATGTGTCAAAAGTCTCATAAAATCTCGTGTCCGCGTATTGAGATATTAGAGGTCACAGGTCACCAAAATCAATTTTACGCAAATATCTCGTAAATTATCGGCTTTACATAAATTTTCGTAAAGTAAAGTTTGTTCGTTAGATAAATCTGCATAAAAGTGCCGTATACCGAATTTACTTAGAACCAATAGTTTCCGAGATAAAGGGCTGAGAAGTCTTGGCATCATGCTGCATTCCCTTCCGCACCACCTCTGAGGTAGAATGCAAGGGGCGTTTTTTACATGCTGTTCCATGATAATTTTATGATAATTTTTTTTGATTATCTCTCTATCTCTTCTATTTCCACTTCTTTCATATTGTCATCTTCATCAACACTCATCTCAGAGGAAAATAACGAAATGTAATCGGCGTTATAGTGGTTCAGCTCAGGGGCCGTATTTGGTTTCTCGAGTCGATGGATCGAATCGACAAAAAAAGCTTCTCGATTTTCTCCAAGTTTCATATTTGAAATCACGACCAAATCGACAGATAAGCGCTGCCATAGAAAACCATCAAATTGTGTCATATTACTCCAAGTGCACCAAACCACGTATATTTAATTAAAAAAGAAACTGTTAAAAGTTTATTATATGCATAAATTGAGCCTTTTAATAAACGTCAAACGTCTTGATCGAGACGAGAAGGTTGTCGATATCGTCTCGCCAAATGCCAATTTTTAATTATCGACAGAAGTCGATATCGACTCGAGAAGCCAAATACGGCCCCAGGTTTAATGGTTGTATCCTCGGACATCGAATTGAGACACGACTTGCCCTGACAAGAGCCATACGGTACGGAACAAGGCAATCTTACTTTTCGTATCAAGTGTATATACATGTACCTTTGACCCTCCGAAACTTGAGTAGCCGGTCAGTTGGCTTTATGGACTTTTGAGAAATTATTTGTGATCCCAAAATAAAGAGAATCCCGGTCGAAAATCTCCAGTTGGCAGTTGTCAGAGGTACATGTATCAGGTGTATACAGAAAAGTAAGATTGCCTTGTTCCGTAGCGTATGGCTCTTGTCAGGGCCAGTCGTGTCTCAATTCGAACAAACTTTACTTAACGAAAATTTACGTAAAGCCGATAATTTACGAGATATTTGCGAAAAGTTGATTTTGGTGACCTTTGACCTCTAATATCTCAAGACGCGGACACGAGATTTTATGAGACTTTTGACACATTATTTAGAATTCCAAAACTAAGGTTCATTCAAATTTTCAGCTTATTACCTCTCATTCCGAAGTGAAACCCTAATTTGACTGGACTAGACAGAGAGAAAAGCATACAAATTTCTGTGCGATAAAAAAGCTTCAATTTGCGTTTCCACTTTGCGTTTGTAATGGAAAAGGGCCTTTAGAGTACCAAATTGACTCAAGTTGAGACTCACCACATACTTGTGATTCGTGATTGTGTTGTGCCTTGTGACTGCTTTTAGAATGCGGGTATTAGTCATCTGTAAACAGGGTTGGTAGCACGTAAAACAGCCATTATTAATTGAAAGTAAAAAATAGTGTGAACAAAAAAACAGCAAATGTCTAAATGGCTCTTGGAATTGTTTACACCATGCCTCATTCCTCTTGAACATATATTCGGATATCCGTGTTCAAACAAAGCTCTAATAGTTTAATTTTCTAATGCCTTTAGGCGAACGAGGTGCCATTTTCGACAATCGTCAATACTTGAATATCTCTATTGCCCCGTCTTCACCGCCCTCAGTTGAATAATATTCAGCTCAATCCACATAAGTGGCTTCACCGGGTAAATTCCAGTTCATTTCCAGTTCGTGCTTGAAATTGTTGTTGCTTTTTCGCCAGAAGTCAGAAATGCAAAAGCTTCTTGGAATGGCATTCCACTATTCCAATAGATTACTCTCTTTTGAGCGAGCTTTTACTATCAATCTTCATGTTCTGTTGGGAGAAATCAGTCTTTATTTTTCCTGATTTCAAAATGTGAATATGTATGGGAACTCAGCCAAAATTGAAGCTCATACACTAATTTGCTCGAACTTGCGCAGTTCGGTTGGTGAAGCCGGGGCATAAGATGTTTCGCTAACCGAAGTTGTTGCCTTTAATTTTCCAAAATTAAATTGAATCTAAAATGGAAATATTTTATAAGAAAATTTGGAAAAATAAATATTCCTAGAATCTTTTAGGATGTTGCTGAAAATCTGAATGTACACTAGAATGCATTCATCAGGTTGGATTAGTAGATGCATTTTTAAAAAATAACTATAATAACAATAAATCATTTTTCAGCCATAACTTCTTGTTAGGACACCATAGAATTACCAAATTAATTAATCAAATTCCCCTTAGCAAAAAGTTTCTATTTCGTAATTGAGTTCTAGTGATAATTATTAGGTATTATTAATATACATATAAATATCTATAATTCTTGTTTTTCCCCTCAATTTTCAATCAATCACAACACGCCATTAAATACGGGGGACAAAGTTCAGGCAAAAGTTAAATTTTTTTTATGTGTTACTGTTTAACTTTTAATACTATTATGTATATATTTTTGGCCTCAGAATGAAAGCTCTTAGTCAGTTAAAAGTTGTCTTTTGCGAAGCACCAAACTCAGTGTAAAAGCAAAATTCAGTAACTCGCAAAACCGGTGAAAAACTGGCTTTCGCGACTTCTCGTGCTACTAGATGTGCACAACAACAACACAACACAAAAGAAGGTCGAGTGTTTTTATATGAAAAGAACAACATCAATTAAGAAAATTTAAAAGGACTTTAAAACAGACTTATGTTTTAACCGGTTTCGGTACTTGCATGTTGCCCTAAACATAAGGTCCAATTCCCTTGCTGGTTGTAGTTTTCATCTCTACCTGAAGAAGTGCAGTTTAGAAAAAACAATGTTCAAGATTGTGTTTATTTCTGTGAGATATGTTAATTAATTTAGAAGAGTGTTATAATGTGTGTGTGTGTTTTTTTTAGTTCGCTATATGCTGTCTAGCCATATACAGTCATCCAGTTAATGAAACTGTAGGAAATGAAACTATAAAAGATGAAGCTAAAAATGATAGTAAACAACTTTTGTAAGTAATAAATATGTTTTTTTTACAAACAAGTTCAATGTCGGTTTTTTTATTTTAATTTTATCTTTCAGAGGTCAAACATGGGTTTTTAACATATAATTTTATGGTTTCTTATTGTTAGATTCATTTTTCTAAGAAAATCTAAATTAATTACTTTGCATTAAACCTTACTCTACTTGTCTGTTTTCTAATACTTTTCCATTTTCAATGTACATTCCTTATGCCATCACAATTTTCTAAGTTCTGGATCGATACTTAAGTGCATTAGACTCTCATGTTTTCAGTACTACCTTTAGTAAGCTCTTTCGCATATCATATTGCACTAATTAACCTTTCATTAATTAACTATTAAAGGCAAAAGAGAAGAGTCAGAGAAAAGAAAGGGCTTTCAATTTATTGATTAATAAGAAATTCAATAACCTTTTGTCGTATCGTTTCTGAACTAGAGAAAAGAGATAGATTCAGTGCGCTGACCTACGGCATTATCAGAGGATCATTATGTTGTTAATGGAATAGAACAGCTTTTTTATTGTGGGGTTACACAAATGCAGATTTCTCTGACAGTTTTATCAATGAATCAAATTTTTTAGTTTTAACAAAACATGTTTGATACAAAATTTGCATTTTCTAATAATATCATAAAATTAATATTTACTACAAAATCCATTAATCAATGACAACCGGGTTCCTTTGTAAACTAAAATTTTTAAAAAATTCTACCAATAAAATCTTTGTTATTTCTTATTTTTGATATATTTTTTAACATTAGCGAAAATTAGATTTCGGAAATATGTTTTGGAAAGTTCAGACCAAGTTCAGACACCCAAAAATAGGTCATACCTATCCATTTTGCAGGTGTTTCTTAATTGTGTGATCTTTTTTAAAAAAATTTTGAGTATTGGTAAATTTATAAAATTAGATAAGGTAGCGATTTACAATTTATTGAAAACAAGTAAACAAATAGTTCTAAAGTTAATATCGCACCGATTTTGGCATATTTAAAAGAGATCTGCCAACTTGATTAGCAGTTTTACTGATACCTTTCTTTGGCATTTATCATTATTTATAAAAATTAAAGATTAATGTTAAAATTTAAGTTTCTCGTGCATCTGCTTTTGTTTATTTATTTATTTCTTCCTTCAACCTTTTTTCACAATTTTCAGAGTAACGAATTATGTTTATTCGGTCGTAGTAACTTTTTATCAGTAGAACTACTTTGGCGGGTAATGCTCATTTTTCTGTTTGTAGCGCTATAAACATAGCCAGGAATAACAAATCAGTGTGAGATAACAGCCAAAATCAAAAGAAAGCCAAAAGGGTACAAACTCAGAAACAAACTAGTTGGGATGTGGGTTTGACCCTTTCCACACGAACAACTTCCCAGTATGATGAATGATGAATATTATAAATGGATATTTTAATAATAAATGAATAATAATAACAACAAATTGTAAGAAAAAATCACACCAAATTCATACACCTGGTACTTCAAACTAACACAACTCCTATACCTAATAGCAAAAATCTTGTTATTTTAAATAATATTGTTTACTTAGAAAATAGTAATAGTTTTAGTAGTAGTGGGAAATTGGCTAGTATCAGAACTGGTGCCAAAGTAATCCTGAGAGAAGCTGAGGGTTTCATTCTAACGAGTATATTAGATAGAAGCAAAACTTCTTAATTTAAGTTACTTGGCACACTTGCCGAAGTCTCTTCATTTAAACACCAAAAACGCACTGACCGAATATTATGATAATTTTTCAGATCATATCTTCGTTAATTCACTTCGATCTGCACCGCAACGAATTCGGTATCATATTTGGTTCGCGCGATATTGGGCAGGTACAAAAATCACGAACTTCGTTCAAACAAAAAACGACTCGACCGATTTTTATGAAAATCTTTTCAGATCATATTTCCTTTAACACGGTTCGCGCGAAATCGTGCAGGAAAAAATGACTACATACGTCTGCTCAGGCACACACATATTTCTTCTCAAATTTTTGCTTAAAATGCTATTGGGACCTTGAAACATGAAAATACATTGAAAATTTCGATTTAGATTTTCGGACCGATTACAATAACTTCCTAATGGGAAGTTAACAAAGATGAAGAAAAGTGTGATCCACAAGATAAAACATCATTAATTTTTCTCTGATAAATTATTAACCCAAAATTTTTAATGGCGCAGCTTCACCGACATTAGTTCAATAATATTCAGTTCAATCCATATAACTGGCTTCACCGGCTAAAGTCCAGTCCAGTGCTTAAAATTGTTGTTGCTTTTTCGCCAGCAATGCAAAAGCTCACTTGAATGGCATTCCATTATTTCAGATTATTACTGTCTTCTGAGCGAGCTTTTACGTTTTACTTAAGTTCGAGTTCGACTTGGGCATTTAATATGTGGAAATTGTATGCGAACTGAGATTATTTTAAAGTTCAGTTTACGAATTTGCTCGAACTTGCCCATTTCGGCCGGTGAAGCCGGGGTATAATCTACAATTAGTTACTCATTGATGTTGCTGCATTTTACGCCAGCTCGAATGGTATTATTTGTTGTAATTTTCCTGTTTTATTTTGGTTGCTAACGGGTATAATATACCACGTATACCTACATGACCGAATCGAACGGATCCAGAGATTGAAGCATTGAAAGTGAATCTGCGTATTTGAATCGTCGGATAGAATAATTGAAGTTTAAATGGATTCAACCGTAATCGAAAAGCAATTCACATAACCTACAATTTATAGTTTTCATATCCTTATTTGGAATACTCATATTTTAATTTAATTTTCTACTCACAACACGACGAAGGCACAGCAATAAAAATAACATAACCTAAAAAATGTTATTCTGTCATGTCAAACTCTCAATCAGGAAAGGTGTTGTTTTCCATCAAGAAAACACTCTCTTTGGCACTTCTTTCCCTCTGCACCTCCCACGCTACGTCACTGTTTATAGTTTCACACAATTAGGAGCTTGGCTCTTCTTTTTTATCCTAAAATGCCAATTTAATAAATAAAAAGTGAAAATAACTCTACATCATGAAATACCAACAGTTTCTATCAACAACGAAATTTCTTATTACCCTTTGATCCCTGATGAGGCCTCGGTAGTCTAGTCTAGAGAGTAAGGCGCCTGGCTACCATCCCAGAGGTCCCGGGTTCGAATCCCGGCAACACCACGGTCCTTCGCCTTTCTCACTTTTCCCAACCAACATAACTTTCCTTCTTTCTTCTTCTCTCTTTACATTCCTGATTCCTCCTGTCATAGCCTTCCGCTAGCCCTTCCCCGCTCCTTGATGGGATTCAACTCGTTTCAGGAGGCATAACACTCCAGCTAGTTGTTTCCCGATGCCTCGATGTCGCGATAATAATGGTTAGGAATAGGTGGAATAAAAAATATCGCGGCTTGGTTGTGGCAGTAGTTCTTTCCTTCACTTCTCTCTCACTTCACTATCTTCCGACTAGAGCTTGCTGTTCGACATTGCACTCTATAAGAAAAAAATAGATTGTCGACAGTATAAAGGGCTATCTCGGAGCTCTCTAGTCTTTCATATACAAAAAAAATGTCAAAAATCTCCTAGTTGTTGCCGCCTCTGTTAATATGGTTCTTCTTCATGTTGTCCTCGGTCTTCCAGGTGGACGGGTTCCTTGCGGGTTCCAATCAAGGGCCTTTTTGGCTAGATTCTCGATTTTGCGTGGCAAGGTGTGGCCAATCCAATTCCATTTCCTTCGCTTTATTTCGTCGTGTATCATTTCTGTCCGGCACGGCGCCATAGTTCTTCATTTATAATTCTAACTTGCCAGCGGATTTTTAGGATATGACGTAGGCATCTATTGATAAAAACTTGTAGGCGCGTTGTGATGTTTCGCAACTTATACAAAAGAACTGCCTTAACATTGGAGTTGAACAGCCGCAATGTGGTATTAATGGAGATCTCCGTTCATTCATTATTAAAAAATACCAAGGTTGTCAGTAAATACTAAAATGCCATCTGATGTTGTTCGACAGGATAGTGTAGATATTTTATTAACAGCTGATATAGTTGATAACACCGGTCAACACAAATTTTCAGTCTGAGTTCTGCGTTTCTGATTTGTATTTCTCTCACATTACTAATTAAAGAAAAAATAGCTTTACATGAAAAAGTTTGCTTTTGTAGATGACAGAATGAAACTTTTGATGAAAACGTTCACCTTGTTCTTGCGAACAACCACCAATGTTTTCTATAAGCGACATTCTGCAACATATGTGTTTAAAGTTAACAAGCGTGGTTGAAATAAGCTGTTTGCAATTGTCAACTCTGTTGTTTTCGAGAAAACCATGAACCACTGCTTTGAGGCTGCCCCATGCTTGACTTTCGTGAGTGTTAAGTAGCTGTCAACATTCATTGCTGGCCTTTATTTTCTTTATTTGTGGTCGGACAAAAATACATACCAGCTTTTACTTTGATAAATTAGGAAAGAAAGTCTTTAAATATTAAAAAGCTTCAGAATCTTGACAGAAAGTTGTAACGAATTGCTTCCAGTTGTATAGCTATGTTAGTTCTGTCGCAGTGATATTATCGGTTGTAGTCCAGAATATCAAAGCTATTGGCGATATCAAGCTTCAAGCCAAGAACAAACCAAACCCCAAGCTTCAAGCTAAGCCCACATTCACACCCAAGACTAAAACCGATGACTTTACTGCGCCAGAACCGTCATAGCTATAGTAAGAGTACTCGTAGATTTCGTCTTTGTAGAGTCTGAAATCGTCCTCCCTCATATCTGTGGTGCTAAGGCAGAACCCAATATGTCATATAGGAACTGTCACATTGGGTTCCTATATGACATATCGGGTTCTGCCTTAGCACCACAGATATAAGGAGCTTAACAATACTTAGTTGTTAGCTCATACAAAAGCTTAAATATGTATTGATGATTGTTAACGGTACAAAAGCAAAGTTTTTCAAGAGTCAATGATGATTTTAGTTATTTTTTGATATTATGTAAAAGCTTAGAAAATAATCATTAAAATAATTTGTTTTTATTGGATTGTGTAATTAGTTAGGAATTATTTAGGAATATTGTTGTTTCTTTTTGGCGTTATCCTTTCAAGAAAGAACGAATATATAGGTTTGTCTTCCTTTGATTGTGGCGAAACTGTGCAAGAATTGCAATTTTCAGATAAATTTTTATTTTCTAACAAAAAAATTAAAAAGTAAATTACAAATTTAAATACATAGGGTCAAGCCCTTTAACCATCATAAAGTAATACAAAGATATATTCGCTGATATTGATATTCTTTCAAAATCATACAAAATAAAAATATCGAGCAATTTGAATACTTTACATAAAATCATGATAACTAAACAATGCTCTTTCATATTATTTTAGAGTTGGTATTGAATTGAATCCATACAATCTTCCCACTATAAATGAAAACGAAACAATAACGACAGTTATCCCTGATATCGCAAATTCAACGAACGTAAATGGCACAGCATGGAGCGACGAGGACGACTACGAGGACGAAGAGGACGAGGATAACCGGATAAGTCCCAATGCAATTGCATCAATTCTTGGATAGTTTACTTTTAAGTACTTGTCCTTTTTATATTTGCTTAGAAAATTTATGTTTGCGCTTTATTCTACCCTATTTATTTGCATTGCATTAATGCATCCACTTCTGGTAGTTAATTCTCAGTAGATTTATTCATGGTTTGCGTTTTTTTCTGCTTTTTCTTTATTTATATTGAAAATATTTTCTTATTAAATTAATTGTTTCAATTAAATGCATTTTTTACAATTTCTATTTTGCAGTTTGCGGAATTCAACACGACCGTTAATAGCAGCACATGGTGATTTTATTTTTCCTGGTGATGAAAGTGTTGAAGTCGAGCCAGGTACTACTGATAGGGACTACGATGATGATAGGATAAGTCCTAATGCTATTGCGTCAATTTTAGGGTAGATACGTTTTTATTTGAATTTAATATCACAACAATTGATAATAATTAGTTAATAAAAAACATTTTTTAGAGGTATATATTAAAAATAAAGATTTTTTTATTTAAACATTACATCGTGCGGAAACCAAAAGGAAAATTATGATATCGTCGATAAGGTATAGAGTTCAAGCTTGCGAATTGGGGCTCACTGATTGTTGAGTGCTGTTTATCAATTTTGGTCTTGCGCCCAGGTCGGACCGCCGCATTTATGCCGGGTTTTCACTAGTAGAATTAGTGGTAGAGTAACTGGCCTACTTTTAAGCGGTAGAGTAACTTTACCACGGTGCTATCCCACTCTACTCTACTATAACCGAGTTTTCATTAGGTGAGTTCAAAGGATAGTTAGTACTCGACCAGTATACTCTACCACTAATTCTACTAGTGAAAACCCGGCATTACCCTTCTAATTTTGTGATTGAACTTGTTCAATTTTCTTGATTCTTTCAGGTGTCTGCAAAAACAAAGATAAAGGCTAATAATGTTGAGCCTCCACTCAGCGAGATAAGAAAAATACTAAAGCGTTGGATGGAACATTTCAGTCAACTACTGGGCCCTCATAAAGAAAGAGACATAATAAGCCCACACTTGATAAAAACGAGAAGCCCAGGAATAAAGATTAAGGTACTTTAACCTTGTATTCAGAACGTACAAGGAGCTAAAAAAATTAAGCCTACAAATAGCAAGCAACCACGTATGGACGGTATACAGGCAGGCAGAAAGATTTAAAAAAAATTCCAATTCACACAAATATATATTAGTCCGGGGAAATTAGCATTTTAAGAAGACAATATTCCAAAATGGCTGAAAATTGGTCCACAGCTTCCTTGGGACTTTTTAAGAAAACAATTTCGGGATCACAAAAAAAAACATGGCCGCCGGAGATATCACTTTTTGGTAAACAAATCACTCAAAAACTGTTGTTTTCGAAATTTTTTTTTGATGAATCAATGCGAATCGTTAATGCCTACAAAAAAGCCCTCTTGTAATTTTTTCGAAATCCTAACCCTTTCGAAGTTATTCAAGGTCAAAATTTCCAATTCAAGGTCAAAATTTCCTTTCGGCCAAAAAATACATTGAATTATTCGGAAAGGTAAAGGTTTTCGAAAAAATGACAAGAGGGCTTTTTTGTAGGCAATAACGGTTCGTATTGACTGATCAAAATTTTTTTTCGAAAAAACAGTTTTTGAGTGATTTTTTTGACAAAAAGTGATATCTCCGGCGGTCATGTTTTTTTTTGTGATTCCGAAATTGTAAAAAGCTCCAAGGAAGCTGTGGACCAATTTTCAGCCATTTTGGAATTTTGTCTCCTTTCGTGCGTTTTTTTTGCTAATTTCCCCGGACTATATCCGCATGCCGTTCGATTACCCAGTGGCGTCGGAGGCTTGAGCCCACCTATCTGGGCAGCATGTCATCTTACTAGCAAAACGGGTTCTTCATGGTACGCTGACGGCGAGATGGTATTCCTGAACGTTAGTTTTCGAAATTGGGAAGATGCATTTACAATATTCGCAACTCATCAGAAAAGTTATTTTCATCGGAAATGTAAGGATCTAATAATTCAAAGGGAAACTGCCAATACTGTGCAAACTCAGCTCCAAGATCAATATTTTCAACAGCAGAAAACTGCACGGGCTTGATTATTGGCAATAATCAGTTCCATACGCTATTTAGCTCATCCAGGTAACGCTTTAAGATTAAGTGGACACGAGATGCTACGTGATAATTTGAGGAAGAAAGATCTTGGGCTATTCCAGAATTTGTCACATGGCTCGAAAAACGTAACAATTGCGCTGATATTCAAAATGAAATTTTGCAGATTATGGCAGACAGAGTTTTAAGAACTGTTGTAAACCAAATAAAATCATTTTCTTGTTTTTCTTATTATTGCTCACGGCACAACTGACACTTCCGGCAAAGAACAATTCTTAGTGTGTACACGTTTTGTAAATCCGAATACAGCAATGAAAGAATAAATTTACCTCTTTCCATGCTTTGAGGAGAATGTTTCAATGGAGAATATGTCGGGGAAAAATAAAGGCGTTCAGAAGATTCTACCCGATGAGCATTCAATGTTCTTATACGTTCACTCCTAAATCATTCTCTCGATCTAGAACTGAGAACTGTTACTAAAGAGAACGATGAAATCTGTGATATTCTCAGCATAGTGAAGCATTCTTCTCGTGCTATTTTGGAATGTTCTAAAGGAAGGAAAGTGTACGAAAACGCCGTTTTATCTGCAAGGTCTAATATTTTCCGAGGAAAAAGCTACAGTACGTGTGTAGCTAAAAAATCATTCAAGTTTGAAACTTTGTTTGGACGCGAGCATCGAAATATTTGGTAAATGTTAGAGTCTTGCTAAAGCGCTGCAATATCCAAAAATAACAGGAGCTGGTGTCCTACCATCTGTGAAGACGTTGGTTTCACAACTGGAGAAAATGAGAACATTGACCGGCAGCCCTGGGTTTGAAGTTTCCAGCTACATCCAGAGCGAGGAAAGTACCGAAAAGACAAATTTGGTATGTGCGTTTTCCGGAAAATTTTTAGGACCGCAAGGTGACCTATCGAGTAACAGTTTCAAACTATAACCAAATTAAAGGGTGAACATTTTTATACTAGAAAACACAGGTGTGCCAGGTCTGCACCGGTGCAAAGTGCCTGGCACACCACTTTTTATGTTAGTGTTTAGTTACTACTTAAGGTCCATTTATGTATATCTACAGACATCGAGCGTGCCAGACACGCGCCGTGCCAGACAAAATAATATTCTTCTATACAGTGCGTATGAACGTATTCACATCAACCGTGACACGACCGCGCAGACGTGGACAGACACGAGCCGTACCCGTCCAGTATTTGCGGAAAGAATATTTTGTCAACGCGGTTCATGTCTGTACGTGTCTGTGCGTGTCTACCCGGCAATATGAATAGAGCATCGGAACAGACATTTTTTCTTTTCTTTGCGAAATTGATAACATTTTCAACAAAAATATAACTAGTGTCTATCGTCTGGCACGGCACGATAGATGTGAATAAACGGCGTTTGTCGGTGTCGGGCACGGCATGTGTCTGTCACGCTCGATGTCTGTAGATATAAACTCATCTTTAAACGGTAATAACTCCTACACCGATTATCGTAGAATAAAGCAATTAGGCTTGTTTTTTAGGTAATTGTGTATTCTTTTTTTCTGCTATAAAGAACAGAAACTTGAGTGACTCGATTTAGGTGTTTTTTCGTTATTTTCCATCTGAGGTTCCAAACATTTTCGTTTTGTAGCATTTTTCTCAGAAACATGTAGCATTTTTCTTATTAACAGTATTTTTTTCTTAAGTTTCTGATGCACCAAACTATTCTCTAAAATAGTTCCATACACAAGAATGGTCTAGGTCGTATACTTTTTCCAGGTAATGAGTATGTTTTTGATAGCTGTTTGTTATACTTAAACAGTGTATTCGCTTGCTAACGTTCTGTGAAAGAATTTTTAAAAGTTAAGCCGAGGCTTGTTATTCGTTCCATAATAGAAAGTTTATACCGGTGATGATATGGCTATCACGCCAACCCAACTTGGAAGGAACTGGCCCGACCATATTAGCCTATTCTCTCCTTTTGGACAGGTACTCTTAGCCGATCTCATCTTCTCTCCCTTCGAAGTATACTTACTAATAGACATTGCCACATCAGTGATATCATAGACGTACGGTAGTACAAAGGCTGATTAGTGATTTAAATTTTCCACGTAAAAAACTATTAATTTCAAATCTGTGATTGTGTTTTGCGGAAAACACTGTTCCAAAATAAAATTTATACTTAATTGTTGAATGGCATCAAATCTGATATGTTTATACAACTAAAATAATAAATAAATTTGATTTCATTTAATATAATTCATTAACGTTTTTATTCACTATATTATTATGCAATAGGATTCAAATTCTCAGTTAAATAAAGTTTTATGTGTAATTTACCACTATTTCAACAACCATAAATTTATTCGACAAATATTCCCAGATATAAACGTAATTTAAATGAATTTTAAGCTGCACCATAGACGTTCTCTTGTCGTCCTAATTAACAAAAATAATAATCTTTTCAACAAAATCACAGAATCCTGATTTCAATTCGTGCAATGAATAGAGAAAATTTACTGAAAGGATTTTATCCGTTTTTCGAAAATTTTCACCACTTACGAATTTAACATTTCCAAGAATCAAAAATATGCTAATCAAGGACTACTTTAAATAATCAAAGCGAACAAGAAGGACCCAGAGCATGAGAGGGAGGCTCCTTTTGCCGCATGCTGTACTATGGTAATTAAGAAAAGGGAAATTTATGCAAAATTATCCTAAATTGACATGAAATACTCTCGTAAGCCCAAGCTTACCAGAAGGATTAATACGCTTATATGTATGTCATTCATTAGACATGTGTATGGTTATGTGGGGCGATAACGATTGACCTGTTTTGACCATAACAACAGTCTGGTGATTTTAATTACATATTTATTGGGAAAGTGCGATCGAATTAAGTTCTGCACTTACACCTGCCATTATTGCGCCAATCTTGATTACAGTCGTCATTTAATGTTACAATCTGGACCTGTGTTAATGATATAAGGTTTCCTTGTGGCTTCGTTCGATATCTTTGTTATTAATATATCCAGTTACCTTCGATTAAATTTCCAGAATGTTATAGAGTAGCAACTTGTGGCAATGTCAGATTTAATGAGTCTCATTGTAAGGTAGACTAACTTAAATTTAATTAAGTCCTTTGAGGCAAATATAGACTTTAAGGAAAACGTTAGATAATCATGACTGGAGCCTGTTTATGTTTCATTTAGCCTTTATGTACTCGGATATCTGAGAAATTGCTCAGATTTGATTTTAAACTAGCATTCATTCAGCTTTATGCGATTGATAATGGAAATTCAGCTTTATATTGAGCTAGAAATAGGAACGGGGAATACATACATGCATGCCTAAAAGAAAATTGGATTGCTAACCCTGAAAATTTGCGATTGTCGTTTACGAATTCTAAAAATACTAAGGATTGTAGCTAAAGATAATCCTTGACTCGAAAAATTGAAAATCTTGGTTGATGTTTAAGGGTCTAAATGAATTTGTGTAAAACCTTTTGGATTGCATGCGTTATTTAGCAACGATTGACATCATAAGTTCTTTGCTGAACATTTTCACTCGTTTTAAAAATCGAAATATGCTTTTTTAGATGTAAGTAAACCCAGTATATCTCATTTACTACCTACTGATAAACAATAAAATCGTGGCAGATTTCTTTCAAACCGGGCACCAAATCGCCGGTGTTGGAAGCCAAGTGTGATGGATGCCAAGTGTGATCCTGCCCTTTCTCAGAAGTGGTCAGTCGAGGAATGCTTAGTAGGATAGGCGCAGTAGGTAAAGTATGCGCAGTGGGTCTCTTTAGTGTGTGTTTTTTAGTATTCGTTTTGAAACGTCAACTATAGTAATTAGAAAAAAGCAAATCAATGCATGCATTGACTACTATAGTATGAATATATTCTATCTATCTGTCTTTAGAACCGGGGCGGGGACCAGACTGTGTTTTATCAAATCGTTGTCGACGATATTTTTTAGAAAAACACGGACACCGGGCGATGGCGCGTTTGTTAAACGACGAAATGCTAATTGAATTAGTACGGGAAAATAAAATGTTGCATAAAAAAATATATAAAATATAAAAATTACTCTTACCTAAAAGCCGATGCCCAACACATACATAGACAACTTTATTCACAATGGATGGCATGGATTCTAAGTTCCCCACCACCTCCATTGTGAAATTCCGAATAAATATCGGCGCGCACTGAACGCCAATTCAGATCACCATCGATCTTCAAAGTGACTTGAGCTTGGAAGAAAACTAGCTGAGGCTACAGGGATCTCAAACCAAAAAAGAAGGAAGTTCTGAGGCCTTTCTACCACCGTATGCATTAACGCCCTGAGTTAATGCAATCCTACTGAAGGCAGTTTTGAGGCCTTTCCACAACCATAATAACGCCCTGAGTTAATATAATCTTACCAAAGGCAGTTTTGAGGCCTTACAATCAATTACAACCATTAACGCCCTGAGTTAATGTAATTTTACCAATGGCGGTTCTGAGGCCTTACCAAAAACTATAACCATTAACGTATTCCTGAGGTACTGATCTAGGACCCGCTTGAATATTACATTAACGGCTTGAATTAATGTAATATAGCTCATCAATAATATAACTTAACCAGTTTGAATATTTAGCCAGCTTCCAAACCAATTGGCGAACCGACCTAGGGAAAGTTTTAGTAGCAAAACAATTGGACTCAAGTGCAAGCAGCGTTGGAGTTAAGAATCGAGATTGAATTTAAAAGGAAAGAAAAATATTTCGTGAAATATTGGATTTATCTGCATTTACACTTATATAAGATTACTCGTCTAAATTGAATGTTAAGGTTTGAATTATATTTTGAGAAGAATTACGAAATTGAATTTTGCAAGAAATAATATTGAAGTTCGAAGTATAGTTTAAAGAGAATTTAACTATTTTTAACCGACTTCAAAAAAGGAGGAGGTTATCAATTCGACGCGTAGGTATTTTTTGGTCCTGTTCACGCATAACTTTGTAACGCAATGACTTTTTTGCTTTTTTTCATTTTTGTTTGAAAGGGTAGTTTCCCACGGTGGTCCCGTACAATTTTTTTTAAATTCTGATAAAGGAGTTCGAAGGTAGGCGTAAAAAACTGGTAAAATTAGTACACACCTTGAACGGATAGAAGTATTTTCAAAGGCAGCGAACAAATTACTTTATTGTTGCGTGCTCGGGAAGAGGCCGGTGGATGAATCAGCAAAGGCGTTGACGTGCAAATAAAAATTGCGGGTTCAAACCCCGGAGGGTAGTTCGACTTTTTTTCTTTTTTTCTCTTTCTAAAATCCATTCTGATTGGATTAATGTTGTAAAGAATTACAAACTCTTCGGTGAGCAATTTCATGCATACTCTACTCATGCAGACTGTAGAGAGTATTCCTTTGGAATGAAATTCTATTTAAAGCAGTTTCTGAAAAGCTTTATTTACGGATTTAGCCATCTTGTTGTAACAATCTCCCGTAGCACAACGACTGAGAGGCTTGCCTCTCGTCCTCGAGGTTGCGAGTTCGATTCTTTGACCTGGAGCAATTCTTTTTTCATTCGACACAATAAATATTTCTTTTTAATTTCCTTTGAGGAATTTTTTTTCTTATTAAATAATTTTTTTTTTAAATTGCTCCGAAAATACGCAAATAGATTACTGCAAAAACTATTTAGCTACTGCCTCAATTCTTTTCGACGGCGCGCGGCTGAGTGTCATACTTCTCGTAATAAATAATTTTTTTTATATGGCCCCCGAAAAAAATTAACGGACTAAAAAGTACGAAATAAAATAAATTTTTAAAAACCGACTTCAGAAAAACCAAAAATAATGCACAAAAAACCAAAAATAATGCACAAAAAAGGATAAAATAATTGTTTGAAATTCTTTACAACATTAATCCAATCAGAATGGATTTAATAAGAAGAATCACTTTTGAAGACGGTGCCAACACCTGTTTTCGGGGTGATGTATTAAGGGCATAAGGCTAACAAAGAAATGAATACAATTTTCGCAGCAATAGTTAATGCAATGAAAGTCAACTACTACCTGGCACCGTCTTCAAAAGTGATTCTTCTTATTAAATCCATTCTGATTGGATTAATGTTGTAAAGAATTTCAAACAATTATTTTATCCTTTTTTGTGCATTATTTTTGGTTTTTTGTGCATTATTTTTGGTTTTTCTGAAGTCGGTTTTTAAAAATTTATTTTTAATAGATTGAGTTAAAGTTGAAATTTGTACTTAAAACTAACGAAACTAATTTTTGGTGAATAAATATTTAAGTGAAAAGGAAGCAATTCGTTTTTTCTAAAATCACACGTTGTAGCCATCCACTGAACGTCACGAATAGGCAAAGTTTAGCCCATTCATTTTTTGGTCCTTCGAGCCGGATGGTGCAACGTGAATTTTGGAGAAACGAGATTAAACTTTCAAACGAGCGGAGCAAACTACTAAGGCTAGGTTCACACGGCATTGTACTGCACGTTTTTTTGCGGGATAAATCTTACCGAATAAGTAGTGGCGCATACATCGAGTATAGAACCGTTCACAAGTCGCTTGTACTGCAAAATAACGTACACAGCTCAACACGTTAATCAAATACTCACCGGACTTGTCAAGAAAACCGAACGAACTTTTAACGTATTCGGTCTGCAGTAGCGCATATTATAACATTTTAACTGTGACTATTAATTTTTTACACGAATGAAAATGTATCGTGTGAACAGCCCGCAGCTTGTACGGTAAAAATCGAATACTGCTAAAAACGTACAGTACAGTGCCGTGTGAACCTTGCCTAACATGGAGCGATTACTTAACAAGCAATTAGCTCACAAGGAGCTTTTGGAAAATTTTATATCTAACTCTCGAAAGGATGGCAAGAATGGAAGGACGCCTTCATATTACAAGAAACGTCTCCGAGATTTCCAGGATCTATTCAACAAAATTCGAAAAGCGCATATGGAAATACTGATGGATAAGATTCGGGAACCCCCTGATTCCCCTAACCTAGCACATGAATATCTAACTCAGAATTTGTACGTTTGACATGGAGGAATACTTCTACAACAACTATGCTGCGATACAAACCCGATTTGAGAAGGAATATCCTAAGCCGGAGCCGAAACCTCAGCCACAATCACCAGGGCACTCTGAAAGTTTTGGAGAAACAACTACACCCAGCAAAGAAATGTTTATCAAATTACCCAGAATTTCCTTAGAAAAATTCTGGGGAGATTATCAGACAAGCCTTATCCACGAAAATCATAATTTATCAAATGCGCAAAAGCTGCAAAACCTAAAGATGCATTTAAGCGGAGAAGCTGAAGGTTTGTTACGCTCTGTTCTAGTCTCTAATGATAACTACGAGCCAGCTTGGAAGCTTCTAGTGGATAGATACAACAACACACGAGTATTGGTGAATGCGCAACTAAAAACATTCTTTTCTCAACCCACCGCGTCGAGTGAGTCTGCACAGGGGATTAAGAATTTAATGGACGTGACCACCGAGTGCCTACAAGCCCTGTACAATTTAGGGATAAAAGTCGAAAGCTGGGACGCGGTGATAGTTACAAAATTTCCATCAGACACCCATCAACTGTGGGAGCAAATTATCAGCAAAGAGACAACTTCGAAAGCTCGAAGTAGCCTTTAACGATTGTGTACGCTTTATTTATAACTTACGTCGGTTCGACCACATTTCGCCCTATTCGAATTCCGTCTTGGGCTGCTCCCTTAGTGATTATCGCGAATTTCGGCTTTTGCGCCTACTTCACGATATACTGCACCAACGCAAACCTGCGTACCTTAACCAGTTTGTTCAGTTGTCACAATCGGTCAGAAACAACAATTTGATTATTCCGCGTTTCCGCACTTTAATTGGACAGCGTTCTTTTTTCGTCACCGCAGCTCTGTTATGGAACTCCCTCCCAGTCGGTTTACAACGTATCGATTCAGGGAACATTTTCAAGAGGCGTCTTTTTGACTTAATTACTAATAGGACGGATTAAAGCATGAATATTTGACTTTTTTTTATATTACTCTTTTTTTTGTTTTGCATTATACTGTTATATTTGAATTTGTTGTTTCTTTTTCTATTTTTTTTTATTAGCTAATTTTCTAATGCGTAACTTTCTTTTTTATATATATAAGTAGTTTTGTTTTTTTTTATTTTATACTTCATATCTTAATGCTTTGTTTTTTTATTTAACATTGTCACCGTAGTTTTATGTATCATTCTTTTTAATTAATGTACTTAAAATAAGATTTTTATCTTTGTACATACGTTGCAAATAAATAATAATAATAATAATAATAATAATACCATCGTGGGAAACATTAAGAGAATTTTTGGAAGGGCGTTTCAGGACTCTAGAGGCCGTTGCACAAAAGAGACCGTCGTCAAGTAAGACTTAAGGCGACGGCCCAATCACGACTTTATTCGCGTTTACGCGCGTCAACGCTTTGACGCGCGTTGACGTCGACATTTGGTTTTGTGTAATTCAAATCGAGTTATCCCATTCACGACTTTGCGGCGTCAAGCGACGGCAAAAGTCGAGCAACTTTCAACTTTTTGGCGTTGGCAGGCTATGAAATTTAAAAAAATCACATTTCTAACAAGTATATACACAAAAATCCATACATGAATTTAAATTAAAACAATATTTTTGACGTCCTGACGTCCTGAATGAACCTTCAACGGACGTTAACGCGCACGAAGCGCCTGCCGCGTATAACGCGCAGTCGGCATTGGGCCATCGCCTTTAGGCTAGCGACGTACGATTCGGTTTTCCCGGTACGGCTAACCGTCTCCGGTTTTGTTTGTCTCCGGTTTGTTCTGAAACCGTTCCGGTTTTAACCTTAACGTATGTCGCAGCTAACCTAATTGCTTGAGTTCCATTTTGGCACGAAAAAACCCGTCCGGGAAAAACCTAATCATATGTCGCTAGCCTTATAGAGGGTTTACATCGAGGAAACGTCGCACGCACTTCACCCGAGTAAAAATGAAACTCGTCCGCACCGAGCATGCAGCAGGCAGGCACTAGCCTGCACGGCGCCCGCAGCTTGCATGCACGCTGGAGTAAAAATATACCTTCAAGTTGAGACTCACCACCCACTTGTGATTGTTTTGTGATTTGTGACTGCTTTTAGAATACGGGGGTTATTAATCTATGAAACTAAATTTATTGTTTTCATTTTGAATTTCAGTCTAGAAACACTACCTATATGCGTGAGGTGCTTAGTTTGGACTATTTCGTGCGTCTTTTAGTGATACCGTACCAGTTGCAGGCTAAGAATGACTGAGTCTTATTTTTGCTTGGAAACTGCAAAAAAAGAAGTAAAACGAAAAATGAACTAGTTGGGTTGTGGGTTTGACCCTTTTGGCCCATACAATCAACTTCCCTGTATGATGAATGCTGAATATTATGAATGGATATTTAATAATAAATGAACAATAAAAACAACAATTTGTAAGAAAAATCACACCAAATCCATTCACCTGCTTCATCAAACAAACTCAACTTCTATACCCAATAGATAAAATTTTGTAATATCTACATACTAAATAATACTGGTATAATATTAAAAAACCGACTACTTCAAAAATAGTAATAGTTTTAGTACTAACGAGAAATTTACTAATGTTGAAGCACCGCTGATAAACTGGGAAGCAAATGACTCCATTTGGAAATTCGAACCACTTCAGGAGATACTAGCAAAACTCATCAATGTAAAGGGGACTTGACCAAAAGGGACAAATTTTTCGGTAGCTACTTTAAATTCCGGGATGACCTGTAGGACGTGGAAAACAATTCCCCGCCCAAAAAGTGCCTGATCTAAGGTTTGAAAAATTCGTGATGTTTGTAAAGTGTAGCGTAATTTTTGCACGGGTTTTAAAGAGTTCTCGGATTTTAACAACTGATACCTTGTTTAGGAAGCTATCCCCCTGCTGAATCCAGAAAAGGTTACTTCTTTTAGAACGGGTTTTATTACAACCAGTTTAGTAGTTATTAGAAAAACTAATCCATTTAAGGTGCTAGCCGAAGTCTTTTCATTTAAACAAAAAAACGGTTCGGCCGAATGTTATGAAATTTTTTCAGAGCATGTTTTCGTTAATATGCTTCGATCGGCACCTTAAAGAAGTCGATATAATTTTAGGTTCGCGCGATATCGTGCAGGTACAAAAATTACGAATGTCGTTTAATCAAAAAAACGGCTTCACCGAATTTTATGAAAATCTTTTCAGATCATATTTCCGTTAATACGCTTGGAACGACACATCAACGAAGTTGATATCTTTTTTGGTTCGCTCGAAATCGAGCAGGAAACATGGCCACATACGTACGCACATACACACGCACACATACTTCTTCTTCTTTATGCTTAAAATGCTATTGGGACCTTGAAAAATGAAAATACGTTTAAAATTACGATTTCGATTTTTGGACCGATTACAATAACTTCCCTCTAAATTGGGAAGTTAGCAAAAACAAATGTACCAAAAACTTAAATATTGAATACAATTCTTTATTTAAGTTTGTCAATTTATGACAAATTTATGGAAGGTCTATTTTTATTATTACAAAGTGATTGTGGCATAAACGCGGTAAATGATAGAAACGTAGTACAAAGGGATTTACCCATGAAGTCTAGTCATTCACATAAAAAATATTCTGAATTTTATTTAATCCATAAAGTTTTTAATATTTTAATATGCCTTATAAGCATGCTATCAATTTTTGGAAATTCATTCAGAAATATTGTATTCGGAAATGTTGGTTCTTTAAGCGCTTGAATCATTCTACTACAAGACATTTCGATTATAGCTGGAGATCGTTCTTAGATTTTGATATATCTCTACCATTTCGCTGATATACCATTAAGTATCCATTAAAGTTGCAAAAATACATTCCATAAATCAGATATTTTATTTCCTGATTATTTCTCAGACTATTATTTATAAGAACGTTAAACCTCAAATGATTTTAACAGCCACGTATTACGTATTTATGGCGGAAAAATGTAAATAAATTTAGCTAGAAAATCAAGTGAAAAAAAATATAATAAATTTTCCCTCATTTCCTTACGACGCGCCGGTTGCTGTCGTTTGCACCTCTTTTGAGCAATTTTTAAGTTGGTGGCCATCACACTTGGCCATTTTCAGAATTGATTGCTCAAGTTGTGCACACATTGGATCCATAAAAAGCTGTAATTTAGCTCACAACAAGGGCGAAATCCATTTATTTTCGCCTCTTTTGCTGCCACCGCAAACTTCTCTATAGTATCCTGATGCTAGCTGCTCACGTATCCCATCTGGAACGTTTCATTTTTATCGCTACAATTGCACCGGAGGCCGCACAACCCTTCTCCGTGGCTCTGAAGCTTCTTCTTTACCCCGGTTTTTTTTTCTGTAGTATTTTTCCAACCCTTGAATTTGGCGGAGAGGGGCGTACAAATTCAATTCCAGAACGAGCTTTCAAGAGCAATGCAAATAGTTTAAAATTTATAAGCGGGCTTTATACGCCGCCATTATGCATACGGACCATGAATTGGCCGCAATTGATGGTCTAATTATTCTAGGGAGCAGCTCCGGGGTGCAATGGGTCCCTATATGTAGATCTGTATTCCATTTTAAACAGGGATGCAGTTTTGCATTGCATTTCTGATAGTTGCACTGTTAAAGCAAGCAACGTAATGTATGCCGCAATTAATCTTGTCGGGATTTTGGTAATTTGTGAAGTTTTGAAGTTGCTTTAGAGGGAATAGATGGTATAGATGTATTGTTTGACAATTGACTTTAATATAACTCCTTGTAAAACACGACTTTTATGCATAAAACAAAATCAGGGAAACGCATTTTCTGAAATTTCGTATTTTAATCTTACTGGGAGGACAGAACCCAAGTGAATACCACTACATATGATCATTTATTTGGTAATGTGAAGTTGGCTTTTTAACAAATTTTATGTAATTATTCTAAACATAATAATGTTCTGTTACAGGGGAAATATCAATTTTAATATTTCGAGAAATACCAAAAAAATTAAATAGTTTTTCAAGACCAGCTATTCAGAACAGTTATCTCTATTATCCTTTTTATTATCGATTTCCCGGAGCAGGAGTGAGCCAACAAATGAAAATCCAAATCGGTGGATCTAGAGCCGGTGGTCTCCAAACTTTTTTGATCGCGTACCCTTATAACGAAAATAATCATAAATTGTTCCCCCCAATCATATGAGCAGCACTATTCGTACCATACGGGTGCGCTTTTTCCATTCCAAAACTCTAATTTATTATTGATGGCTGTCAATTCGTGAATTCGTAGGATTGAGCAATTGTGGTATGGAACCTGGAGTAATATGGCGATTGAACAAACTCTAGTGAACCTAATGAAGACAAGTGTTGGTCTCGCTCATGACCGTAGAGAAACTACAGGCGTGACAAGATGCACAAAATGGATGACAACGCTGCATAATGTGTGCCAAGAGATTGAGCACTTTTGTGGAGTGGAGATCGCAACGTCAGAATAATACGTTAACACCAGAGATGCTATGTAAAAGCGGAACAACGCTGACGCACATAATCTGCAGAAATGATTCCCCAAGACCACTGACCTTATGTCACTAAGTATAGGTGTTGTCGCAGATGAGAGGATCAACTACCACTTGTCCAAGGCGAAGGACTTGAAGGATATATAGCGCATTGTTGGTGGGGATTTTCAAGCTGTAAATTTCAAACGAGCGAAAAAGTTCAGCTGGTTGCAATCTCGACTTCGGAAACATGACAGGGCTGTAGTCATAAATCCAACCCCCAACCACCTTTTTCCTACGAATGACCATCGTGAAACATTCGTAGGAAAAGGGGATTGATAACTACAGGGCATTTTCTGACACGTCATCAAATGGCAATGTATTGGAGAGCCGCAAGGCATACACACGATGACAGGCCGGCAAGATGAATAGGGAAAGTGTGGAGTAGGTAATATTTTTATTGGAAAAAACTAAATATTAGTTATTTTTAGAAAATAAAATGTGAAATAACAGCTCACATTTTTAATATGAAATCTAAATACCAGTTCATCTTTTGATTAAGTGCTTTCGTTTCTGTTTATTGTAGTGTTCAAAATCGGTATGAGTGTAAAATTGGAAATTATTGCGATGGCCTGTATCCGTATAAATTAAATGATAACAATTTCTCACGAAGTGCTTTGTCAAAAAATGTGCATTATTTTGATATCGTAGAATATTTAATAGATCGGCAAAGTGCTTATAGCAGAGAAAGTTTTAGAGCTTTTAACGGTTTGAAGGCATATAAAACCTTCAAAGCTGGATGGATCCAGTACTTGGGCAATAAAAATGCCAAAACTGGAAACTCTTAACCAAAACATCGCCGCCTTTAAATCTTTTCGTTTAAGAGCCGCTAACCACTTTTCCTGCTTTAATTTTGACAATAATGATACCCTTTTCTCGGTTCTTTTATAAATTTTCGGAAATTTGAAAATTTTTTCGTTGTCCCGGTCACCGCGCTTACTACATCAAACTACAGCACAAATACTAGGCACTGGTAATATAAATTACATGACATACAAATAATTTTCAATTGCTGAATTAGTTTGATGTTATAAAACTTACTTTCTATTGAATAAATTAAAGATAAATTAGAAAAAACTAAAAAATTCCGCCAAGTTGTTAACAAAATGTATGAGAAATATCAGCTCTCAATACTTTGTGTGCCTTGCGGCTGTCTTGTATGTGTGGGTAGAAAATGCCCTACAGCCCTGTCTCCTATCTGAGTTGTTCGTGAAACATTAAGATGAAGAACTACGAGACGAACTTAGCCCCTACCCTCCCTTTCTCTCTTTTCGATAAGCATGGCATGAGGAAAGGAACAAAATCGAGATTGTACTGGGCTTTTTTTATCGACTGAACAGGCGGATTTGAACGGTAGAAAATATGTCATCGATGGAGGGTTTTTGTTACAGAAATTTGCAGCATTTGTATCATAATGTCAAGTCAAACCACAAATCTAATGCCGTTGTCATTTTCTATGGCTCCCTTACGAAGGTAGTGAAAACACCAAGCGAATAGATGGATTGAAAAGAGTGCAAACAAAATAATCAATGCAATATCATTTACAGAATCGATGGTAGCAAACTTCAAAAACAAGAGCCGGCCTATATCTATTGTCGGGCCTTGGACACCACTATGACCCATCACAATGCGGAACTTAGAGCATGTTTATCATATAGTATAAGCAGCTGAGGTTCCATATAAAACCATTAAAAAATTAGTCTATTGATTATGTCATATAGAAAGGAACTAATACTTTTACGGGGACCGTGGAGTGCTATTAAATTAGGGGGTGGAAATTGTAGAGAGGGGTGAAAATGGACCCTTTTCAGTTTTTTCAATGTACCTCGCAAACGAAGAAAAATTTCGATAAAAAGTATATCAAACTTTTTGTAGAGAATTGAATTTCCCATGGGAAATGGATAATTTAAAAAATGTTGAAACATTTTTTTTATACCAAAAATGTTGAAACAAAAAGAAAAAAAAACCAAAATTTTGATTTTTTTTTCTGTTTTTTTGCTTTTTATTCTATAACTTTTTTTGGGTCAGAGATAGGTATAGGCATAGCTTATAGAGAAAAAAGTAGACAAAATTTTCTTTAAGATGCTGGGTCGAAAATTTTTTTTGGTTGAAAATTGACCAAAGTATGACCACTCGAACATAGCGTTTTTTTCGATTTTTATCCCTTTTATACAGAAAATTACAAATTACTTGTTCCATATTTTGCAAAGAATGTATCGGGATCAATTGTGATAATGTGCAAGGAGCCGATATTGCAGAAGATGATATTATTAAAGATATGTGTTCCAAACCACAGGTTCCACCCAATTATCTCGGAAAGTTTCGATTGAAAAAAAAACATGTGTTCAATATTTTTTGAAAATCTATCTGACCATACCCATTTTTTTCACGGATTCTGATTCTTTGAAGAGAAATATCAAACTTTTGTTAGTAAAACTATATTTATTTATTTTTTTCTTTCGTTCAAAAATAAGGGTTACAAAACAAAAATTCGCAACGGTATTGAATATCTCAGAAGAGGAGAGGTACTTTGAAGAAAAATTTGGCGTACCCCCTAGAATTTTCTGCGAACCGCTCAGGGTACGCCCACCCCGCTTTGGAGACCACGAGACTAACCAAGATTCCTCACAATCAGTGAGGTTTTCGCGTGGCCCAGCGCAATTTGGACGAATGTAGCGCTCATGTATGGAAGCCTTTAACACTAGATTGCCGGAGCGAGTTAATTTACGATTCTTTTACGATTTTATTGCTTTATAGCGGCCGGCTGTGGATAGGTTTTGGATAGGCGAACAAAAAGCCAAAGGAGTGGGGAAATCGTAACGGTTTAGCCGCTAGGGCGTTTTGAAATTTGTTTGGTAGAGTTTTACATACCACCCTGCCTTCTTTCTACTCTCTTCGACTGTAATTTACATCCAGCACGTTACAAGGCAGATGGTAATCTAAACTCTACTGTTTCCACATTAAAAAATGCCAGGCCACTTTATTTGCGGAAGGAATTAAATTATCACCGCCTTATACAATTTCGATGAATTGAGATGAGTAATCGTGATTTTAGGATTGCCATAATGAGGCTTTTTTGCCATATCCTGTCTATTGGGATAAAGTAATGCCAAAAGAGTGCGAACTAAAATATTCATCCTATGAAATCGTTGTTAGTTCCATTTATGTAAATTTCGTAGGGATTACTGTTTCCATTATACATGGTGCCATTATGCATATTCCATCGACATTTTGAGGTTGTTTCATATTGACGGAACATAAAACTTATTCGCATTGCACGGGATATGGTGAAATAGCCCACATCACATTATTTGGACAAATTCTATTGGTTGGATGTACTCCACCTGTACGAGCATAATGTATAAACATCACGAATTTTAATTATTGCATCAATTTATATTTAGGGGAAAACCAATTTGCCCTCCTGTTTGGAAGATTCGACACTTACATATGCATATATTATAACACATAATGATTTCCCCTGAATAACATGTTCTGTGCAAATTTGGACTGCATTTAAAATCCGAATAAAAGACCGATGATACTGCAACTTCCATTGGATAAAATGAAGCAATATGCAAAATTAATTTAACAAAATGAGCCACAAAATTGTTGATGGTTAAAAGATAATGGTAAACAGAAAAAAAAAATAAGTGAACAACAACAAAAAAAATTCTAATTTAATGAAAATGATTAAACCCAGAAAACTAATTAAACGTTAATTACTTTTGACACTATCATGCTGTTGTGTGCGTTTTATACAGTCTCTATGTGTAAAGAAGTCCTGCCTCAGGACACCCTAATGAAGGGGTTGAGGCTTGATTTATGCTGTGTGTACTCAATATCCTGCGCTGCGGTTTCTGCGGGAACATTAAGCCAGCATAGTCCTGAAACTGGTACTATGTAAATTGTAGTAAGTTACTTGCAGAAACATTTAAACGATTTTTGGAAATGTGCCTAAACTTTGGCGTATGATGAAAATTAAATTGAAATTTCATTACTGGGAGAGAATTATAAATCAGCATTTCACTGTGAGGCACATGGCTTCGCTTTTTGGTTAATTAATTAAGAGGCCCTCTGACTGGCTCAGCAAATTTATTAGCTATTAAAAGCGAAGGTATTTAATTGAATTTTATATTTAGCACCCAAACAGGAAATGATGATGATCACGATACTAAGATACTTTAACGGAATAGGGATTATGTACTAAAGCTTACAACATTTTAACTGTTTTCCGGTAATTTTATGAGAGAGGAAAACTTTATGGCTGCCGCCTCTTGTTATAACCCGTATACGTTTTTGCACTTGCGTTACAATTTAATACCCCCAAAAAGTGATTATTATTTTATTTATTTGTAATATGTGGAACTGAAACCGGGGGTTTTATGCTTCAAATTTTATGGTCTGCCTGTTAAGGATGCTTTATGAAAAGAAAAATCATGTTTTACGTCATGTTGGTTCGCAATGTCTGCAGAGTCACAAGTAGTGTAATATTTACAGACTCAATCTCATACCCTTTGTACTAACATTTGCTCTGTGTAATTGCCGTATGCAGTTCCAGTATCTGTATGAAGCTGTTCAGTGAAATTGTTCATAAAAGTAATTATTTTTTTATGGCATATAATTATTTTTTAAATTTTATTTACTGTAACGACTTTATTACCAGGATAGGTTACACTACATTCTGGCGAAAAATTTTCTACGATTTGAACATCCCCGGAGCCGCATGTATTCGCATCTATTGTAACGTCAAAATTGTCGATAAAATGCATAATGTGATTTTAGCCAATACACGAACGGCCAACTTCATATAATTTTGCATAAAAAATTGATCATGAAAAAGGGGTGAAAAGCTCAGTGAAAAAAGGGTGAATGCCCTTTACAAGAGAGTCCAATATTTGGTAACAACCAACAAATTTTCACCAGGACAAGGCGCCAATACAACAAGGGTATTTCTGAGCGAAAATTGTCCAAGTAGCATCAACATCTTGCATTTTCTCCAAATCTAATATCTGTTCCCGAAACCCAACATTTTCTTATCTGGATGCAAATAAATCTGGTATACAGTAACAAACGAACCTGACTAGAATTTTGGGCGCTCGCCACAATACCTAATGTGGACCCAATATAGAATGCCTCTAAGGGCCTTCGCGCATCATTAGGAATGCAACATGTGACCCCCGTGAGGAAAAATCATCGCTACCCGATCCCGAGTAGAAAAAAAGGCTGACAAATTGAAGAATTTCGGCGAGGCTATGTGAGTAATATAACTGCCGCAGTGTCGAAAGCTTCATATTTTTGTTTCTCCTTTGCAATTGCCTTTTCGTCTTTCCGTTTTATCAAGCGACTCACCAACTGAGTACTAACCATGTCCAATGCTGCTTGACCTACGTAATCGAACGAGAACCGGTCTATTAAGTACAAAATGAAATGAAATGGTCTAAATGATACCCTTCACGGTCAAAACTAAAGCTTTATGTGAGTTAAGGTGAAGCTCCAATGTACGCTTGTCTTACTTGGGTGTTTTGCTTTGCTTTGACATATTAAATAAATCAATGCTTTGTTATGAGACAAAACCAAATGCCCAAGTGACTAAGGCACAAGTTTCACATATAAAATCTGAAAAGCTCTGTAAAGCTCACCAAGTTCAAGTCAGTTCAAGCAAGCTAGCGTACATTGGGGTTTCACCTTAAAGGCTGAAGTACAATGATTCCGTTCCGAACCGCGCCGTAAGCGTACCGTCCCGTGAAGTTGGATAACTGGCTACAATATAACCTATTCATTCCGTTTTTGACAACTATCAAGTTGAAAAGAAATGAGTTCAGAAATAATAAAATGTTGTGTCCAAATAGAATTAATTTTTTTTATAAAAATTTCTGGATATTTTTTTACTAATTCAATTAATTTTTCGTCGTTCCCATTTATGTTTTAAATTACCGACCACCAAATGACACCAAATGAGGTTATGTCTTCCGACCCTTTCGTAAAAAGATGGAATTTGCCCATCTTTTCCATTCCGCACCGTTCCGAACCGTCCATAGTAGTCACCCTTCCGTTTCCACGAACACTTCCAATGAAAATTCTTACAATCCGACTTTTGACATTTATACGAAACGGTACGGAGCGGAATCATTGTACTCCAGCCTTAAAACTAAGGCTTAAGGGTAAAAAGCTTTAAAAATCTATAAGGCATAATGCTGGGATATTTGTAATGAGGTTTGCCCACTGGCATGTAGAATGGACTGCTCATAAGAAGATTTTCATGGCACCAATTCGTTCCATAGGTGGCAAACATTTTTTCACTGACATGGACACCTTTGTATATAAAAATATTTTCCTATTTGGAAAATTAAAACTAAAAAAAGTTTGTTAAAAAAAATAAGAAATAAAATTTCGATGATTTTTTTCTTTTAAAATGCTTTTTTTCGCCAATTACAAATGTTTATGTTTAGGTTTTCTACCCCTGCTTCAACAAATTCCGGGGCTTATGGGGGAAAGAGAAAGAAATTTAAAAAATCACTATACCCATCTATTTTTTGTAAATATCTTGAAGTTATTCAAAAAAAAAAAATAAAATCAGGTATGGCAACTTTAAGACCGTGCAACCGTTGTAGCGACTTTTTTTAAATTGAGCTTAAAATCATGTCAGAATTTATTTACCTTTCTTTTTTTACTGCAAAAAATAAAAAAGTTTTCGTATTTTGTAGTTAATTGAAAGTGAAGAGTAATAATATTTAAGAAAATGGAAGAGTGTGCAGTTTTTGAATGGCAAATTTCAATTTTTCAATTTTGGCACTATCTGATTTGATTTTATTTCTGCCAGTGAATGCACTGAACTTTAACAAAATTTAACAAAATTTGAGTTCGGTGAATTCCGACAAATTCGATGAATTTGTATGGAAATATTTCAGATGAGCAGTCCATTATTCACGAATACCACAGTTCGAATAAGGCATACCACACTTCAGTATCGTTGATTTGTGGGTCCCCATGATGAACCGACGACGGGAAAATCCCTTTATATGCACGCCCCTTATTTGTCACGTGGGCCACATACTCTGCATGAGGCAAACCCCACAAAACTTCTAGTCGTATAAATGTCAATATTAGCATATTTCTGGAAACAAGTATTGCTAACATTGACGTAACTCGTCCTTGAAGCCAAAGCTATAGAAAGCATATTTACAGACTCCGCAGAAACCAAAACATGAGGCTTTAGTATGGTGGTCCTACGCCATACTTTTAGTAGTTTCATAACTAAATAAAGCAAGATTCCTATTTACATCAGCCGACTGCAGTAATGAGTTTGATATTATCTCACCTTGAGGTAAAGAAATTCGCAATAGGCGACGTTCTAATAAATGTTAGTATTATGGAAGAGATTCCAGAAGCTTGGTTGCTATCGGTTTACTTGTCAGTGAGGATCTCAAAGGTTAAACACGCTTCCGTGAGCATGCAAGATAGCATTAGTTTGTTTTCCCTAAGGTATCGCAGGGTGGATCGATCATTCACCATGAATTGTTCTAGGACTGAAACACCCAAATTTAGTAAAGCGATAAGCCCCGTCATACTAGCTAGTCACTGTTTTACAAGAAAATGTGCACCTTTTTTTGGCATGTCTCTTCGAAAACTGGAGCAAGTCCTAAGCAAACAAACGGGGTTTTATCTTTCGCAATCAGAGGAATAAGCTCCCTCACTTCTAAACAAGTCTAGGACTGTGAATATCTGCCCTTGGCTAGCTAAGTATTCTCAATTAATTTACCCTTTTTTAGGTCCGGTGTTATCGGGGTTCGAATGGCAATGAAAGGTGGACCCCGATGGCAATGAAACTAGGGAACCGGCTATTGCGGTACCTACAAGCTTGGTGAAATAGTCCCTCTGACGAAATATACCCAACGCTGGAAATTTACAACTGGTTTGGCGACTTCAGGTTTCTGAGCGATCAATGTGGTCAAAATTTATGGTGGTTTATCACCCACCGTATTCAGCAGATTTGGCACCCAGCAACATTTTTATGTTTCCTAAGCCGAGATTCACGAGGAGATCACCCCTTACGTTAACGCTTTTCTTGCCATTTAAAAGAAAAAAATTAAAGCTGTTTTAATAGTAGTCCAGGGAAATTAGCAAAAAAAAACGCACGAAAGGAGACAAAATTCCAAAATGGCTGAAAATTGGACCACAGCTTCCTTGAGACTTTTTAAGAAAACAATTTCAGAATTTTTTGATATTGCGAAAAGTGATTATTAATTTTTGATCAAATTTTTTGATTTTGAAATTTGATTAAATTTTTGATCAATCAATACGAGACATTATTATCTACAAAATATCCGTCTTGAAATTTTTTCGAAAACCTTGACCTTCCCGAATTATTCAAAGTATTTTTTGACCGAAAAGTGATTTTTGGAAACTTTGACCTTGAATAATTTCGAAAGGGTTAGAGTTTCGAAAAAATGACACGAGGGGTTTTTTGTAGGCATTAACGTTTCGTATTGATCGATGAAAAATTTTTTTCGAAAAAAAACTGTTTTTCAGTGACTTTTTTGCCAAAAAGTTATATCTCCGGCGGACATGTTTTTTTTTGTGATTCCGAAATTGTTTTCTTAAAAAGTCCCAAGGAAGCTGTGTTCCAATTTTCAGCCATTTTGGAGTTTCGTCTCCTTAAAATGCTAATTTCCCCGGCCTATTGACAGATAGACAAATATTATATTACGCTTCCGTATTAACGTATATCAAAAATACTGCTTTTTCTTGGCCTCCAGAGGGACCACTAATGGTGGGTCCACAATGGTGGGTCCACAATGGTGGAACTTTTGTTCGCAGAGTTTTTTAGGGAGACATGAATCAGTCGATGGAATGTCTCTGCGGACTTGTGATTGCTACAGAAGAGACGGTGAGAACAGACCTGTACAGAATTTTCTAATGGCGGAACCACACGATAGAGACTTTCCATTGCGGAGACTTCTTTGTATAGAACTCCATAGAATTTTATCTGTGAAACAAAGTTAAGTCGCTGTAAGTTGCGAGAAAAAATCCGCAGAGATATTCTGTTTGCGCTGTTTTGTTGCAGAGACAAAATTCTATAGAAGTCTATAGGAAAAAAGTCTCTGTGAACAAAAATCCTTGTCGTGTGGCCCCACCATAACCTTAAACAATATGACAAGACTTAAAAATGGTTGCCGATCTTTTCACTACCAGTGTGTGTTATTTACGCAATAGCAGCCTCTGTTATATGCTCGAGCTAAACCAAATCCGCCCTTAAGTTTTCTGCTTCGAAGGGCCTGAAAGGAAATGAAATGGTTTTAAAACATAAAGTTACATCGATTTTACTTTTAATAATAAATTTAATTAAACCTGTTTTATATCATATCTCAAATTAACAACATTTTGCTAACATTACCAAAGGTAATAAAATTTATAAATAAGCCTACTATAAAACTCAACTGCATACATACAGTGAAAACATGGGGTAAACCTTCATCCTAAGAGTAATGGCCCGTTCCTTCATTTTCTGTGTTAGAAGAGGTTCTTGAGACGAACATAAGAGCGTCTGACGAAAGGCTTAAATGTTTCACAACTGACAAAAGGGTACAAAAAAAAGTTGCTCCTTTTATTTTTATATTATATATACAAAAGGATGAAGTACTATAAAACAACCCCCCACAAGAACATTCACACAGTATATTGGAGTTACCCAACATGGGTGCCCGTGCCAGGATATGTATATTCTCCTATATATTCGTGTGTATACGATGAGATGAGTGCCTTCCTTCATCGCACGCACCGCACTTGTAGCTTTTTCATAAACTAGGCACAAGTGGGTTAGTGAAATTATTACATTTGCAGTCAATGAAGTTGCCAGGCACATCCTATAGCCATTGTTGGGATGGAGCCATCAGGATTGTTATCAGGACAATCAAATAAGCCTTTTATATAATATTCCCCGGAGGTGTACATGCCCGGAATTATTCAGTTGACTAGTACTTACTTTGGGCGATCTGATTTCCTTTTAACATCTCAAACAAGATTCCTTTGGGAGATTTGTCCGTTTGTGTGTCTGTCAATCGGCGACTAGAGTACCAATCGCATCCTTTTAGTATCATTTTTATTGTGGCTTTATTTCGCTTATGATATAAAAGGCATATCGAGCATTTTTATGAACAGTATATAAATGTGTGCTGATTATTATGTTTGCTGTTGTTTTAATAATTTTTGCTATTGCGCAGAAACCTTTAGAAACATTAATGGGGATACGTTTGTGTAAACTAACTTTTATTTGCTAGTCTCAAACAAAGGTTCAATGTAAGATCTTTTTCCTCATTGAAATTTAGGCTAGAATTAATTTTATACAATTGGTTTAAAGAGTTTATTTCTTTTCATTGTTAATTCGCAATACCTCTTAAAATAAAGTTGGGATATAAAGCAGTGCCATATGAGGAGTTTTTGAAAACAGAACAAGTTCACTTAATAGTTTATCACAGGCTTAATGAGGTATATTGCGTATAGAGTGAAATGTCGAACAGCAAGCTCTAGTCCATATATAGTGAAGGGAAAGAGAGAAGTGAACGAAGGAACTCCACAACCACCAGCTTCCAACCATTTCTATCGCGACTCTGGCATCGGGGCAACAAGAAACAACTCGCTGGGGTGTTATGCCTCCAGAAACGAGTTGAATTCCCTCAACCAACGAATGCCATGCGCTGGTGGAGCGGGAAGTGCTACCGTAAGGTTATGACAGGAGGAATGAAAAATGTAAAATGCAAAGAGGGAACAAGAAAGAAGGTGGGAAAGGCGAAGGACCGTGGTGCTGCTGGGATTCGAACCCGGGACCTCCGGGATGGTAACCAGGCGCCTTACTCCCTAGACTACCAGGGCCCCACTATATTGCTAGTTCTTAACAGGGCCTGATAACGAAAATAACTTAATAGTGGCTAAATTTCCAATTTTTGCATTTTATCTGTTGGATTGAACTTGTATTGCCTTCACGTATTAAAATAATCAATAGAACGAATTTATTGATTTTTATTATGAATATTTTGTTGGACCTTTAATTGGTTGGTTGGTATAAGTGGCGAGACCCACATACTCTGTGCAAACATCCTCTCTCATCCTAATGACAACTAAGTTTGTTGCGGTCTTTAGATCCATGCTCTGTTGCTAGAACCTCAAATTAGCTGTGCCTAGCCGTGGCTAGTTCCGGACATTTGCACACGAAGTGCACAATAGTTTCTTTCCCATTTGATCCTTGCTTCTACGGCATGATGTGTTGAATGGGATGTCCATTCTTGATGCATGCTATCCCATTGGCCATTGTCTCGTATACACACTTATAGCTCTGGCTAGGTTCGTGCGGGATAGTTGTAAGGCCAAATATAGGAGGCATAGGTAAATATGTCTACATTTTCCGCTGAATAGGCATGTTCGAACCGTCCATTGCTTTAACTAATTCTCTACTGTCTACAACATTAGCTGTGTTCCAAAATTCGAACAAAGTACTCGCAAGCAGTTGGCCTACTCGTTCTTACTTCTCAACAAAGGCATGAGTAGAGAGAGAAAGCCAACTGCTTGCGAGCACTTTGTTCGAATTTTGGAACACAGCTATTAATGTCAACGCAGAATGACATTTGACGCCATTTGCAAAAATTATAGTATATTCACATTATGACATTACTTTTGCTTCACCTTGTATATGGAATGTTCAACAATGAGCGCAGCTTCCGTGGACTTGTCTTTTCAGTAGGCATGTTGGGCTTTGCACAATGTTGCTTGCACGAGGGCTTTCCAAAACGCTAGTTTGATTATTAGTTACAGGGTTTTCAGTAGAACAGACGAGAGACTTATCGGCCTGAAATCTTTAGCTGTTTTATACCCTCTTTTCCCGGCTTTCGGTATATAAACCACCTTTACTTTCTTCGATACCTGTGGAATGTGGCCATACAGAAAACAGTGGCATGGCGTGTGCTTTGAATTTTAAGGGAAGCAATCTGATCAAAACTTTTTAGTATTATATTTACAGTAAACATAAACAGTAAATGTAGAATCTTGACTCTCACGATATCTTCGAAAGGCTTGCTCCTGACATGCCAAGGTAATCTGTGTAATCTATAAATTTTTTAATAATATTCCGGTTCTTTTTAACTAACTCATTGTGCTGTTATAATTGAGGATTTATCCATCCTTTGGCCTCTGCCGAATTTAGAAAGAGCTGAAACCGATTTTAAATGCTCGAAGATATGTTTTTGAAATATTTTTAAATTCCCTTTTATAAATTAGTGTACTATTTTTAATTCTTAAAAATGATCAATAATTTTATTCAAATGTGACCATTAATTGTTAATCTCGTCCTGTATATTTACTGTTATTCTGCCTCGAACATTGAAAGGAGCGTTCTGAACTAGTACTATTATTAAAATGTCCTAGTTTAGTCTTGGAAGACTATTAGTATATCTTCTTTTTTAGTGGCTCTACAACCGGTTTCCGGTCCAGGCTTATCGAAACCTTTTTCGCCACCGCACAGTGGGGACAGAAAAAAAATTACCGTTCAAAAATCGGTGGAGCCGTCATTTGTCATCGAATCAACTTCGCTTTTTTTGTTTTAAAATGTTCTTTGTACAATTCTCTATCGATCTGTGGAGCCTGATTTTTCATATATTTTTATACCGGAGTTTTCTCTGAGGGGTAGTTTCTAGAAAACGGCTATGTGTAAGTGCCGGGAGATAAATTTAATAAACCTTTCTAAACTATATTAGGCTCAAATATACCTTTTTTGGCACGTTTCTCTGCATTTTTGCTAATGCGGAATATATTTTTGTCAAAAGAACTCAATTTCCACTGCAAATTGTAAAAAATTGAAAATATATATGAAAAATCCGGCTCGACAGATCGATAGAGAATTGCTCAACAAACATTTAAAACAAAAAGCGAAGTTGATTCGATGAAAATTGACGGCTGACCGATTTTTGAACGGTAATTTTTTTTCTAACCCCACTGTGCACCGGTCCTGATTCTGATCCGATGACATCTAGTTTGGCATCCCTAAGCTCTGGGCGTCATGGTCTACGCTATCCTTCCAGTGGGAGGTTGGGTATCCCTCGTTGTCGCACCCCATAGATCTTAACGCACAGAGCTTTCTGAGCAGGTTCAGGAGCTTACCGAGCTTTATTGCCTTCACAATACCCACAATAATACACACATACGTACAATAATTACAAGATAAGCTCATAATGGTCCCGTGACAAGGGAAACAAGCTTTCTCGTGACGTCACTTAGATATTTTCTAATGTAAAAAGGTTAAAAGCTTTTTAAGATGATAACAGAGCTTTTCCTTATGAGCTTTCCTTGGATTATTGTACCATGACAACTACTATGTCGTGATAGCGCTCGTAATCTCTTTCTTGTGGAGTCCGTAATTATCCTTCTTCACATAACGGGACAAAAATCTTCCGAAGAACTTTCCTCTCGTACACGACTAAGATGTTGGAGTGCTTAAGTGCTAAGCACCCAGGTCTCGGATGCATATTTGAGTACCGGTAAGACCATCGTCTTATACAGCACCAGTTTCAGCTTCAGATGAAGGATGACGAAAAGCGGCATGGGAAACTTCCTTAAAAGCGGCACATATAGCGAAGCTTGCATGATCAGTATATAGTCCAGTAAATCTGTTATTGTCTGTCTATTAACAGGCTACAAAGTAGAATTTTCAATAGAATTCAATGAGCTATTTTTAAAACAAATGACGCGCTGGCGTCCTTTTCAAAATGGAGGCCAAAGTGGGCGAAAAACAAACATTCTACGCTTAAAAAAGAAACTTGGCGTTGTACAAAAAAAGAGTTAAACGGCAAAATTGTGTAACTCTTTAATACGGATCGAGCTGCCCTGGCCCGGTCAGTTACTAATTGCAAAAAAAACCGCTAAAAATCACAATTTTTTTAAATACCTGTAGCTCCGTGAAAAGAAAATATTTTTTAACGGACCACGGTGAAGGCGTAGAAGATAAGTCGAAGACGTTTTAACAGATTTGCAAAATATTGCAAGCTTTTTGCAAGAATCGATTTTTTCCAATAGCTCATACAGGCCATCATATTTTTATACCCGACCGCCAATCGATAGCTGACATTTTTTTACAAATTTTCAAAAAAAAATTGTTTGCTCTCCGACCTTCTGGAGCCAAGATAATTTTTTTTTAAAAAAAATCGCGTGGCGCCATCTTTTAAGATAAGTCGCTGAAATTTGCAGGGGTTATTGTTGAATACTAATATTTTCAACAAAAAAATTCCGCAACTCCATCGGCCGTTGCTGAGCATTGTAAAATCAATAAAACTCGGAGCTCGATGCTGCTGCGCGCATTATCTAGCGCTATAGTCCAGTCAAAATAGACGAAAAAAGCCCAAACTGGTTCATAATTCTGAAGTTGCTGAAAATTGAGCCCTTACAGATGTCATTTTAAATAAAATGTTGAATCCTCCCTCGATCAGTCGGTACCAAATATTTTTATTCAAGGTCAAAAGGTCAAAATATCAGTTTTTTGCAAATATATCCTAAACGGTACGTCTTATTCCAAAAAATTGTTTACAAAGTTTGTAGATTATGCGATTATCTACAAAAAAAGATGCTTACATTTTCCTGTACGAATTTCCATTCATGAGATATCGCCGTTTTAAAGATTTAAAATACTCATATGCACTCATTCGCGACTTGTATAGGTCATCAGGCGTTCAATAAATCCTTTGTTGGACTACCTGGAGACATCCCTGAAAATATTAGCCCTGAAAATATTAGCAATCTTTGGTATACGGTAAGAATAGTGAAGATACCAGACTCCTGAAGTTAGTTCTGTTCATAGTATTTTATCGGAACTGGCGCGGTAAAACGTTGTGCCGGCATTGCCATTCCTTTGTTTTTCTTCGTTCATTTTGTCCGGCTAGAACTTTGCTGTCCGACACGTCACTCTAAAGTCGAACCGCCGCCGCACAGTGGGGCAAATAGCTCATTTTTTGGACAAGCGATAATTCCCAAGCCTGGAATTAATGAAACTTCAAAAAAATTTTTTTAAACTATTCGTGATAAAATTGCCTTTAATTCTATCGAGCCAGAATTTTGAAATTTCAAAATTAAAGATGGTTAATCCAATTAATGGCGGACATAAATTTCGTAAGAAAAATACATTTTTGTCAAAAGATTCTTTAAAATTATTGAAATTAATTATTATTAATTAATTTTTGGTTTCCAAAAAAAACCCGAAAGTAACAATTTTTTATAATTTTAAAGAATCTTTTGACAAAAAATTAATTTATGTCCGCCATATTGGATTAGCCATCTTTAATTTTGAAATTTCAAAATTCTGGCTCGATAGAATTAAAGGCAATTTTATCACGAATAGTTAAAAAAATTTTTTTTTAAGTTTAATTAATTCCAGGATTGGGAATTATCGCTTGTCCAAAAAATGAGCTATTTGCCCCACTGTGCGCCGTCAGTAAAAACAACTCTGGACTGTAGTCTATTACATAAAAAATGCACTACGTCTATGGACATCTAAAAATCACTTCACTCAAAAATGATGAAAAATTAACCTTTGCAACTATTGTAAAATAGCAATTAGTTTTGCTCTTTCTAAAAATATGCAGATAATAACTAATTAAAAAATTGCACAACAAAATCTTAATATCAATCAGCAATGAGTGAATCAGTTTGTCTTATAAAACATCTCAACCAGAACCAAACCAACCATCATTTCGGTGAACCTGGTTTAGTTCTTCTGAAGAAACTTTCGACATGTAGTAATACAATACTCTACTAACAAAAATAGTCTTTTACCAAGAAAATTGAGATCATTCCTGAACGAATATATTGTCTTACCTTCCTGAAAAATAGGATCAATATCCTTTCTACATTATATGGAACCTATAGCTAACTCATCTCTTAAAAACCTAAGGAAGTTGTTCCTAGTCAACAGAGTTTTCTGCTGTTGAACATCTGATTTCCTAAATTCAATTAAACCACATTTATTTTAATTGTGTTATTATATTTGTTTGTCATTTGACATAATCTTATAAGAAATCCCTATATAAAGTAAACATCAACACCCTTTTAAATGTTCGTATCTGAAACACTACATTTCCCTCTTGTAAAATCCTTCAAACATCCTTTTAATAACATCACAGGTTTACGGTTCGTTTCACACTTGTTATTTTCCCACGCTTCTTTATTTACTGAAATTGTTTTCAGGTACTCGGGTATACTTACAGAACATACACAAATAAAAATCTACTGCACAACACACCATCATGAAATTTCCATGAAACCAAAAGAATGAGAAGCTGAAAGCATCTGATGCCTTTTAAAATTTCACAATGATGCTCTACGGGGTGTGAACTAAAAACACATAACCTTAAAACTATAAGAAATTTCCACACTAACCTGAAGGAGTTCAACTTTCGTGATAACAAGGTGTTTTATTTTGAGACAAATTAACAACAGAGATATTTTCTTTTTATTCGTAATGAGAAAGAGTTTTTTTGGTTTTTTTTTACTTAATTAAAGGAAACATATTTTTTGTTAATATAAAAGCAGGAGCCTTTTTTACATGAAGTCCGGGATAGATGCTATTATCTCAGGTTTACGGAAGCATATATGCTTGGATGTGCAGGGAAAACATATATATGAATAACATCGCTACTATGGCATCGTCTTGTTATTATGGGCGGAGAGAACCAAACATTTTCTCTGCAGCAAACATTTTCAGAAACTCTTCGGTGAGGATTTTTTTATTTCTTTCTTTAGTTCAGTAACCTTTTGTTTCATATAAGCTTGAAAACTTCCCAAAAACAAAACAGTAATGTTTGTAGTTGTTTGCGAAAACTGAAAGAATAAGAATAATAGTGGACAGAGCTTAAAGGTTAATGTTCCTTTTTCATAGTATCTAAAGCAGTTGGGAAGGTTCTGCTCTACTAATTGAGGGAAAACTTATTTTTGATGTAATTCCAAAAACTTTGTGTAAAACCTTGTTTAACTAAATATTTCTTATACAATTTTTAATGTAATAAAACAAACACATATGTAATCCCACCGCTTGACAAAAAAATCCTTTTGCTACTATAATCAAGATAGTCTAGGAGGATGGCGTCCTGGCTGCTATTTTAAGTTTTCACTTCTATAGTCCAGTAAAATAAGGCAAAAAACGTGCTAAGTTCGGAATTCCGTGTAACAGGTCGTATCGTCTTCGAACTTTTTTTAAATAGTTGTAAAAGCTCTACGTATAAAATCCCACCCATTCAAAACTGCCGCCACTCCCTTATTGTTGCAATTATAAACAATGCAAATTTATTGTTGCAATTATAATGCGAAATTGTATTGTGCGCTAAATTCAAAAGAATGAAATCGGAAAAAATGCTAGTTGGGGGTTTTCAAGGTCGCTGATTACAAATATGATGTTTAAAATTCAAAATGGCGGATCCAAAATGGCGGATTGACGAAACATATTTATAAACTTTCTAGCGTTTGCGTATTTATAACGTATCTTGATCCATGTTTTCGACGCAACATTACTTTTAACGCAACTTGCAAGGGCGAGTTAAAAATTTTTGGTCGAATCGCAGTTATAATAGCTTCACTTATAGAATTTTATTTTAGCACGATTTTTAAAGAATTCCCCTTTTTTACAAAATCATGTTATAAACAATGGCTAAAGAATTATGTAAAATATCAAAGCAAGCCTAAATTAAAAGATATAGAACCCAGGGACACATTTTTATTTGTTTAAAGGTAAATTCTGTTCTATTTTACACGTTCTTCAAAGAATTCCACATTTGTTACAGGATAGTGTTAATGGTTAACGAATTATTTAAAAATTCTAAAAAAGCATATATTTAAAGGTACAGATCTCAGCTACAACCTCTATATATTTAGAACATTAATAAGTGCTTTTTCGCTTACTAACAGAGGAGTTAATTGCACTAAAAATTTTTAGATTTTTAAGGAATAATCATTTGTTTGTTACTATTTCATAAATAAATCATTAAAATTTAAATATTTTGATAAAATAAATTATTTTATCGTAAAGTATGGGTTTTCAGCTATAATTTGACCACCTACTAAAGGTCAATAAGTATTTTGCACCTATTGTTATTATTAATTGAAACTACGCATGGAAATAATAAAATGCTGGTTTTCTCGAAATTCCTGAAATAAAAGGTCCGCATTGAAAAAACCCGATTTTTTTTAATTTTTTTCAATACATACATCTTAATTATGACCATTTCAGGAAACCAATCCACAAATTAAAATAAAAATTATTTTGCTTTTTAACAATTTGCAGAAGATTTACTGAAACAAGTGATATTTTGCCAATTATTAGTTAATAATAATTGTTTAAATATGTTTTCTATCATTTAAATACATGGATCGAGTAAGCGAAGTATTTTTCTTCAATAAGAACTTTGGTTTTTTGGATTTGCTTTTACCAATCAAAAGTTATAGCCATTTTTGTACGGAGCGCGTCTCTAATTTTTTGCTCATACACACATACTATGAAGCGATGTATTAGACCTTTATTAACAAATTCGCATCTCCCAGGGATTTGTTCGTACAAAAAAGTTTCTTAGACATTACTTACGTAAAATTTCCTCCTCTTTCGAATGGCGTTATCAGTTTTTTCGGAAAAATTATATTTCAAAAGCTATTCGCGAAAAACCATAATTTAACACTTCTTTTGTTTCATAACTATTGCAGCGGCACTTTTTAGGAAGCGGACTTTTTGTCAAATGTTATTGATACAATTTGGAAGAGAATGGAAAAAAAATCCGCCCCGTTACAAAGAATTCCGAAGTGAATTCCCTATTTTACTGGACTACTAGTTATGAGACAGATTTCGCTATACTCAGCAGTAGTTGATTGAGTATTAGACCACGATCACCAACACAAGATGTGGCACGTGCTTGTCTCGCATTGTTACGATACTGAGTATGAGTAACGCATAGTACCGTCATCAGCGAAGCTGTGAAGTAAGTTGGGGAGGAGTGAGAGTAGGTCGATTATAAAAATAAGAAATAGTGCAGGTTATAAAATTCATCACCTACGGACACCGGCAGAAAATGAGTGGGGTTTTCTCAATCCAGGGAATTCTCAATCCAGTTCTGTAGAACATAGTCAACACCAATAGCTTTGAGTTTGGCTAGAGGAAAAACCATAAAAGAAGACAACGAGCTTTCCATTAGCTCTGGTTGCTTGAGTGAAAAAGCTGCGCTTTCAAACAACCAGAGCGAATAGGACACTCGTTGTCTTCTTTTATGGTTTTTACTCTAACAGGGCTGAGTTCCATGCTTTTTCAAAATACTCACCAAATCGATGCAAGCTTTAATTGAGGTGTACTGCACACTAAAAGAAGAATGTCTGGATATCTCTAATATTTGACGGGTTCGACCAGTTTTAACAGGATTAGCTTGGCTCCTGGCCATGGGTTTGTCTGTAATGCTAGGCAGGCTTTGAAGATCGCCAACAGTTCCGCCTGGAAGACGGAATGAAGATCTTTGGAGTTTAAGTGGGCGGAGTATCTGTGTGTAGAGCTACGTCATAATTCTTGTCAAGCTAGAAGTTTTCCCATTTTTCTTCGGTGTAGATCTTTGCATCGAAACCGCGGTTGAAGTTGAGTTTCGTTACCATGTATTGACTTGGCCCTTCTACCATTCACTAGGTGTATTGTATTACTGTCTGCCATAGGTCCTCTTCATCCAGCAACTCAGTTATAGTAGCCTAGTCAAGCGCCTGCTATCTGATAAATAGATCTGGATTTGTTAATCCTATATCAGTTTAATATAGTATGTCACCACTGGTCTAATCAATGCTGAATAGAGACAGTGCACCATGTGTGACTTCAAGCCCCTTTCTTATCGAAGGTCGTCTTACTGCCTAAAAAAGTTCTCTCTTCGATGTTGAGCCTCCAGTGCTTTGGTTCAAAAATAAGACCCAAGTACTTATATGACTGGGATAGCTTCAGTTCTCTTCCACTCAGGGCCGGCGCATGGGTTTTTTGCCAGATCCTAATTTTTTGATCGCAGTGAAGGGCAATCGAACAATTGCGTCCCTCTCCAATTGCGCCCGGTGCAAGTGCACTATTTGCAGCTATGAAAGCGCCACCCTAGCTTAAGTCCATTGACCTTCTTGTGGCATTGGAGCAAAGCGGAGAATATTTCCCCAAGCCGTGATTTCTTGAATGGGAAAAATGTATCTATAGCACGTTTCAATCCCTCTTCCGTCACGATCCTGTCAACTCAACCTCGGTTCAGCCTCGTTTCCATTTGATTTCGAATAATCGCATGACCTACCCGAGAAGTAGCTTCCTGGAGAGTGGACTTCCAACATGATTTTAATAGTTTCCTCCAGCTTTTCTGTCATCCTCCTCATTGATTCATGAACTTTGAGACTTTCCGATATGTTCTTGATGCTCTAAGACAGTGGTGGCGAACCTTTTTATGTGCGCGTGCCAGAAAATTACAAATATTACTTGTCGAGTTGCTGGCGTGCCGGACAGTTTTTAATTTTGGTGTTTCAGAATTTTATTTAGACAATTTCAAAAATTAATACACAAAAATAATATATTACCAGAATCAAAAATGACAGAACCATCGTACCTATTAAATTGCAGAAAAATCAAAAATTGTTAAAATTAAAGAAAAATCTAATATATAATTCCTTCGGGGTGAAACTCGTTTGTTCGTATTGCTGTATTTTAGGTTTAGGCACCGAAAATCACCGGAAAAGTCGAAAAATCGGAAAAAAAATTTTGAATGCTCAGCCAAGCTTACATTACATTAAATTCAACTACATTTGCAAAATAAAATAAAACATATGAATCAGTTGAAAAACATTTGAATATATTGAATAGCTTTTTTACCAAACAAAATTTGACCATCGTGAGAAAGGTCACAAAAACTGTAAACAACTAAACGTCAACGCGCACGACATAATAGCCGTCTGGTGGCCAACTGTTGCGGGCAAAACGGAGTTATGCCGGGTCCAGCTAATTTAATATAATATTGGAATTTTCCATCAACCCCTATTTTCACAATCACAATACTACTACAATTAAAACAATAGATACTTGTGCTTAACGAAAAACAACTCAACAAGACTTTAAAGCAACTCAATTGAAACAATATTATAATGAGATAATACGTAAGATAATGAGTATACGTACGACATTTAGTCAGATTAGCTATTAACGAAAAGTATAAAACATTGGCACTAGTCCAGGGGTTGCGCGCGAGTTAAGTTTTTTCTATTCTTTTGATATTGGGAAAATAAAATAAAAACACGCAATTAACTAAAAGCTGGTATTCTTTTTATTTTATTTTAATTTTACCAATAAACATAAGATTCACCTTTTGAGCGAACTGATTTCAAACACGACGATCTTAAGACTAACTATCCAAAAAATGTCTTCTTATTTCTATGAGCTTTTCCTACTCATTGCAATTTTTGCTTACTTAGAGTTTTTTGGTAATGTTGTGAGAAAATTCATATGGAGATCTTCTCACACAGTATATGAAATGAAATGTGATCCTTGCTCACGTTTCATTTCATGTGAGGTGGAATCAGTGTTTGCTGATGTAACTCCTCCTTCGTTAAAATCGAGGCTCTCCTGAGGCTCTTTATTTTTTATAACTATAGTTTTATTTTTATGTTTTATTTTTAAGACATATATTGCAATGATCAGAAGAAAGCTTATAAATATGGTTGTTATTATGCCTGAATATATATAATGAGTTTTACTTTCATATTTTAATTCTTTGAATTCTTTTGTATTTTCGATTTGCCCTAATACTATATCGTCAAATATCAATTTATCATTGTTTTCTTTAATATCTTCTAAATAGTTTGGAATAACAAAAGTTTGCTTGAATTCTCTTTGTGTATTTTTTATGGTATGGTTTCCAATTTTAATTGAACAGTTATTAAAGCTTACTAGGTAGTTTCCTTTTATTATAATTTTTCGTTCATCGCAGTTACTAGTGAATTTAACATTGTTTTGATTCTTAAGTAATACTATGCCATCTTCTAGCTCTATAATTTCAGAAATATTATTAAATACACTTTTACAGTTTTTATTCATTACGCAATTATTACAAAGTTTCAAATTCTTTAAATCTTTACCATTACTAAAATTAAAAGTTTTATTGTCATACTTAATTATTTCTTGGGGTTTAAACACTAATTCTCTATTTTGCTTGTCGCCTAATGGCATAAGTAATGTTCTCTGTACAGTAATTGTTTCTTTTGGAATTTTTATTATAAACACAATATTATCATTCTTATCGACTGCGGTTGCTAGTTTGATACCTTGTAATTTCTCAAAATCTACTTGATATTCTACAATTTCTTCGTTTGTTAATATATTGCTATGTATGATACCTAATCTAGAAGCGGCTATATTATCCTGAATATGTTCGACATTGTCCTGTAATATCTTTAGTTTTAGTACAAAGTCTGTATAAGCTACTTGTTTGTATAAGATTTTGCTATAATTTTTAATTTCGTTTAAATGTGCCGATACTTTTATTCTATCATTTTCAATTACGTTCTTCATTCTTGTAAATGTATCATTGAAACTTCGATTGATTTTCACTTGGGAATTTGCGTTTTCAATAATATTATGATTATTCATGTCTGTTACTTTGAAGTGATCTTCGATTTCTTCCCGGTCGTTATCATCCATCGTCCCGTAGAGCCATTTAAGGGCCGTACCTACGATATTGAGTAAACCCCGTTTTTGCCTATGTAGAATTAGCGTATGAATTTTATTTCGAATAGTTTCGATTTGGTATTGTAGGGTTATGTTCTCGTTTCGTAGATCAGATTGATTTATATTTGCTTCTAAAGTATCTATTATATTTGAAATTTCCTCAGGATTGATTAAATGTATTACAGTATTGTAATTTTTTATGATATTAACTTGATCTAATTTTATTTCTATGTAACCTAAGTTTGTGTCAATTCTATCAAGCATCAGGTGGGTTCGGACTGTCGTTATCATCCACATTATTAGGAAGATTTTTGATATCCAGTTGACCTGAAAATTTGTTTTTCCTTTTAATATTTGTTTTATGTATATTTTCTAATTTAGTTTTAATAAATTTGGGTGCCTCTTTATGTCTTACACTCCTATAGTTTTTTATATAACCCTCTAATCTACTCTCTTCGTAATTTTCCCTATTTTTATTTCTTTTATTGATATACCTACTCTTTTCTTTAGATATGTTTTCGAAAATTTTCCTTTTGCAACATCTACCTTCTTGTACATTAATTGGTTTCTCCTTAATTGTTGAGTGGTAGCTGGTGTTATACCATTCAATCGCCTTCTGCATTTTTTCTTTAATGTTCAATTCTTTATACTCTAAACCCAATGTCCTAATTTTTTCGCTTAAAGTACTGTGAAGTCTCTCAATGTCAGCATTTCCGGTGTGATTATTGGATTTTACTAAGTGAAGCTCAGTATTCTCGTTTCTAAGATAATTTTTAATATTGATACTTTTGAATTCGTTGTCTGTTATTAACTTATTAAGGTGTCCTCTTTGAGCTTTAAATTCCCTAATTTTTTCAATAATGGTTTGGTTATTTCTATCCTCCAAATAAAAAGCTGTAGCAAATTTTGAAAATCTATCTATAAAAGTAAGAAAATTTCCTCTGGAGTTTGTATAAATATCCATATGTATAATTTGTTTAATATCAGTAGGAGTTTCGGTACATTCGAATTTCTGTTTAATTGGTTTACGATCATATTTGACTCTATTACAAATGTCGCAGTTATTTATATAATTTTGTACAAGTCGTTTTAGGTTTGGGTGATAAATGTATCTTTTGAGGCCTTCGTAATTTTCAGTAATACCGGCATGACCTGTTTCGTATTTATGGTATTTTTGAATTTGAGCATAAGCCTCGTCTTCGCTGTTCATGTTCTTAGCGTAGTAAGAGCACCTAACGAATTTTATGTTGTGAATATTATCGAACAATTCAATGATTTTTTGTTGCAATATATTATACTCATTGTCGCTCAATTCCGTATAGATACCAGTTTTTCCTGGTTTAATATATCGTCGTAGAATATCCGACAGATTATTTTTCAAATCTGCGGTATTCACATATATTATTCTATTTTTATGTTTAATTTCGGATTCTTTGGTTTTGTTATTAGTCAAGATAATTTGAGTTTTAAAACGATTGACTACTGTGTCTAAAATTGCTATGTGATTGTTTGAATCTTCCTCTTGAGAATGTATTGTCTCCAAGGTTTCGTCATTATTTAACATTGAGACTTGTGACAGCGTCTCTAGATTCTCGCTTTCTTTGTTTGGCTCTGTTCTTTGGCTTGTAGTTTCGACGGCATTGATTTCGTTCCAGTTATCACACTCACCTTTTCGAGAAGATTTTTGGTCATCGTCTTTCAACAGATGATTGACTGCATTTATTTCGTTTGTATCCGTCCTAATTCTACTGAGAAAGTCCGCCACTTTGTTGTCTTTCCCTTTAATATAGTGCATATTTATATTGTATTCTCCTAGCTTTAGCAACCAACGATGAAGTCTAGGATTGACATTTATACCTTTCGTTTTTGTATGTAGCCACTTAAGTGGTTGGTGATCCGTTAAGAGATCGAATTTAATACCGTAAAGGTAGGGCCGGAAATAGTTCGTAGCCCAAACTATTGCTAGTAATTCTTTTTCTGTAGTTGAGTAGTTGCGTTCATGTTCGTTGAGCGTTCTGCTAGCATAACATACAGGATGATTGTCCTGTTGAAGAATGGCACCTATTGCGAAGGTGCTAGCGTCTGTTACTAGCTTAAACCTTTTATTAAAATCGGGGTATTTTAATACTGGTGCTTCTGTTATAATTTTCTTGAGTTTTTCAAATGAATTGATATAATTAGGGTCATGAAGGTTAATTTTGGCGTTCTTCTTTAAATACCTGGTCATGGGTTGCGCTACTTTTGCATAGTCTATAATGAATTTCCTGTAGTAGCCCGTTATTCCGAGAAAAGATTTTATCTGCTTCTGTGTTTGTGGCAGTTTTAGTTTTAATATATCCTCTATTTTCTTGGGATTGGGTTTGATTCCTTCAGGTGTCAAAATGTGGCCTAAATACTCTGTCTCTTTAGAGAAGAATTTGCATTTGTCTACCTGAATTTTCAAATTTGCTTCCCGTAATCTATTGAAAATTTTGTTGATGCTTTGTAAATGTTCTGGTAGAGAAGTGGAAAAGATGAGAATATCATCTAGGTACACTAGACATATTTTGTTTATAAAGTCTTTTAGAATCGAGTTCATCAGTCGTTGGAATGTCGCTGGGGCGTTTTTAAGCCCAAACGGCATTCTAACGAACTCAAAGTGTCCGTGAGGAGTTGAGAAAGCTGTTTTCGGTCTATCGTTTTCATTGACCGATATTTGGTGGAAACCTTTTGCAAGGTCAATTGTCGTAAAATACTGGGCTCTCCCCAATTTGTCTAGTATATCGTCAATATTCGGGATTGGAAATTTATCATCAATTGTGACTTCGTTTAATTTGCGATAGTCTACAACGATTCTCCATTTTCTTTTTCCGGAATTATCTAATTTTTTTGGGACAACCCAAAGTGAACTATTGTAAGGCGAATTACTCTCTTGTATAATTCCGTTCTTAAGCATTTCGGTTATTTGTCTGTTAATTTCTTGTTCGTGTATTCGCGGATACCGATAATTTTTTGAATAAATTGGTTTATTTGTTGTAGTAACAATTTGATGAGTAATTTCATTCGTACATGTTAAAATCTCTCCCTCTTTAAAAAATAAATCTTTATATGTCTTTAGTAGGTTCTCTAATAATGCCTTCTCTTCAGAGTTAAGGCCCTTAAAAAAGGATTCATCTATATGATCGATTTCTATATGTTCAAGTTGGTAAATTTCCCCTTTATTGTAAGGGTAATATCCTATAAATGGTATCTCATTGTTGTTAACTAAAAGAATGTCTTGCCCCTCATCTATAATGACTCCTAAAGGCTTTAACAAATTTTGCCCTATTATGGCATCAAATTTTTTTCCGCGAAATTTAGTGAGTTTCCATATCATATGAGCATCTTCATTAAACTCCAATGGTAAATCGGTTTTAATTTCTTTATTTACGAATGTGTAATGGTCAAGTGTTCTGAATTTTATTGAGTGTTTAAGGTAACGTCTTTTGTATTGGGGAAGTTTTTTTTCATTTAGTAATGAAGTAGTAGACCCTGTATCGATAAGGCATTTTAACTTGTCTCTACCAACAGTAAGATTTACTATTGGTAAGTATATTTGTGAGGCATCATTTGAAAATTTACTTCGTGTCCTTCCTGAATGTGATCTACATCCATTGGTTCTGGTCTGTTTTGTGCAGATCTATTAGTAAAGTTTCGGCTATATTGTCTAGAGTAAGTTGGCCTATTTACTTGGTACTGTCTAGACTGTGTGGGATTCTGTCTATTATTACTTCCATTTGGATTGTTATAATGACCATAATGATTAGAATTGTTGTTAAAATTATTATGATTCATAGCATTATTATTAAAATATTTATGATTAGGTTTGTTTTTTGGTGGACTATTACGATTATTCTCTCGTCGATGATTGTGTTGATTTAAATTACTACTATAATTAATACTGTGGTTATTGTTTCTTGGTCTATCTCTAACTAGTCCTAAGTTTTCTAATAAAGTAAACGCATCTCTCAAATTACTTATGTTTCTATTTAAAATAACTGAAGCTAAGTTGGGGTCTATGTTATTTAAAAATGTTTTTAAGATAATTGATTCATTGTTCTTTGGGCTAAACTCTATTGGCTTTTCTATGTCGTACTCGAATTTTTCATTCAATCTTGATAAAATGTCTCTTAAATTACAAAAAAAATCTCTTACTTGGTAATTTCTTAATGATAAAGCCTTTTGGTATAACTGATGGTATGTTTCCTGTACACCGAAATTGTTAATTAATGCTGTCTTGATTTCATTCCATGTTGCCTCGGTTCCTAGAGTGCGGATGACATCCAACGCTGGTCCCTGAATTTTGTTTATAATAATGCGACGATAAATATATTGGCGTGCCTGGGGGTGTCTCTCCAAAAGTTGAAGTATGGAATCAACTTCTCGTAAGAACGAAGTCAGGGCTACGTCTTTCGTTCCTCGGAATTCGTGGATTCTCTGGGCGTCTTTAAGAATATCATTCACAGAAAGATCAAATTGTTGTTGTGGAATCGCTTGAGCTGATGGTATCGATGGTGCTTGTCCAGGCAAACCAGCTGGATTTTGTTCCGTCATTGTATTGATGTTGATTAAATCGTTCGAACTATCACTGTCACTTGTTATTTCTTTATTATTATAACGGAGTGCTCGTTTTTGTTTCCTCGCTTTGGGGATAGATAAAAATTTTCTTCACTTTCTGTATTACTCACTCACACCCATCAAGATATAAACACTGGGGTTTTTTTTTTTTTTTTTTTTTGTGTAATTATTTCACTTTGCTTTATTTATTTTCACACTCACTCCAATGGGTGGAGGTTGGGGTAAAGCGGATGGTTAACAAATTATATTTGATATTTTAAAATATCACTTAAATCGCGAAAACTTATCTTTTGATAAGTGTGACTCGACCGTATGCGACTGCGCCAGTTAAGTTTTTTCTATTCTTTTGATATTGGGAAAATAAAATAAAAACACGCAATTAACTAAAAGCTGGTATTCTTTTTATTTTATTTTAATTTTACCAATAAACATAAGATTCACCTTTTGAGCGAACTGATTTCAAACACGACGATCTTAAGACTAACTATCCAAAAAATGTCTTCTTATTTCTATGAGCTTTTCCTACTCATTGCAATTTTTGCTTACTTAGAGTTTTTTGGTAATGTTGTGAGAAAATTCATATGGAGATCTTCTCACACAGTATATGAAATGAAATGTGATCCTTGCTCACGTTTCATTTCATGTGAGGTGGAATCAGTGTTTGCTGATGTAACTCGCGGGTGCCTTTCTGCACAATATTGTTATAAATATGTAGGAATTTCGGTTCAAATGCGAAATATGAGCAGCTATGAAACCTTTACAGTATATAGTTTCTGGATAACTAATAACGAAAAACAATTTCTTAAACATGGCGGGTGTGCTGATTATGTAAACTATCCCAGAAAATCCGAAATCTGAGCACCTATAAAATCGACAAAAATAATAAGCCATGTAACAAAGGGTCTGAAGCAGCACAAAGCTGTACATAGTAACAGCCACAAAAATTCCTTGTTATCAGCATTTAAGCAAACGGTCAATCCTTTCGCGAGCGATATTTATAAAAATATGGTATTTCATATTTCAACGGGAGCGATTAATCGCAGATTTTTTTCTCAATGTTGATCAAAAAGAGAAGAACTCAAGTCAGCATTTATTGATGAGTGGGCTACCAATGAAAATGGTTTCGAGCGCCCTACACGTAGATTGAAAGTACGTATATTTTCTGAAATGATCGCCAAAGAAAAGTAAGTCAGTGCACGGAAATGTCATCGAGTTGAAATTGCAACGCTCTGAAAAACTTTCATAACATTCGGACGAGACGTTTTTTTGTTTAAATGAAAAGACCGTCTAAGAATCACAAGCACTAGTTTAGCATTAGTTTTTCGAATATCTAATAAACTCGTTGGAATGAGACGCATTCTAAATAAAGTTACCTGTTCTGCATACCGCATAGCGATAACTTTCTAACAAGACATCACTTGTCAAAATCCGAGCACTCTCGTGCAAAATCGTGCAAAAATTACGTTACCCTTTACAAAGGAATTTTTCAAAGCTTAGATCAGTACTTTTTGGACAGGGAATTGTTTTCCACCATCGACCATTCGCTCTAGTGTCGCGAAGGAAGTACGAAGGAAATGTTCGTTTGCTAACGTTCAGCAAAAACAAATTCTCTAGAAAAATCCACTTCATAATATTAAACATTCATCATACTGGGAAGTTGATCGTGTGGACCGAAAGGGTCAAACCCACATCCCAACTAGTTTTTTTAGACTTGTTTCAAAGCAACACGAAGTGCAAAGCAAGAGAAAAAGTGAGTCAGCGATACCATCTGTCGATGTATTAGTCATTAAGATTAAGGTTTCACTAGCTTGGGTCGGACTCCGCAAGGAAATTGCCTTTGTTTCGTCGTGCACGCAGTCGTGTTCACGCTTGCGGAATCCGGCCCCTGGACTATATGTAAGTACATGATTGCACACTTTGCAATGACTGGACGGGTTCATTTGGAAAAAGCATCCGCAACTTCATCCAAAATACCGCTTAATTTTAATATTAACCTATAATAAATCCAATTTAATATCGTTCACGTGCCAGCAAAATTTTCGTACGTGCCATCTCTGGCACGCGTACCATAGGTTCGCCACCACTGCTCTAAGATAATTTCCTCGGCCAAGGAACTCTAAGGATAGTCGTAGAGTTTCTTTATTTATATGTTTTTCTGGCTTTGTAGTTCTCCCAGGAAAATGAGTCGTCGCCCCTCATTACCCAATTTAAGGGCCTTCTAATATCCGTCTTCTGCTTTTCCAGTTCACTGCATTACCAGAATGTATGATTGTGGTCCTCTTCTAGCGTAAGAAACAGGGCCGGTGCAGTACACCATATTGCGCCTAATCAGCTCCTCATTTTTTATGTCACGGTGAAGGAAAATGGACAAAGGCAGAAACACTTAAATATTTATTTTAGGTATCCAACGTAAATGCTCCGATAAAACTATATCGTGTAAATTCTTACCCCCGTGGGATCCACATGAGTTCGGGTACAGAATATTTTATCGAAAAACTGGAAAAATAAATTGTGGTAATAAAAATGAATTCCTTTAATAGAAGTCTTGAACTTTGTTTTTAATTTTAATTTTTGAAATTGCGCCCGGTGCAAGTGCACCATTTGCACCTATGAAAGCGCCTGCACCTGCTTCCACTAATTGTAGGTACATTATGGTATTTTGATAAAGACGCATCAAAGGCCAAATAAACTAACCTTCATCAGCAACATAATTTTCTAAAAATATCCCTCTGAAACCCGGTGAAGTAAATTTATATACATATAACAAAACCTAAACCTGTATGCCCACAAATAATCAAAACGGTTTCTGTATTCTCCTTAATAGCAACAATGTTTCCTTTAAAAAAAATCGATTTAAATCAAATATTTACAAAATTCATGCAAACTTGATTTTTGTACTCATCTGCATGGATCGGGTTCTAAAAATAAATTCCATAAAATGAAATTTGCGTACCTTTTCTTGAAGTGAAGCCAAAAAGAAAATCTGAGCACATATTTGAGAAACATAATTCCAGAAGAATTTTCTTTAATTCCTACATGTGGAAAAATAAAGGGAAAATATCAAATTTCCTCGGGGTTTAATTCAGATTTGATGGTATCCTAATTTTATACTTGATTTCTCCTGAAGCTTTCAGATTTGAACCCTTTTCTTTGTTTCTATTTATTGAAGCAGAAGACAAATTCTTGACATATGCACACAGAATATTTTGTTCTGTATGTGGAATCAATCCTGAACCGATTAAGTTGAGTACAATAAGATCGAAAGTATAAAATTAAATTTTCCAGTTGAAGGGAAAATTATTAAAACAAATAAAGGGCATCAGCTCAACTGGATGATTCCCATACAAATACCATACACCAAAAAAAAACGATATGTGAAACCTCAACAAGGATCTGGATACTACGTCCGTGGGCAGATAGATATATACGAGTAGTCCCTGCCATTGCGGCCATGATGCATATGCGGTCCTTGTTAAGCCATTAACGTCTGAGAAGACTTCGCCAAACTTCATGCACAGATTTACATAAAAGGTTGTCTGCTATCCTCTTTAGTTTGTTTCTTTCATCTTCCAATGACAAGGATAAAGCGTCACTTACACAGAATTATCATAATTCCAAAGTTGCTGAGTGCCAAGTGCCAGGAGCTGGCTGCCATGTGGCTTTTAGGAGTTTCAGAAAAGAAAAACTCTTCCCAGACTAACTTGTACCAAAGTACAGAAAGTACACGAGTGATGAGAGTGAAGATGAAATTTTGAATGTTGGGCTTTAAAGTTTAAAATGTGCTTATATGGTACTTTGTTGCTACCAAGTGCCTCTACTATCCGAGTATAAAATTGGGAAGCCGTCTTTGGGGTAATTTCGGGAGTGATTATATTAAAGTGAGCCAAAATTGTGAAATTTATTTTTGAAGCTGTGTGAAATAATCTCTCAATTTAAACTCATATTCTTTGGGTATCCATATTATTACGTACAATGGGTATTTCATAGAAGGGCCACTAAACCAGTTTTGCAAGACTACACCAGGGATTTCAGACTGAGAGTAGCTGTGTCTTTTGTATCCTTATCTGAGTATGTATCTTACTTTAGTGATTTCCTTGAAAAATTGTTACCGTTTAATAATTAAACGACTTGGAATTTGAATGAAATACTCCTTTTTCAATATTTATTTATTAAATCAAGCCAAATTTTATTTAAAGGATAATACTAAAGAGTTAACCCCACCCCCACATCAACTGAAAATATAAAAATTTCGAAAAAATTGTTTTTCCAACACATCCAGGAACCAGGGGTTTTAACCTGACACTAAAACCAATAGAAATGATTTTTGGCACACGAGCAGTTTTTGAAGATTTTTTTGGCTACTAAACTTTTTGATTCAAATTCGATTGAATGCGTATTGTCAGGCAAAAGTAAATTATTTTCAACCCTTAAGATGTTAAAACTACCCCTACAATTTAAAAAATCAACTTTAAATAATAAAACAAATTGCAAAAAATTTGTAGAATTTTTTTCCTGCTTTTTGCTTGAAATTTGATTGATTAGGTATTATCAGCTAAAAATAAACTATCTTCAACTCTTAAGTGAGTAAAGCACCCATAGATTAAACTTGAATTTGAAAAAAGGTGGACATTTTTTTGCATTTCTTGTTGTTCCCTTTAAAATTGGGGCTTAAAAAAATTGTATAGGGCGAAGAAAACGGGCAATTATCTTGGCGATAATAAAGGGTACCAATAGCATACTCAGTAGACTGGTTCTCGTTCGATTGCGTAGATCAAGCAGCATTGGACGTCATTAGTACTTAGTTGGGGGACTACTTGGTAAAACAACACCCGCATTTGGAATGGTCTTTGCCGATGCGGATGCATTTATAAATGTTCTGGCATGTAGCGGGAGCGTGAAGAATATGATGAAGACTCCAAATGTTTTAACTCTCATACGGACATATCAAAAACGCTATCGCTTAGTTACGATAAATCACCATGAAATGTGTGTAGGCAAATCTATGGCAGAAAACGGACAAATGAATTTGATAGTAGTTATCTATGTATCACGGCATAAAACTTTACGCGAAATAATGGAATTCATACACGAAACGAAACTTCAACGAAATGCCCATGATTTTGAGTGGCGATTTCAATATTAGCGAAACGTCTGAACAGACCCAATATTGACAAAAGTCCCCAGACATATAGAACCTGCAGTTTTTACGCGACTTTTACACCAGTTTCAATCGAAAATATTTTAGTTATCATAAAACCTTTGCTTCGTTTTTAGGTTTTAATGTAAATAGGAATTCCTAAATATTGAAATTTTCCAATTGTACTTGTATCAAGTCCCTCAGTAGGCTCGTCACTAAACTTCGTGCATCTGTTGTTGGCCTGAATTTTCTGAGAGCGTACTATATGTATATCCGCAGACCTTCCACTGCATCTATTGCATATTACTTACTAGCTGGTTAATCTATATATATAAAAATGAATGTGTGTATGTATGTATGTTCGCTATAGGCTCCTACACCGTGCAACCGATCTTAATGGAATTTTAACCATGTGCTATTTACAATCAAACTTAGAAAATAGGCTATTTTATTACTTTCTAAAGTCACTCCTAGATGGCGCTGTCATGGAGAGCTTCGTTGAAAATCATCGCAGAGATTTGAATTTTTGCATGAAGGTCCGTGGAGGTCTCCTATGATGCACCTCGACGCCCGATTTTCGAAATTCAAAATGGCCGCCGAAATATGACCAAAATTCAAAATTGCCGCAGAAATATGGTTGAATTTGCCAATTTTATTCCGATTCCAATGAAAGTGTGTATCTAGGGGTTTTTAAGGTCGCAAATAACGTATATTTGGTCAAAACTTATAAATTCAAAATGGCCGCGACAATATGGCCGACGAATTTGCAAATTGCGTTCCGATTCCCATGAAAATCGGTATCTGAGGTTTTTTAAGGTAGCAAATAAGGAATTTATGATCAGAACTTATAAATTCAAAATGGCCGCGTCAATATGGCGGACGAGTTTTGTTACTTTTGTACCGATTCCAATGAAAGTGGGTATCTATGAGTTTTTAAGGTCGCAAATAACGAATTTCTGGTCAAAACTTATAAATTCAAAATGGCTGACGAATTTGCAAATTGTGTTCCGATTCCAATTAAAATCGGTATCTGGGGTTTTTTAAGATAGCAAATAACGACTTTATGATCAAAATTTAAATTTAAAATGGCCGCACCAATATGGCCGACGAGTTTGCGAATTGTATTCCGATTCCAATTAAAATCGGTATATGGGAGTTTTTAAGGTAGTAAATAACGAATTTATGATCAAAACTTATAAATTCAAAATTGTGGGGCCTATATGGCGGAAGAATTTTGCCAAATAAGTGTCACATTTCCCGGTTAGCTGTATGTAAGTTGTTCAAGAGTTGGAAAATCGGAAAATCTTGACATTTTAGCTACAAATGGAAAACCATTGAATATAGTGCGTCCTGAAGCTCTCTAAGCAATCGGTTCAGAATTGATCAACAAAGTTTTTTTTGGAAAGATGGTAAGGAGAAACGGAAATGTGGGATGATTTATGTATAACGGATAAGAAGGAAATAAACCCATCACCTCTGAATTTTTAGGTATAAGTTTATGATTCTGCAATACGGGAAAACAAATAAAACCTGAGTCAGTGACATTGCAGATGAGAACCCAGGGGCCAAGCAATTGCAAGACATGTAATTTTTCTGCATTTTATTACATGTCTGGTAATGGACAATATTCGTCTGAAGTCACACCCCCTCAGTACGTGACTGCAAGCATATAATGTCCATCACCGTCAAAAGTCCATTTCTAAATCTGAAATTAGTAGATATAATCCTTTTATTTTTTTTTTCTTTCAGGATGTAATAATATTTTCCAACTATAAAAAATTTGTTTCATATGTCAATTTCAATTGAATCATATCACCTGATTACTACTATTGGCTTATGGGAGCAGCATAGGCGCGCCGGGTCCCAACTAGTATTTTAATAATTGCGGCAGTTATTGGGTAAAAAAGTTTTACTTCTAAAGTGTGGTCTTAAGCACACTCATATTTTTTTGTTTTTTTAGGAGTAGCATTTTTTTCCGCCACTTTTAATTCCGTGACCCCCCCAAAACAAAATTCTAGATCCGCGCCTGTCATGACCCACCTCTTCTCGTTTGGGATAAGTATGAGGTTCCACCAACCCTTATAGCTACTGACAGAATCAGGCGCAAACGCCGTGCGGACATTGGCTTCGCGGTGTGTGGCGACTTTTCACTGACATGATGTTGCGGTGTCGGCGGCGCGCTCCGACTTTGAACACAACAACGAAATCAAAGTGACAAGTGGACGTGATTGGAAAAAAAATTGAAAAACCTGAATGATTTACATATAATTTTTCTATCCTACAGGGTTTGTCTTTTTTTTAGGTGCTAATTTAATTACCCCAATTTGGAAAAATAAAGATTTTCATTAAAAAATATAAAAATCAACAAATTTGCTATCACAGCCAACACCAACACACGACTTCAAACATATGCCCACCACCACCAAAACACGACTCAAAACACAAACATCTCTTGACACACGCGGCGGCAACGCGCAGAAAGTAGAAAGTAAAGCAACTTGCGCGGTGTGTGCGCAGCGTAAATCAGCATTTCGTTAGTGCGCATTTGAATACACTACTTCTATTCTCTCTGTCATTGCCCGCACGGCGTTTGCGCCTGTTTCTGTCAGCAGCTTAACAGCCTCGTCCCACTTCCTTTGTCATTGCCTTACGGACTCGCAGTACGTCATCTTTCCTCGCACAGTTTTTGGCTCCCCTCTAACATACTCTGTATCGTATAGGCGTATGCTTCCCTCGGCAGTAAAGGCTCTATCAGATCCAACTTTGAGAGCAGCGGCAGAAGCAGAGGCAGAAGCAGAATTCTGCCTGCTGTATCAGATCCAAGTAAAGCAGCAGCAACGGCAGAATTTTTATTTGACAGAAAATTCTTCGTAAATAGTTCTTTAATAATAATAAATTCTTTGTAAAATATCACACAATAATAAATTCTCAATTTTCCGCGTCCATTAGTAATTTAAAAACAACTTGCAAGTGCAAGATTTATCAAATGTCAAAAAATTCTGCTTTGCAAAGCAGCAAAATTAGGATTTGAGATGAAAAAGCAGCGGCAGAACTCTCTTCTGCTTTTCTTGTCACTTGACCAGCGTAAGCCAATAGAAACAATTCTCTGCCGACGGTTCTGCTTCTCTGCTTTGGATCTGATAGAGCCTTAAGGTCAAAACAGAATTGCGACTGCGACGGCGGACGGCGAAGTCGGTCGTTTAGCGCAAATGTAAAACAACGTTGTATAACGAAATTACAACTGCAGCGGCACTGCGCCGCAAAATCGAAGTCGGCGTACAAAACATAATTTTTTTCAAACACAATTTTTGGATATGCAAAACGTCACGTCTCAATAAAAGTTGTGGTTGCAATTTTGTTATACATTAGCTGCTTCGTCCAAATATGACATAAATCGCAGTTGCAGTCGGCCGTCGCAGTCGCAATTCTGTTTTGAGCTTTAAGTCTGTGAAGATCATTTCGCTATCACACGCCGCATTGCCAGACGTGCTCCTGTACACGCAGCACGCCAGGCGGTGCTTAGTCTGAATGCGGCCCTCAATTTCCCACTGTTTGCCGTCCTGTCCAATGCTGCTTCTCACACTAACTCTGCTTATGTAGGACTGAGATAACCACCCTCGTCATCAAGAGCAGCATGCTTGCAAGTGCTGAACAAATGGCTGACGCTTTATCGATCGAACATCACTCCTAGGTACCTTAGGGCAAGCTGTAAGTCTGTTATACCTTGAGATGACACTTGCTAGTTTGTTTACCGTACACTGCGCGATGAATTGCCATTTATGGAGGATAGGAATGGTGTAAGACCCCGCCTGCAGGCTTTGCCCTTCGCACAGTCAAGTTCAAGTGACAAGCCATTTGGGGTGCAGTACAATAAACCTAGTGAGTGACCGCGGTACTTTGGAACCCTATAGCTCACTAAAGAAGAAGAAGAGAAAGAACTGTCAATTTAAAAGTTTAAGTTAAGATACCATTTTTTAAAAAAAAATGGTTTGTCTCTACAGCTAGTATAGTTTAAACGAAAGAAAAAGAAAAACGAGAAAGTTGGTGCTTTTAGTGGTTTTAAGTCCCACATTATGTTCTTTTTTCGAAATTGTTAGGTACCTAATATAAGAAAACTACCGCTATCTCCAAATTAAATGGTAAAGTGGGCGAGTGCACCCTCCACGCTGCTTTCATATAACATTGGACTTTAGTTTAGTTGCACTTGGTCATTTAACAGTACCAGTAATGAGCTGGTGGGTAAAGTATCTTTCTCGAACTGGGCAAAACAAAATCAGATTACATGAATCTGCTCAGGTCTTTCACAGTTGTTTACCTGATCTTTTTTTGGTGGTACACCACAGCCACGGAAGTTTTCTATGGCCTGCCAGAATCTCCAACTACAATCCTTACCTTGGCAATAACATTGTTTCGCAGAGTTTGCCACATGAATCGCAATCACAGGTTACTTTTCATTTTATTTTCAACAACGATGCTAGCACTACCTGTGTACTTTCTTTAAAGTATTGCACTTACACCTGAACTCTTCCGAGTTTCCTGCATAAATATTAATTAAAACTTGTTTAGATGCAGACGGGCAATTCTAGTTGAATCTACATCGGACGTGGTCCATTGAAATCCCAACAAATTTCCCACATAGTTCTGTACAGACGAGTGAGTTAGTTGCGGTGAATCAGTCGTTCGTTAACCTGATTACAACTTGTTAGTATATAGCAACATTCACCGTTATGAAGAGAGCACTCACTCTCTTTCTATCTGCTGATTTCATTAGTAAAACGTGAAAGCTTTAAGTCCAACAATTTACTGGTGGAGCCCCAACGTTTGGAGAAAGTTAAAATCTCCTGAAAATTAATGGAATTTCGTATGCAACCTTTGTCCTCATAAAAGCTATCATAGAAGATTTTGCAAGTTTTGCTGATAGTAAACATGTTTGAATATACAACAACGTTGAGGATTGATGATGTCCTGGAAACCGGGGAGCACTTCGGTGAATTTGTGTTAAAGGTATTCCCGATTGATTGCAGTCGGAGTTGGCTGTTTGTTGATTAACTGGTTAGCTCAAGTCATGGCAGCGGAATTTAATTTGGTCCTTAATGAAGCTAATTGAAGCTGAGTCGTAATAAATCAGGGGTGCCTGAGACGTGGATGAAATAGAAGCCTTAATCACCCACGAAATAATGCAACGAACCTAATGACACTAGCAATTAGCTCTTGAATGATTTATTTCTGCTCTGTCTGTTTGGCTTATAAGAGTTCTGTTCCTTATTGGCATGGAATTAATTTATTTCAAGCTATTCCAGATATTTTGGATAAATTCTTATTCACTGAATTAAGGCAAGTATTTATGCAAGGTTATTTGATACTACCTGAAGCTTATAAACAACAGGCTCCTTTGGGGGTAGTTTCTAATCGTGGGTGGCTCCCAAGAACGAAATACTCCCAATGCTTTGGAGAAAAGATGGTTTTGGTTAATTAAATTATTTTCTTTTCATTTCAACATCATTTGAGTAGGCGTGGTCCAGTCTGCTTTGTTGTTTTCGCTATAATTTTTATTTTATTACTATTTTCGCATAAAGATAGCTTGTATCAAGTTTAAGTTAGAGTGGGCAACGAGCGGAGACTATTAAAGTTTAATTTGGAATTGTGAGTGTTTTATAAATTACAATTGCAATTACAATTTAAACCCAACAAAACTGAAAGTGAACATGTCCCAAATATTTAGTTTAACATCCTTAAAACTTCAACGGATTCAGCGCAAATTTTTTTGTGATAAAATTAAGTCACCCTTCAGGCGCGGATCTAGAAATTTGTTTTGGCGGGGGTCACGGAATTAAAAGTGGCGGAAAAAATTTCTACTCCTAAAAAACAAAATTAACAAAACGAACAAAACTAACCGAATTTTCTGGTGGATTAAGGGGTCTTTTCGGTAAAAATTTTCAAAAACTCGAAAAAATAATTTTTACGGATTTTACTAATAGGGGAGTCAGATAAGCATCAAATTTTAGTGAAAAAGGAATTGTTTCCAGTCTCAAATTTTTTTCAATATGTTAGTTACATCGAATACTATACGAAATGGCCTTTTTCTCTTGCAACCGAGACGTAAATTATGGGCCGTTTTGTAAAAAATCTACCATTTTGGTCGTTCTTTCTAAATATAGATGAGAATTTATCGGTATGTGTAGGTCCAAAGAAAGCGAAAAAAATTGAAGCTGTTCATTATGACATTAGCGCGGTTACAAAATGAAATTTTAATCTCTTCACATAACCTCAAAGAAAATTGAAAACTGAAGAAACTGCTAAATTTTGGTTTTTTGGTTACAACTTTAGATGTTTTAAGTAAAAATTGATGAAATTTTCAGAAATTTTACTTTATAATGTGGACAATAACTCGTAAAAATATCCACCACAAGTCTAAAAAATTAACCTCAAATCTGAAAATTGATTGGCCAATAATTTTTGTGCATTGCATCATATGAGATTCCTTTTTAATTTAAGTGTAGGTTTTTTATGCACTTTATGATGGCGAACAAGAAAAAATGTTTAAACTTGAAAAAAGTGGAAAAAATCGAATCGAAAATCATGAATTTTTGTATTTTTTCGTCAATTTTCTTCAAAACTTCCACCTTTTTTTTGATAAAACTCTTTTTGTTTGTATTGACAAAAAAAATTTAGTTTTATCAAAAAAAAGTGGAATTTTTGAAGAAAATTGACGAAAAATTACACGGTGCATTTTTAGCTCGATTTACATATGGAGACACTGCACCCGACTCCCCCTAATCTATCCTATCTCTCTATCCTTGGAGCTAAGCTTATTCCACTATGACGTGTGCGACATGACATGACGGACTAGTAGTACAAAGGGCCTGGGGCCCGATTCCGCAACGGTGAGTTTTTGGCCAGTGAACACCGAAGGAAAAACTCGCTGACAACCTCGGTGTTCACTTTTCGTTAAAATGCGATTCCGTAAGTGCCAGTGAGTTTTAATGTGCTGAATGATTTTTAAAGTGGCTGAATGATCCGCTGACTTTTTAATTTGTTTAGAATATGTAATTTTCCCGGATTTTTCTTTTGCTCCCCACTTAACTTTCTTGACCTTTCCATTTTAGAAAATGTAATTAAAAAAATCTTTTAGAACAATAAACTAAAACAACATTTTATTTTAATATAACAAAAAAATCTCTCAAAAAAATTATATTAAACAAAATTTAAAAACTTATTAAAAAATAATCGCACGAAATTACAAAAACAACTTTACTCGTCAAAATTCAAACTCACCGTAAATTCACTGCCTTTTTCTCAGTGAGAAATTTTTCACGGCGGTGTTCACCGCAAATGTCAAAAAAATTCATTCTCACTCTTGCGGACGCGAAAATAAGCAAAATCGAAATCGGTGAACACCGTAAAACTCACCGTTTCGGAATCGGGCCCCTGATCATGGTTGGCGCTTGAAGTGAGAAATGTCGCGGCGACTGTAAAACGGAATCATAGTTTTCGAAAAAACTGACATTTGTCGAGAAAAACGCCTTCAGGCGTATCACAGTTGGCGTTTGAAGAGACAAAGCTGCGTTTTTCACGACTGTCAAGTGACTAGATTGAATAAATATTTTTTAAATAGATTGAATAAATAATGTAATTTTATAAATGTTTTAATTATCAGAAATGTCTAAAAATTTTCAAGCGACAACAATGATCAGGTTTTGTCGAAAACTGTCATGTCGCTGCATTCGCCAATTATGGTATGAAAAATGAGAACGATAAACGGCGCTGTCATTTTTTCAACTCGCCAACCATGATAAGGCCAAAAGGGTGACACCTGAGCTTACACTATCAGATAAAAAAAAGGTCGTTTTTTTAATTTGCAAAAAAGTTCGGTCGGTTTTGGTCGTGTGATTATTTTTTGTTTTTGTTTTTTTATTTGGTCAACTTTGTTTTTTAAACAGCGAGTGCTTTTGGGGGGTCATGACCCCTGACCCCCCCCCCCCCCTTAAATCCGCGCCTCTCACCCTTTGTAATATCAATAGGTCTGTTAGGTGATTGCTACAGCTCAGAAAAAAACGGCAGGGGTGGTGATGCAGAGCTCAATGCATTGCCTCAATTTACTCCGCAAACTTCACTCAGATCCTTCCCTTGGCCTTTAATTTTTTTTATGTGGAAAAACCAAGCTTAGGAATCATTATTTGTACTATCAGTCTGTCATGTCGTTCAGGACATGGTGCAATGGCTAGTAGCAAGCTTAGTTTGAAGGATAGAAGAGAATATGATAGGTCATGGGAGGCTTTGGGGTTGTTGGAGCAGATGGTCTTGCACCTTACATTTGAATTTTTAGTTGTTGTACTATTTCGGAAAAACCGATTGTGGAAAATTGTTCCACAGCCAAATTGTTATATTTATAAACGAATTTTTAGCCGTTACTGTGCGCGGCAGGCAGGAGGGCGACAATTTCCGTGGAACAGTCGTTATGGTAGCAATACAACTTTGAAAACGCTGCTATATTCCTGCAATAAGTTTATACCACAGTTTTACCGGCCTCAGTTTAATAATTATCATTTCAATCCACTTAAGCCTAAGTCAGCCAAACTGAGTAAGTACGAGCAATTAAGTGAACTGAACTTACAATATACATACCTCAGTTTCAGGACCACCCTAACCACAGAGCTTAATGGGCTAAATCCCTGGGGCGCAATCTTTTTGGGGCGGCAATTTTTGTTGGGCCTGCAACAAAAGTTGAAGCTGAGGGCTTGTGAAATGAGTTCAATTCACTGAAAACTGCTATTACGGTAGCATTTTGGAGCGAAATATTCTAAATCATAGATAGAACTAATATATCACTTAAAAAAGTTGCTAATAAAAGTGAAAGCATCATTGAATTATACGCTTCTTTAGAAAAATCTGATCAGTCGAAACGAAATACAGAATCATTTAACCTTTACAAATCTGAAGGTCCAAAATTTTCCGGATGTGATGAGCGCAAACGAATACGCAAAAGAAAAAAAACAATACGACGAAAATACGTCGAAACAAGTTAAATTTGTTGCCCATAACGAATTTCGCATAAATGGTTATCATTTTTCAAGTTATGTCCTTAAAGTTAAATTCACATAAAGGTTTACAATGGTTTCTAATTGGGCATTCAAAATCACTTATCTCAAACAAAAATTTATAGCTCAAAACTACCTAGTCAAAAATATAACTTCCCTGTGGGGCGGCATTGCAAAATCGAAAATTTAAGTCCGCATACTAACGTTTGGTTTAACAAGCAATTTTTTAATACCCGGCTTCACCGGCCGAACTGCGCAAGTTCGAGCAAATTAGTGTAGTGAATTTAATTTTTTGCCTAAATTCCCATACATTTTCACATTTTGAAGTCAGGAAAAATAAAGCTTGAATTCGCCCAACAGAACATGAAATCGAGCTTGAACGTAAAAGCTCGCTCAAAAGAAAGTAATCCACTGGAATAGTGGAATACCATTCCAGTGAGCTTTTGCAATTCGAACTTGTGGCGGAAAAGCAACAACAATTTCAAGCACTGAACTGGACTTTAGCCGGTGAAACCACTTATGTGGATAATATTATTATTGAACTAACGCCGGTGAGGCCGGGGCATTAGGAACCTTATTTTAAGCTATTAATCATAAGTGTTTCTTTGCCAGAAAAGTTGTAAAGATCATACAGTTCCTTTTTTCGCCAAGATTTTCTTCAATTAACTAAGGCGACCCGATTTTTTATGACTTCCCTGTCAGCTTAAAATCGGTTGAAATCACCTAAAAATTAGTTTTCCGCTCTGGCGATTGAAAGAAAGACTTCTGAAACCAGCATAGTAACGGCTGTATTTGGTTTCAATCGAACAATTTAATGATTAAAATTCAAAAATAATTCAATTTTATTCTCTTTTTAGTAGAACTGGCCAAATACGTATTATGCTATTATTAATAATCTACAAAAGTGAAAGTGTGCCTATGATACCATTTACTCAAAATTTGGGTTTCTGGTCACTAAAAAAAATTTAGATGAAGACACAATTAGTAAGAATGCTACAAAGTTGTGCAAAAAGTATATGGACGATTTAGAAAATAATTTTATTGAAGAATGCCTTCATTTTAAACACTTATATTTATTGGAAAATAAACAAAATATATCTACTGCGGAACTCAGTTTGGACAATAATTGACTCGACAATTGAGTCTTTATACTAACATGGCTACAACCCTATGCATTTTTTTAAGTACATTTTGCCACTACTAATGGCACCGGTGAATTTCTGAAAAAGATAAAAAAAATATTTACGAACTTCTTTGGGACCCAGAAAATTAAATGAATTACGTTTTTATTTAGTGTAATCGTAATAAATTAACTGTTTCTAGTTATGACACTTTTGTATAACTTTTCCGGCCACCCCTCCCCTTAGACATCCCGTGAATTCGCTTACGAAGAGGGGCGCATTATTTTTAGTAGCCCACGGGCGCCGAATATCTTAGGACGGCCCTGCTTAGTCTCCAGTTCCCGTAATCAACTGGAATAGTGGAATATCATTATATTGGGATGATATATACCTATCTAACGTTCTTAATTTGGACTAACATGGAGTTGCCTTAAACCGGTTAAGAGACTTATGGGGATTGAAATAGAAATGATTGAACTGAGGTCGGTAAAGCCGTGGTATAAGTGAAATTCATGTGCGGGCAATCAAAAACTTCTCACCCTATAAATCAGTCGGACCTGATCGTATCTTCCCTAAGATGCTACAGGAAACCAAAGAACCAGTAATCCCATAGATAGTGACGCTATTTAAAAGCAGCTTTCTGCCAGTGGCATGGCGTATTTGGAAGCAAGGGATGTATTGTTTCCTTACAATTTCTTAAAAAATAAAATCAAAAATCTAAAATTGTTCAGTAATTATTTTTTTATTTACATTTGTTTTATTTTATCATTCTCAGATTAACATTTATCTGATTGTTTAGCATTTTTTCTAGAGCAGACTGTCATCGTCTCGAAATGAAAATTAAATGGAAGCATTATTTAATATTATCGTACGAGAAAAAGATTCAAAACGTAAAATGAAAGCTTTCCTGGTTGATTTGTTTCTCCCAAAATCTTCATGCTGTAGAAAAATATTGAGAGCCGATTTCCCCTGAATGGGACTTCAAATCTCCAAATTACACAAACAACATAACGTCATTTCACCGATTTGAAGTCCTATTGAGAGGAAATTTTGAGAGTTTGAGCTTTTGACTTGTTTTGCTCGGCGGAGTGATTTTCGGCGCAGAAGCGATTTGCTATCGATACGAGCATGTGATTCGTTATCAGCACGAGAAAGCGACTCGATCTCTTGCTCCGCTTTTATTGCCTTCGAATTCGTTTACGAGTCGTTAACGAGTCCGGGATCAAAGCAAGCTTTCGCTTTTGGCAAATCGTTCTCGAATCGTTTCCGAATCGAAATGTTTGCAGGGATGCCAACGAACTTCGAGAAGCTGAATTTGAATTACTTCCCTGGACTAGTATTACACTTACCATGTTTATAAGCGGAGCTTCCCTCCGGATGGAAGTTTCGATCCGGAGTGAAACACCGCTTATAAACGGGGAGTGAAAATCCAGAACTTCGACTTTCGCTCCCGAAGAAGAAGCCGGAGTGAAACTTCGCTCCCGGTTTATTGTGCTTATAAACGCTCACTGGTAGTGAGATAACAGGAGCTTGATTTTTTTTCTGGGTGTTTTATTTTGCTACAAAAGTTTTTTTCCTTTATTTATAGATTTTTTTAAGCACATTAAATTAAACATTGGGTTAATATTTGTGTCTGTTGCCATTTTAAATTTGAGCTTGGAGCTGTCATCTCAAACCAGAAAGTATTTTGGATTTTCACTCCCATTGCTCATAAACGCATTGGGAGTTTCACTTCGGATTGAAGATACGGGAGTGAAACTCCGTTTATAAACGTAGTAACTGTTAGTGAGATTCGTTTCGAGCTTGTGGATAAAGAGGGAAGTGGAGATGGCGAGTTTAAATTAACGTTTCTTCCCCGGGAATGGTGTCAAGCGAGCAAGTGAAATTTTGCATCCAAGCGAAGTTCTCTCTCTTCGCTGGAATTGATTCCGTTGGAATTTTCTTACATTAAGTGTGTTTCTTTACGTAATCCCTGGATCCCTGGGATCCCAATTCGCGTTTCTTTACTTTCTCGGCTTAATTTCCCCTCCAGCCCAAAGAACCCGAGGTCTGGACTTCTGGCGGCTTAGATGAAATGAGAAATGTCAAAAGGTGACAGTTCTCAGCAAAGGTGACAGTTCTCAATTTTCAACATCAATTGATTTAATAAAAGATATTCGTGTTATCGAGACAATAGTGTCAATAATAAATAAATTGAAGTGTTTTGTTATCGAGACAATAGTGCAAATAAATAAATAGTTCTTCTTCTTGGAAAGCGTTTCTTTACTTTGACATTTTTATCCCCACCCTTCAAAAAAATCTCAGGATCCCAGGGGTCTCGGGATTCGTAAAGAAACACTCTTATTTTATGCCACCGATGCACAGTGGGACAGAATCCCAAAAAGCTGGCCAAATCCCCTAAAATGAAGATTCTATTTCGAGACTTTCTCTTTGCGGAATTTTAAGTAGGGGCCCCGAGGGTCACAGAACATCTGCCCTCAGGGTACAGGTACGTTTTCTCCCTTTGTAGGATCAGTTCGAAAGTGGCCGTTGCACGAGACGCAGCTATCGAAGTTTCTAACACATATTTTGCATTGAAAATAACTATTTGTTAAATAGTGCCAATTAGTGCTTTTGAAAAGTTTAAAAATGGATTCTGTTCATGAAGGTGAGTGGAATTAAATCGAATATGTATAATCGTAAAATATTCATTGCAGAATTGTTGATATGAATTTAAATAAATCAAATTTTTTGCAAAACGCAGAGAAAAACCAATTTTTCAAATAACTTAAAGTTTATTAGTCGTCCTCGCTCGATTTCTAAAATTTTTTTTTTCACTTGTCAAGAAAAAAACAAGAAGTAAATTAAAGTGCGAATTTGTGCGAATTTGGAGATACAATTTTTTTTCTGAAATCGCGCAAAAATCGCTGTACAGCAGGGGGTAATGAAACCGACAAAAAGTTCTGAAATGGCAAGGAATATCTTGAAAACTATATAACAGGGGGTTTTCGAGGTCGCTGATTACGAATTTGACATTATTTTTTCAAAAAACAAAATCCAATATGGCGGACGACCACATGAAAAAATGCATATTCGTGGATAAAATTCAGAACCCGGGGGTTTTCGAGGTCGCTGATCACGAATCTGATATTATTTTTTAATAAACAAAATGGCTGATCCAATATGGCGGACGGCTACATGATAAAATGCATATTTGCGAATGAAACTCGGTACTCGGGTTTCCTTACATTTCAAGCGCAAGAAAACTTCCAAAAACTAAAAGAAAACAAATGTCGTCTGATGCTAAAGATTTAGTTGTACCCGATGACAGTGACACTGAAGATGAAACTGATGTGTCTACTTTAGATTCCGACATCGATTTATGTGATAGCGATAGCGAATAGATAGAGCTTGTGTTAAAAATAAAAATGTAAATTATAAACTGAATTATTATTTTGTATTTATTTGTACCTATTCCTTGTGTACGATACTATTTTTATGCTTCTGAAATTTTTTTAATAGGATGAAATTGTATTAAAACTAAAAATATCAATTTTTTATATGACTGTCCGCCATATTGGATCCGCCATCTTGTTTTTTGAAAAAATAATGTCAAATTCGTAATCAGCGACCTCGAAAACCCGCAAGTAAGAAATTTCAAAGTGATTATTGCACGTTTTGAGGTTTTGGCCAGCTTTTTGGGGTTCTGTCCCACTGTGCGATGTATGAAAATTTCAGCGGAATCAGTTCCAGCGAAGTTCAGAATAGGCCTTAATATTAAATATTGCTCTCATATAATTTTTCATTTAGACACCATCAGAGTCTGGGCAGAAAAAATGCCGTTAAATATTAATCTGAGAATGATAAAATAAAAAAAAATGTTTGTAAAACGAAATATTATTTTTTGTGAATATTTATTGTTTTTTTAATTGTTTCTAGCTGACTGAATTGTGGTGGGTGTAAAACGAATTAAACCTAATCACACAAAAAATTCTATATATATTTTATAAGGTTTTGTATTCGATGACACAAAATACACGTGGACGCATTAAATAGACCTAAATAGTCCTAATTTCCAAGAAGCAAGGAAAATTGTGAAAGCAAACTTCAAGTTCATTCTTTTTAATTTCAAATAAATCACGTTTCTAATAGCACCACATAAAAACATCAGGGATATAAATGGAAGACATTCTGGGAATGTAATTGAAAAGCATTTTATACCTGAAGATATTGCAAATTCATCAATATTTACCAATTACGTCATATCAAACTTTAGCATAAATATAAAATGTAGACCTAGTTAATGCCTTTACGCAGTAGAGGAAATGTATACAATTTTAGTATACACCAAAAATAATATTTATACAGTACACATGCAAATATATCTTTGTAAATTACTGAAGGAAACTCAATTAGGGTCTGCCGTAATTTGCCCTTCGATTAGAAATTAAATCAATATTTAATTGGAATTTGAGGTGCTTTCAAAGCCTCAGAGTTCTCATTATAAGTTAATAATTGAGTTTCATCGGTACAAGTCGCTAACGGCAAATTAGAATACATTTTATGTTGATATAGACGCTGTTAAGTAAATGGATGATAACATTCGATACATGGAGATTTCAAGCAAACAAAATTGAAACCCCATAAATCTGTATGTAATCCAAGCATAAATCATTAATATTTGACTGAGGTAAATGTGTCATTAATAATAGAGGAATGTAATAACACACCTTATATCATCTCTGCATCTTATCTTGATGTTGTTTACAAACTGTATTTACCTCTTGACGTAGAAAACTAAAATAAATTTACTTTTGCGAAATCGTTTCTTGCGGTGTTAAAAACTTTCCAGGAAATTTTTCTTCACAAATTAAGCAGATCCTTTGCAAAAATAAAAGCATTCTCCCTGTAATGACTGGGATATAATATTTTTTTAAGCCACGTCGTTCTCTTATCCTTACACTCAGGCCATTGTTTAAGGAAGTAGGTTGAAAAGTAATGATACACCGTGGTTTTTCGGGATTAATGACCGATGGAGTGAAAGCTGTGGGAGAAATGTAAAAAGGAACAAAACTCTTTAAAAACATTTTTTGATGAATAAAAACTTTCTTTACATGTACTTGAAATCTTAAGGGTGCTGTGTGATGAGGAGGTTTTAGAATCTCATTTTTTTATGTACTTAATGTTTATGAAAATATAATTTTTAAGGAGTAAACAATTACTCAAATTTAAAGTGTATATGGTCCACAGTTGTCTGTACATGCAATGATTAATGATTTTTTTGAAATTATTCTCGTAAATTCCAGGAAGTGTTTCTGAAAATTCATTTCATCCTTGATATTTCGCCCTAGATTTTAAAAGGATTTTTACTAGTAAAAAAAAATATGGTAAACATAAAATTTCAAAATATACCCACTTTTACGCGCATCGGATCGTAGAGAATATTTTTTTATGTACTCAACTTTAATTACACACATGTTGGAAAAACTAAAAGTGGATGGCTACATACGAGAGATAAGCACTGTAACTTTGCTTGCAGGAAACTTTTCTCTATTTAATTATATATTCCAATTTTTCTCCATCAAGCTTTCAATTTACATAATGGTACCCCATTTTTGTTTTTACATGGGAAATAATTGAAGTAGAGTGCCAAAAAATACAAAAAAATATGGTTATTTTAGTACAAGTTCTTAACAGTATGTTGTAGCGTATGTTGTTTATATAGTTCTTACGGTTTTAAACTAATTTTTAAAATTTTTATATTTTTATTTTATTTTAAACTTGCACAAAACCCGCGTGCGTTGCAAAGCCTTTAAATAAAAAAAGTTTATGTGTGCACTGTCCGCGGTAGAAAAAAAGTATAATGAAAACAATAAAAAAATCTGGAAAAAATGATTTTGGATACAATATAAAAATTTAGAGTTACCTATAAAAAATATTGTAATATTTCTTCTCGAGCGTTCTCGGATGCGTCAGGGATTTGTTTCTTTTTAACAACTTTAATTTCAAAACAAAACTTCTTGCACACATGTCCTCCTCCTTCCTCTTCGTGGCGGTTCAATTAGAATAACCCTACTAAATTGAGTTTTGGCGATTTACCCTTTAATCGTCGATGATTTTATAGCTAGACTCCATCGCCATCCTTAAATCTAGATCCGTTCGCCCTTAGGTCGTATTGGGGGGTTCATCCTGTTGCGCGATTTCAAACTTTTAACTGTCCTGTATAACGTTTTTTTTATTGAATTATATAGATGTGTTCTTCATATTAATTTGAAAACCTATTTCTACCATTTTTACTATTGCTATAATGGTTAGGGGAAATTTAAGAAATTTCCTACATTTCAGAATATGCCAAACTTCACGACAATAGAGGAAATGACCAGGATAGGATGTGAAGCTAGGATGTGAAGATTTTTAGATTTCCCAACTCTTGAACAAGGTACATACAGCTGACCGGGAAAGAACACTTATTTGGCAAAATTTGTCCCCTTTATTGGTCCCTAAATTTAAAATTAATAAGTTTTGATCATAAATTCTTTATTTGTTACCTTAAAAACCCCCGTTACCGATTTTCATTGGAATCGGAATACAATTGGCAAACTCATCGGCCATATTGGTGCGGGCATTTTGAATTTATAAATTTTGATCATAAATTCATTATTTGCAACCTTCAAAACTCCTTAATATCCAGTTTCATTGGAATCGGACACAATTGGAAAATTCGTCAGCCATATTGGCGCGGCCATTTTGAATTTATAAGTTTTGATTAAAAATTCGTTATATGCTACCTCAAAAACCCCAGATACCGATTTTCATTGGAATCGGAATACAATTGGCAAATTCGTCCGCCATATTGGCGCGGCCATTTTGAATTTATAAGTTTTGACCACAAATTCGTTAATAGCGACCTTAAAAACCCCTAGATACCCACTTTCATTGAAATCGGAACACAATTCATATTTGGGTGGCCATTTTGATTTTTGGCAATTTTTCAGCGACCATTTTAAATTTCGAAAATCGGGCTTTGAGGTGTTTCATGGAAAACTTTCTTTTATTAATATAGATGTAATACTGATATGAATAATTGTAATGATAAAATATGATAGTTCCTGGACCTAAAGTAACTAGAAGTGGACTTGTAATAAAAAAGTGAAGTGAAGCAATTGTGTCAAACCATTTCGTTATATTTTGAGCACTTTCCAGAATTCACCATGGCAGCTACTGGTTCGAGCCAGAAGTGAATCTTCAAAGTTTGAAAATTGATCACTTATACCATAAGGCCCTTCGCAGACTTGTCCATAATTTCAAACTGGTTTTAATATGAGTTCAATAATACACTTCGCGACCTCTATGTTCGCGGCGCTAGCTCTCATAGATTACGGATTTCCATACTAGCCAGCACTCATAAATTTTAGATTTGTTGTAGAATATGCTTCCTTCACATACGGAGCCAACAATTTTCCGAAGGACTTTCCTCTCGAATATGGTTACAAGAGGTTAGGGTGATTTTTGCTTACCACCTAAATCGCTAGATCATTGTGTTAGCACTGGTAAGAAGTTTAGAAGGCACTTCTTTAGGCTACTGCCTAAAATTAGCAACTTCATATTCTTCCTTTTCTTTTAAATAGGCCTTAGGCAAGGCGCGCACTGAGGTGATGAGAAATTGGCGTGGCGGTGGTGTGGCTAGTGAAATATTTTAATCACATGGAATTAAGGGTGGCAGCGCGCATCGAGATGGAGTGGCGGTGGTGTGGTGTGGTGTTTTGCAAGTGGACTGGCACCATTTGGTTGCCACTAGTCTTCGACAAGTTTAATTTTGAAGTGGCATGCCATTTCACGGCCAACTTTGGTTTTTATTTTTTTTTGGGAAAACACTTACGAGGGCATAGGTCGCAATTTTTCTAGTAATTTACAAAATGTGACCTTGTTCATTCTATAAACAAGTTTAAACTAATTTTCTTCCAGGTGTTAATCACCTTTATAAACATTATAAATGCCGTATTTTGAATTTTTAGCCACAGTGGATGGACCCAATGCACTTTTTTCTTTATTGTTTTGTTTTTGTTGTTAAGGTTAATAATTTGCACACATGCAGAGTCCGACGACCACATTTTGATTGAAAATATCATGTGGTAAATCGATGTCGCGAGGTGGTGCCTGCCACTTCGGTGCGCATTAAACCACTTCGATGCCATTCCGCCGCCATTCATCTGGCACACCTCTTTCAACTTAATCACTATGCCAAAGTCACTTCACCGCCACTCCACTTCAGTGCACGCCTTGGCTTATACTTCCTTATTAAACGACATATAGTCCAGTCAAATTAGCCGGAAAAAGAGGATGAAATTGCATTTTAAGAGGTACAGAATTTTTTTTTTGGCATTTGTTCGGGTACATTTGACAATGATAAAACCAAGTTTGTGGGGACGCAGTAGCTTGGGAAAAGCCGCCATCTTGAAAAAGAGGGAGAGCTTGTTTATATTAAATAGCTCGTTTGCCTGCAATGATAGCTGATAATGATCAATGACAAAGTTGTGGAGAATAAAATTATCTACCAATGAGCTCTGTAAGTTGATTTGGTTCAAAGTAATGAACGGTCAAAGTTCAACCATAATGTTGTGGTGAGGGTTGAGTGCAGTTTTTTTTAATTAACTCGCAAAATGTAATTTTTTTGGGGTTATTGCCTACTAACAAATTTAAAGTCCTAGTAATTAACTTTAGAATGAGCCCTTAATCGTCGTTATCGCTTATTTCGTTGGCGAGCAGTCCAACGCCAAAGTTCGCACTGGACTTGCCTGAAATAACTGATAGCGCCATTTTTTTGAATATTTCGTTAACGATTGCTAACATGAAAAAGTAGTAAATGGCAGGAATACGGGCAATGAAATTATCTTTCCAAGGAGGTATTGGTCGAAACTCCATGTTGTTTAATGTCCGCGATACAGCGAGTCAAAGGTCAACCGAGATGTTTACGAATTTTTAGCTATTTAACAAATTTGGAAAATTAGTATTATGGGAAATAGTAGCTGAGAATCATCAGCTTTGACATTGTGACCTTGAAATTTTTTTTAGTAAAACAGTGAACAAGAGAATGTTATGAACGGGACTTGTTTTTCAAAAAAAACCTATTAACAATAATGGCCATAGAATTACTTTTAGCAACTAAACTCAGCAAAACTCAACTAAAATGAACCCAACTCAACTAAACTCAACTATTATTCTAACTCTTAGCACCTAAACTGAACTAAACTCAACCAAGCTCTACTGAACTCAACTAAACTCAACGAAACTCAATTAAACTCAAGTAAATTCTCATCATCTAAACTCAACCGACACTATTTCGGAAAAATATCTTGGCTCTTAAACCTTCGATTGTCAGAAAGTTTTACTGATTGATAATTATTGTTTCTCGTCAAAAATTTTATTTGTGGAATGTCAAAACTGATGATTCTCAGCTTATATTTTCCATAATTATAATTTCCCAAGTTGTTAAATAGCTAAAAATTTGTAAACCTCTCGGTTGACCTTTGACCCGCTGTATCGCGGACATAAAACGACATGAAGTTTCGACCAATACCTCGTTGGAAAGATATTTTCATTGCCCGTGTACCTGCCATTTACTACTTTTTCATATGAGCAACCGTTAACGAAATGTTCAAAAAAAATGGCTTTATCAGTTATTTCAGGCACGTTACTCTTATTTAGTTTAGTTGGTTTCTAGTATTGTACTTCGTTTTATAAGTTGACACAATAGAGTTGAAAAAAATCAATTTGAGTTATCTTAATATGTTACGAGAGTTTAAATCTAGTATGGATTTTAACAGCTACAAGCATCCTGAGAAATTCCTTCTTTAGCATTCTAGGCTTAATTTTTGATAATAAAATAAAATAATATTACTGGTCCGAGTTTAAAATCTATTATTAAAACCTTCGTTATAGCACTAGTTTATTGACTATCGTAAAATTAAAAAATAAATACTATAGAAGGAAAAGTAAGAGCATATTAAAAGGACGAACCAATCAGAAAATTCCGGTTTGCCTAGAAGGATGTAAGTATTTGGGTATTATGAGTTCCAGTACCGTAAGTTTCGATGTGTTTTTCCAATTTCATCGAAGTAATCCATCCATAGTAGTAAATATTCTAAAGATTTTATAACCACATAAAATCCTTCAAACAAAATCGTTACATTTATGTTTATGGTATACCGGAAATAGAAGACAGGTGATGAGAATATTATGTTTGGAAGTTTGCTCTAATTCGGACCGTACCTACACAGGGTCTCTCATATTAGCGCCAGAACACGTACATTCCTATACCCTAAAAATAAGATTCAAACCTTTAACGACTGGCACTTAATTGCGCAATAAAGAAGACCAACTTCGGTAAACCAAAGTAAAAATACCTTGAGCTGTTGTACGTGATATCCCCATCAACATGGTTTGAACATTTTACGACTTGCGTACGTATATAAGAATGAATTTTCCTCGGAAAACTCAAGGAAAAACTTCCCTCCGAAAAACTGGGTATGAAGGTAGCTGCGCTGATGAAGTCATTAAGGGAAAGCCAAGCCCTGACACAAGTTATATGAGAGCTCGTCCTTGGGAATTGGACACACATAGTATCAACTAACTCAAGGGTAAGTTTAGTAATCACTTTGGACACAGATGTGACCATTTCAGGATTTAATGGGCTAAGTGCAAACTTTGCTAGTCTAGTTGTGGTCGGTGTGCTGCAGCGAGACCACCCCGTCAGGGAATCTCTCATGGGATTTTCTTTTTACTCAGCCACAATTATGCTTACAGTAAAGCTTTTTGAGTCAGCCGAGGAAGGATTTTTTTTTGTATAAATTTTTACAATTTCTCGAACTAAGTCTGAGTTAATATATGGGATGTGGTATGGGAGAAGCATAAAGAAGACTCTTCCCCGCTTAATTTAAAACCGCTGCAACTAACCAGACATCAACTCTGTCCTGCTTTGAGCGTTAAATAATCTCTAAAGTCAGTCGTGCATAAGGTTAACTCCCAAACGTACTTGTGCCCAACCGCAAGAGTAAATGACAAGGAGAAACGGAGTCGTTACTAGCATATGCTGCCTTATTTGCAGAACTTTCAACTGAATCCTGTCCATATCCTTTTGGATTAAGCTATAAAGAAAGAAAAAAATAGCAAACTGCTCTTTCATCCTCGGCAATCGACTGCTCCTGAAACATTTTTCTACTTAGTTTTGTCATTATGATAACATTAGCGTCACTTGGCTCATTAAGAGGATTATACCAAATGAAACATAACAACAAAAACAAATTAACAGTGCGTTAACCCAAAACGAAGTGCTATTTTCCAAGTTTGTAATTAATGCTACAGAATTTTGCTCTTTTAAGTCTTTATTACTACGACAAATAGACTGCTAAGTGGCGATTAGTTGTTAGAGTTCATTTTAGGTAACAAAGAAGTTAAATTCGAAATGGATATTTCAAAACCGCATTTGCAAATAAGCGTTCAACAGCGAGATTGTGACTGTTCACCCTCATTTTAAAACTCCTTTTGATGAAAAATAAAAATTGAATAAAATCTCATTTTCTTCCCTACATACATAAATACACCCAACCCACCTCTCGGTGTCAGAATACTTCCAAATTTCTTTGTTCAACACAACTTGAAAAAAAAATTCACTCAAACTGCACACAAAAAAAGTTAATCAACATTTTTAAATCGGTGCCTCCCGTACAGTTTTCTTCATATCTGATAGCAACTCAATCCCCTTGAGGTGTGTCTGTCTGAAAATTTCGGTCATGAATTTGATGTTTGGCTTCGGGAAAAATAAAATAAAAAATATAAAAAAAAAGAAAAACTTTATAAACTGTACCGAGAAAAAAAAGCACAGAATCGCAGTTGATCCAAGTTTTACTAAATGTAACTTTTATATCTTTTGGTTTATGAATCCCTCGGCGAACATCCACAGATAGACTTGTAGTGAGCCCCGATATCCCAGTATGAACTTTCATACCCTATCAGGGATTAGGGGCCTGGAAAAAGAAATGAAATGGAATTGAATGAAGGTTTGAAAAGAGGATAACTTCTCAAAGGATTCCAACAAACATTGAATCCTTGCATTCTAGATTGAAGGTGAGCTCCTCTTTACTAGAATTTACTAAAGGAAGTATATGAGAAGTTTTTAGAAAATATTAGGGAAAAATAGAACATCTTAGATGGAATGAGAGTAACATAGTGAAATGCTGGAAAATTGGACTACATATGCACCAGGTACATAAGCTGGGTGGGATTAACTGTACATACACTGCAACAGAAAAATAATAATTCTTTTGCATATTTATCATTGTCAATCGTTTTGAACCATTTTTGAATCTTTTGAAATTTCCCGTTTAAAAATTATTTAGTTTTTGGAATGCAACATAGAACATAATTAAAAAGGGCATTGCCTCAGGGGCATGCGGAAAAAAGGATTCCCCTGATGAGGACTCCATATGGCAAATAAGGGGCATGCCGAAAGGGGCATTTCCTCATGAGCACCACAATGAAGGGCATTCCCTCATGAAAGCATTGATTTTTCCTCAAGGGGGCCAATAGGAGCATTTCTTATGAGGAGGCGCGAATGAGGCAAGGCGTTAGATGCCCTGTGTTGACCTTATAGGGCAATCCACACGGGGTCCTCATGAGGCGGTGGGTCTAGCCTCATAGGGGCCCTATCTGTACCCTTACCTCAAAATGCTAGTTGGGCGAAAAGAATTTAAAACCACATAATGGTGGATCCACACTACGCGGACTTATCTCATACTAGATTTTGCATTTTTTTCATATAGAGTTTTTAATGGCGAAGGCAGTACGGCCAAACTGCGCCGACAAAAGGCTGTGCTTAAAAAGGTACATTGTACTTCTACACAATACGGGATTTTTAAATGAAAATTGATTTTTTTCTCAATGTAGATTAATCAATATTCATTAAATAATTTTTTTGTTTCAGATTAGTTCTTATTTTAGGATCCAAAACTCACGGTTCAGAAAATTTAAAGGCCTCTCCGCCAAAAGCGCGTGGGACCTAAGTCCGCGTGGTGAGGACGGGCCTTAACCCAATAAACAGCTGGTAAATATATTGACCGATTAACTTTATACATTTCAACGTTAACTGTTCACGGGCTCCCCACCTACAATGGTTATGCTCCGCCGCCCCTGGCTACCATAGTCGCAGGCGTACAGGTGCTTTTAAATCCCGCGATACAGATATAGGTCAGCCTTTGAACATTGGCCTTGTGTTTGGTCTCAACCCACCATGCAATAGTATAGCCAGTAACCCCAGTCTGACGCGACAGATATGGAAAGATGTAATTGCATTGGCAGTTAGGCTGCGTTCCCATGGGCTCCTCGATTTCGGATTGCCTTCGTGTAGTACTCGGAAATTTTCGTGAGAGGCTGCAAAAAGCTTGCCACATAGCTGCGTCTCCTCGTTCCCATGGATGCATCTCCGTGTTGTCAGAAATCAGCTGTTTTCTCATAATTTTTGTAAGTGACAAGTGCTAACTGAAATGTAGTACTACAATAATAGTCCAGTAGAAATAGGGTTCGAACAACAAAAAATTTCGTTACAGCAATCTGACAGCGGGATATTGTCGAACAAGCTCTTTTAAAAAAGGGAAAAATAAATCGAACCGACAGCTGCTATCCGGGGTGGAATGGGGAGGGTTTTTAGGGGTTGACAACAGTTTTTCGCGATTTCTGGCTAAACTGTGCATCTTATCGAAAAAAGTCAAAGGTACAAGTTGTAGGAAATGAAAAGATCTACAACTTTTGCGTGAACCGTTTTTACCCTAACCTCAAAATTTTTCGAAAAAATGGCGGAAAACCGGTTTTTTGGTTTTTAATTTTTTTCGATGACAAAAAAATTTTTATGATGCTGAAACTTTGGCAAGAGATACCTTTTAGTGTTGCAAAAAGGCAGTAATTTTTTCAGACGGAAATATTTAGAGGTTGTTGTTAAATATATTTTTTTTTAAAAAAAAAAGCGACATTTTTAACTGCGATTCCTCTTAAAACTACGCTTCCTACGGAGTTCTGTTTTGGCTCACTTACTCGTTGTTACGTCTACTTTCGATAAATGGTAAAAAAAAGGTATGCAAAGGCAATGGAAAAAATGACCGGAAAATTGAAAAAATCGAAAAAATGACTTTTTTCGTTTTAATTTGAATATTTATCTTTGGAGAGTGGTTTTCAATCATACGACAGTATTTGCATGTTGCACGGAACTAGTTTATCTTAATAGTATTTTTATGAATCAAAATTGTATAAAAAATAACACGTCATGAAAAAATCGAAGCATTTCACTGCGGGTCTCAGCTAATAAATAGCAGCATGAAATTCGTAAATGGGGTAAAAAAATTAAATATTTCTTTAAATATACTTAAAACACAAAAGTTGTAGCTCTTTTTATTTCCTACAACTTTTACTTTTAACTTTATTCTATAAGATGCACAGTTTAGCCAGAAATCTTGAAAAACTGTTGTCAACCCCTAATCCCCCCATTCCAGCCCGGATAACAGCTGTCGGTTCGATTTATTTTTCTCTCTCTTTTACAAGAGCTTGTTCGACAATATCTCGCTGTCAGAGTGCTGTAACGAATTATTTTTTTTCTTTCTCATTTTTACGACTAATTCTACTGGACTATAATAGGTAATATGATTTAAAATAAATTCACAAAATAGGCGTAAATTCACAAAATAGTCGCAAGTACAAAGCAAAATAGTACGCATGGCATCGTTAGAATCATCAACTTGATAGTTCCGTGATTTTGCAGCACCTTCCCATGGGCTGCATGCAGCACGGCAAAAGCTCGAACTTGACAGTTCCGTGATTTTTCCGCATGGATAAGAGATTTCCACTGCATGATTTTTGCAGCAATGCCGTGTAAAAGAGAAAACATGTGTCGAGACAGATATTTTTTCCTGGCCAATCAGAGAACATTCAGAGCTTTTGCTGTGCGGCTTGCAGCGCATGGGAACGCGGCCTTAAGGAGTATATCATATCAGGACCGTGCCCGGGACGTCACAAGGCCGTGTTCTGTCATGTGTGAACGAAAGCGTGCCCGAACACGGACATGTGTGAACGAGTAAAAGAGTATCCACACATATCAGTGTTCCGTCAGGGGTTCAAAAAAATATCGGTGCGTACATTTTATATGAATCGTTCACACATGTGCCGGAGTAAAAATCTAACTTCCTGGGCACGTCCCTGATAAGTGTGGATACTCCTTTACTCTCTCAATCTGAGATTTCCAGGAGAGCTTTTGATCCACGATTATACCTAGATATTCAGGGCCGTATACATCAACGAAGTTAACCCTTAATTGTAAGTTTAACATGAACAGCAATGCATAAAATCAAAGATTGGGCCCAATTTGATAATTTTACAATACATTCGCCATGCGTAAATTCTCGAAATCCGAGACACTTCGAATCCATAATCTGAGAGATTTTTACTTAAATTGCAAAAACATTGTCGTGGTTTGAGATGTGAGGAGATATACTGAGCTTCCATGAGAGTTCAACCAGAGTTGAAACCCGAGTTATACGCCATGGAAACAGACACAGTTGAGATTTTTTGTTAAAGATTTTCAAATCTGCTCAACTCAACGAAAATAGGTAGGTTGAACTGAGTTCACACACATAACTAAAAACGGAACATTAGCAAAGATACAAAAAGTGAAACTGTCGCGCCTCGCTTGGACGTCGGAAGAGAATTTATGTTTAATAAATACTTTTAAAGAAAAATCTATAATAAAATTAGGAAGACGGAAGGCAGACATGGAAACGCTTAGAATTCAGTCGTTGAGTTGAAGTGTCATTTCAACTCAACCACAACTCAACTCGACTCCCATGGAAACTTGGTAATAGTTTCGTACGTGGCTTTGAAAGCTCTTATTTTACATACCAACAAGCCCCAACAATATTGAAGTGAGCTTTACACTGAGATTGAGCTTTACATTTAAGTAGAAATAGGAGTGAGGGATTCATTATTAGTAGAGGGAAACTAAACAAAAAAAAGCGAAGTTATGATGTAGTTGGGAAGTTGGATTTTTTTTTCTTTACATATGTTAAGATAAAGCGAAAAAAAAAATTTCTGAAAAATCGGTCCTGTGCTGCACGAGAAAATTGCATAAATGTCCATTTTTGAGGCATTTTGAGTGCATTGCTACACTATTTTTTTAATTTCTCCAGTTCTGTTGGTCGTAGAAAAATAAAAAAAATTGCAAAATACTTGTGAATGAATAGACTATCGAACTGATTAGGTATAAATACTTTAAAAATTAATGCTAACCTCAAAAAACCAAAATGTATGAAATTTTGTTTTATTTTACTAAAAACGCAATAAATAATGGGAATATAGTCGGATTTTGATAAAAATTGGAGAAAAGATGTATTTTGATGTACGTGGTTGAAATTTCAAAAAAACTCGATTTTTACGGCAACAATTGGCACATTTCGAAAATTTTTGAACTTGCCGCCATTTTATGCCAAATCATTGTCCGGTAAAATTTTTTTTTAAATTGTAGGTTTTTTTATGTACTTTCTTGTCAGCATAGGCAATACTTCGTTACTTCATTTAAAATGTATATTTTAGGACTTTGAAATAAATAAAAAATTTCAATTTTTCAATTTTTTGCTTTTTTTCATAGTTGGCTAGTTTTTTTTTGAAATTTCAGCCACGTATTTATAGCATCAAATTACATATTTTCTCGCATTTTTAGTAAAATAAAACAAAATTTCATACATTTTGGTTTTTTGAGGTTAGGATTCATTTTTAAAGTATTTATACCGAATCAGTTCGATAGTTTTGAGTATTTTGCATTTTTTTTTATTTTTCTACGACCAACAGAACTGAAGATATTAAAAAAGTAGTGTAACAGTGCACTCAAAATGCATCAAAAATGGACATTTATGCAATTTTCTCGTGCAGCACAGGACCGATTTTGCAGAAATTTTTTTTTCGCTTTATCCTAACATATGTAAAGAAAAAAAAACAAAAAAATCCAACTTCCCAACTACATCATTATCATATGATAATTTCGCTCTACTAATGCGAAAACTTGGGTAAAAGTCACGATACAAAATCCCAGTGATTTTCGAAAATATAATCAAAAAATTGCCAAACCTTACAAAATTGACATGTTTTACAGTTTTAAACATACCACCGATTGTGGGTAAAGGTAATCCTGGACTCTAGGTTAAAAGTATTCCTCGATGATGTTTACGGCCCTAAGGATCTTTAAAGGAGTATCTACACAAATCAGGACCGTGCCCGGGACGTCACAGGGCCGTGTTCTGTCATGTGTGAACGAGCCCCTGCCCTGTCAGGGGTTCAAAAAATATCGTTGCGTACATTTTATATGAACTCGTTCACACATGTCCGTGTTCCGGCCGGAGCAAAAATCGAACGTCCGGGGCACGTCCCTGCTGAGTGTGGATACTCCTTAAGGAGCATCGCCATGAGCTGCAAAACCCCCGGGAGACCTCCCTAAGATATCATATTCTCTTTTATCCTTCAAACTAATTTTAGTACTAGACATTGCGACGAGACCCGAACGAGATGACAGACTGGTATTACAAAGAGTGATTCCTAAGCTTGGGGTTTCGGCATAAACAAATCAATAGAACCAAAACGGCGTCTTTTTTGAACTGATTCTGATTTTATGAACATGTCGCAGATAGCAAGGTCCTGGATGTTCGGAACCCCGTGAAAAAATTTTTCAGAACGTCTTCGGACTATTGACGATTGTCCGCTAAGGCAAAACTGTATAGTGCATTAATCTATTAAAAAGCGGTGTTCAGCACTTTGACAGATTATACCACTTTTATAGATTATATGGACAATAAGGCTTTTTGGGCACGAATACCCCTTTCCAACCCACTGTAGTGACTGATCGTTCTTTTCAATGTTGTAGTCGTAAGCCCAATGTTCGTCTCCTGTCATAACCGTTTGAATAATTTTGAATAATTACCTATACATAAATTGTCGCCTTATTGGAAGAATCTCTGGAAAATATTCACTCGATGTTGCTTCTGGTTTTACGAGTAGATTTATGTAGAAACGTCCAGCAAATTTTGCTGTAATTCGATACATGATCTATTTTTCAGTTAAAATTTCATGCCATGGGTGCAATTGAGACTCCTTTGCATGGTCTACCGTTCCTGGCTATCATTGTAAAAGGCTCTAGTTAGAAGAGTTATGAACAAACTATAAATATTAAACAAGTTGAAAGTAAACCTTTTCTGGGCAAGTAATATATTTTCCGTTTATTTTATATAAACCCCTTTCGCATTGTTCAATTTCAAACAAAAATCATTTGCATTCAAATTACTTTTTACAATACCTGAATTTTGAATTTTGAATGATGCATAGCTTGTTATAGTGTCAACTCATTGACATGTCCTACATGAACCGAACATTCCTACCGAAACGTGCGAACGTGTACACAATTTTCCATACTGAAATACTATCAACAGCCCAGCAAGCTTATGCATATAACAACAAAAAAACCCATTTTTTTTCTCTCGCAATGTTTCAGTTCAGTCTAGTTATACAGAAGAAAAACATGCCATGAAGTGGATGTCTCTCTGCGCACCTGTGCGCAAAATTCTACTGAAATAGGTGTTAAAAGCGAGAAAAAAAATCCGTTCTGTTACTCCATAAACTCCATTGTAGCCGGAGAGCATGTCATTCGATGTGCATAGTTGACAGGGAAACTCCCAACAATTTCTGTTTATATCCGAGCAAACGCTTGTAATCAAAATAGGCAGGTGAGAGCAGGTGTTACTGAAAGGGAGATTGCAATATAAACAGGATATTGCTTCGGTACTCAAAATGTGTCAATATTGAAGTTTTACCTTTGTACGGGCTGGTTGTAGTCTCCATGTAGCTCCATTGTTGATAGTTTGTTAAATCGTTGCAATTGTTGAAAATAAATGGAGCAATATAAAGCTACCGGGAATGGTGGAGATGTCGGTAGTGGCACCAGCACCAAACTAATCGTATGTACAAGACCTTTAGTTGCTATTGCTTAAGAAGGTGGAACAATTTAAACTCGTAACAAGCAACCAAAACCTATAACGTACCTAAAGAGATAACAAATCTAGGACAAAACAATTTCATTGTAGTACCTAAGGTCTTTAGATCTGTTGCCTACAACATAATGTTTTAATCTCACATAAAAACAATGATAAAATGCTCTTTACCGTCTGAGATACCACCGCCGACATCTTGAAACAAGACTCTGGGATCCGCAAATTGAAAATTTCCACATCAAGGATTTGATTTTATTACGTCACAAATTACTTGAAGCGTAGTTAAGAAGATCAGCAAGTAGCGATAAGAAATTCTACAGAACTCGGAATTACAACCAAATGCGCTACTACACAAGGTTCTACAAACTTCATGACTCTTTCACCATTACCTGGAGGATAGAATTAAATTTATCACGTGCAACTTGAAAGGTACCATCTCCACTTGGTGCGGAAATTTTTTTTTATTTGGAAAGTCTGAAACTAAATTTTGTAGACACCGTTGCGAGAGAGAAGGTATGTACGACATCCAGGACTTCAAGGACACACATTTAAACGATAATTTGATTAGACGAGATTTTTGCTGGTATTGGTGCAGTCGATATTATATATTCCGCATCTATACAGATGTTGAACGGATGCAAATTGTGTAGAAATATAATTGAGATGATTTTAGTCAAGGTCCTTTTAGTCCCTTTTGTATGTATATGAACTTGGCATTCTATCGCACAGAGGAATAAATTTCGGTCCAATCTCCGTTTAGCTTTTGTCATTATTAATTCAGGTGAGAAAGCATGGAATTATGATGAGTTGGACATATCAACTTGCATATTGCAGTGAAGGTGTCGCACAGGTTTAAGCTTAAATGAAATGTACTTTATTCGTAGTTGTTTCACAATAGAAGCAAAATTGTTTGATAGCACAACTAAAAATGAGTTTTATAAAATTTTCAAACTTCTGTTTCTGTTTTGGAGCAACGTATGAGTATGTTGTGTAGTGATAATCCATGTGGTCACAATGAATTTCTATAAAAATTTTCTTTATGCTTCTTATTTCAAACTATGTAAGTGTTTTAGGCAAGCAACTAGCAGTAAGGTATCAATAAGCTAATTTGTATGTGTTTAGCAATCTGTTGCAATCTGTAGGCTGTCGGTGTGAGCCGACTAGTCTAGTATTGTGGGAAAAATGATACCGTGTATGCACGAAGGTGAACGTGAAATAGTTGCTATAGTAATAGCGATAAAGGTCTGCAACATTTTTACCGTGGTTCAATAGATCGATGGTAAAGAACGAGGGGACATTGTCGATGAGTTGAATGCCGCGGTTTTGATGGACTTGTAAATTGTAGCCCGATTTATTGGCTTAAGTAGGAACTCCCATCTATGAAGGAATCCCAGGCATTAGCTTGTTTGTTTGGCGATTCGCAAAATGCGGCCGTTGCATCGCAGATTCACGTTTAAAGTTATGTCTACGATGTTAAAAAATGAGCGAATCGTAAGATTCACACCGCCCATTGAGACAGAAGGAAGGGCCGTGCGTGTTTTATTATGGTGGGACCACACTACGCAGTCTTGGGTCGTACGCGCTTTTGCCCTTTTTTTCATATAGAGTTTTATGACTTTTTTACGACTTTTTTACGACTTTGTCCATGGTAAAGGTCGTGCGGCACAACAACGCGGACAAAAGGCTGTGCTTAAAAAGGTACATTGTGCGTCCACACTAGGGATGTTACGAATGTGATATTTTTCACATTCGCGAATGCGAATGCGAACGCGAATGTTCGGAATGCGAATGTGCGAATGCGAATGCGAATACGAATGTTTAGAAATAGCATTAAAAAAATTTAATTAAATTAAGGCCTAATTTTTTTATTACAAACAATAGGATATGAAAAAATATTAGAACAATAGACCAGTGTTATATACGGTAATGGTATTCCTTCTTCTCGTATTTAATAGTCAAACTTCAAAAGAGGAATATTATATTTCCATGAGGCAATTTCTAAAGGCCCCCATTCCTATACAAGCCGCCGGCAAGCCATGGCCTGAAGGATTCTCGCCTTGAGGCCAGGTATAACCACACACTCACTCACCTATACCGTTAAGTGGATGGGGCCTGCAGGCCAAGAAAACTGACAAAAATCTGAAGATCTGAACTTCTATTCAGCTAAAATTTTCGTGAGACCATGAATATGTTTGCACTTGAATTAACAACCTAGTCTGTGTGTATGTAGGGAATCATGGGGTCACCTGGAGTCCACGGCCTGTCAGACGTATGCCTCAAGTCCTCATCCTTCAGCCAGACTTAGTAATGTATGGCCTTCATCGGGCGGTACCTGCTGACCTAGCTTAAAAGGCTACGGTCTGCCGGCGGCCTGTTGTGAATGGGGTCCGTAAGGTGCACCTATATAAGGCCGGCTGCACTGAACAATTACTCATTCGGAGCCCTGGCTGGTGGAGCGCTCAGATATTTGCGAGCCAGATCTGTAAATTTGTCGTATTTTAATTTTGTTTTCCACGAGGCACGACACGACCTACACACATTCGCATTCGCAAAACATTCGCATTACCTGATGCGAATGCGAATGTCGATGCGAATGTTTAAAATGATGCGAATAATTCGCATAAGCGAATGCGAATGCGAACATTCGTAACATCCCTTCCACACACCATGAGCTTTTCAAAAGCGCGTGCGCCGTTTCAAATGAGAATTGAGTTTTTCTCACTCATGATTCAGAAAATTAAAAGATGACGCGCGCTTTTGGCTGGCCGTACGACCGCGCGTGGATTCTAAGTCCGCGTAGTGAGGACGGGCCTTTAGAGATGACACAGTACGTCGTTTTGGAGGCGTTGAATAGTTTTCAAACAAAAATTAAAATCACTGCTTGATTTGATTGTAAAAAAATATACGCTTTTATTTTAAAATGAACTAAAAAGTAAAAAATAATTTTGAATGTAAAGTTTTTATTGCTCCAGCCAGTATATAGAAACAACCTACCTTTCGAAATGTAAAAAAGCGTGGGACCTATATTCTTATTGTCAGGGTCAGGGTTGGATAATATATTTCAGGGCTGGGTAAACCGGAAAAAATGCAATCACATTTTCCGAAACTTTGACCGGGTAGCGACCTCTAAATATCTTCGGATTTGCCGCAAACTTCACATTTCCCCGTTTTTCATCGAGTAGAATATTTGAGGGGTGCCTTGCAAGAAAATCGAAGAAGTTGAAAATAAGGACCACCCTAGACCTTAACATACATACATACATCTGGTAAAGCTAATATAAAGCTAAAACATACATACATACAAACACACAAACATCCATACATGCATTTTGTATTGCCTTAATTCTTTCCTCGCTCTGAATTTCGGTCGTGCAAAGTTCTGTTGCGTATTTATGGAAACTTTCCTCGTAAAAATCTTTAATTTCTTAAACAAAATCCACCTTAACAATAAAATATATCGGTATATTTTCCACTATAAAATTGAACAATCTGCACGCACTTTATCATTATGGCACAAGAAATGACTTGCTATGTCCTTTTTGAAGTAAAGTTTCTTTTAATGTATTCCTATTATTAACTAAGCTAGCTGCAATATATCTCAGAAGACGTTTACAAATAACCTCAAAACAAGACGGTCCTCCATGACCATCATAAAACCCGCAAACGAATCGTATTAATCAAATATATTTAAATTGCTAACTATTTATCACAAGTATCATAATCCTGGGCACTTTTTGCACTTTTTTTATTTTAATACAATAACTATTATTTTTTATAAAAACTAACTCTAAACAGCACTTTTCGCGGCACGTAAAACTTGTTTCCCTTGTTTTAAATGGAATTTTGATACTTCACTTAAAGTCGCTGGCACTTCATACACATACATGCACACACCTGGGGCATGGTTTGTAAATGCAGAAGGCTTTGATTTGGAGAGAAACGTGGCTGGATGTACTGTTGAGTGGCAGAAACGTGGATTGCCACAGGCCCACATTCTAATCTGGTTGGTTGATAAAATAAGACCAGATGAAATCGATGATGTTATTTCGGCAGAAATTCCGGATGAAGCTACTGATCCATGATTGTTTGAAGTGATAACTAAAAACATGCTTCATGGGCCATATGAAGCATTAAACCCCAACTCACCATGCATGATAGATGGGAAATGTTCAAAGCGTCTTAGATACCGCATTTATTTCTGAAATTGTAATCGGGAACGATGGCTACCCGTTGTATCGTCGCCGATCGGCTGAGGTCAACGGCAAATAGATATATTGGAAGGTTAATAGTCAGGATTTTGAAGTTGACAATCGTTGCGTCGTACCCTATTCGCCGTTATTTAGTCCAATCAATCTACAATAGCTCCTTGTAAATTTAGCGTTAATTGCCAACAGGAAACAAAAAAATATGGTTATTTAGGAAACAAATTTCTAAAAAAGATAGCTTTGTTTTGAAATTGGAATGGCGAACCTAACCTGAAAAAACGCTTTTTTGCGAATAACAAAAAAACTTGAGCTCGGATCGAAAAAAATTAAATTACAAAGTTGTATGTATTCAAATTATCTTTCGATTGATATATGGGCAGTTCTAAAAAAACTGGAATAAAATCGAATTATTTTTGGCCGTTCGTACCAGGGAAGTGAGGTTAGTATAGAAAAAGTACTCGAGCAAATCTTAAGTTTTATTAATTTTAAAAATTATTTCTTTCCTAGTCTGATTCCCCAATTACACCGTCAACTTTTGCTCGTTGTTTTGCACAATATTTTGCAAAACCTATTCGGAAATGCTCGCATTCAGTCTATTTCGACAGGGAAGTGATAATTTAAATGATTTTGTCTCAAATCCATAAGAATGCTGTATTTTATCATAAATATATTATACACCAATGATCGGTGTAATTGAAGTAAACACGTGCAATTAATAAAAATTTAATAATATCTAATAGTTGAAACGAAATTACGTGACAGCGAAGTGAGAATTTGACTGACCCGAACTCCAAAATCTCCACTAAACTCACTCCCACGACTAATCGCTCACTGACTGGAACAAAGCATAGCCGTTACTATGCTGACTTCACCTCTTTCTTTCAATCACCAAAGCAACAAAGTCGCTTGCTACTCTATTTATAGGGGATGTTAACGGATTTTTAGATGACAGGGAAGTGATAAAAATGCGTGTCGCCTCTTATTCCAACTAATAATTTGAAGAAAATTTTGGCGAAAAAATCGAACTATATAAACTTTACAACTTTTTTGGCAAACAAAAACTTATGATTGAGGGTTTTTGCTTAAAGTTCTTTAAGTAAACTGCTTGTTAAATGCCAGTATTTGGGCTTAAACTTAGGATCACTGCAAAATCGCCCCACAGAGAAGTGACAATTTTGACTAATTTTGACTATTTGGAGCTAATTTTGAGCTATAAATACTTGTTTGAAATAACTGATTTTGAATGCCCAATTAGAAACCGATGTAAGCTTTTATTTGAATTAAACTTTAAGGACATAACTTGTAAAATGATGAATCCACGAGCCGACCCCACGAAAATTCCTGTTTTTGTAGAACTGCCCATATATAAAGTAATAGGTTGAAGCACAAAACATAGAGAAACATGCAAAAAACTGTTAAAAATCACTCACACATCACAAATTTTTAATTTGTTATTAACTTTTTTTAACGCAACTTAGATATTTGTTATTTGGCAAAAATATTGCTTCTTGCTAGCTGAAAAAACAGTTTTTTTTTGTTGCGAAATATTGAACAGTTTCCTTGAAATTTCACTTTTGGGTCATTCCATTAAATTACACCAAGCTAATGAAAAAAAAGTGACGGAAATCACATAGATTTTAGCCTTTAAGTATTGTTAAAGCTCCATAGTTTTCGGAAATATGCGTCTAGTAAAAAATAAGAATATTACTTTTTGTATTTTCCCATTTGAATATTGATTTTTCCATTCAATTAAAAAAAAAATGCGATTTGGTGAAGAATGCAAGCTCAAATATTCACTTAATACTTCTAGCGAAAGTGACGTTGATTTAAAACCAACAGCTGAGCTATAAGGCAACGTTCACATGGGCTGCATGCCGCACGACAAAAGCTCTTAATGTTCTCTGATTGGCCAGGAAAAAATATCTGTCTCGGCACATGCTCTCTCTCTTGCACAGCATTGCTGCAAAAATCATGCAAAGAGGAAATCTCTTATCCACCCGAGTAAAAATAAAAAACGGCCTTATAAAGGGCGAACACCGGCCGTTTGGCTTTTTAAGGGGCACATGATGGCCGTAGAGTTTTTAACCATTTTTAATGGGAGCACATACGGCCTTACGACTGCCAAATTTGACCAAAAGATTTAAAAGGCCAAGTACTGAGCTGTAGAAACGGGCATTCGACGGGAAATTTGAGCCAAAAAAAGAATCTGCACCAAATGTATTGTTGAATGTGTTTTATGGGAAGTTCATCATTTTCGTTATGTACAATGGTTCTTTCGATTTATCCTACTTAAAGATATCGATGCACAAGAGAAACGAGCCCGCCAGTCGTCGGTTTGTTATACGTAAAGTGTGTGGTGCGTGTTGATTTATATTTTAGTGGGAAATTTTGTTATTTAACGGATTGAAAAAAAACACAACCGAAAAAAAATCAAACATTTAATTGCAGTTATAGGAGGGCGAATATCCACGTTGCTGCCACTGTACCACCGTCGAATACCCGTAATAGCACCCATACGGCCGCCGTACCACCGTCGTCTGGCCGTTATTAGAACTGTAAGGCCGTTGTTTCACCGTCAATCGCCCCCTGTACGGCCGTACTGTCCTGCAACGAGCCTTCTGTTAACCGCCAGATGGCCGAGGACTATGTTTCAATCAGAGTCGGCATTTGGCCGTTCTAAGGCCATCATTTATTTTTACTCGGGATGCGGCAAAATCACGGAACTGTCAAGTTCGAGCTTTTGCGTTGCTGCATGCAGTCCATGTGAACGTGCTGCAAAATCACGGAACTGTCAAGTTGAAAATTCCAAAAGCGTATTTTTCTTAATTTTCTTTTTTTGTCACTTTGTCTTTCTTTATATTTAGTTATTAGTACTATTGCACTCCTTAACACAATTTTTTTTTATTTTTAAAGTAATCCATTTCACTTTTTCACTTTTTCAAAATCACAAAACAGCTGATTTTTGACAACCAGCAGATGCACCCATGTGAACGAGGAGATGCAGGCATGCGGCAAGCTTTTTGCAGCCTCTCACGAAAATTTCCGAATACTACACGAAGGCAAGCCGAAGACGAGCTTTTGCCGTGCGGCATTCAGCCCATGGGAACGCGGCCTAAAGCGAAAGAGATGTAGAACATGAATTCCCTATACCAAGCCCAAAAAATGACTAAATAGTTAATGAAATATTCCCAAAATTAATGTGTTTTGTGTGTATAGTTTTTTACTCATCCCACCCGTCACAGTTCCATGTCCCATACGTCAAAACATTTTAAGCTTCATACAAAAAGTTCGTATTGTTTTTTCACTTACCTCTTTTTAGAAAACAATTAGCGACATAACTCAAATAGCATACTACAATAAAATTAGGGCTTCATATGAACTATTTGATCTGAATTTCATCGTCAAGTGCAAGTATCTAAAGAAAGAAGGGGTTTGCCTGTCCCGCCCGTCACATATGTAATTCTACGAATTTAACAATGTTAGAATATATATTTAAGTTGTTTTCTTTTATCATATCTTAAAAAATATATCTAAGAACGCTATCATAAATACAGTATGTATTATGTGATTTGTTTGCACTTTAAAATAACTGAACTGAATGTATATCAAAAAATGTGTTAAAATGTCCCACCCGTCACCATGGAATGACCCTTTTTGTAAAAAAAGGCGTTCTTCTAAAAACGCTCCTCTTGGTCTGCCGATTCCTCTAGAGTACCGCGTTCTAGAGCTTAATATTTTCTTCAAAACTTGTACTATCACGTACAAGTAACAAAAAGTCTATTTAATGATTTTCCAGTACTTAAAATTACCCCCAAAAACATATTGATAGTGAAAAAACTGACTCAAAAAGTTAGTTTTTAAAATCGAACGTCTGTTTTTTCATTTTTAATATGTTTTTGGGGTAATTTTAAGTACTGGAGAATCCTTAAATAGACTCTTCGTTACTTGTACGTAAATTAAAAAAACGTGACTTTTAACAGTTTTTTGCATTTTTCCCTATGTTTTGTGCTCTACAATATAACTTTATATATATATCAATCGAAAGATAATTTGAATACATAAAACTTTATAATTTGATTTTTTTCGATCCGAGCTCAAGTTTTTTTGTTATTCGCAAAAAAGCGTTCTTTTCACTTTCCGGAATTTTTTAGGTTAGGTTCGCCATTCCAAATTCAAAAAAAACGTTACCTTTTTTAGAACTTTTTTTCCTATATAACCATATTTTTTGTTTCCTGATGGCAATTATTAGATGAATTTGTGTAGATTGATTGGACTAATTGTCCAAGACGTTCAATGCTCACGTAAATGTTGAATTTTACAATTCCGCCAAATCAGTCAAATAAAAATGCAAATATGTCACGAAAGGAAGTGACATGGCTGTTTTTGTGTTGCTAATTCAAATACGATCGACGAAATAACACAATTTAAAATGGGACGTTATGTTAGCAGTAATGGAACGATATGATGAATTTTTTCATTTGCCATTCATAAAAGATATCGCACTGTGGTTTATTTGGTAGTTCATCTCGAAAATGGTCAACGTGTATATTTTACAACAGATAATGCTGCGGGAAGGGCTGAACAACCACCATCCACTACATTGACAAGTTTCTTCGCAATGTGCTAAGCTGATGAATTTGCAAGAACTTTGCTTTACTCTGAAATGCCAGGATATTACACTTGGAATCACACTTCAATAAAATTCCGAACACCGATTGAAGAGGCTTCCGAATCTCTTCTCGACGGACGCTTTAGAGCGGACTTATGCAGTCATGCCAACGATGAATGTTTTTATTAATGTTTTTGTTATTAGTTAATGTCCGTGCACCGACGTCATTCAAGTTTTAAGAACAGTCCGATTTTAAGATAGAAGCATTCAATTACAATAAATATCACTATTGCAGCATGCACCCCAATGTTGTGATTAGTCCAGTCCAATGGATAAATTGTGCCAATATTATGCTTTGAAATTTCAAAAAGATGCACCTGGGATATGCTGTTCCAATGGCAATAACTCCATCTGAGTCACTTGGCGCTTACGTGGGTGGGAAATCTATGAAGGGTGCAGTGAGTCGCACCGGGTTCCAGCTAGTAGTATATAGTGTACAGTTTAGTATATAGTACACTGTATATACTACACAGTACACTGTACACTCAGTACACGAATTCATAATTTGTCACTCGTAAAAATCGGAGTGCTTTTTAAAAGTTAAGGGTGAGGATTTTTCTAGGTTTACTCCTCATAAAACGTCCAGAAAAAAGTTTCGCTACAAAAAATAATTTCATAATAAAAAAGAGATATTGAGCGCGTTTATGTGCAGGATAGAACCGGTTCGGTATTGAGTTTATGTGCGCATTCGAATATAACCTCACTATGCACTGTGACTGTCTTTCTTTATTGCAACGTATTGCCCTTTTAATTTTTCATATTTAAGTCTGGAAGTTGTGACTTTACACCTTGTTGTACGATGCTAATACCCATGACAGACAGCGTTCTTAAATTCTCAATTAACGCTCATTGTCAACTGCAGTGTGTGTCGCCCTGAGTTGTTATTTAATTCCCAATTTTTTGATGATTAACATCAAGCTAAATCATCAAAATATTTTGATGATTAGCGAGTTAATCGAGTTCGTCGAGTTTTAATTTTCCCGAGTAAAAATAAATGATGGCCTTAGAACGGGCAAAAACCGACTGTGATTGAAACATAGTCCTCGGCCATCTGGCGGTTAACAGAAGGCTCGTTGCAGGACAGTACGGCCGTACAGGGGGCGATTGATGGTGAAACAACGGCCTTACAGTTCTAATAACGGCCAGACGACGGTGGTACGGCGGCCGTATGGTTGCTATTACGGGTATATGACGGTGGTACAGTGGCAGCAACGTGGATAGTCTCCCTCCTATAAGAAAATATATTTCACTGCAATTACATGTTTGATTTTTTTCGGATGTGTTTTTTTTCAAGCCGTTAAATAACAAAATTTCCCACTAAAATATAAATCGACACGCACCACACACTTCACCTACAACAAACCGACGGCTGGCGAGCTCGTTTCTCTTGTGCATCGATATCTTTAAGTAGGATAAATCGAAAGAACCATTCTACATAACGAAAATGAAGTTCCCATAAAACACATTCAACAATACATTTGGTGCAGATTCTTTTTTTGGCTCAAATTTCCCGTCGAATGCCCGTTTCTACAGCTCAGCACTTGGCCTTTTAAATCTTTTGGTCAAATTTGGCAGTCATAAGGCCGTATGTGTTCCCATTAAAAATGGTTAAAAAATCTACGGCCATCATATGCCCCTTAAAAAGCCAAGCGGCCGGTGTTCGCCCTTTATAAGGCCGTTTTTATTTTTACTCGGGTTCTCATAGATGGCAAACCATGCAGATGTTTAATGTTGATGTTTATTATTATACATTTTTTGTCTCCTTAATGCGAAACTTTTTAAAATAAAATGTTTTATTATATACTTCTTTGTATATTGCGTATTTTTTCTTGTTGTTGTTCTTTACTGCTATGTTTATTGCATTTTTAAAATTTCAAAGTTTTCACTGTCAAAAAACATATGTTCATCAAAGAGCTCCAATGTCATGGGGATAGTGTCTGTCGCCTTATTTTTTAATGTACATTAGCGCCTAATGTCGATTTAGCAAATGTAAATTAAAAGCGTGGTCTGTCCTGGGTATAAGGTATTTCAGGTACCCGTCCAGATAAATGAGTTGTATTTAAGGTAAGATCGAAGATCGGAACACGGACCTGCGACGTCCCGGGCATGGCCCTGATATGTGTGGATACTCCTTAAGAGAGCAAGAAGATTTATGCAAAAAGATTACACGTTATTTAATTTTAAATAAATGCTCCTAAGGCACTATTGAGTTTTGGCACGCTATTTGAAAGCCAATTTTATTATGTCTAGATCCTTCAAAGCCTAAATCGAATTAAAAATGTTTCACCAGCTTCACTTTTCAACACATTCGCAATATGAAGAAAAAAACCCGAAATCCTTAAAACGCCTGCCTTAAAGCTGTCAAGTTGTTGTGAAAAAGATCTCGCATACGTATAGCCCGTCAACCGGAAACTTCTGCTCAGGCTCGGGCATAAAGGTCTTATGCCGAAAAATTTCCATTTTGTCTGCACAAATTGTGGCTTAACTTTCTGGAATCTCGACTCGAATTAAAGTCAAGAGGACCAAAACCAGGAGACCAGTCAAAGGCTTGACTTTCGCCTTACATAATACACGTACAGCTATTTCAATCTCCGCTGTTTCACCGCGTCATAATCTGCATTTTTGTAGAATTCTTTTGCATTATTTTCAGTATTTATTGTTTTTTTTTCTCCCGTTTTCACATTCGTAAGTAAGGGTTTCTGCACATGAGGCAATAATTAAATGGAAGAGAGGAGACAAAAAACTTTTTGAAGGGTTGAAGGCGACTGATGGTAACAAGACCTTTTCGTCGTGAGATGGGGTAGGAGAAATTTTTGTTGAAAACAAAAGTGCACCACCAGCAACAGAATATAGCCTCCGTGTTGGCAGGGTTGAATGACATTACACAGACGTATTTTTTCGCATTGTCATGACTTTCGGGAAACCTTTTAAGGACATGCGAAATCTTTTTAGGTGCTTTTTTCTTCAGTTTTTGACAGCCAGCTTAGTGATAGCAGGAATCGTTGCATGACATTATGGTTGCGCTGAAAGACGAGATTTAAGAGGATTGCAGCAAAAGCCAGTGTAAAAAGATACTGATTTTTGTACTTTAACAAGTAGTTTCAAGCTATGGAAAAAAATTGGCTATTCTGCTTCGTTGTTTTTTGGTTGGTGAGGTGGAAATTCTGTATATGCCTAAGACAATTAAGGCAGTGATTTGTAAGCGACACCTCGACACGAAGAGCCTCTTTTTTAAATTAGTTGTAGTATCGAGAATATTAAGTTTAAAAGTCTGGAATTAATAATAAAATAAAATTAAAACAAAAAGCTGAATTGAATCGCGTTGGAAGTAGATCAGTTGATAAGACTCTTTTATAATACACCTCTAAACGGGAAGCTTGCTAATCAACTTTTTAATTAAAGTTTTTGTTGCTAAGCTTTGTAAAGGCCACTATCCGCTATCAGTTTTGCGTGTCATGCAAGAAGGTTATTTTCCCATCCATTATCATGCATGCAGTCAATCCTCACTTTTAAGGAAGAAGTGGTAGTGAAAAGTTGCTGTAGTATGAGTGCTACAAATATGGGTGATACATAGTAAATATATGTATGATTTGACCTACTCACTCCGAAATTCACAGTCAGAATGATGAAATGATTGACAGCAACAACATCCACTGTATTTCATTCTATCATTCACTTAGATCCGCCAACCGGTTTTCAAAAACTTTTGTTTTTTGTCATGCATGGATAATCCTCCCTCTTGGAAACCCATCCACTATCCCGCATGCATGCATCTTCTTAATCAAAGTTTTGTTTCAAAAAGCAGTAACTCTAGTTCTTCGTTTGGGCCTAATTGGCTTCTTTTTCTTCTTTGGGGAGGTATTAAGCTCAAAAGTACCGAGACCACTTCACTTGTATTTCACCCCTATACCTCATATCAACTGGTTCATCAGTGTGTCTAGTCGCTTCTCTCTAAGACTTGACAGTTTGTTCGAGGGATCGCGGGACACTCACAGAGCACATGAAGGGCAGACTTATCCCCGTCAGGGCACATCCTGCCTTTCCGCTGGGAGTTACCTAGCATCCATTCAGAGTTAACAGTGTCCCCAGTTGAAGGTTGTAGTAAGGGAGTAAGATTTGGGCAGCGTCATATCCGAGGATCCGTCACCAGCTTCAAATCACTCCCCATAAGCCGCCTATGCTAATGGGATTAGACTTCGTTTTTTTCTGTTTTTATAATATTTCTAAATGATATTTCCTAGTAATATAATAAAGTAATGAGAAAAGCTTTTTACCCAACAAATCATTCAGTCATGCCAGAAACAGAGCCATATTTGTGTAGGATGCGTTTTATGTTTCAAGTCGATTTTGATTGGCCGCCATTTTGGTTTGGCAGTCATTTGTCAGTTCATATTTGACAGTTGTAGATATTCGTCGCTAACCATTTATTATGAAGGGTCTAACGCCGCAACCACGGATTTTCCAACTCGATATAGACGATCAATATTCTTGACATGAATGATGAGACCCATTTGACTTAAACAAAATAGCGACTATTGGGGCTCCATTGATACACCAGCGACCAGTACACCCTCGTAGAGTGGCTATAAACCAGTTATGCGCTTCTCCCAATGTATCTTCACAAGCGTGTTACATAAAAACGTTTACAATGACCGCGTTTATGTGCAGGACCGAACCGGCACAAAGTACCAAAAAAGATACAAAAACCCGCATAAACGAGGACGGAACAAAACCATTATCGGTCTTTTTGGTCTTGATTTTGGGGTGGACCAAAGTGGACCGAACCATTTCGGTACCCGAACATAAACTGTTTTGGACCATAACAAAGCCCAAAACATATCCTGTGTAGGCATTAATTTTTAAGCGCCCCACACACTCTCAGTTTTACTGGGCAGTTGAGCTGTGTAAAAACATGTACAATAAACTGAACTGAAAGTTTGTAGGTTCGTCAGTTCGTTGTATGCGCAGTTATCGCAGCAAAAGAGGGTCCAGAAGATCAGGTCTGAAGACTGAATGAAAATAGTTCAAAACGCACAGTTCACACAATTGATCGCTCAGATAAGACGTCACACGTGATAAACTGCGCGGTTAAACTGAAAGTGTATGGGCCGCTTTAGTGGTGTCGACGGCGGTTAAGCCTGAAATACATTAAGAGGCAGTGCGTCGCGTGGTTGATTAAAGTACAAACGTCAACGCACATTGAAAGCGCTGCGCGTTTTTTTGACAATTTGATAATGCATGTATTAAAAGGCAAATAGTTAATTCAAATAAATATGTTGAGACGAAACTAAGTTAAAAGAAGATTGCTTGTGCTGGCGGCATGTGTTATGCGTAATAACGCACTTTTGCTGAAAAAAAGATTTGGTGAAAAATCGTTTAACGATTTTATCGCCCGTTAGACCCCACACAACTGTCAAGAGAAGCAGTGTTTTAGAAATTAGCCTAAGTCAAAGCAGTGCGTCGCGGCGCGGTGCGTCGCAGTGTGATTAATGTGAGTTGCCACATTCTGTAACTATAAATCTAAATTTTACTGCGACGCGACGCGACGCACTGCCTCTTAATGTATTTCAGGCTTTACGTTAAATACGACAGAAAGTTGAATTTGGTAATTAAACAGGAGACGGTTCCTTCTTTATGCATCTGGAACGCTTTACTGGCTGCGTTCAAGTTACGCAGCTGACTGCAAAATATTGCATTTATGCGTTCAAAATATGCTTACAGCTGCAAAATTACTTGAATACTCGGAATTCGAATGCTGCTGCTGCGTTGAATTTGCAGTCAGCTGCGTAACTTGAACGTAGCCACTGTTAGACTGTCGCGGCCAGGTCAACTTAGTGGTTTTACCACTAGAACTGGTGGTTTAAACTTGCCTTCAGTTTGAAAAAATCGTGGCTAGTGGTTTTTTGGTGGTAAGAGGAAAGTATATAAGCATACAAAATTAGTGTTGGCCATAAACTTAACCATAGTACGACATCATTTACTACTGACCTAAATAAAAACCAAGAGTTTATTGCCAAAATTGTAGTCAAATCCATTTTCTGAAGTGGAATGAAACCAAAAATACCAACCAACCAATTTTCGTATGAAGTCCTGCAGTTCCAAGACGCATCAGGAGTATCTCGAGTTGAATAATTGACTGTCCAGTTTTGCTATTTCATTATGTAACTAATATTGCCACATTTGAACACCGATGTTGAAATGCTTTAGCAGCATGAACATTGTCAAGAATAAGTTAAAGTCTAAACTTAGGTGTCACGCTTTATATTAACGTCGTCGTTCACGTCATGGTGCAATGCCTAGTAAGAAGCTTAGTTCGGTTCGAAGAATAGAAAAAGGATAGGATAGGTTAAAGGAAGGCTAGGGATGGATGAGGAGGTGCCGGCGAACCTAGGGTTTGAACGCTTGATGTTGTGTGAGTTTAGACGCAACCGTCGTGTCGGGGATAGCGGGAGATATCCTCGTTGGAGTTTAAGCCTCCTGAAAATGGGGAATCCCGCTAACCAGCTGACAAGGGCTGTGACGCCGGCAGTGCCAGACTACCAGGCGAACAAGGAAGTGTGCCGCCACTCTCTGATAGTTGTTTTAATGTTAAAACAGATGAACAAATTAAAGTGGGATTTATGAGATTATTGCAAAAATAGTGGGGCTCTGTTTAAACACAAAACGTAAAATAGCAAAAAAATCGAACACAAAACGAAATTCTTTTCTGTAAAAAATGCTCGTTCGATTTCTTGGAAAAATGTTGAAAGTGGCATAACTAGAATATTATTATAGACGAAATTAATGGACACATGCGAAATAATTGAAGCAAGTAGCGGAGACTATTTTATGGAAAGTAGGATGTGAGGCTCCTAGGCCATCAGGACTTCGGAGGCAACGAAAAAGCAGACGCATTGGCCAGACAGAGCTCTAATACTGTTATTATCGGTACGGCACTGGCCAAACGACGTATGCGAATTCGAAATTTCGTTATTTTGTATATTTTGTTTCAGTGCAATTTTCTTCTACAATCCCAATCCCACATAACTTGCAAAGAGTTAAAATTGAGATTTTCTTCGTGAAATAAAAGCCTGTGCAACCATGATCAGTTAAATTACCAAATTTACCAAAATGAAATTGATGAAAAATAAACACTTGTTCCATGTTCTGTGGTTTTTATTACTTTTCCATGTTTACTTCACTTTTGCAAAAACGTTGCTCTAGATCAGTGATTCCCAAACTTATTTCTGTCATGGACCCCTTACTATAATAAAAACTTAATCATGCACCCCCAAACCGAAGGGAATCAAATTTTATGATATAATAAAATCTACTAAAAATACTTTAATCTGTTCTCTCTGAGAAGACAATTACACGTAGCTAGGTAAACGAATTAGGTATGTACATATTTTTAATTGTTAAGAAAACAAATAAAAAAAATGCAATTGTGCTTGAAAATATAGGTACATAGGTACTTAATACTTAAATAATTTTAAGTAAGAAAGATCCCGGCGGTAAAAATTGGGAGCGCTGCTCAGGGTAGCTGATTTTGTGGTTACTGGAGCTTTTAGAAATTTTATAGAACGAGCAAAACTGACAATTATTTTAATGACCATAAATCGTGTCATTAGCATACTCAATAGACCGGTTCTCGTTCGATTACATAAGTTAAGCAGCATTGGACGTGGTTAGTACTTAGTGCGGGCCCGCTTGGAAAAACGACACTCGCCCTTGGAAAAAAACGAACAAACAATAATTGCAAAAGGCGAACAAAAATAAAAACTTTTCGTCACCCGGAACTTATTCACATATCCATCAATTTCAAATTTTGCACATACATATGTATAGTTCGCGTGACAATGCAATCGGGCCATTTAAAAAAAAAATCAAAATGGCGGTTCCAATATGGCAGCCGATTTTTTCAATAGGCAAGTTAACAGCGGCATAAACGTCAATTTATTTAGCGCTGTTAGGAAACTTATTTGTGTTTTTTGGCTTAGCTAGAATGTAGCACAATTTCTAACTGTCAAAAGGTGTTGACGTTTACTTGTGAATTTTTGTTGTAAGCAAATAATTTAGCAATATTTTAATACAGCATGAAGATATTATTATTATTACTATTTTTTTTTTGCTTGTTATTATTTATAAAATGAGAAATGTTATAATTTTTGGTTGTTATTAGTTGTAAAATGAGAACTGTCAAATGGTATGCTAGTAACGGTGTTAACAGCGATTATTTAACAGAGTTAAAGTAACTTGGGCACTCGCCCTATGCCAGGTAGAATACAATTAGCTGTGTGGCGTCATTCTAAATTCAAAATGGCGGCCAAAACCGAATGGCGGAAGACATAATAGACTAAAAAGCAGAAAATATAACTTATCAACTTAAAATTTTGCACATATGCATCGGAAGAATTTTCCAATGATGTTCCCCGACCCCGCGACTTGGGTATCAAATGAAAGGGTATGACAAGTAAAATAGAATTAGCTGTGTTGCTCCATTCCAAATTCAAACTGGCAGCCAACATAAAATAGCGGATACTTTTTTCTTTAAGACTAGTACGGTGATGGGGCAAAATTTTGCCTCGTCTTTTTTATTATTTTTTAGGCAAAATTTTGCCCAAGTGTAGAGTGGTGGAGAATAGTCGAAATGTTTTTTCTTTTCGTAATTTGTCTTTTCAGTATAAAACAAATAAATATTCTTCTTCCATTTTACACAATTTTAAATTTCGGCATTCGACTTTTTAATCCAACTGTCCAACTTTTTGCCACAAAAAATGACCAGATAATTGCTGGAGGCAAAATTTTGACAAGAAAAAGTCTCCACAATTAGAAAATCCATCTACTAGAAAATCTTGAAAGTATGCTTATATTGGCAAATTTTTGCGTACTGCTTTGCGCTGTCAAAATTTTGCCGTGCTTGAGGCAAAATTTTGCCAAGGTCTTTTACATGCATTTTAAAGGGATGGCAAAATTTTGCCTGATCACCGTACTAGGCTTTACAACCCGCTCGGTATGGAAATCAAATGAAAGGGTATGACGAGAAGAATACAATGGCGGCCGCCAAAAAATAACGGAAGACATAATAATAGACTGAAAAGTAGAAAATAAAAAATAAATAGTTTAAAAAAACTAAAAAATACGCTGTTATTTTAAAATGAACTAAAAAGTAAAAAATAATTTCGAATATAAAGTTTTTATTGCTCCAACCAGTATATGGAAAAGGTAGATCAAAATCAAGCTCAGAATGAAATGAATGAAGTTATTGGTAAAATTTATAAACATGACTAATAGTAGGGGAGCTGGCACTTGAAAAAATCGTGTCGTCCCAACCTTCTGCCGTTTGGTATATAAGCTTTTGAAGTAATTTTAAGCATTTTTTATAATATGACATTTTTGCGGGAAGTGGACCCATTTCGTGTTAGGGGTTTTGGGGGGGTAAAAAGGGGGTTAAAATTGAAAAAAATTTCTGCCGCTTCGTATGTAGGTTCTTTTAGGGCTAAATAACCGTTAAATACTAGTGGCAGACATTTTTGACCATTTGGACCCTCCCAAGCCACCCCTAGCTGAAGTTGCCATTTTTCTCCCCACACCCTGGCAAATAGTCAAAAAGTTCTGACACTAGTATTTAACGGTTATTTAGCTCTAGTAGAACCTACATACGCAGCGGCAGAAATTTTTTTCAATTTTAACCCCCTTTTTACCCCCCAAAACCCCTAACTCGAAATGGGTCCACTTCCCGCAAAATGTCATATTATAAAAAATGCTTAAAATTACTTCAAAAGCTTATATACCAAACGGCAGAAGGTTGGGACGACACGATTTTTTCAAGTGCCAGCTCCCCTACTATAACTTAAATGTAAAAAGCGTAGGGCGTTAACGAAAAGTTCCAGTATAAATAAAATAAGAATATAGGTAAAGAGCGTTCCACCTGCGAGCGTCTGGGAACATTCTCTTCTGCCCAAATTCTGTTTGCATAACAAAAGTTTTGTAAAAAATGCAGATATAAAACTTTTAGTTTTGAGAAAATTTTATTGATCACCTTGTAACTTTAAATTTATTTCATTAAATTTGGCGAATTAGTCAGTCAAATAAGCTATTTGCTTTTCGATTTCGTCCGCGCCGCGTGGTCACGCGAGAAACATCGCTTTTTAAATTTTTGTAATTTTTTATACTTTCGATCTTTTTCGCGGACCCCCGGTAGTTCTTCGCGCACCCCCAAAATAATTTTGAATTATCACGGACCCCCTGGATCATCCCATAGACCCCCAGGGGTCCGTATGGACCACTTTGGGAATCACTGCTCTAGATAAAAACATTTCATAAAGAGAACTCCTTAACTGTTTGATCCACAAAATTCAAATAACTGAAAGAATCTGAAATGCAATCAAAATTTCACCTGAGGAAATTCTGGAATTCATTATTTTTGCTGGTAACAAGTGAAATATAAAACTTTACCAAAAGGTACCGAAATTCTCAAAAGAAGAATAAACAAAAAAATTTTTAGAAGTGTCTATGCCTTTTGGAACAGAGCGCGTGGAGTGGACAAATATTTGAAGAGTTGAATGTAAAAAATTCACATCCAGCAGCGGCACTAAAACAGATGTGGCCAGGCTCCATTTAAACTGTTTTACGATGTCTGCACTGACCCCAAGGATTACAAAAATGAGCTTTGTCTCCCCCGTAACAAGTGTCCTGCGAATATCTTTTTTTCATTTATTTTTAAAAAAAGGTAATGCGACTGGGTGGTTACTTAGCTGTGCGATTTTTTCAGTGATTCAGTGTTTTTCACGTTTGGCCATATATGTAGATATACTATATAAATATAGAGAAGACTTAGAATTTAGATTAATGGAAGCATTTTATTATGAAAAAAACCAAACTAAGGAGTCACCCTTTGTACTACCTCCGTCAACGCGTTCGCGTCATAGTACAATGTCTAGTAGTAAGCTTAGTTTGTAGGAAAGAAGAGGATAGTATAGAAAGTATGAAGATAAGGAGGAAGAAAGGAACGTTAGAAATTATTATATTGCACAAATAAGGCAAATTGACAAAATTTTATGTTTTTAACAGACCAATATGAAAAAATTCCGATGATGCGGCTTGTACCGGATGTGGTACTCGTCATAGTGCCATGTGCCATGTTTAGTAGTGAAGCTTAATTCGAAGAGGTAATATAAGACTTTTGTATGTGTAATAATTTGGAAATATACCTTGGGTGAAAAATGATTAGATTTATTTTCGCTCATGTGGTAATGTCGCAATTTACCCAGGCGGAATAAACTGACTACTTAGAAAATAGAAATAATTTTAGCATTAGTGAGAAATTGACTAGTTCCAGCACTGGCGCCAAAGTAATCCTGGGAAGAGCTGGTTCAAAACACGATATCAGTGTAAACCCACAAGATATTCCTAAAGAATTTGTTTTTTAGTTAGTAGTTTTGCTAGTTCAAAATGAATTAGTTCTCTAAGAACTTCGAAATAAATTAGTTCTCTTAGTACTTCGAAATAAATTAGTTTTCAGTTAGATAAAAATTTTGTATATTTGTGTTATTAAAAATTGTATTTTTCCCCTGTTTTTATGTACAGGTAAGATGTCGAATCTTTGTGCAATACCAAAAAATATTATTATTATTAGTTCGAAATGAATTAGTGCTCCAAGGACTTCGAAATGAATTAGTTCTTCAGTTAGTTCAAAATGAATTCGTTCTCCAAGAACTTCGAAATGAATTAATTCTTCAGTTAGTTCAAAATGAATCAGTTCTCCAAGAACTTCGAAATGAATTAGTTCTCTTAGTACTTCGAAATAAATTAGTCCTTCAGTTAGTTCAAAATGAATTAGTTCTCCAAGAACTTCGGAATGAATTAGTTCTCCAAGAACTTCGAAATGATTAAGTTCTTCAGTTAGTTCAAAATGAATTAGTTCTCCAAGAACTTCGAAATGAATTAGTTCTTCAAGAACTTCGAAGTGAATAAGTTCTTCAGTTAGTTCAAAATGAATTAAGTAATGCAGACTGGGGGCAATTGACTCCATAGTAGGACAATGCTGTACAAAAGTAGTGGGTCGTTTTCATATAAAAGGTATCCAATTGAGAACTACTACTCTCTCCTTATAAAATAGTTATTCCACTAGTCTCAGAACTAGTTCACTTTCCTACTGAGTAGTGACCCTATTTATATAGTGGTGGTAGTGTGTAGACAAATTGTGGGCTATGGTATTAATCGTAGCTCGGCTAGTCACGAGAGAGAATTGCCGTGGAAGACAGTGTTTTTTTTTCAATGGGGCAATCGCTATCGTAATAGCAATAAGATTTTGTCAGGCGTGCAATATTCCCACAGCACCTTAGGTTCATAAACATCAACAGCGATTATCAATATTTTGTAATAAGGATTACCTTTAGGAGCAATCCGTGATATTTTTAAAATACTTAAACAAGAATCAGTGTAAAATAAAAGAATTTTTAGGTTCTCTAATATTTTTTAAATTCACTGATTTCTTTTGCCCTCATTTTCTCATGGGTCTCTCGCTCCTTTCAATTTCATTGTAAAGCTACGACGGTTGATGTTTACACGGTCCTAAGTGAGTCCAAGGAGAATGAGACCCCGATTGTGCACCTTATTTACAGTCATGACAATGCGGTAATCGGAATCTAGCCCAGATTTGGCTCTCTGTTCTTTGAAATAACTGTCACGCTCTTTCAAACAACTAAATTCGTTGTAGGTCGTGAAGAAAAATGCGTGTATTTAATGGGTGGTATATTAGCGAAGGGATGCTAATAAATCAGCCTTGGATTTGTTATCTGTTATCACCTCCCTCTGGATGAAATAAAATGGGTCTTGGTGGAACCTTCCAAGGAGCTGACATTTTACTGCAAGTGGTAGCATTAAAGATTTTACTTTTCAGCCTGTCAGCAAATGATGATTTAATTTCCCTGATCGTCGATTTGCAGGCATTACTCAACTTGGTGTATTCAAAACGAAAAGACTCAATCGGAAAACGTATCGTACGCTCTATAGGAGGTTCCCTTGATTGCGTTCATCCATTCTCCATTATACCACCTATTCCGTCTAGCTGTTATTAGCTGTGTTCAAAAATTCGAGCAAAGTTCTCGCAAGCAGTTGGCTTCTACTCGTAGCTACTCATGCCTTTGTTGAAAAGTTGCTACGAGTAGAAGCCAACTGCTTGCGAGAGCTTTGCTCAAATTTTGGAACACAGTTAATGTATACAGTCTATTGAGGAATGAACAAACACCTTCCTTTTTGTATAGGTAAATCTGGTGTCACAGAGAGCTACAAAGTTTGCGTTATTAATGCGAAAACACAAATCGCAATCGGTGTTTTGGATAAAGCGAAGTTGGCCTTGTCATAGTACAGTTGGCCTTGTCATAGTACAGTTGGCCTTGTCATAGTACAATTAGAAGCTGTGTTTATTGATTAGATATGAATTGTCATACTTTTAAGGTTTGTCATTAAGATTGAAGTCGCTTGCTTTGAAATTAACGAACCATCTTGCTGTCTTTTGCTTCTTTAGCAAAAACGTGACCCAAATTTCTGCACAATTCTGTAGCCCTCATAGGGCGTGGGAATTAATATATCCATTCTTTTAGGAAATTTGGTTGAGAAGCATAAGTGAAGAAATACAATGGTAAATAAGATAATCATGGCATTATTTTATACAATTTGCAGGTGCTTTAATGGACGTTTTGTCGATAATAATGATATTTGATCAATGGAATTCAAATTTTTATAATAAATTCAAATGAACAATTCAATTGCGAAGTTTTTTTGGACACAAATGCATTGTCAAAATAACATATTAAACAAACCAGTGAATGCAAATAAACTCAACTCTCCTTTCTACAGCAACGTAAATAAAACTAGTAATGGAAAATAGTGTTCTAGAAACCAATCTTTGCTCTAATCCCTTAAAATCAAACACAATGCGCACAAGTTTCAAGTGTTTATATATTGTAGATTTCAATAGAGAGGATTTTCAAATTTTCAAAAAAGTCCTCGGAGACAATACGTAGCTTCTCACGTCAGGTTCTATAAATCTATTTTAATTCATTCAATTCGGCAAAGTAACGAAAGTCACACAGAGTTTGCAGAAATTCATTATATTCCTCTTCAGAAAACCCCTTTACAAGGAGCAACGAGAACATGTGTAAGGTGTGAAAATTAATTCCGACTTACCCACGAGATAAAACGTGTTATATTATGTATGTGGGTGTACGCTACGAGTAGCTGCAGCATATATCACTATGTGTCACTTCTTGTTGCCGGTCTTTTGTTAGCGCAAATTGAAGAATGTCGGCGTGTAGTCCTTTCCTCGCGCGCAAAAAGGATATAGCAGAAATGAATAAACACCTCAGGACAGATGTCTAGCTCCTGGAGCGTCATTGCTTCTATATCAGGAGCAGGATATTTGCAGATAGAGTTTTTGGCTTTTATTCCGCGTTACTTTTCAATTGCTTTTAATTAGACGAGAAAGCTGCGTTAGTGCATCAGACTTTAGAGTCCTTGTAATCTTTCACAACAGAATATAAAAGCATTCTGTGCAACAGAACGTCTAAATGCTCTTGTACCATGAATGTTGAATGTTTAAGTGTTGTTCTTCATTAGCAATTTTCCGCAAAATAGGAATGTGCAGTTTCTAAAGGACATCTTCCTTCAATTACTGAGTGTGTTTGTTTATGTTTGCTTAACGCGTGTGCTATTTGCATTAGTTCTTTTAGTTGTCCAAGAATTTTAGCTTAACTTAGTTGATTTTGTGCGAGAAATGGCCTCAAGAAGTTGTGGATATGGTATGGTTTAAATTTGATTAACAATAGAAAAAGGAGAAGATGAGGGATACTAGTGCATTATAGTATGTAGAAGTTTCCGCAACATTTTCTGTGGAAAAAGTGGCCATGGTTTTAAACATAGTTTCAGTAGAGCAACAAGAACTATTTTTGATCTCACAGTCAAACATTACAAAAAAACTTTAATCCTTAAACTATGTTTGGCTACGTTGTCGCCTAGACACCTTTAATTTGGAAAGAATGTTGCACCTTTGCTTCTTTCTGTACGATGGCATTCTAATTAATTCAAGATGGTGTCAATGCATGAGAATATGCAACGAAAACATAACTGTGGCTAGGTATATTTCTCATATTAATGAGGATGAGCATAGACCACGATGTCAGCCGGGTATTTCCGTTCGTCCTTTACGTGGATCAGGCAGGAGGTGTCATCCTATGTGGTTGCTTGCGGAAATTTGCAATGAAAAGAGGTGAGAATTTTGCCGCCGTAAGAGCATAAAGATAACATCGCCGCTGTAATTGACTCCTCCTTTTGCATAGCGTTACCAGAGCCATGGGAATTTTTATTTTTAATTAAAAATATTAAAGATGTGTGAGTTTTTATTACTTTATTTTCTTAAACAAAAAACAAGTGTGGTAATAAATTATGGGAGTGATCAGAATAGGGGATTTTGCATTTTTGTGAGCTTGTCTTTAATAATTAATTGCATAAAAATAATTTTTAATGTTGGGTACGTGTAGGGGTTTTTAGTTTTATGTGTTTGCTTATTTGTGATTTAATTTAATCGTAAAATCCGCTTATACTGCTGTGCCTGGCTGCTTTGAAGCTCTTAACTATGATAGAACATAGTAAAAAACTAATATTTTTATTATCCTTAAGAAGTACTAAGTTAATTATTTAATTGGAAATGATTAGCATATAATATGAGAGCATTAGAAATCGAAACTATTCTATTCGTCTTCTCGAATTTTTGGTGTTTAGTCTTTCAGGTGTATCAAAAAGTATGTAGATAATCAAAACTAATCTAACTGACCAAATTAAATACACAATATAAATTTATATAAATTTTATTTGAGCCATCAATATCGAACCACTGTGTTTTTAGACATCGCTTGTAAAGAATCGCCGATCGAAATGAACCACATCAAACGGCCCCATCTTAAAACCTGTATTCTTTTAATTTTGAGAATAAAATATAGTCAGATGCCGGCAATTCTATACTGGAAGGCTGATCTGATCAGACAAGATTTTCCAAAGAAATTTAATTAAACGATTTCTTCACTTCGCTAAACAAATTGCCTAGAGGAATGGAGTCATGATGGAACACAACATACGTCGTTGCTACTCTCCATAGGGTCATCCCACGTCAAATCAACCAATTTTTAAATAATTTTGGACCTCATGGACTTCAAATCACCTAATTTTTTTTATATTTGATCTTCTGGTGAAGACTAAGAAAAAATCAAATTTTCAGGATTTTTTGGACTTCTAAGTTTTTAGTTATAAATTTGCAAAAAATCGAAAATAGCAAAATTTCGACAAATTTTAAAATCTTTAAATTGCTCTTGTTCAAAAACTATTTGACATAAATAGGTGAAAGTTGCACCAATTCCTTTTGCTTTAATAAGGCTTTAGTTTGATATGCAACATAGTATTATTAGTAACAATCGACAAAATTCGACAAAAATCACAAACAAAACACAGAAATGCTACTGTCAAATAAATTCAACTACTCAACTACTGAGATCGCGTCTATATGCACAATTTCAACTCAACCCAGGTAGCAGAGCTGAGTCGAGTTCAGTCGACCCTATCTCAACTCGACTCGCGTCTACATGCATTTCAACTCGGGTTCAACCTGGGTTCAACTCATCATGTATACGTAGTATATGTCGACCAAAAAGAAAAACCTTGTTATAATGTCAGATAATGTTTCGAAAGTTTCTTTCAAAAATGTAGAGATTTCCTTCCATCCCGTAAAATTATGGCTACTTATTTTTGTAACTCTTTTTAGTCTTATCCGATAGCCACAGGTCTATTTTCCACTGAAGTAATTAATGAATCCATATATATCACGATCCATAATTTATTACAAATCGCAATATTAAAAAATGTTTGAGAGCGAAAATCACTTTTTGGCGACAAAATCACTCAAAAACTGGTTTTTTCGAAAATTTGTTTTGATCAGTCAATACGAAACGTTATTTCCTACAAAAAAGCCTCTTGTCACTTTTTCGAAAACTTAACCCTTTCGAAGTTATTCAAGGTCAAAGTTTCCAAAAATCAGTTTTTGGTCAAAAAATTACTTACAATTAATTTTTGCAAAATTTTTCGAAAAGTTTTCGAAAAAATGGTAAGGGTGTCATTAGGCAATAATCTTTTGTAGAACAAAAAAAAAATTTCTCAATAATCAGTTTCTGAGTCATTTTTTGACCAAAAACTGATTTTTTGAAACTTTGACCTTGAATAACTTCGAAAGGGTTAAGTTTTCGAAAAAAATGGCAGGAGGCTTTTTTATAGGCAATAACGTTTCGTATTGACTGATCAAAACAAATTTTCGAAAATAGCAGTTTTTGAGTGATTTTGTCGCCAAAAAGTGATTTTCGCTCTCAAAAGTAATTTTTGATAACTTTGAAAGGGTTATTCGGGTCAACATCATTGTAAGAACTAGAGTTGTAGAGAATTTCATTGTCAACATTTAGGGCCTTTGTACGGGGTTGAACGACATATAGAAACCGAGATACAAGGAAAACACCGGAACACTGTTTTTTTTGTGATTCCGAAATTGTTTTCTTAACAAGTCCCAAGAAAGCTGTGGACCAATTTTCAGCCATTTCCGAATTTTGTCTCCTTTAAATGCTAATTTCCCTGGACTATTACTATAAGCTATTTTTTGATCCCAAAATCAACCGTATCGGCGGTATGCATTTTGTAGCGGTCATCTTTGTACTGTTAAAGGCAAAAGAGATGGAAAAGAAAAAGACTATGACACTGTGGTGCTCGAATCCTGGCCCCTGGAATAGCAGTCGGGCAACTTAGTGGGCACTCTTGAGTCAAAAGCTCGCAAGCTATACTACATACAACTAAGGATGCGAGCAGCGGGTTGCTGGGTCGAGAAGAACTACGGGCAGGGCAATATACACATACTGTATTCTCTACGACAGATAAGGCTTTTGAGGGTTAGGGGTGTTTTGAAGAAGGTGACGATGAACTCTGCTTTTGAACTCTTGGATTTTGTAGGAGCTCGGAAATACTTACTACGAAAGATTATTCCACAGTCGAGTTGTTCTATTTAGAAACGAATTGCTATCTTGTTGAGTGCGCGAAAAGATGGGCTGCAGGTGGTAGGAGTGAGACGAGTGGGCTAATCTGGTGTTGCGAGTATAAGATTGCCGTGGAGGCAGGAGAGCCTTTATTTCGATGGAACAGTCACTTCACTATGTTAGTAGCGATTTTGTCAGTGCTGCTACATTCCTACAGTGGCTCATGAAGTCGATAGTGGAGCAATCGGTGTCGTCATCGATTAATTTAAGAGCCCTTTTTTGTACTTTATCTAACCACGCCAAGGTGGTTATCGAAGCGCGCGCCGCCCCGAATTAGGGAGTTGTATTCGAGAGGAGGCCGAATGTAGGATTTGTACATTACAGCATAGGCCGATGACTGGAGGAGGAACTTGCATCTTTTAGGAAATCCCAAGCACTGGGAAGCTTGTTTGGCGATTTGGAATATGTGGTTATTCCATCGCAAGTCTTTGGTTAATGTAACGCGTAATGTGTGTTGAAGGGGATTGAAAGGAGGTCATTTATAAAGACAAGAAATAGGGCAGGTGATCAAATTGACCCCTGGGACCCCAGCAGAGATAGGGTGAGATTCAGATTTGACGACATCCAATACTACCTTGATTGAACGGCCGGAAAGAAAACTCTCAATCCAGTTCTGTAGAAGTGAGTCGACTCCAATAGCCTTGAGTTTAGCTAACAGGGCTGAGTGCTAAACTCTATCGAAAGCCTTGGAAATATCTAGAGCAACCAGACTAGACTCACCAAATCCATGCAGACTTCGGTTGAGGTGTTCTGTAAGGCAAACTAAAAGATCGCCAGTGGATCTTTTTTGTCGGAAACCATACTGTTTTGTCATTTATAAGTTGGTTGGGTTCTAGATATCCCATAAGCTTTTTGTTGATTTTGTTGATGGTTTTGGAGAGAGTAGAAGTAATTGCTATTGGGCGGTAGTTGGAGGGAAGGCTGGAGTCACCTTTTTTCGGCATGGGCTGAACATGTGCAAGTTTCCAAGAGTCTGGCTAAACTCCGGAGAAATATGATAGGGCAAAAGGTTTGCGCAGAGGTTTAGCCAAAGTTGACGCGCATTTTTTTAAGACGATAGGTGGAATATTATATCGGGTCCAGTGGATTTGTTGGCGTCGAGCTCTTTGAGGCAGCTGTACACCACCAAGAAAGTATCAGAAAACATTAAAATGGTTAAGGCTACGCTAAAGACATCTTAGAAAAAATTATATATGCCTTAGAAAAATACAATTGAATAACAGTTAAAGGTATTCATCAAATTCTTTGGGATTTATATTTTTTGCTTTGAGTTTTTATGTAAACTTGTTAGATTAGAGAATGAAAATCTCGATCTATTGTACAAATAAATATCTACTATCTACTGCTTTCGATTTGCTTAACTTTTGGTTAGAAAAAATGGCTTTTGATTAAACAGGTTTCATACTGTGTTGTTGATTCTATTTGCGGCCATTGTTGGTCTGGTTTAACCCTATATGGTTTTCTTTATTTGTATTTGAGAGTGACTTTCAAACGACTAAACATCGACGTTTCTGTTAATGTTGTAATATTTTCCCTTAATGATCTCAATAGTAGGACATTTTTACTTGACAAGGTTTTCCAATTAACATTTCCTGAACTGTGCAGCCCTTATTTAAATCTTTCTTTCCCTTAACTTTTTTAGGAAAAACCATAATGCATCGCAATGGTTGTAGTATTTTTGATTGTCTAAAAGAATGTTTTTAGTGAATCTAAATTCCTTTTTGGTTTTTGATTATCTTATTTCAACGCACTAAATTTCGGCTTATTACGCTAACAACCTTTAGATAAAATAATAATCAGGGGAATTTATTACTTTGAAAAAATCGTTATATAATTGGTGCATTACGTATTACAAAATGTTCATAAGTCGAAATTTTATGTTCAACCCTGTGTCCTACATAGGGTTGTGCAAAGCGGAGAACCACTTAAATAAAAAAAGCCCTGCGTGCAAAAGGGATTTTATAATAAGACGCTTTAAATTAATTTAAGTTACGCTAAGTTGAATGTAATAAACAAAAAAGTGTGACTTTGTGCTTTTTATTTCTGTGTGAATGATTACAAGAGTTTCCGATTTGCTAAAGTGCGTTAACTATCAGCTTAAATTTAGCCTTTTGTGGCTAGACATTCACGTTTGCGACAAAATAATAAACATACGAGATGTTAATTGCACCACACTCACCTCTCTAGTCCTATTCGCCCCCCCCCTTTCTTAGTTTGCTATTGAAGGGTGCTCTACTTTTTAGATTTAACGCCTTCAACCCCATCTGAAAGCATCCCCCTGCAATTAGCAAGCTCCCTTTCACCTGGCAACGCTGATGTTGTGGAATAAAATTACACGTGTTATACATAGAAACTGCATGCGAACTCTTCTCCCTTGCAATAGGGGTGCAAGTCGCACTCCCGGCAGAGTTCTAAATGCCAAGACACAACCACATGCCTACCAGCAAATGATGTGTGTCTGTCATTAAAACAAAAAGGCGACAGGCTCAAAACAAAAAAACAAAAAAAATATACTTCAATAGCTTCGAGGGGGGACGAAGGTGCTCAACCCCTTCGCGGTTGCATCCAGCTATACCCCGAAGTATGTCTCGTCTTTACGCCTGCATTAGGGGATGGGTGGTTTGAGGCCACGATGCAAGTGTGTGGGGATGTCTCATTTTTATTTTCTGCTTTTCGCTGGGCTCTTTTCAGGCTTTTAACTGCACTCTGCAACCCTGCAATCAACCTGTCTCCAGGTTTGATTTATGTCAGTCTTCAGTCCTGGTGAAAGGATATCAGCGGTAGGCAACTTTCTCGTGACCGGTGTTCTGAGTGCAATTGGCGGCTTTTTTTTATAGAGCGCGATTTTTCGCGTTTGTTTGGTGATGTGATTTCCGGTCTGGCGCGCGATGAACTTTAATTAGTGTCACGTATGGCGCGTGAAGGGCTGTTTTACGCGCCCTTTTCTAGTGCGGCGATATTAGCTTTCACTTGTGATTGAAGTGGATTAAAGTTTTTGTCCTTAGTTTAAGTCATATGGAGTAGGGCAAACTGTCCTTTGATATGATAGACTTGTTGTTTTAACATAGATTTTTAATTTGTGATAATATTGTGTATGTGTTTAAGGATATTTTACGGATTGTACATAGCGGGTTAGAAGTAATTCCTTAGTCCTTTATACTTCATACTCTCGACCTTTGTTCCGTTGCTGCGATGACTTTTTAATATATAAATAAATTAAAATTCTATATAAAATTTGGTTGTAAATATACGATAATTTTAGAGCGTCTTTGCTGCTATTATCGCGGTAAACAATCTACATATATATATATTGTCTGTTTTGCAATCTGATCACGTGTAAAGTAGTGATTGAAACCGAAATTATGAATTAATTCCAACAACTTCAATACGGCCTGCTACACTTCTTCGTTCATGTGGCAATATTATTCTAGCCCAACTATATTAATTAATAGAATAAACGTTAAGAGGATTTCTTTTGGTATAAACTCGAAAATCTGCTTTGTTTTGTAGAGATCTGTGGTTATTCTGGAGAATGTATTACATACTTCTAATCTAACAAGGGATTCACTTCCTTGAAGGTTTCCAGCCACTGATTATAGCTATCACCTCTACTACTTGACGGGAGAAAGTCTCTCATGGGTTTTGGGTTTGAAATGTAATAAACGTTTAACTACATTACGAATTTTGAAATACTTGGCTTGGGTATTTTTAGAAATCATGAAAATACTGCAAGGCTTAAAAATAAAATAACAAAATGCTTTCGCTTTAAAAAAATTGATTTATAAAAACATTATTTAAAGGTGAATAACACGTTGAAAGCAAACCTCTTTCCTATTTCGAAAAAAAAAAATTTAATGAAAGAAAACCGCGGAGAGAGAATTACAAGAGCAATGGTTGATCTACTCACTCTTTAGTTGATATTACATCGTTGCACTCAACACTTTTCTGCATACACGTGACTTTCGTTCTTACTCTCCATCTCTATTGTAACTTATAAGTTTTTTCAGAGGTATACTGTGCGCATACTTTCAAAGGAATATAGTAATGGTTTTGTTATTGAAATCTACTTACCTGGTTGGCTTTTATCGTTTGAAATATGTAAGAGTAAGGAATAAGTTTTTTCAATACACTATTCCCAACACGCAACACACCTACTTCATCCTGTTAGTGCGCATATTCCGTTCACTGATGAGCACTTTTTTTCTAGAGGGGTCCAGGCCATTTGTGTTCGAAATGCAAAGCACTACTGTCAAGAAAGTGCCGGAAATTGGTCAATGGAACAAAAAATACAAATTTATTGTATCGCCTTCAAAGTAGGCCCCTTCTGAAATAACAGACTTATCACAACGAATAACCCAATTCATCAAAACATTTTTTAAACGCGTTTTTTGGATTCGATTTCAGTACTCTCCGCGAATACTTTTTTATATACGACTGAAAACGGGTGCCTCGAAAAGGTAATTTGAGTTTTGAAAAAAGAAAAAAGTGGCCGGAGAGATATCAGGGGAATACGGTGGCTGTTCGATAAGATTTGTGGAGTTTTTGGCCAGAAATTCATTCACAATGATAGCCTTGTGAGATGGTCCGTTATCGTGGTGGAAAATCCGTGAGTTTTCTTTGCACAAATCTTGTCTTTTTCGACAATTTGCTCGCCGCATAACGCTCAGATAATATATTCTATTTACTGTCTCACCTTCTGGCAAAGAATTCCGAGTGCACAACATCGCGGTAATCGAAAAAACTGTCAACATCAATCACCTTCACTTTTGATCGGCTTTGAAGTGCTTTTTTCGGTTTCGGCTCAGTTGGAAGGCCCAATTCCGAAGCTTGTTGACTGGTTTGCATGTCAAACTCGTAAGCCCATGTCTCATCACCAGTTACAATGTGTTTTAATAATGTGAAGTCGGAATTGACTCGTTCTAACGACATATAATAATGAACTGCTCATCTGAAATTATTTTCACACAAACTCGTGAAACCAAAAAGTACCTATAGTCCTCTCGCTCATCCATAAGCCCCTTTTGTCACCGAAATCAAATTTTGTTAAATTTCGTGTTATGAGTTCAGTGCATTCACTGGCAGAAGTCAAAGCAGATGGTGCCAAACTTGAGAAAATAAAATTTGACATTCAAAAACTGCACACTTTTCCATTTTCTTAAATATTTTTACTATTGACATTCAATAAACTACAAAATACGATAACTTTTTTATCTTTGCAGTAAAATAAGAAAGGTAAATACAATTCTGGAATGATTTTAATCGAAATTTAAAATAAAACCGCCACAACGGTTGCACGGTATTAAAGTTGCCATACCTGATTTCATATTTTTCCTTTGAAATAATGTCAGAATATTTACAAAAAATAGATGGGTATAGTGGTTTTTTTATTTCTTTCTCTTTCCCCCATAAGCCCCGGAATTTAATGAAACAGCGGTAGAGAACTTAATTTTTTTAACATAAAGAATTGTAATTGATGAAAAAAAGCATTTTAAAGGGGAAAAATCATGAAAATTGCATTTGATTAAATTTATTTTGTTTCAATCTTCCAAATACGATTATAAAAAATTTTAATTTACAAAAATCACTGACGTGTATACATGTCAATGAAGAATGGTTTGACACCGATGGAACGAATTGGTGATATGAAAATTTTCTGATGAGCAGTCCATTCTATATGTCAGTGATTCTAACATGTCATCAGTGACCTTTACGCGACTAAATTTTTGCAGACATTCAGGTCTTTCGGCACTAGTGGAGCGACAACGCGTTTCATGCCCAAACAATCGTTGAAAATAGTACGAATTGATTCGTGAGACATAGAACTCTCAGACGACGATTTTCAGTCACCATTTTCCGCACCATAACGATGCTAAGTTCAATTGAAGACGTTGATGGCTGACCAGGGCGAGGAAAATCTTCCACTACATCTGGACCACTTTTAAATGCACGGTACCACTGATCACCCTGTTCCCGCCCGTCCTAGTTACGCCAAATGTATACACCTTTTTATAGACATGCAATCATAAAATTCGATCCTGGGTTGTACATTCTATGATGTTTTCCTGTTATGCATGAAAGTGTAGAATAGCTTTTCCGCAGGAGGAGTGCATGCTGATATATCCCATTTTTTTTATATAGGGCCGAGAATGTCTCTTTCACAGTTTTATACCATCACTTCTTGCTTCCATAACTGCACTATAACTTCATGAATCGCCTGACCACCTTTCGGAGATGGCGTTTACACCCGATGTCTTGTTGCTTTTGAAGCGGCGTATCACTTTGAAGCTTGATGACAGAAGCGTCAGATATTGTTGGAGCCGCCAATTTCTTATCTATAGCTCGCCATTTATCAATTCATAGAAGGGTTTTCCCATCGTCCTGTTCTAGTTCACACATTATATTCTATTCCCAGGCTTGCGTATGTAATGTTTCTTCTTCTCCTCCGAGGTATATATTTTAAAATCTATTATAAAATCTCTACTGAAAAAGGTACCTCGAAATGGATCACCGGTTACAAAAGGGATGGTGAGCCGTTACAAGCATTCACCAAGCACAAGTAACATCGGAAAAGGTGATGCGGTGTGGTGGTAGTGGAACGGAATCGTCCACTATGAATAGAGTTCGTGTCCCGGGAACTTCAGCTTGTCTCGATGACGAGAAATATATGTAGCTCGAGACATTCGAGACATCGGGAAATTATTTCGAATTACAAGTGTACCATGGCGAGTCACATTTCTCTTTGAAGTATATGTCGCCCGCGCGATTCGCACATAGAGGCCGGCGATATCCTTTGATTCAGTAGAACTCCGATGTGATCAACCCCGCTGTAGGCAACATTTTATTGTAGTTAACTAAACGATTTCACAGTATTCAACTTCCCTGTCCCACCAAAACAAGTGTATCACGCTTAGTGTAGACGTATTTCTGACCCTAAAATTCTCATAGAAAGAGATAGAGATGAAAAAGAAAGAGAAAGAGATACATGATACGCGAACTATACCTATGAGCCAAATTTCAGCTCAATCGGGTCAAATTGAACTTCCAAGATTCTTTTACGTAGTTAGTTACAGATGAAGCTAATAAAAAGGGTGTAAAAAATACGAATTAACGCAAATCTTCCAGTCTGCTATCGAATTTATATTTTTTTGTATAACTTAAAGCGATTAAACCTAAATTCAGAGAGTAGACCTGACACTCAGATAATTTGGTACGTGGCTGTTGGTCTAATATTTTTATTGTATGTAAATGGTTAAAACATTTTATACAACGTTGGAAATTGAAGCTGCCACCTTTCGGAAGGTGTTATGGCTGTGGAGAAGAATGGCAGGCAACATTACTTAGATGGAGATTAGATATAAGGTATTCGTCGGCTTGTAATATTTGTGAGATGAGTTGAAGACGTATCTGATGATGATGGAGAAGGAGTAGTTGATGCTGTTGGCGGCAGCCGTCTCATGCAACATGAAGATGACATAGATAAAGTGTTAGAAGAAACACGCATCATTATAAAATTGTTTAAAAACAAGTCCTTTGAAGAATATAATGCTCGAAAAACATGTAAAAGCTGAATTTAGATTGGAATTCAGACTACTTTATGATGTTAAAACCAGACAGAACTCTATGTTGATATGATCGAAGGTTTTTTGAAGCTCAAAAATGATATCCAAAAGGCACGCATTGATTTGGAATTATCCAGCTAGGAAAGAGGAAAACATTGCAGTATTAGAAAAACTGCAAACAATTTTGAAACTCTCAAAACGAGTGGTGGAAGCATTGAGAAGACAGGATGCGAATTTGTTAACAGGAGAGGCGATAGTCAACATATTGCTCAAATTCCATGACGCGGGCAAAATTAGGTTATATAAAAGGTGGCTCCCTTTAGTACTACTCCCTCACAAAAAACTGTGAGGATATTTTATACCTTCATTTTTATACGGCCGGCTCTTGGACTATTAACGGAATTATTTTTTAAAAACCTTTTTTATTAATACAAAAATATAGGTTTTAAGTAGGTAGGATAATGAACAAGACTTAATAATGATTCAGTGACTTTTCGTGCCAAATTTAATTTTAATTGTTCTTAATATTTAATAATTACTCATTATGTTACGGTGATTTTGTATGACAAACTTTATTTTATTATTCAATTTCTTTTACGTACCTTACCTATTTATAATCTTGAATTATTTACCTAATAATTATCCAGAAAAAAGAATTTTGTTTAATTACAAAATTTATGTTTCAAATTATGATTTTCTTTAAATTCCCTTTGAAAATTTAAAATGTCTCGAATGTCTCGAAATTCCCGGGATATTTAGCACGAGACGTCTCGAGACCCTAGACTTCAAAAACCTCGAGACTTTACAAACTCTAACTATGAAGTATTTCCAGTTGGTCAGATGATTGACTCTTAACTTTACTGTGAACAACTAGAGAGATTACGCAAGTAAATTGAACGAAAGCGGCAATAAATGAATAATAGAAAAGATGAAGGCACGTCCGTAGTTTTGATGCATCCATCATATAATCCAGACACCCTCGCACCCTCTGACAGAACTTTCTCAATGGAATTGAGCTGGCCAATAAAAAGCCAATAAAAACTATTTGCTTCAGTTTTAAAACTAGAAACCACAGAAGTTCTTCACCATCATAACTATACCCGAAAAATGGCGAAATATCGTCGATAATAATGAAGCATATTTGGTTTATATAAATTCATTTTCACACTATAAGAAAACCAGTTGAATTTTACTAAAAAACGAACTTTCCCCCATAAATAGAAGTCAAAAATCGTTTGTTTTTTTTTATCATTCAAAATTTAAATAAAACAAGTTATTTTGAAACTCTTTCTTGGCATCTCTTTATAATTTCATGTGCTATTGCATTTCCGAAGTCAAATAATTTAATAATAAAAGCAAAGATAAAATACGCTATAACTTGCATAACCTGACTTAAGCCTACAACGTTAGAGTATGTCTGTAATGAAATCAGATATCACTTTATTGAAATTTATGATAAATAACATCTAAGGCAAAAAATACAAGTAATCTTCATGCCAGTTGATTTATTTTTATTAGAAATTATTCATACCCAACTAGAATCAATGCTCCCCTCATCACATGAAAATGACAGCGCTCCTTTACATCACCTTATATCCGGTAGCAGCACGAAAGAAACTGCAAGTAGCTGCCGGCCTCTTATCGCACCTTACCACGCTGCACCCAAGCATAAGAGCACTAACAAAAATTATATCCAACTATCATACTATCATCCAGCAGTAAGTAAGTAGCTTATACGACATTAAATCAAATTGATGACTTCAATGAATAACACATGAAGGAAACTCTTCACAAAATACAGCCACCTTAACATACTATCATATATCAAGCTCTTTCCGTAGGACGACAGAGAAGGGGTAGAGAATAGTCCAAGTTTCTTTTTCCGCCCTTCTTCAAGGCCTTTAGGGCTTTCGCCAGGTATGAATGCTTTTCGTCTGGCAGATTTATTGGCATATTTGAACTTACATATTTATAGCCCAATTCATAACCCAGATTTAGGTTCCCAACAAAGGGCAAAGTAGTGACAATGACGCTCATTTCTTAGCTTTCCTGGGGAGGCATTACATAAATCTTGCAGCGGGCGTTATACGGCAATTGAGAGCCATCCATCACTTTTTCTGTTTATACAAGCCGCTAGATTAGGTCACATTCGTGCTCCTGTTTTAGAAATTGTTTTAGGTTAAAATTACATTTTTGTGAATTTTTAAAATAGCAGTGGAAAATAAATTGGATTGGAACTTTTTAATTTTTGTAAAACTTTATGCTTTGATGGAGGCATTTCATGGAAACTGTTCGCGAAATGATGGACAGCTAATAAGTTTTGAAGTTACGAATTTTATAGTTTACTCAAATAATGTTTAAATGTCCGTTGTGTGTATTAGAAAGAAAAAATGTTTGAAGAAATTACTTCCATTCAAGTTCACGTCCATACAATCAATCATAAATTGCGTTAAATGTCTTCAAATTGATTGTAGAGTTCTTATCGTCAATTTCATAGCGACTCATAGTGACTGTTGAAAAGCCACAACAAGAAGTTCTAAAAAAACTCCAGTAGGACAAATACTAGACATGAATAAAAGGCTTGGCATCGCCAATACGCGGCTATACTCCGCTAAGTCCCATCCAGCTCTATCTCAGTAGAACGTTGCCTTCGGCTGCTGTGCAAAAGGAAATGGCTTCCTTGCTTATGTGAAGACGGCGATGCCGAAGCGAAAAGTAGCCAGGAAATTGCTGTAAAGACGGAATGTTACCCAGATGGGAGAAGTAATTGGAAGATTTTGTACTATCGACGGTAGAGGAACAGTATACTCTAGTAAGTCAGATAGAAGTGTGTAAGAACCATGGCCGAACGCTGACTTCGGTATTTGAACAGTAGATGCCTTCTTCGCTTATTATGCTAACAGGCGATGGAAGGAGAAAGGATAGAGTACAACAGTGTCCAGTTTCAAAGCTCAGTATGTGTAACCTTTGTGGAGAGTCCCATTTTCACTCTCTGAATTTTCTTTTTGATCAGCTTCGTCATTTCACTTTCTTTTAGTATCTCCTATCTCAATGCCCTTTTCCACGTACATAGCTCTTAAATAGTGTCCAAACAGCCTTGATTCATACTAGTTAGTTTTTTCTATTTTTCTAATATTGTTTCTGGAAACCTTTCCTTTTACATTTATCCTTCTTTTCTATTTATTTCTCGTGAGTCTTTGCTCTAACCGACGATTAAAAATCCAGCTCAATTCTTACTCTTACAAGTTATGAAGAAATGCACCAATACGCCAGCTTGAAATATCGTTGAGTCGCGTTGGCTCCCCAAGCAATCAAATTCACTCGACCTGGCACGTCCGCGAAATATGAAATATAATAAAATGCTCACGGAGAAGAAAAGCATGCGGGCATGATGGGGTTTCCAAAAAAAGCCTAAAAGCCCTTCCAAACTCGGTATCATTTACGTTACCTTTAGCATAAACTCCTGTCTTAAGCTCCAATATTTCCCCGTAGTATGGAAAGAGGAAAAAGTAATCCCGATATTAAAACCTGGTAAAGAACCATGTGACCCCGGTAGCCAGCGCTCTATTAGCCTATTAAGCAACTTGGCAAAAATACTGGAGAAAGTAATCGAAAGTAAAATCATAGAACATATTGAGCGCAAAAACTCATTACCCAACGAACAGTTTGGTTTTATTGTAGAACTGGACATAATACTACTCATCTCCTTCTAAGAATTTCTCAACATATAAAAAAAATTTTCACTTTGGGGAAAACTGCAGGTCTTGTTACTCCCGATGTACAAGCTGCTTTTGACACTGTATGGTACGACGCTCTGTTACATAAAATGCTAAAGTTTGAATTTCCTGTAGCTCTTGTAGCTCAGGGGTGGAATTACAGAAGTTGTTTCACCTCATTTGTTACGCGTTTTAAATGGAAAAATTCAATGGAAAACTCGAAACAGATGACTTGAAACAACTTCTGCAATGCCACCCCTGGTCTGTGAATTCCTTTACGACCGTTCATTTAGAGTTCTTTTAGGGTCAGTTACATTGACGCCAAGACGTAATGTAGCAGGAGTACCCCAAGGTTCCGTATTAGGTCCAATTCTATTTAATATCTACACTGCTGATTTTTCCAGCATACCAAACTGCTCATCATCTATATTTGCAGAAGACAGAGCTCGCATAAAGACGCCACAAATAAGTGCAAACATTTTCAAAATGGTCTCGACGACTTGACCAATTACTTCTGTAAATGGAAAATCAAAATAAACCCCAACAAAACGCAATCTATGTTTTTCACCCGAAGGAGAAATCCTTGTTTCTTACTTAGCACGGATTTGAGGGTAAGCGACGATAGCGTGCCTTGGTTTGAACAAATAAAATGTTTTTGTTTGGACAACCTTTCCTTGATAATTGTTATTCTGAATATACATGGCGTGGCATGGCGGCCTTCAGTGGAAACATGGATTGAGCTGGGTTTAAAATAAAACAAGTTTTTGAACACGGTTTTCGACCGGATCGAGCTAGAATCGTTCTAGAGATGCGCCGAATATGGGTTCAACCGAATACGAATATTCGGCCGAATATTCGGTCAAAAATGTACCGAACCGAACATTCGGCCGAATTATTCGGTTCATTTTTGAGCTCTGTGGAAATTTAGTTTGATAGCGATGAGGGAAGAGGAATTTAAGGCTTTTAGTAAGCAAACCATTAACAATAAAGGATTAATCAATTCCTTTGGAGCTGCCCGGCTTGACGTAACCGAACATTTCATTTTTTCTTAGCAATTTAGTAGTTTTTTTTTCTCTTCAGATTTACACTATATTTCAAGAAAAAGGAAATGTTTGTATTTCTTCTTTCTTCTTGAATATTTTTGAGGGAGAACTTTGTCGCTTGGTAATAAAATTTCCTTCGACGTCTGAAGAGATCGTGGTCCTAAACCATACAGCATCAGTGAACATTCCGTCCATTTTCTAGGAAACTCTGCTTTACTTTGGCTATATTTTACGCCCTTCGATATCTCCTGGTTTTTCTCCATAAAGGCCACATGACAATCAAATCGTCTCCTCCTTGTTATTTTAACTCGAGAATATAAGAGCCGGTTTAGGCACAAGCGCTGGAGCGCACCGTCTAAAACGGCTCTAAGAATAATTTTAATACATCAAAAATTTAAAAAAAAAATTTTCCTACCCTTCGTCTCTTTTTATTTTAAAAAAATGGCCGCATCACTTTTCCGTGACAATAAGTGACATATTGTCCATGAGAAATGCAACTATAAATGACTTCGGGAATGCCACACTCTCACATTTGTGACAATTGTCAATGAGGTGCTTATGCGAATACGAAGGTCACATCGTTTATGAAGGTCAGGTGGTTTGTCACATTTTACGATAGGTGACGTGACTATGGGAATAGGGGCCCGTTTGAACTGTGATTGACTATATAAATGAGTCGGTAATTTTTTTTAATTTTGGATTTTTTAAATAAATAATGGTTACACAATGTAGCGTTTGTCTCATTTACAAATACTACCTATGTACGGTTTGTGAATCGAGCCTGGTTTTGATACTAAACGCCTCAAATACACAAATATAAGTTGTTAAGCAATTAATTCCGCTAAAGTCTCCATTTTGAGAGTATTGTGAATAATTTTTCACTCAATGAGGCAAATAAATAGTTTTTGATATTTTAAACATTTGTAGTGCCTTAATGTTGAGTTTATTGTCCTGTTTTCTTTATTTTTATTTTCGATGTTTTCATCTGGAATATTGGAATTCTAGTTGGAACTCTGAGTTCTAGTCTTCCATATAAAAACTATTGGAAGTCATCCTAAATTTCTGTAGCAATACGTACCTTATATTAAGATTTTTAAAACGAAACCTCTGAAAACCCTAAAAATGACGGGTTCTAGTGTTATAAATGTTTGGTTTTAAAATATATAAGTATCTTCAAACAACAATGCTTCACCTGCTATAATATGTTATTGAGATTAAAATGAAAAACTCAAACTTTTATTTAATATCTAGAAACTAAACCAAATTCAAACATCATAAATTTTAATTAACAAACATAATAATTAATTCCTCCAAAGTATAGCAGCAGTACATAACTTAACGTATAACACATTCATTATCAATAACATTCCTTGACCACTGAGCAAACAGGTAGCATTAATGTAACAACATAACCACATTGCACATTGCACAGAGAACTCCCAAGTTCTGTCTGGATACTGTTGAGCAATTTCTGTAACGACATTGTAATATTGCCGCAGGTTTCTGTCTCCCCATAATCAACACACGGTAAACGTTTATAGCTTTGAAACTTGACACCATTTTATTATTTTATTGCAGCCATAGTATTAACTGCAAACCTTCAGGATACTTCACAGAGGAGAGGAGTGCAAATGAAACTTGATTGCTTTAGTCTTAGTCCTTTCGAAGAGATCAGCAACAGGTCCAGCCTCAATGTTGAAAACAAGTCTGTTAATGGTAGTTTCTTGTAGGGCATATAAAAGAGTAAAGTTGGTCAACATTTTAACTCCTTATTATTATTATAGCTGGAACTGTCCTGTCCTCTGTGTCCTGCAGGAAACTTTAAATTTATTATCCTGCAATTTAAATTATGAATTTGATGGCTTTTCTTGCCTTTCTGTTAACCGAATTTTTAGAGTGTTTTTAGTAGAAGATCGAGGAAGGGAATTTTAGGTTTAATTTATGTTAGAAATTGTAATATTGATTTTTGACTAAGTACGAGTTAGACGCATACGAAAATTTTAGCAAATTAAATCTTATATGGGAGACATTTTTAACTAAAATTCTAATTTTTTTTGATAATGATATTTCATCTTAATAATACAGTCATTCTTTATATACCTAAAATTTTTTAAAAAGAGTACTTCCTCCTTTAACTTAAATAACTTGAGGAAGGACCCACAACTTTCTAAAGGTTTGAGGTCAGGAAAATTACCAGGCCAAGGAAGGACATTCAATTCTCCAGTGCTGGATGGGTTTGAGGTAAGGCAAGGGGCACCATCTTGCATTAAGGTATAATGGGAATGAATATAGGGTTTGGAGTTGATATATGGAAGTAGGACGTCTTATAGAATGAATATGCATTTGTCAGCTTCACGCATATGAGCTTGAATGTGGTATTTCTTCGTGAGCAACTGAACAAAATTGCAAAATTTTGTTGCATTATTTAAACTTCCATAAGTATTGAAACTGGAATAAATAAGCAATATTCATTTCCGTAGATAAATAAAAAACAGAATGTGCAATGTATACTGAGAGGAAAAGGTTTCGATTCAATGGTATAGTCTCCTAAAACGATTTTAATTTTAACGATGCACTAAGTTTTAGACAATTACCTAAAGCTAACGACGATGAAATATAGGCACTGTTTTCAAAACTCATTGACAACTTAAGACATCGGAGTAGTAACTGTATTTATCGAGTCAATAGTACCAAGATCTTTTAGTTTGCCTTACAAAACACATCAACCGAAGTTTGCATAGATTTCGTGAGTCTAGTCTGGTTGCTCTAGATATCTGCAAGGCTTTTGATAGAGTGTGGCACTCACCCCTGTTAGCTAAACTCAAAGCTATTGGTATTGACAAACTTTTACAGAATTAGATTAAGAGTCTCCTTTCTGGTCGTTTAATCAAGGTAGTATTGGATGGCGTCAAATCCGAACCCCACCCCATATCTGCGGGGTCCCTAAGGAGTCAATTTTATCACCTTTATTTCTTATCTTTTTAAATGACCTGCTTTCAATCCCCTCCAACCCACTTCGCAGCTTCGCTGACGACGGTACCTTGCGTTACTCTTAAGGCTCCGAAAATTCAAGTCAAGCACGTACCAGATACTGTCTTGATAATCGCGAACTAATCTCCAACTAAATAAACAAACAGATTAAACTCATTCTAGATTGGGGAAACAAGAATCGTGTCGAATTCAACCCCACCAAAACCAAGTACTGTCTTATTTCCAATAAAAAGTGCAAAACCTCTCCATCCGTGTCAGTGGGTGAAGTTGAACTAATGGCCGACTCATCTCTTAACATCTTAAGCGTGACATTAGCCAAAGATTTGTGATGGAATGACCACATATTCCAAAATGCTAAACAAGCATCCCAGTGCTTGGAATTTCTTAACTGCTACAAGTTCTTCCTCCAGCCATCGGCCCGTACTGTAATATACAAATCCTAAATTCAGCTTATTCTCGAATACAACTCTCTTATTTGGGGTGGCGCTCCGAAAACCACATTGGCGTAGTTAGATGATGTACAAAAAAAGGCTCTAAAACTTATCGTTGACGACGCCGTTTGCTCCACCATCGACCCCTTGAGTCACCGTAGGAATGTAGCAGCACTGACAAATTATATCGCTACTATTATAGCGACTGTTCCACCGAAGTAAACGCTATCCTCCCTCCACGGCAATGTTATGCCCGCAACAACAGATTAGCCCACTCGTCTCATTCCCTCCACCTGCAACTCCCACTTTCACGCACTCCCCAAACTAGTAAATCGTTTCTAAATAGAATAACTCGACTGTGGAACAACCTCTAGCAGTCAGTATTTCCGAACTCCTACAACATCCAAGAGTTCAAACGGAGGCTACTCTCTCCAACACTCCCCCGAACCCTCATAACCCTTAACCTCGAATGTAATCGCCAGATCCATTCAATAACCTTGTGTTATCCATTCATCAATTCTTGGCCTCCATATGCCCACATATCTGTTGCTATGTTTTCATTACCTGGGGCTTGATTATTTTTAAGGTTCACCATAGCACCTTTTACGCCGTCGATTGCCGGCAGCTCACTTTCATTAGCAGTACCAGTATCACTATCGTTACCCATGTCCGTGTACATTTGGTTGGCTCACATCACTTTAATTTTCGTGGCGTTTATTCAGTAGCTCATTAACATACTCACCCATATTTCTAAGACTTTAATATAGATGAGGTAACCAGAGGTAGAGACTCTGCCCAACAGTAGCCTCTAATCGGGAAGAATTAAAGAATTCCAACGTCAATTCGCGGTGTTACACTACCTTCTCTCATCCAATACTACCACGACTGAGCCCGAAAAAAAACTAAAGACTGAAGACAATTCGGAAGTTGCTGAAGATTGGTACACACCTTAAAAACATCATTATAAATAAAATGTCGAGATTGACACGCGATTGGCCGCCGGGAAAAATTTTTATTCAAGGTCAAAGGGTCAAAATATCAGTTTTTTGCGAATATCTCTTAAACAGTAAGACTTTTCATAAAATAGTGTTCACAAAGTTTGTAGATTATGCGATTATCTACAAAAATTATTATACATTTTCCCGTAAGAATTGTCATTCATAAGATATCGCCGTTTAAAAGATTTGAAATACTCATTCGCGACTTGCAAAGGTCATCAGACCTTCAATAAATCCTTTGTTGGAGGAGTGATTCCTGGATGTGTTTGGAGAGAAAAATTGTTCTAGAGAGGGCGGCTATCCCCACTATCCACTAAAATACAGGGTGTTTAGGAAAAAAAAGTATTTTTTTTAAGTTTACTTAAACTTCAATTACTCCTAGACTAATTATCGTAAAGCAACAAAATTAGGCTCATATTTTATTTAAATATGTATTCTTTAATTTGGTATAAAGATCAAAAAGTTGAGTGACTCCATTTAGAATATATGTATGTAGGTTCAAATCGATGCTTTGCATCTTGACCTGGCAGATTTTTTCGTTTTTCTCAGAAAAATACGTTTTTACCAGTATATTTTTTTTTGCTTTTCTGATGCACCAAACTATTATCTAAAATATTTCTATACACAATAATGGTGTATTTCGGATAGTTTTCTAGGTAGTGAGTTTTATCGTGAACCGTTAAAAAGTTAGTAGTCATTCAACTTCGGCATAATTCTGAAAATGATACAGACCTTAAAAAAAAAATTGAACCAATTGAAAATTGGTACAGACCTTAAAAACATCATTGTAAATGAAACGACAAAGGTCCCCAAAAATCTGGCTTATCAAAAAAAAAAATTATTCAATGTCAAAAGTAAAAAGCAGTCTTTTGCAACTACCTCATAAACCGTGTCTTGACATACAATTTTTTTTCAAAGTATGCAGTTTAAGCGATTCTCTATGTCTTGATATAGATACATATTTGCAATGTCAGTCCTCTCAATATCTGACTACATAGAAACATTTTTATTTTCATTAATTAATTACAATTACTAAAGTCTGTTTGCTAAGAAGGTTCATTATCAATTAATGATGTCACGTCCTTATATAATTTATCGGTGACATAATTGCAGATTTGCCTATTCGTAATGAATTCTAATCTTCAATTTGTCAATTTGATATGATAATTATGTATGTCAAAAGTACTTAAGTTTAAATACTGTTGTTGGAAGAAAAGATTTTATTCAAAACGATTTTTTAGTAATATTTTAATTTTATAGCAAGGGTATTATTTAAAAATTCTTCTCTATAAATAAAAATGAAAAAGGGTTTACTACCAAGAGATTTATTTATTTGCACTGTTTAAATATATCGACATATATTTGAGAAGTACATACATACATATACATATATCCTTGAAGACGTTTTATCAAACGTAGGAAAGTATTAATAATAATTTTTTAACTTGCCTGAAATTTAAAAATTATTTGAAAATAAAAGTTAAGAATTTATTGATATCATTTATTTAGGGAATTATCTAATATTAAATCCAGACAGTTTTTTTAATTGAGCTTTCACGAAGAATTTGTATTTATTTGTTAATTGAAACGTTAAGAATGAGGTCCTTTTTCTTTGATATTACGTTTGTTACAATTGCCTAGAATAGTTATCGTAAGGTTTGTATTAGGTTTTTCGCTTATTTGGTACCCAAAAGGTGCTTTGGCTCACCTATTAGGTTGTAAGGCAAGGGATAATAATAATAACAAATATAAAAAATCATATACTACCATTCGGTAGCGATAGTCAAGCAAATCAACATATAATACCACTTCAAATCTGAGCTTTTAAAAGTGCTTTATTTCAAAACGATTAAAACGTTTTATTTTGAAGTAAACCATTTGATTAGCATTGTCGACACTGTTAAAACACTTAAAAGTGTTTAAAAAATGTCTACAATGTAAATCAAAATAGTGACATCAAAATAAAACGTTTAAAGCGTTTTGAAATAAAACACTTGGAAAATCTGAGATTTGCAGTGACATAACAAAAATTATTTTCTTTTCTTTTAATCCGGGAGCTGAGTGGCATATTATGTAGCATTAAGGGTGTCCAGCAGCAATATCCTGCCGTCAGTCAGCCAGTTTCCCTAACATTTGGCGTGGCGTGGGTTCCAAGTTGTCAAAGAACCATGTAAGGCGCAAATGCTTTATAAAATCTGAAAATTGGTTTAAGATATTCCTAATGAGCTTGCTACACTGATAAAAAAAATTCTTGGCCTAACGCACTTTTTCTTGAACAACAAAATTGTCTCGGGATAAGCAATACTCATAGTCTTGGTTTTATTGTCTTGGATGAAGACAAAAGTTGACTTGGAGTAAAAAAAATACAAAACCGATCATATTATAATTGAAAACAATTCAAGTTCTAAAATCGGTCTTAATAGTTGTGATACATTTTTAGAAATTGAAAGTCCGGTAACCGAAAAAAGTCCAATGAATTAAAAATTTAGTATCTTGAGGAAAAAATTAAAAAATCTTATTTCGAGAAAGACATCTTGGTCGAAAAATATAAGTATTAAGCTAAGAAATACATTGCTTGGCTCAAGAATTTCCAGTGTCTTACTCTGAGACAGCATTCTCATGTTAAGACTGAAAAATTTTTCTACTCAAGACAACTAAACGAAGACTATCGAATTGGTACAATCAAGACAATTTTTCTATCAGTGTAGTATGGATTGGTGCATTATCCTGCTGAAGGGCGAAATCTGGAACTATAAGTTTATCACCAGCAATGAAAACACAGGGCCTGGTCATAAACGCAGAACTGCGGTCATTTTGCAATATTCAGCTACACACTTTGAATTGTTGAATACTGCAGAATGACCGCAGTTCTGCGTTTTTGACCAGACCCACATTTGGATAAGCCTGCTGGGATTGAGTAATAGAAGCCAAAATTACTCGCGCTATTTGCTAAATTGGAACTTCAGAAACACTTTACGATAGATTAAATACGTTGAGTGTTTTTTATGCAGTCATATTAATCCTTTGAATTAATATCATAAAACGATTCAAGGGTTTAGTTCTCCATAAGTGTTTTATCATAACTAAGTGTTTACTATCCCAAGTGTTTAATTTTCGAATAAGTGTTTTACTTTTAAACACTTCTGCTTAGGTTATAATTATTTGGCAAACACCTTACGTGCTTAATTTCTCACTTTAAGTGTTTAAGAACAAAACACTTTAGTGTTTAGATTTTGTGCATTTTGTTTTGTGTGTTGTCTTCTTCTGTTTTAAAAGTATAAGCCCTTCGCACCATTAAACATTTTTCCGTTTAGAAATAAACACTAGAGTGTTTTATTTCTAAACACCCACTAAACACTTGGATTTGCAATCAAAGCAAATACAAGCAGTTTTTTATTTTTCTTGTGAGATGAAAAACTTTTCAGGGCACATATAATTTGTGTAGTGGGCGTCTTTCAATCGCCGCTGAAGAGTACAAGCAGACATTTTTGTTGATGCAGGTCTTGTCAAATTGAAGTCCTGAGTGAGCTGTCTAAGAGTTGCGCGAGGATTCTTCTTGTTCTCTTGCAAATCTTCTGGTCCTCTCGCAAACTGGTAAGGCGCTTCCGTCCTCTGCCATCAATATTTTCCAATTACCCTGTGTTCTTTTTTTGTTTAATACAGGCCAGTATTGCTGTAACACTTGTATTTTTTCGCTGCAGCATTTACACTTATGCCATTTTCAGACTCCTTAAAGATAGCAACTCTACCCTCGATGGAAAGTTCTTCGGTTATAGGCATACTGATTTTTTAACCAAAGGGAACAGAACAAAATTTTAAATCAAACTAAATCTTTTTCTCCAGGCTAATCGTTTACAAACATTTTACATTGGAAAATTATTTTACTGTTACTGTATTCAACAAAGAACTTTTGTTTAAAGTACCGTTATATGGTCATTTGGTCATTTTTCTCTGCACAAATAATTTTGAAAAGTACTGTATTCTATTATAGTCGGGGGAAATTAGCATTTATAACCTTGAATAACTTCGAAAGGGTTAAGTTTTCGAAAAAATGACAAAAGGCTTTTTTATAGGCAATAAGCTTTCGTATTGACTGATCAAAATTTTTTTCGAAAAAACCAGCTTTTGCGTGATGTTTTGGCCAAAAAGTGATTTTTGGAAACTTTGACCTTGAATAACTTTGAAAGGGTTAATCAGTTCAACATCTTTGTAAGAACAAAAGTTGTAGAGAATTTCATTGTCAACATTTAGGGCCTTTGTACGGGATTGTACGACCTATAGAAACCGAGATACAAGGAAAACACCGGAAAACCGCTATATTTCCGGCGGCCATTTTGTTTTTTTTGGGATTCCGAAATTGTTTTCTTAAAAAGTCCCAAGGAAGCTGTGGTCCAATTTTCAGCCATTTCCGAATTTTGTCTCCTTTCGTGGGTTTTTTTTGCTAATTTCCCCGGACTATTAGTATTTTTTTGCACAGTAACTAATTGATTCAATGCATACCCCAAAACCAATCAAATACAAAAATTGAAACGAAATGAAAATGCCCCAAAATCTACTCGTTAAAAATACAATATTAAATTTCCTTTTATAAATCCAAACGTGATAAATATGGCAAATAAAATTCAATGTGTATTTCCGAACGCATCGCAGGCTTCTCGAAATAACATACACGTTAATTACTTTACCTGTAATTGATGTGTAAATTGCTATACATTGTGAAAACATCCGTCTATTTATGTTACTTCACCACAAAAAAAAGTCTTCATCAAAAAGTTATGCTGCCTGCGGGGTTCATTAAAACTTTGTTCATCTCTCACGGCATTTCAATTATAGAAAAATAATAGAAAATGCCTTTCATTAAAAATTAGTTTTTAAAAGAGAGAGAAACCACCTGCCCCAAATGATAAAATTAATTTCATTTAAAAAAAAAAGAAATTCATACCGTGTTTCTTTTCGCCTGAACCGGCAGTAATCAGGATCACAATGGAGCCAAAGGAAACGAGCATCCCTAAGCCCTGTGGATGTGGCAAATTTGTTCCTTTTTTATTTTCAGCTTCAACTTCCTTTACTCAAAGTAAATCATCGCGAAACAAAAAGCAACGAGAACGGAAATTCTACTTTCAATTGGTATACGATATAAAACCGAGGGACGCATTTATCCTTTTGATTATTGGGGAATGAAAAAAAATTTTCAACCAGGGCTAAATTATTCGCGGTAAAACATCGAAGGGTAGGTTTCAATGAATAATCACCTCTGCACAAGCATAGCCACTTAATAGTAGATGGTATGCCTGACTGGGATCTAGGTGCAGGATAGACATCCAGGATCCGAGAAAGAGACAAACAAAACGGTCCTGATTGAAACGTTCATATTTGCAGTTGCACTTCCGTCCTGGCCCTGTAAGGAGCAAGTGTACTGGCAGCGAAAGAGTCCTTTTCCTTCCATATGTTCCGGTTTGCTCAAAGTGCAGGAATGCACTCATCAACTGTAACTTGGGGCATTATCCTCGAACCATTGCCGGTGCAGCAGCCACCCTCCTGCAGGGATTCCCAAGTGCTGAAACTCGATAATCATAATATATATGTGCCTGAATGTCTGTATGGGTGAACAATATGCATTTAGCTTTCCGATCGATACTTTAAGAACCGCACCGCTTGGTTCGCAAATCCTGCCGTAGGGCTTAGGGCGTCGTTTGACGGAGAACACCGTAGTAAATTATTAGGAGCTCGAAGCCAATGTACGAGCCCAATCCTTTCCGAGTATACCTTGTCTTCTATGGTTTCGTAATCGGTTGTGCATTATGAAAATTCTATGCACTCACGTCGCATTATTGCACGCATGCATGTTTGTGCAGTTGTGCCCTTGAAAAACAGTCCTGCTCCCATGTGTCTGGCTGCAGTGCAATTTCCAGATGAAGTGCAAAAAAAGTCTGAACGTTTAGACGGAACAAAGGGCGAGACAGACAAAATAGCAATAGCAAAGTCCACAGTTAGTTAGAATTGTATTTCAACCCGTTACTCCTTCTCCCATCAAAAGAATTCTTTGTTAAAATTGCAGTAATTGAGAGAAAGTCGAACTAACTGCGGAAAAACAATAAAACACGCGAAAAAAATACAGTTAAAAGGAATGACTGAAAAATGGCTGTCAGCAACATCGTGTGCGAGTGGCTGCGTGCGTTGGGCCTCTCACAGTATTCGGAGAGCTTCATGGAGAATGGTTACGACGAGCTGGAAATTTGCAAACAAATCGGTGAAATTGACTTGGATGCCATTGGTGTAGAAAATCAACAGCACCGTCATAAACTATTAAAGAGCGTTCGACAGTTAAGGGAGAAGGGCGCCGCCACAGTCTACGTCATGATCAACGACCCCAAGGCTTTAAGTAATAGCAATGAAATCCTGTCAGGATGTGATACTTCCCCAAAGAAGCTGGAAACTGTGATGAAGAAGCACTTAGAGGCTGACGGAATTCGTTTGACTGCTCATCCATATTCCACGCCGGTAAGTAAGAAACTTTTCATCTTTACTTTCTTTTTTTTTACTTTCTTCTGATTCTTCTTGTTCTTGTTTTGCACTTTTAAAAAGTCATTGGAACGAAATTTTTATGGGAACTGCTCCATTTGCATCAAGTGTGTTGGAACTGCCTTTGTTTCTTTGCGGATTTTGAAAATTTCGAGTGAAATCAAGTCTGGAGCTACTGAAAGAGACATTAGCTTCATTCAGGAAGGGTGTTTTAAAAAAACTTCAAAAGTGATGAAAGCAGTATGCAAGCAGTGTGCAAATAGAAAAAGAAGAGTGCATTTACTTTATAATTTTTAATAGCTTCTGCTTATGGTTGACAGTACCTGCAGCATTTTATTGTTCCAGTTGTTTATAGTTTCAACAGATTATAGCCAATGAGGGTGTCTACACGAGTATTCTCGTTACATGTTGTTAAGCCAGTTTCACCCATTGCTCTCTGTCTAGACGGCGGGGAACTCACCAAGAGCAGTTTTCTCGTCTTCACAAGGAGATATCAAAGTGTGTGTAATGCTTCTTTCTTCTTCTTTTTCCCTTCCGTAAATTTCAAATCCAAGAAAGAAGAAGATAAAAAGTAAGAAAGCTTATTGTGCATGTGTTAGTTTTCACGGCAAACATTTTGGGTTGAAAATGTACAACACTTCCCTCTTTCGGTTTTGCCCTTCTCGTGTGAAAAAAACGGGTTTACAAGACGTAAGGAATACTCGTGGGGATTCCCACATTCGGACTAAGAGGCGACAGCGAAAAACAAAAGTAATACCATGAAACCACTAGTCCCAAGCAAGTTTCTCAACAAGGCAACCGCTTTTCGAATTTCAAATTTTATAAAGTTTCCTACCTTATTTATTTAAGGAGGATTTTGACACCAAAAGAAAGCTTCAACATCCTATTTCTAGAAAAAAGTAGGTTCCCATATCTCAGATTGATAGAAAAATCTGGTAACCCACTTTAAGCGCTGGTAACCCGAAAGTATACTAGAACGTATACTCCTAGATACTAAATAAAAAAGTTTTCATTAAGTTTACGTATTTATCACAATTGTGTTCCGATTTCTATGAAAATCGGTATCTGGGTGTTTTTAAGGTAGCAAATAACAAATTTATGATCAGAACTTATAAATTAAAAATGGCCGCCCCAATATGGCTGACGAACTTGCCAATTGTGTTCGGATTCCAATGAAAATCGGTATCTGGAGGTTTTTAAGGTATCAAATAACGAATTTATGATCAGAACTTATAAATTCAAAATGGCCGCGGCAATATGGCGAACGAATTTTCCCAATTGTATTCCGATTATAATGAAAGTGGAGATCTAAGGGTTTTTAAGGTTGCAAATAACGAATTTATGATCAAAACTTATACATTCAAAATGGCCGCACAAATATGGTCGATGAGTTTGCCAATTGTATTCCGATTCCAATGAAAATCGGTATCTGGCGGTCCCTAAGGTAACAAATAAAGAATTTATGATCAAAACTTATAAATTTTAAGTTTCGGGGCCAATATGGGGGCGAATTTTGCCAAATAAGTGTCATTTCCCGGTCAGCTGTATATGTAAGCTTATCAAGGTTGGGAAATCGAAAAATCTTCATATCCTAGCTCCAAATGGAAGAACATTGACCATGGTGTAGTGAAGTTTGCCACATTCTAAAATGTAGGAAATTTCTTAAATTTCTCTAACCAGTATGGAGACAGTAAAAACGGTAGAAACGATAGAAATAGGTTTTCAAATTAATATGAAGAAAATCTCTATATAATTCAATAAAAAAACGCTGTACAGGACAGTTATCCACTGTTCTACCGGTCAGATGCCTGCAAGGATGATTTTCGGGATGCAGATTACGCTGTCAAGTGATTTAAAGTTTGGAATCGCGCAACAAGATAAAGACTTACTACGACTTTAGGGTGAACGGATCTAGATTTAAGGAAGGCGATCGAGTTTAGCTATAAAATCCTCGACGAATAAAAGGTAATTCGTCAAAACTACAAAGGAAATGGAAGGGCCCGTCCACGGTCATCACGAGGTTAAACACTAAGTGAGAAAGGGGCAGTGTAACGGCTAGCCGAAAAGAGAAAGTCAAAATTCCAATTCAGTGAAAAATTTCATGTTCAGAGGCACCTACTTGAATACAGTGTCACATCTCAATTTAGTACGGTTGTTCTAACTGAACCGCCAAAAGAGGAAGGAGGAACACATATGTGCAAGAAGTTTTGTTTTGAAATGAAAGTTGTTAAAAAGCAAGAAATTGTTCCAATTTATCAATGACGGATCCGAGAACGCTTGAGAAGAAATATTACAATATTTTTTATAGGTAACTCTAAATTTTTGTATGTATCCAAAATTTTTTTTGCAGATTTTTGGTTGTTTTCATTATACTTTTTCCTACCTTCTTTCCTAATTTCAGAATCAAAAATTCTTCTTAGAATTTCCCTTTTTTGTTTGTTTAGTTAATGTCCAAGCCTTAGAACCTTAGCAGAGAACTGGACGGTTCAATGTTATGTATATTCCTGCTATCTCATATACATGTATTGTCTTGAGAGTTCTTGGTTCTATAGAATCGGGACTAGTACAAAATAGGGTTTAATTGCGGCTGAGATAAGTCTATGGCCATTCCTACACGAGGGACCATGGTTCTGAGCTTTTTTTGGGCAAGGGAGGAGTGCAGGGATACTCCGCTCGTTTCCCTTGCCGAAAAAAGCTCGTGCTTCCAGAACCATGGTCCTTCGTATAGGAATGGCTTATGAATGTCATGCTAAATATACAAAGTTGCCTACAATTACCATTATATGATCGCCAAGGCTGATGCTTCGTCCTAATCATTGTTCGATTTTTGACCAAATCATGTACATTGCTATGGTGTCATTTACTCTTAGATTCAATTTTGCTGAACTTTCTACAGTTCTTGAAAAGGTTTCCTTTACGTTTTGAGCTTTGCGTCCAAATATGACTAGGTCCTCTGAGAAGGCTAGTATCTAGAATGTTCTTGTGAAGATGCTATTTTCTCCATATCCTCTCCTTTTCTCAATATTGCTTCCAAAGCAGTGTTAAAAAACATTGATCAGAACGCATCCCTTTGCTGCAGCCCTGATTCTTGTGCGAAGTTTATCGAATTACAACTTCATATTCTCACTTGTGTCCCACACTGTTCTCTCGTCTTCTCTCTCGTAAATATTTCGCTTTTTTGTTTGACTCATTAATACAATTACAACATCGTCGGCTTTTGCATCTATTTGATAAGGTCTTGTAAATATGATCCTTTTTTTATGTTAAAGTATTGTAGAACAAGTTTATATATTACCATTGACAGTAGTACATCTTCTTGTTTCATGCCAGAAATTATTTCTTGTCGGATATTCTGTTTCGTACGAAAGAGTGACTAATTTCATCAGTTCATCAATTGCTTCCGGTATGATTCTTATTTTAAGGCCAACGTAGATATAAGTCTGTTACTATACATTTACATACTCAAAGCATTTCCCTTAATTTTTCCTCTCCAAGGAAATGTGTTATACTGTTGAGTTGATGTACCAGATCTAAATCCGCATTCACACACCTCGATATTTTTCTCTACATTCAATCTTTAAAAATAACATTTGTCATTATTTC